>OW240916.1:265769408-265988721 GCA_933207985.1 Pelobates cultripes | reverse complement strand
GCTATTGACTTAAGTTATCCCAGCTCTATTCAAGTCATATTGCATCATTAATACACATAGCATTCGTGCTCACGTTGTATAAAATGCACTTTGCTTGGGCTACTAAAGAGGGAGAGACAATGAAGGAAGATGTTGAGACACTCACGGTTGTCATGATGGTCAAGTAGATTAGGCTGCCTCTATAATCGCTAAGACAAGTAGAATGCAATGTTCACATCCCCATTCTAGCAAGACTCTTTCTACAGAAAGTGTCTCCGTCTTTTACATTATTTAAGTATTTGATATCTGTGATATCTGATTTATACCTTGCTTATCGATGAATGTATCAGTGTTAATACTGTATAAGAATTACTAGATAACTGAATAAATACAAATAAAATGAGTTTCTATGGTGTTGTTCATATCTCTTCTGTGCCCCATACTATGCACGTTAAGAGATTTCAGTTATTCTCAACATGTATTAATAATCAGAGCCTTAAGTACTATGATTAGCGTGATTGTTACATAGTGTACACCTTAGTAAAACGATCAGGCATAAGACTGAAATTTCTTAATTAACTTTAACCTCAATTAGCTTAGTAATAGAGAACAAACTCTTCTTGGCATAAAATCCCCAGTGTCCAATTGAGTTTTATAGTTGGATTTCTGGCTGTGTTGTGTTGGGACATGTCTTTTTAGGAAAGGTGGATCCTGTTATAAAGGTATCTGTTATTATGATAGTGTGAGTCAGCACTGCATCATTTGTAGTCTACAGGAATGATGCCTAAAGATCAAGATTGCCAGAAGTGATTTCTATAGGCAGGAAGACTTAAATGACAGCAGTCACCGAAGTTGTGGGTAAAACCAAGCATGATGTGCAATATTGGCAGAAATACTCTTGGTGCAGGAGATGGACTCTAACAGGACTCTGTCATAAAGAAGTAACTCAACTCTTTCTCTGTAATTGCATTATGGTGAAATGGAAATCTGTGAACCATGCAGCACCAACTTCCATGGCTCTGGTTTCTCAATTGTCTCCAGTGCCCTACTGACGGAAGTGTGAAATCATATAATTAACACATAGGACACTAAAACTCTGCCAGAGACCTGAAAGCTCTCCTACCTGCAAATACTGAAAGGATAGGGGGCAACTGATCATTGGTTACCCCAAGTACTACCCTTATCCTTTATTATCTTAAAAGACAATAATCCATCTGGAATCAATTCACTCTTTGAAGTCAGATGTTCCATCTTTACAGATCTATTTAATGACTTTTTATGGACAAATAATCATTCTCAAGACATTGAATATTACTAAATTTATTATACTGAGTATATTTCCCCTAGGTTGAGGATAACTGACGATAATTGATCTACTGTGCCCTTTGTGTCACTATACCCCACTCCCTCTAGCATGTAAGCTCATCGAGCAGGGCCCTCAACCCCCTCTGTTCCTGTACGTCAGTGGTCTGATCTCAATTATGTGTCTGTTAGACCACCCATTGTACAGCGCTACGGAATTTGTTGGCGCTATATAAATAATAAAATAATAATAATAATAATTTCTGTTTTTCACATAAGGGTAACCCTAAGTACGATAACAACTTTGCATCTTTGCAAAGGTCACTGTGGGCAGATCCCCTTGTACCCACTGTCACTGATGAGAGCGGCTCATATCTGTACCAGTTTGTAAAAGTCACTTTAAGTTAGTCCCCTGATCTATCAATTAGACAGCTGGAATTACCAGTCCTATAACATGAACATGTAAGAAGGATGTCTATCTTCTCCCCAGAGAGAACTGAACTGCAGTCATGTGCATTCTGTGAACTGCACACCAGACTGTGTAAATAACAAATTTCAGCAGGGCAGTCCATATTTCATTCAAACATAAAGGATACCCACTTTCACAGTGAAAACTAGGCGCATCAAAGACTGGGTTAACAAAACCCAATTTAGTAGATATTAGTAGAAAATAGGTCCAGGCACTCAAAGTTTCTTCTCCGAAACATTGCACATTCAGTTTTCAATAAATCTGCCTCTTTGAAGAAACCTTGAGTGCCTGGACCTTTTTTCTACTAATAGTCCCTATTTGATTGTCCTACGGTGGCATCTAAGATTTGTTCCCTGATGTCCCGCATTTGTATTCACACCAGGTTGACCTGTCTATTCTTCAAGTAGACCCATCACTTTTCAAGGCAGGTACTCCCCTTTGGCCAACACAAGTGCTGTGATTTACATTGCTGGCCCTCCGGTGTTCAGGGACATTGATGTTAGGGGTATGGAAAACGAAATGATAGCAAGAATAGTATGGCAGGTATCCTATATCCACACATTAACAGTGCTGTTTTGTGTAGCCACCCTTTTTCTGCTTTCCATTTAGCAGCAGGATGGTGGTTTTACTGGGACCCATTAGGGACCAGGCTGGCTGGGTACAGGTAAGGGCAGGAGCTTTAGCAGGCTGTTCTTCAACCATAAATTTTTTCATTCACAAGTGATGGGATTAAGTGTTCAGAGATAATTTCCACTCACCGACTCCATTCTTGAATAGAGGGCTGCCTTTCACCACCCACTGCCATCACGCTCTCGCAGATATCTGAAGAAGTCCTACTGAGACCTCTGTCAGGCTAGCTTCAGGGAAGATCTTTAGATTACAAAAACCTGTTTGGGTTTAACATGCTGTACAAAAGCACCTCATGTGCCGCATGAATGTCATTTTGTGTGCCCTACGTACCTGACCCCTGTAATAAGAAGTAAGCCCAAGGCTGATTTTAAGGATTATTACAGATACATCTGCGATCATATCCCCAAATAGACATATAGTGGGACTGCAGAAGACCAGTGATTGGACACCACTGTAGGTCTCTCTCAGTCACAAATATTTGGAACACTGTGTAATTTCCCTGTGCCAAAGAATTACATCTGATTACATCAAAGAAATAACAGGGAGGAGATAACCTGCCATGGTTCTCCTGAAACCCACCAAGAACCTGAAACCAACCCAAAAGGAAACACGGAAACTTGCATCCACTTGACAATTTACAATTTGCCATAATTTACTTTGAAAGCATTAAGATAAATAGTAATGCCTGCTGCTAAACTAAATCATTTATTTCTTTTCTTTTTGTAACTATTTCTTCCGAGGGGAGAACATGGAAGACCGTGTAACAATTTTAGTGTATATTGTTTGCCCAATGTTGCTATGTCTGTGTTCCTCTTTGCTATGAGATAGGGATTCTGTGGTGTTAGGAACACTGACAGATGTCACATGTATCACTATTGTTCCACGGTTCAGCTGTTTCAGTCTGCAGTGGAAAGATAATGAAGTGGGAAACCACATAACACAAAACAAGAAACTACATTTTGCGACTTCTAGCTTAGGCTTTCAGGAAGTATTGTGTAGTGTAATTTTCCATATCGATGTTGAAAAAAATTCTTACATTTTTAGCTGGCTATATGTTCCATTCTAGTTACACCCACACTTCACATATACAAAAATGTGATTCTTTTTCCAATACACACAGACATTGCCACTACTTTAATATATACAGTAGGATGTACCCAATATATAACTGTTTTCTATAAATAAATATCATCAAAGCATGGACAAAAGTCCCAAAAAACCTTTCTAGGTATCGCCAATACCACAGAAAATAGATTAAAATTCCCATTGCAGTATGGAAAATTTGATCTCTCTACTTCACTCACTATATATGCAAACACGGCAAACATACCCATATTGTTCAGACTTTCACTCTAATGATAGCAAGTAGGATATTTTGACTTCACTGTGCCCACTTTGCTTGTTCTACCAAGTCGAGATAAGTTCACTTGAGTAAAAGCTAACTTATAAGAACTTAAAAGTGGATTTATAAGAAGCACACAGGGTAGGATGGATCCACATTTAATTTATTACTAAACATACATAATGCATTAAAAAAAAAAAAACAATATATATATTCACCTAAATATATTCACCAGCATTTCTGGCAATTCAATAAAAAAATTAACAAACCTACATAAACTACCATATATTCAACCTGTAAAAAAACTAACGTAGAATAAGACTGCATTATTGTACAGATCAGGTAAGAAAGATTCCTTTGCCTTTACTGCTCCATGGACTGTCTTATAACTGTAGTGTTTTTTCTATTAATCGCTGCCATTATCAGCTACTCTGGGTAAAATGAAAGGGAACATTCTACTCTCTGCAACATGACATAAAGGTGCTTGCTTAGAGTGAGAAAAAAAAAAGAAAGACTGGTGCAGCGCTATATAACAGAATAAAAGAAGCACACCTAAAAAAGGGAAATTCTCTCCAAGAACCCTTGAATAATGGTAAAATAGACAAAGATATAGGATGCCTCATAGGACAATATGGAGAGTAAATAAGGAACAGGAAATAAAACTATAAATAGGTATATGAAATACAGGTGACCTAAGACAGTGGCAGCCGTAGCAAAGTAAAGTTTTATAGAAAAGTCTCTAGGTGCATGGATAGGTTTCCTCCTTCTTCAGACTTGGTAGTTACCGGGATACTCAGGGTCCACAGGTATATATAAAAGAGAGTAACCCTTTAAATACGTAGTAATGGGTTAGAAAATTGCAAAGATTGTTGGTATTTAATGGAATGCATGAATATACAAAATGATGACATCCATAGGTAAAATGAGTCATCTGATCATTTTGTAAAAGTACACAGTGGTTATTTTACAATCCAAAGGAACTGCTTTTATACGTGCATAATTCTTAGAACTGCTGTCAACTTGTAGAGTCTTGAAAAGGGATGAATGGGATTATGTATCATAATTTAAAAGCAGTCACACAGATAAAATATTAGAATGATTGCCAAGAAAAACATGCTTAAGGTGATGTTTTAAAAAGTTCAATTACTGCTCAATTTATTTCTGATCCTTTATTCAACAATCAAAGGGTGTGTTTTAAGGATAAACCCATCAAATACCCACCCTTCTGTTTGTCTTGTTGCTTAATATATAATCCTCACTAGTGAAAGCTTTGAATGACACAGTGAGATTGATACCAACAGACAACATTTTTAAAGATGATAACATATTTTAAATGGGAACGTCCATGCAAATACATTATTTTTATGTTATGCAGTTTTCTCTGCTGAGCACTACATGACCACCAGATAATATCTTGAAAGGACCACTCTGGCTCCATAACTACTTCATCTCAATTAAATTATGGGGCCTGGAGTCCCTGATCATGTCTTACCTGACAGTGCTGAACCATTTTTGAATGGTTTAACACTGTAATTTTGATGTAATTTTCACACAGCCTTCTTACTCCTCTTCACACCTGCTCAGATGATAGAGAAGCATTGGAATGGAAGGTCGGTGATAGTTTGAGAGCATCAGCTGCCCATTGAGAGTCACAGTATTTACATTCTCCTTTCTATAACCATGTCCCCTTAATTCTGCCTTGTTTCCAAATGTTGATATTATTTTAAAGGGATTCTCTAAGCAACATAACAACTTTATTGTAATGAAGCAGTTTTGATGTGTAGATCATGCTCCTGATGTATCATTGCTCAATTCTATGTCATTTTGGAGCTGCATCACTCTTGTTACTGCCCCTCCCCACCAAAAATAATGTTTTTTCATTTTCAATCATATGTGACAGTACAGTGTGTTTTCTTTAGAGGTTTTTATCTCCTGCTCTGCTAAATGTACCTTAATCACACACAGGAAGGTCATGTGGGCTCCAACTGGCTATTTTTAGGTTGTTTTTGTTCTTATAGTGTTCTGTTAAGTATTTCTGGTAGCTATCAGAGAGTTGTTAATGGAAAGAAGGGATGCAGCGTGGGAGCGAGAGGTGAGTGCAGGACAATGTGGGGGGTGACATAAGGCTTCCATGGACAGGATTTGTTGGTCCAGCACATTCCACAGATGCTCAGTTGGAATGATATCTGGGGAATTTGGAGGCCAAGGCAACACTTTGAGCTATTTCTCATTCCTGAACATTTTTTGCAGTGTGCCAAGGTGCATTATCCTGAAAAAAAGAGGCCACTGCTACCAGGGAAAACCATTGTCAGGAAAGGGTTGTATGTGTCAAAGTAAAATCCACAGGTTTCCCAGCAGAATATTGCCCAGAGCATAACACTGCCTACACTGGCCTGCCTCTTCCAATAATGCATACCGTTGCCATCTCTTCTCCAGGTAAACAATTCACATGCACCCGGCCTTCCACCTGATCTAAAAGAAAAAGTGATTCATAAGACCAGGCAACATTTTTCCATTGCTCCTTGGTCCAGTTTTGATGCTCACAGCTCTATTGAAGGCACTTTTGGCAATGTACAAGGGTCATCGTGGCCATTCTGACAAGTATGCTACTACACGGCCCCATACTCTGCAAACTGCGATGCACTGTGTGTTCTGACACCTTTCTATTATGGCCATCATTACGTTTTTCAGCAATTTGAGATACAGTAGCTCTTCTGTGTGATCAGACCAGATGTGCTAGCCTTCACTCCCCACATGCATCAATAAGACTTGGGCGTCCATGACTCTGATGCTAGTTCACTGGTTATCTTTCCTTGCACCACTTTTGAAAGGCATTAACCACTGCATACCTGGAACAACCCACAAGACTTGTTCTTTTGGAAATGCTCTGACCTTGTCATCTGGCTATTAGATTTGTCCCGTGTCAAAGTCACTTGGATCTTTTTGCTCGTCCATTTATCCTGCTTTCAACACATGAAATTCAAGAAACTGACTTGCTGCCTAATATATTCCACCCCTTGACAGGTGTCATTGTAACAATATAACCAATGTTATTCAGTTCACCTGTTAGTAGTTTTGCTGTGTCTGATCAGTATATATCAATCTGACACGTAGACTTTACTAAACCTAAATTTCCTGGATGACACATATATAACTCCAATGTTGCTCCCCTTCTTCCTGTTAGTGGCAGACTTAAAAAAAAAAAAAAAAAAAAGTGAAATTAACCATTTTTCGCATTACTGGAATAAATCACTACTTAATAACATTCTCTAAAAACACAGGGACTCTACAAATTTTCCCACCCACTTCTTCTGAAGAGTCCAGATGAAGTTGGCTTATCATTGTTTTTGCATAGAAATAGAATCTTGGTGTTCTGGACGAGTTCATAATGCACAATATTCTCACAATCCACATTTCTATTATACATATTCCACTTTTAGTAATATACAGTACACACAGTGATATGGAATTAGCTACACCAGTTGCTCCTGTGTTTTTTCATTTCCCAATACCTGTTCTACCATACAGTTTTTAAAATTATACCCAAATTCTAACTATATGGCAATAACATAACCTACTCACACTCAAAAGTAGATAGGTGATCTTAGAAACAAGCAGAGATGGCGAAGGAGTTAATGTCCCACTCCCTTCTATGGAAAGATGTCAACAAGACTTGATAAAATTCTTCGGAACCATACAGTCCCTTTTCATACAAACACTAACATATTCAACAGAGCTGTGCAACAGGAAAATAATGACAATGGCTAGGCTCCCGTGTTTCTCTTCTGTTAACCCCTTAAGACCAGGGTAGCTGTGCTTTAATTATTCCTTTCTCATCCTGATAGTAAACTAAGTGATCATGACTCATACTAACAGGTTAACTGCATAAGGTGAACTAGACACTTTTCCTTCCACTATAACTTGCATGTAAGAACAAGAAATATTTTAAAGGCATTTATTACTATAAAAAAATAATTAACAAGGAATGAGAAAATAATAAAGTGTGCTATGTACACTTCAATATATTAGCAGAGAAATTCCTGCTAAGTGTGTCATTTACCCTTTCTGTTTCATTTCGACATATGACTTTCCCTCATTTTTAGAAGAAAGTAGCTAAAGGAAGTGTATCTGTTTCATTAGACTGAAATTACAAATAAAATGCCTTAACCCCTTAAGGACACAACTTCTGGAATAAAAGGGAATCATGACGGAATATTTCCATCATGTGTCCTTAAGTGGTTAATGTATATTCTGTCATGCCTATATAGCAATAATGAACCAATAAAGTGGATATAAATAGACTACGACTGCAAGTCATGTGACAGATTGTGACTCATTCTGTGTAAAACATGCACGTAGGTTTCTAAAAGTGAAATTATGTTAAAGGTAATTTTTAATGGGCCAGGTCATCCTATTGTATTACCAATATAGTACAGTCAATTACTGAGTATTAAATAATTAATTGTGCCACATTAACAAGGCATTTATATATATTATTTGTTTGTGATGACAAGGTTTTTTTTCAGGAATAATAAATTACTTTTTTATCTGGTATTGTATTATTTAAACTGATACTCATCTGATTAACCTGGGAAGGATAAATGGATAAACTAATCAGGAATAGAATCTGTTGCCCTGAGGATAGAACAGGTACTGCCTTTGGCACATTACCAATCATAGCACGGATACCTTTACCCTGTTTCCTTCAACACCTTTTGTCTATATGAATTTGTACCAGATTACCACATGTATTCATAATTATTCATTTTTTAATATCACAAATGTTATGACATGTAGACAATTTTATAGATTGAGAAAGCCCAGAAACCAGGTGAAACGCATCTCAGAGGCCTTAAAGGACCACTATAGGCACCCAGACCACTTCAGCTTAATGAGATGGTCTGGGTGCCTGGTCCAGCTAGGTTTAACCCTTTTTTAAATAAACATAACAGTTTCAGAGAAACTGCTATGTTTACATATGGGTTAATCCAGCCTCTAGTGGCTGTCTCATTGACAGCCGCTAGAGGGCTTCCGCGCTTCTCACTGTGATTTTCGCAGTGAGAAGACGCCAGCGTCCATAGGAAAGCATTGTGAACGCTTTCCTATGGACTGGCTGAATGCGCGCGCGGCTCCTGCCGCGCATGCGCATTCAGCCGAAGAGGAAGAGAGGAGGCGGAGAGGAGGAGGAGAGCTCCCTGCCTGGCGCTGGAGAAAGAGGTGAGTTTAACCCCCTCCTCCCCCCAGAGCCCGGCAGGAGGAGGACCCTGAGGGTGGGGGCACCCTCAGGGCACTATAGTGCCAGGAAAATGAGTATGTTTTCCTGGCACTATAGTGGTCCTTTAACCCCTTAAGGACACATGATATGTGTGACATGTCATGATTCCCTTTTATTCCAGAAGGTTGGTCCTTAAGGGGTTAAGGACTACATATATAGAGCAGTTTGTATATGTTTTTTGTTATTTTCTTTTTAATTTGTTTGCTTTTATTTTTAAATTAAATGAAGGTTTAGGCATATACTTACCATATAACAGTTTCCTGGCCTGACATTCAGCATCTTGGAATGATTTTAAAGGGGGGGTTACCACTCCATGTCTGGCAATCTGTGTACAAACTTGGGGCCAGTATTTCATAGGCTCCAGGTAAAGGTGAGCATGCCAATCACGTTTCAGTGTTCTTCTATGTGTTATTGAAATACTGCACAATTCTGCTCTCCTCGTTTTCAGTTTTTCTTATATACTACACTGGAGGATACCTACTGGTTACCAGAAGAGGTATTGTTGCCGCCAAAAAGGCACAAGGGCGCCCACATTCAGAGTCATAGCTTTATAAAGGCTCTACATATTGTGAGCATATATTATATCCATGTTTTTTGCATACACTCTATTGTTTTAATGATATTGCACTGTTGTATTTTTCTTTCTCTTTTACATATATATATGTATATATGAGAACTTATTTCCTCAAGTTTGTCTTTAGTGGTAAGTGTTCGTATTAATGAATATCACTTTAGCTCCTCAGTTCTATTTTAGTGTGTTTTTAGGTAGGGTATATCACCTAAACATTGAAATATTTGTTTTGTAACATTTGTTTCGTGGGTTTTAGGAGTATCCACGGAGTGCTGTAGCAGCTATACCTGTATAAGAAAAGCTGTTTATTTATTTGCACAAGAAGCGCCACTATATTTACACACACTTTCAAAAAATTTATAGGCAACATTTATTAATAAAAATTTCAAGGCAAAAAAATAAACCTCCACAGGGTGTGGAAGAAATGTAAAAAATTGTAATTACAATAGGATTTACAATCAATTAAAGCTTACAAATGGATCATTATTTCTGTATTCCTTGTATGTTGGTTGTAACAATGAATTATGGTTCCTGTAAATATATAAAAGAAAAACAACAGTCATCCAGGGTATTTTTAAGAGTACGATCAAGAATGAGAGACACACGGACGGCAGCCATAACTAGTAATTGTCCATGGCACAGAATCACATAGCAGTGGTCAGAGTTACTGGTTTATGTGAGATAATTAACCTATTCTCCTATCATTCTTAATCAACAGGTGGCCACTTGTCCCATCCAAACATTTATAGTGTTACATTCCTTTACTTAATCAGACTTATTCTGAGAAATGCCTAATGAGTCCATTTGATTGTCAGAGTTAAATTCCTAATATTATAGGATTAAAATCTTTTGCTACAACCCAAGACACACACACTGCATTTTGATCCTTGACCGGAATGTGGGTTCTATTATCTTCTTCAGTCATATGCATTCCGGTTTTTATTAAGAAATGTAAATTAATGTGAAGCAGAATATATTTGAACATTTCCACATGGGAAGTCAGAATAGGTAGTATTATTTAAGATTTGTTTTCTATTTGATGCAGTGGCATGTGAAATTCAATTCAAGTCTTAGCTTGCTCTAAGCCGTCTATATGATGCAATGTACAAAATATGGGAGAATCTGTACTGAAGTGAGAGATTTTGTAAGCGTACAAAAGTTTGCAATAGGTAATGTCCTGTAACATATTTTATTTTTAAATAAAGTTATTTATAAAAGTAAATGATCAAACCGTTTAAAGCAAATTAATGCATTGAGGTCCACTCAACAAAATTAACCTAAACACAGGCTAATGAAATAACAGTTCTCCACAAGATTTCTGTGAAGTCAAAACAAACAAGCACTGTCTCTGTGAGAAACAACACTTGTGTAGATGTCTGTTTGGAAAAAGTTCGTCTTTGTGGTCACCCTATTCTATATGTTTCACTGTGTCCTGATATGTATTTACACTTTTTTATTTAATGTAAATACGTAGGGTTCTTGCTCTGTATGCATTTATATCTTAATTTGTTTAGCCCCGATACATTGTTATTTCTTTATTTATGTCCTATAATTTTCCAATCTGCTGCTCTCGCCCAATTAGTGGTGCCCTTGCCACATGGGTATATAGTGATAACTCACTATATACCCACTCTGCATTTCCTGAAAATGGAATTTCAGAAGCTGAATGCTTGGGGGGAGTTGAGATTAGAGCTGGAGGCAAATATAGGGTTAAACCATTCAAGAACGGTCTGAGCCCTTGAGGTAAGAGTGGCCAAGGCCATCTTGGCACCATAACAACTTTATTTAGATGAAGTTGTTATTGTGCCTTAAGATGATTAAATTTCCCCTTTAAGCTTAACTTTAAGCTTTAAGCTTGACTCCTTAATGTAAGGAGTAGTGCTTCTTTGCATTGGACCAACAATGGGAAGAGTGCATCGTTTAAACAATTATCACTATATACCCATGTGAAAGCCCAAAGAGTTATCCACAGCGGCGTACATACCGCAGTCGCAGGGGTCGCAGTCACAACCGGGCCCGTCACTCCAGGGGGCCTTGACGTCCTGCGGACCCCTGCGACCTGGTACCCGCCGCCATCACCATTTGCAGCCCCGGCCCGCACGGCAAACCGCTGGACCCGCCGTCCAACGGGTCCATCGGGTGGCCCATGCTGTCCCGATGGATGTAGATTGTCAGGGGGCCTGGTCAGTGCTGGGCGCTTTTTCACAGCGTGACCGGGCCCCCTGTGATTACATCACACAGAGCTGGGAGGAAGTGACCTCACGTCACTCCTCCCAGCTAACACACAGACCATGCGGGAGGAAGGAGGAGGGAGTCAGAGTGGTAACTCTGATTCCAATCAACCTGAGCCACCACTGGACCCCAGGGAATGTCACCCTCCTGCACCTAAAAGGTAGGAAACAGGAGGGTGACTAAAATATTTTGTGTGTTTGTTTGTGTGTATGTGTCTTTGTATGTATGTCTTGTGTGTGTGTGTCTGTCTCTATGTATGTCTTGTGTGTGTGTCTGTATGTGTGTATGTATGTGTCTTTGTATGTATGCGTGTCTTGTGTGTGTGTGTGTGTGTGTCTGTGCCTGTGTGTGTGTGTGTGTCTGTATGTGTGTATGTGTCTGTATGTGTGTGTGTGTCTTATGTGTCTTATGTATCTTTGTATGTATGTCTTGTGTGTGTGTTTCTTTGTATATGTCTTTGTATGTATGTATGTGTGTGTCTGTATGTATGTATCTGTCTGTGTGTATTTGTATGTATGTGTGTGTGCCTGTCTGTGTGTGTCTGTGTGTATGTATGTATGTGTGCCTGTCTGTTTGTATGTATGTGTCTTTGTATGTATGTGTGTCTTGTGTGTGTGTCTGTATGTATCTGTCTGTATGTGTCTATGTATGTGTGTGTGTCTGTCAGGGGTTGGGAGGGGAAATGGGTGGGGGGCCCACGGATCATTTTCACACCGTGGCCCCATGGATTGTGTGTACGTCACTGGTTATACAATCTGGCACATAAAGTATAGTAAGATGACTATGCAACTGTTCACTTAGTCAAAGTACAAATATAATACATTTTATATGCACTTCCCACATAAATATCTTTCAATCTGTCTGGACTCGTTTAACTGTCCTAGATCGTACATTTTGTGTTTAAACATCATATTATATACTCAGGCTGTGTATATTGGAAAATAATTTACAGAGAGTTTCTGTTGTTTGGTTTTCATTTTCTCTTCATCACTCTGGCAACCACAAAACATAGTGAAAAAAAAAAACAAGTATAAATGAAAAATGCATACATCTGAATTCGCTAGTCAAGGACAGAAAACCCCTTGGGGCCTTGCTAGGTATACAAAGAATTAGACATGATCAAAAACAAACTCTTGATTCAGACTTCTGTGTCTCATTCCACTCAAGAGTCAATCCATACGAAAGAACATTTTTATATACATTTCATTCACAAACGATAAATTCAAAAACCCAGTTTCAATCAGGACATGTAGGCTATTGTGTCCAATATTAAAGAAACAAGGTTTCAGTTGACCTCTGCTTTTTTCTGTTTTTACTTTTTTATTTACAAACATATTTTGGAAATCTTGAGTTTTCTTAATCTTTTCTCCAGTTTACACAAACATTGCATGGTGTGCGAGTGAGAAATTATCACCATGGAGATACAACAGCAATGAGCCATATTGCAAATTCAGTCAAAGTGCTGAGGAATGTGAGTTAAGCTGCCTTCCTGGGGCCCAGGTGTCTAGGACTCCGATAAATGACAGAGGAATACGTTATTTCTGTCTTACAAACCACTTCTTTTTCAAAAATATTGTACAATTAGGTTTTGTGGTTATTGGTGTTCCCTCTATCTATGTTAGATCTTCATCATACTAGGTGGGGTGCATGATTAGATTCAGGTTTAAGAGTCAGCCAATTAAGACTCGATAAAATCTGAGTGGTTATTTCATAGGATTACACAGACAATCCAATGACCAAATGAAAAAAGCAAACATCTAAAATCACTATTTACTAGATATAAACCCCAATGTAAACATTTATTTATGTATTTTTCATTAGAATATATCTAAAACCAGCTTGCAAAAGCTGCAGGTATCTTGTATGCTGCAGTCTGGCTCCACTGGTCTGGTGTTAAAACAGGAAGCAGGAAGCAGCTCTATTTTTTGGGGCCCCTTACACAAATGCAAGGTGTGTTTATGTGTATGTAATGTAATGCAGTGTGTGTGCCTGTAAGGGATGCATTAAGAGAAGGTGTGTGTGTGTGTGTGTGTGTGTGTGTGTAAGGGATACAATGTGTGCTTCTGTGTATGTGTGCAAGGGCTGCATTGTGTGTGTGTGTGTTTGTGAGGTATGCATTGTGTGTGTGTAATGGTTGCATTGTGTGTTTCTGTGTGTGTAAGGGAAGAATGGTGTGTTTCAGTGTGAGTGTAGGATGCATTGTATGTTTCAGTGTGTCTATGTGTGAGTAGAGATGCATTCTGTGCATGTGTGTTTCTGTGTATGTGTAAGGATGCATTTTTTATGTGTGTAGTGTGAAAGAGAGGGTTTGTGGGGTAGGATAGGGGCTGAGAGGGGAGCAGCTTTATTATTATTATTATTATTATATTTATTTTGTTAATATAATTTTTTTTGTATATTTTTTCTTTAAAGGGACACTATAGTCACCCAGACCACTTTAGTTCAATGAAGTGGTCTGGGTGCCAGGCCCCCAAGGTTTTAACCCTTCAGATGTAAATATAGCAGTTTCAGAGAAACTGCTATGTTTACATTGCAGGGTTAATCCAGCCTCTAGTGGCTGTCTTCCTGACAGCCGCTAGAGGCGCTTCTGCGATGCTGGATGTGAAAATCGCATTCAGTTTGCAGAACGTCCATAGGAAAGCATTGAGAAATGCTTTCCTATGGACTGTTTGAATGTGCACGCGTTCCGCTCCACTTGGGAGCTGACATTGGCGGGGGGGAGACGGCGCTGGGTAAAGGTAAGTGGCTGAAGGGGTTTTAACCCCTTTAGCCCAGCAGGGGGACCCTGAGGGTGGGGGGCAGACCTAAGGGTTATATAGTGTCAGGAAAACGAGTTTGTTTTCCTGACACTATAGTGATCCTTTAAGGTTTGTGTCTTACACTCCCCTTTAGTGTATCTCTTACAAGCCCCTTGTGTGTCTCTTACCCCCCCCCCCGTATGTCTCCTACATCCTCCCAACCCCTTTGTGTGTCTTACTCCCCCAAGCCTCTTTGTGTCTTTCTCTTCCCAGCTCCTTGGTGTGTCTCTTTTCCCCCCAGGCCCCTCTGTGTGTCTCCCTCACAAACGCCACTCTCTGTGTCTCTCTCCTGAGCCACTCTGTGTGTCTCTGTCTCCCCTACCAGCCCTTGTGTGCTTCTCTTTCACCCCTTCCTCATCCTCTCTGTGTGTCTTAAACTCCCCTCGTCCCTTAATGATCTCTTCCACTTCCCCCGTCCCTTAGTGGTCTCAACTCCACTTCTCCTCATGTCCCTTAGAGGTCTACCCTCCTATCCCTTAGAACTTTCTCCTCCCCTCCTGTCCCTTAGTGTTATCCCCTCTCCTCCTGTCCCTTAGTGTTGTCCCCTTACCTCCTGTCCCTTAGTGCACTACCCTCCCTGTCTCTTATTGCTTTCCCATCCCCTCCTGTCCCTTGGTGCTCTTCCCTCCTGTCCCTTTGCGCTCTTCCCTCCTGTCCCTTAGTGCTCTCCTGTCCCTTAGTGATCTCCCCTCCACACCTGTTCCTTAGTGATCTCCCCTGCCCCCCATCCCTAGGTGCTCTTTCCTGCTCCCCTGTCCCTTAGTGATCTCCCCTCCCGTCCGTTAGTGCTCTCCCCTGCCCCCTGCCCCTTAGTGCTCTCCTCTGCCCCCTGTCCCTTAGTGCTCTCCCCTGACCCCTGTCCCTTAGTGCTCTCCCCTGTCCCCCATCCCCATAGTGCTTTCCCTCCCTCCTGTCCCTTAGAGTCCTCCCTCCTCCCCCATCTTTCACTTCATGGCCTCTCCTTCTCCCCAATCTTTCCCTTAGTGGTCTCTCCTCCCCCCCACCCCCATCTTTCCTTCAGTGGTCTCCCCTCCCCCCAGTGTCCCTTAATGCACTTACCTCCTGACGGGTCACTCAAATGTTGCACCCCCCCCCCCGGGCCGGTGTGCGCTAGGCAATTGCCTAAGTCACCTACATATCGTGCCAGCCCTGTATACAGTTATGTGTAATATATTACAGTAAAAAGAGGTGAAAACCAAAAAAAATAATATGCATAGGGATTTTGGAAAAGCGCATGTAACTTTTTTTGTCTTTGGTTTTTACTGTGTGTATTGGGGCTGTTGGGTACTAAGGTCATTGCTGTCGCCCAAAAGTTGTGGGAGTTTGAGCGCAGGACTTGTTTTTGTGTATTAAAAAGAGTTGAAATACTGCAATATAATTGCTATATACTTTATAGTACAATGACACAGCAGTAAATCCTCATTGCATAAGGTGCTGACTACAACACTTTATGGAATAAACACACGCAGGGAGCAAAGGGTGTGTTACTTGTACTGCAGACACTGTACAGTAAGTGCTCTTAATTTCAGTATGTACGGTCAAGTACCTTGATTTGTTCAGGTATCAGAAGAACGCATGTACATTCATTGTTTTCTCTTGGCCTGTTAACCAAAAAAGAACATACTGCATTGAGAGAAGGGAGCAAGCATGCTACACTCCCTTAAATGTGCCAAAAATACTGAGAACTTACTTCTTGTACAATAAGCTGCAATCATTTTTGAAGTACCATAAATGTATTTCTATTTTTTATCTTCTCCAGGCAATCAGATATGACATATTAAATGAAAATAGCTGCTCTCCATCAAACATGTTTTGCTGATTTGATTTAGATGTAATTATGGAAACTGAAAGTGGATGCAAAAATGTTAAGTGCCATTAAGCATGAATTTAAGGTGAATTTCAAATTTATGGTCGACATAGCAGAGCTGGAGAAAATCTCTAAGTCAGTTATGTTTCCATTTCAGCTACTTTGGCTTTAAGGGGACACTATGGACACCCAGACCACGTCATCTCATTGAAGTGGTCTTAGTTCAGGGTTGCTGTCCTCTTTTAGAGAAACCACAATGTTTTCTTTGCAAGGTTAAGACTGCCTCTAGTGATTCCTGGCTTTTCATGGAGTTTAGCTCCATGCACCGATGCTGGGCGTCTTTAAGCTTTGCCTAATGCTTGCGCTGACAATGGAGGAGGTACCTTAGCGCTGGAAGCATGTAAGTGTTTAAACGTTTATTTTTTTATCCCTTTGATTGCGTGGAATCTCAAAGGTTCTATATTAACACTCAGGAAAAGAATACACGGTGATGGCTAGGCTTTAAGATTCCAGTTGTCATGGCCTATGCTAAGCACAGCTGAACAATATGGCTATCGTCGTCCTCTAGAGTTGTAGCAGCAAATGTTGACCATTACTTTGCTAGACTGAAGTCCACATTATTGAGGAAACTTTATGCATTATTTTAATTCAAGGTCACATTTTAATGTTAATTAAAAGAAACACTGAGCTATTGATTCGTAAATCCATTAAATCTAAGTAAAACAACTAAATAAAGGTCTCTTTAATCATTATTCATTTAAATCAAATTAAAGGATAACTTTATTAAGTTTAATAAGTCAATGGGTCTGTGTTTAAAATAGACATGTTGCACCAAAATTAATCAAGCTAATTGCATCTACAGTAAGTGAGTGCAATTATTTTGTAGCATTGCAATGTGGAAGTCGGTTATTACCGTATATATTTATTCCACAAGTCATGGATCCGAGCTAAGACAATTTTTTAAGGGTTATTCACTAAATTGAGTAATGCTATGTATCGACCAGTTAATTTAAAAAAGTAAGCCAAAATAGCTTCGCTGGCAAAACAGCTGATCATTTTTCCAAGTTCTTACAAAAAGGCACTTAGCTTTTAGTTAAAGGGAGATTGGTTACCAAAGTAACTCAATGAAGCTGTTTTGGTTTATAGAACATGTCCCTGCAGTCTCACTGCTCAGTTCTCTGCCATTTTAGGAGTTAAATCACTTTTATTTCAATTTATGCCACTCTAGTCACACCTCCCCTTGCTGTGACTGACACAGCCTGCATGAAAACAAAATGGTTTTATTTTCAATCAGATGTATCATATTTTAAAGGTTTTTAACTCCTGCTCTGTAAATAAAATTATTAGCACAGACAGGAGACTCATGCAGGGTCTAGCAAGCTATAGAGCAGGAAATAATACATTCTAAAGTAACCAAAATTTGCACTAAAGGAAGTTTAAACATTAGAAGATTCTTTACAGGAAGTGTTTAGGAAGGCTGTGTAAGTCACATGCAGAGAGGTGCAATTATGGCTGCATAAAAAAAAGTGATTTAAAGGAACACTATAGTCACCTAAATTACTTTAGCTAAATAAAGCAGTTTTGGTGTATAGATCATTCCCCTGCAATTTCACTGCTCAATTCACTGTCATTTAGGAGTTAAATCACTTTGTTTCTGTTTATGCAGCCCTAGCCACACCTCCCCTGGCTATGATTGCCAGAGCCTGCATGAAGAAAAAAAACTGGTTTCACTTTCAAACAGATGTAATTTACCTTAAATAATTGTATCTCAATCTCTAAATTGAACTTTAATCACATACAGGAGGCTCTTGCAGGGTTTAGCAAGCTATTAACATAGCAGGGGATAAGAAAATCTTAATTAAACAGAACTTGCAATAAAGAAAGCCTAAATAGGGCTCTCTTTACAGGAAGTGTTTATGGAAGGCTGTGCAAGTCACATGCAGGGAGGTGTGACTAGGGTTCATAAACAAAGGGATTTAACTCCTAAATGGCAGAGGATTGAGCGGTGAGGCTGCAGGGGCATGTTCTATACACCAAAACTGCTTCATTAAGCTAAAGTTGTTCAGGTGACTATAGTGTCCCTTTAACTTATAAATGGCAGAAAATTGAGCAGTGAGACTACAGGGGCATAATCTATACACCCAAACCGCTTCATTAAGCGAAAATTGTTTTTATGACCATGTGTCTTTTTAATAGAAAATGCCACTTTCCAGAATTTTTAATATTATGAAAACATTCTCTTATATTTGACAAATATGTTTTTCTAAGATCTGCAAACTAAATTTAAAAGTAGAAATCTACACTGCTCTTTTGTGTGTCTTCATCTTGAGTTTATGTCATTATTATAAGCTCTGCTCTTTTCTGTCAAAAAACAAAGCACATGGAGGTAGCAGATGCAATGTTTCTATCCGTGCCTTAGCTATGCCAGGTCTGAACTGGATTGTGATGTCTACTGTCAAATATTAAAAACAAATCTAAAATAAATCAGAGCATCACACAAAACATTATACCACTAGTTATAAGTGATATTTAATGTTTTACCCAGTGGTGTAATTTCCAGAGAAATTATAGTTCTCTTAATTTTAGTGCAATATGCTCCTCTGATCTGCAATTATAATCTACATTTTTAAATCACCCAGTCAATTCACAAAACAATACAAAGCAAGGATGGTGAAATAAATAAGCTTGTAATATATTCCCATTTTATCTCAACTGAGTGCAAGAAAAGTTATATTTTATTTAAAAAAATATTAATTATAATACCCCATCCAATTGTTTAAGGGATTAAAGGAAAACTTTAATTTTAGGAATGCAAAGATGTATTTCTAACACTAAAGGGTCCCTCTGCCCTCCCCTCCACAACAAGTAATGGATTAAATAACTCTTTTTACACTTGCCTGATTTCTCTGTTGATGTCATCCAATAGGGGGACCTAATATACATGCTGCAAGCTTTCCTATGGGGGTTTAGAAGACGCTGGATGTCCTCATACAAACCATGAGTACGTCCAATGACGTTTCACGGAGTCAAACTCTGTGAAAGGCCAGCAAGCACCTATAGTGGATGTCTGGGAGACAGCCACTAGAGGCTGTTTTATCCCTGCAATCTGAACATTGCAGTGTCTCTGAAATTGCAATGTTTACAGCTGCAGAGCTAAAAGGACAGGGATAGTGCACCCAGACCACATCAAACAGATTAAGTGGTCTAGGTGCCTATAGCGTCCCTTTAATAGTTGAACAACCATTTTGGGCACCAATTTTAAAGAAGGGGATTGCACAAGTAGAAAAAGTGCAGAGACGCTCTATAAAATTAATAAAGGGAATGGAAAACATTAGTTATGAAGAAAGGCTATAAAAACTGGATTTGTTTCCTTTGTAAATAAAAAAGTGCCTCAGTGGCGATATGATAGCACTATACAAATATATACAGGATTGATACAAACCGATGTGTGCTTACCTGTTCATTAGTAGGAATAGTAGGAATTAGTGATGTCCCGAACGCCTCCTGGACAGCTCACTAAGAATGCAGCTTCACAAGGAATGTAAAATGGATGCTGTCCAGGAGGTGGGAGGGAGGGTCTGCTGCTGATTGGCTGGAATGTGTCTGCTGACTGTGAGGTACAGGGTCAAAGTTTACTCAATGATGAGTCTGTGGCGAACCGTTCGCGAACCATTCGGCAAACCGTTCGGGACATCACTAGTAGGAATATATAGCAAACAAGATGTCACCCATTGAGACTAGAAGATATGTGTTTTCGCTTACAGCAGAGTGAAGGGTTCTTTACAGTAAGAACAACAAAGTTGTTAAATTCTCGTCCTAAAGAGGTTGTCATCAAATTCTCTAGATTTTTTTTAAAAGGCTTGAATACTTATATATTTAATTGCTTACTTAATATGTACAGTATGTGGGCAGATTGTTGATCCAAGGAGAAATCTGATTGCCATTAGGAAGTCAAGAAGCATTTTTTTTCCTTTTTCTGGCATAATTGGAAATGCCTACAATTGGGTTTTTTGCCTTATTTTGGAAAAACAGAACAAAAATGGGTTTTAAAAATGAACATGATGACTTTAGTCTTTTTTCAACCTAGATTATTATGTAACTATGTAACCAGTGGCCCCCCACAAGTCGCATGTCAAAGTGAAATGTCATTGTTTTGGCCATGTTTTAGTTTGGCAATTTTGACCTTAAAGGGACACTCCAGGCATCCAGAACACTTCTGCCCATTGGAGTGGTCTGGGTACCAACTCCCACTACTCTTAACCCTGCAACTGTAATTATTGCAGTTTTTTATAAACTGCAATAATGACATTGCAGGGTTAACTCCACCTCTAGTGGCTGTCTACAAGACAGCCACTAGAGGGCACTTCCTGATTCATAGCAAAGATTTTCATTGCTAGAGCGTCGCTGGACGCCCGCACGCTGTTTGAGGACCTCCAGCGACGCTCAATTCCCCATAGGAAAGCATTGAAAATCTTTTTCAGTGCTTTCCTATTGGGAGACCTAATGCGCGTGCGTGGCATTGCTGCGCATGCGCATTAGGTTTCCTCAGCCGGCGGGCGGGATCAGTCTCACCCACCGGCTGACGTGATTACCGGGAGGAGCGACGCCGACCCAAAACCACCACCGAGGGACATCGGCGGGGTCTCAGATAAGTGACCTGAAGGGGTTTTCACCCCTTCAGCTACCTGGGATGGGAGGTGGGAGGGAGAGGGTACCTGCAGTGCCAGGAAAACGGATTGTTTTCCTGGCACTGGAGTTTTCCTTTAAATTAGCATACACCAAACTTTTACAAAAAAAATCAGAAAGGCAAAACGGGGGCTAAAATCACTAATTTTAGCTTTAGTTTTCCCATTTGGGTTTTAATTTGATATAATTCACTATTTTTTTAATAAAACCCATGAATGAGTCTTGTGCAATGCAAATCAAAGCCAAGCATGTGCACAGACATTGTTCGACTTGTTGCCATTAATTATCAAACATGCAAAAATTCTTTTTTTCCTTTTTGAGACTTTTTTTAATGTTTGCTTTACTTTTGAAAATGTCATTACATCTGCTACCTCAAAATGTATTTTTGTTGTTTATTGACAATTAAAAACTAACTTTACAATACAATCATGTGAGTAAATAATTCTTCAAATAAAGAATATTGGACATTTATAGGATTTCTAAATCTCATCCCTGTGACTTACAGAGGTACAGTTTTGCATCTCAAAGAGAAACTGCCAGTACACATGTTTATTAAATTAGAGGGATTATCACCTTTGATCAGAGAATGTCAAATAAATCTCTTGATCCATCTGGTTAATACAGAGGCCACTTTCTAAGCATCTTGAAAATAAACAGTTTTCCTTTTGAGACTGAGTTTGCAATTCCATCATTTAATTTACACTTGTGCACAAATACAATTCAGCTCATTCAAATGAATCAAATGTACACCCAAATAAATCGATCTGCCCGGGATTTACCTGTGGATTCTTATAAATCGGAAAGACACCATATTTGAACAAGCTGAAACACATCTGTGCACAGGTGCAAATTGCAGTTGTGCACGTGTCTCATTTTCTTGTGGATTTGTAAGTACACATATACCACAACATATGTGGGTCCAGTTCTCAGATGCAGGTGAGCAGCTGAACATTGGATGGCATACACCAAACATCAAATGTTATGGAGCCAGTTAAGTGCTCGGCTACACAGATTCAAGTGTGTATGATGGCCAGTCTTTGCAAGTTTGGAATATTAATAAGGCACATGCACCTGAAAAGTAGTATAAGTGTAGGGTCTTTTTCACTAAACAGTGATTGGTTTGTGAATTGAATAAGCTTGTATAATTTAGCCAAAAATAGCCAAACTGTGACTATAATTGAAATGGAACATGTTTACTGAGTAGGTATTTTGTTGTTATTTTACTGGTTGGAGGACACTCTCTATTTAAAGAACATTATAAAGATTATATTAGACGGACCTGTCTGTCCATACTTTAATTGGTTGCAGAAAAGCTGTAACGTTTGATCATAAAGACTGTTTGTGTTTGCTGCCTCACTTTGTTAAAACTGACAGGGATAACACTAACCATATATTATCATACAGCTTCTGTTAGTTACACTGTCAAGCAGACAATGTTAGGAAACTAAGATTATATGAACGTGAACATGAATGGGGATGGAACTACCAATTTATTAAATGGATCTTATTATAACAGTTCATGTAAACATAGACTGAGAGTCAAAGTAGCAAGGTCATTTTCATTGTTTTGCTATCTGCATAGAGATGCTTACAGAAGATTCGATTACCCAAGTTCTTGCCTTTTTGCCTGCTCTTTGTACTGCAATCAATAAAAGTATCTAAATCTTGATGTACTTCTGAATATAACAGGTGATAATTATTGACTTTTTTCAGTTTGTTTTGCTTTGGGCTATTTCTTATCGAATTTAGTTCGGATTTAATGCCAGACAGAATTCAAGCTACAAGTTACACTATCAGCCAGTCACCACTGCCCATTGCTGCTTGTGCTAAAACTTCCTCACAAAGTATTCTTAAATTACATCTTGTATTTTCATAAAGCATCTTCATGATTAAATGTACACAGTGATACATGCACAGTTCATCCAAATTGATAAATTGATGGTCAGCGTGAACTGAGCTGCCACACTTTTTCCACATCCAAGTCTTATAATGGTCGCGTGTTAGGCTAAAGAGTTGTTTGTGGATTGTTGTAACTACATCTAGGGAGCGTGTATGGCTTTACATGTCATCCTAGTGACCATTATTTTGGTCATGGACACAACTGGAATTGATTTCCAATTGTAAAGGTAATGTAAGGGACATATAAAGAAATGAATGATGGGGAACTCATATACCTGGGTAAGTCAATATGGACGAAACTGGTAGGAATTAACAGCAATGATCATTTGCAGTGTTAGAGGCCTTCAAAGGTATTACGACCTTCGGAATGAGAAGGAATGGTCAGAGCTGTGGTAAAAGTGGGATCTAGACCTGGATTTGTGCTAAACAGAACGTTTTGTCACAGTTCTTTGCCTGGAGCCAAAGATGGCGACAAAGCTTTTATAGTGCGATTTAAGATAATTAGATGTGTGTAAGTGTGTAATTTTTTGACTATAGGTATTTTGTGTTTTAATACACTACACTACAGAAACTTTGTTTCTCTTTTAAAACATATATTTAAATAATTGAACATACTTGTTTCTCTTTTACGCTTATTAAAGAATTGAGGAATTTACTATGTGCAAGTTGAAAACCTAGCCACTACTAATATTGTGCTTATCAGAGTAAGGGTTTAATGTAAACTCTTACTCTGCATAGAGAATCTAGCTCGTATCGTTTTTCAACACACACTTAGCTAAACTAACTGCATCTTAACCTATATATCACACCAAAACTGTGTGGGTTCCCGGAGTACCCTTTTAAATACAGTATATTTATCAGATTTTCAAAGTACATTTGGAACAGATTTTGACAATAGTTTACCAAAAGTATTGTGTAAATTTGATATGCCAGAGACCTACTCTCTACCTATGTGCTTGCCAGTTTAGCTAGAGAAAAAAGTAACATATGCCTCAGACAGCATAATGCTTTCGTTAATGCAAATCGCAAGAACTTCTCAATGCTATTCAGTATCATGGCCTGTGATATCAGCCATCAACCTTTTTTTAAGCCCAGATTCATGAGTTACAAACAGGATATGAATGCACTACATGCCCAAAAGTATGTGGACAGTCTTTTTTACTAAGTGGATTTTATATTTAATTTACAATTTTTTTAAATATATTTTAAAAACATTGGCAAAACGATACTGTATCTCCTGTCTGTCCATTCCTTGATTGGTTGCCAAAAAGGGAAATATTTGTACATTTACACCCCTAAATTTTCATTTGAACTGTAACGTTTGATCATAAAGACTGTTTGCTGTCTCACTTTGTTAAAACTGACAGGGTTAGCACCAACCGTATATTATCATACAACGTCTGTTAGTCACGCTGTCAAGCAGACAATGCAAGGAAACTAAGATTATACGTAAGTGAACATGTATGAGGATGGAACCACTAATTTATTAAATGCATCTTATAGTAACCGTTCGTGTAAACATAGACTGAGAGTCATAGAAGCAAGGTCATTTTCATTGTTTTGCTCTCCGCATATAGACCCTTACAGAAGTTCTTTCTCCATTCTCGTACTAACTTTGTACTGCAATAAAAAGAAGTATCTAACTTAAGTCTTGATTTAATTCTGCCTATAACAGGTGATAATTGTTGACTTTTTTCGATTTGTTCTATTTTGGGTTTTTTTAATCTAATTTCATCTGGATTTAATGCCAGGTGAAATTCAAGCTGCCAAAAACGATAAATGGATCTGTTGTCCAAAACAAAAATGCCAATAAATGTGCATGAATAATATTTCCCTCATTCTCTCACCCACCATGCCCATAATTTGGGCATTTCTACTAAGCAGTGAGAACAGCTCACTGTAATTAAAAACTAGCAACTGGACAGCTGTTGCTTTACATTCAGGGCTGGCGCTTCCTATAGGCAAAATTAGCTGGCCCCCCCTCCATCAAGTTTGATTATTTTGAGCATGCCACCAGCCATTTTAGCGGGCACTCGGAAGCACTTACATTGCTGCTCACTAGAGCCTGGTAGAACATAGGTCTGGCGGCATACACATCAGCCCACTCAGCCAGGACCCCCTCCCAGACATCCACTGCGGCGGAGGCAGTGCAAGGGGAATTAAATTCCTCGCTCCTGACCCTTCCCCTGTATGTGGGGAGAAATGGGCAGGAGCATAACAGGAAATGTGCTAAGAAAGGACGTGATGGGCAGCCAGACGCAGGCAACGAAAAGCAATGAAGGTGAGGTGTGTCAGAGAATGTGTGTAAGGTTGCTTCAGTCAGTATGTTTGTGTATGTCAGTCTGTATGGGTCAGTGTGTGAGTATGTCATGTGTGTAATGTCTGTTTTTATGGTTCAGTGTGTGTGTCTGTATGGGTCAGTATGTCTGTATGGGTCAGTGTGTGTGTATGTCATGTGTGTAATGTCTGTCTGTATGGATAATTGTGTGTGGCTGTATGGGTCAGTGTGTGTCTGTATGGGTCAGTGTGTGTCTGTATGGGTCATTGTGGCTGTATGGCTCAGTGTGTGTGTCTGTATGGGTCAATGTGTGGGTCTGTATGGGTTATTGTGTGTCTGTATGAGTCAGTGTCTGTGTCTGCATGGGCCACTGTGTGTCTGCATGGGTCCGTGTGTGTGTGTGTCTGCAATGGTCAGTGTGTATGTATGTGTGTGTCTGCATGGATCAGTGTGTGTATATGAGTCAGTGTGCCTCAGTCTACATGGGTTAGTGAATGTGTGTCAGTTTCTATGGGTCAGTGTGTGTGTCTGCATGGGTCAGTGCATCTGTATGTGTGTGTCTGCATGGGTCAGTGTGTCTCTATGTGTGTGTGTCTGCAATGGTCAGTGTGTATGTAGGTGTGTCTGCATGGATCAGTGTGTGTATATGGGTTAGTGTGCCTCAGTCTACATGGGTTAGTGCATGTGTGTCAGTTTGCATGGGTCAGTGTGTGTCTACATGAGTCAGTGTGTGTGTTATACTGCATGATTGGGTGGAGTAAATGGGGCAGCAAATTTATTTTTGCCTAGGGCGGCAAAAATTCTTGCACCGGCTCTGTTCACAATCACTCAGAAAGGTCTGGTGGGGTCTGTAAAATACCAGGGGGAATTTGGTACAGGCCCCACTGTGCCTCCACCTATTGGATGGGGCTTGAAATTAGATAATGAGGGGTGGACAAATCACTGAATCCAGTTGCTAGATAGCAATTAGCTGCTCCTGTAAAGAATAATGGGAGCTGTTAGCCACAATTCAAGCAGTTGGGGAATTTTATAAGAGTTTTTGGCTTAATTATTAAAGGATTACTCCAAGCACCATGAGCACTTCAGTGATTTTAAACTATTTGAGCACCTAGCTGAGGGCAACTCTGCGCTGGAGAGAATTAGAGTAAATCATTGTTTTCCATTTTCTTCATTTATTGTTTTTTAGTTAGCAGACAGGGGCTCTAAAACCAAGTGGGGACAACAATACAGATATGTACCCCTAACGCTAGTGTCCCTTTAATCCCAGTTTATTACATGGAAATCATGGTCGTGTTTTGCATGTAAGAGCACTGTAATATATGCTTTATAAAACAAAACAAATAATAAATAATTGATTTCAAAACAAGAAATGTTAGACTGTGCAAACGACTTATCACCGGTTTACAAAATACCGTTGAAATACACTCCACAAACTAGCAGTATAAAACAGTACGTGTTTTTACACACTCCACATCCATATTGACTAATATGAGACTGAGGCTGAGACAAAAAGATTAGTCAATTGCCAATTATTTTACTAAGGGGTCTATCCACCAAACAGTAAGATGTCATTAACGGACAACCAGTATGCAAGAAGGCCAGGCCAATATTTTGTATAAATATTTCAATCATTTGTCAGCTTGTCACAGCTCACTGGTAAGTGGATGACCATAGCAAAATTAAATCAAATTGACCTTGAGTAAATGTCAAATGTGCATGGAGTAATTCACAAATGACAAAACTGAGGTAAAGATCCCCAAGCTGTGACTATATCTAATTTAGAGATATTTTTCCAAGTCAACTATTTTACCTCAGTTTTACCATTCAGAATCAATTTTAGGCATTGGTAAATTGCAGTTATTTTTCCACACAGGTTTTTAGTTATAAGAGTAGGCACAAATATCAGCAAATGAACAGTGTATACATTTTGCTTTTTGTTTTATATTTTTTCCATTGTTTTACTACAAAAAGTACCATTATTGCCTGAATTCTGGCCACCATCACTTTCATGGCATTGCCTAAAAATAAAAAAAACATAAATAGTTTTTGATTGAAGCTTTGAACATATGTCTCTGATCCCCCCATGTTATGCCGAGGATAATGGAATGGGGCAATCCTGAGCTCTGTGTTCAGTAATACTTACAGAGAGGGGCGTGAAATGAAGACCTTCGCTTGTTATAGATATACAATTTTCAGACTCTCTGCTAAGTGTAATCTACTGGCAATAACAATCATATATGGAAATTCTGATGATCTCCAAGTTCAGAGATATCCTCTTTTTCCAATCGTGGGTAAACGCTTGCAGATCTGGACATGAATGGACTTTAAAAATATGGGTAGGCACATGGAGAATTAAGTAGTGTGTGTACACTAAACCTTCATTCAGCAATCAGAAACAACTCTTTGCATGGTAAGTAAGCCTGCTTGCAGGCCTATGATTAACCCTTCAAGAAGTTATCATTGTGAAGCAGTAATTACAACAGGTAGGTTGTACCTCTTAAGCTTATGCTGTTTTATAAATATGTGTATCACGATATGAATACATGAATCACTTCAGCATAGCTGAAGTAGTTTTGGTGCTTAGACTGATTCTTTTACTGTAAGCTGTATCACGCAAGAACATTGTATCAGATGAGGCTGGAAATAAAAAGACGTGTGAACAGATGAAGACAATGTTAGAAACTGGGACATGCTAATGGGGAAGAAGGCAAAGGATTAGCATACTGCATTGTGCCATTATAAGGCCTACACAGAATCTCTGTGAAACATACATATATAAAAGCAAATTGAAAATGTAGGCTACACTCACGGTCTTTTAAATTCAATGGTGTTTTATTTCAATGGTGTTTTATTTCATCAAATAGCAGATCAACGTTTCGGTCCTCGCAGGGACCTTCCTCAGGATCAAGTGACATGTCACTTGATCCTGAGGAAGGTCCCTGTGAGGACCGAAACGTTGATCTGCTATTTGATGAAATAAAACCACTGAATTTATAAGACCGTGAGTGCAACCTACATTTTCAATTTGCTTATACAAATATCCCTACAAGGACTGGCACCCGGCGAGCCTATTGGCTAGGAAGGAACTTTGTAATATATATATATATATATACAGTTGCAAGAAAAAGTATGTGAACCCTTTGGAATGATATGGATTTCTGCACAAATTGGTCATAAAATGTGATCTGATCATCATCTAAGTCACAACAATAGACAATCACAGTCTGCTTAAACTAATAACACACAAAGAATGAAATGTTGCCATGTTTTTATTGAACACACCATGTAAACATTCACAGTGCAGGTGGAAAAAGTATGTGAACCCTTGGATTTAATAACTGGTTGAACCTCCTTTGGCAGCAATAACTTCAACCAAACATTTCCTGTAGTTGCAGGTCAGACGTGCACAACGGTCAGGAGTAATTCTTGACCATTCCTCTTTACAGAACTGTTTCAGTTCAGCAGTATTCTTGGGATGTCTGGTGTGAATTGCTTTCTTGAGGTCATGCCACAGCATCTCAATCGGGTTGAGGTCAGGACTCTGACTGGGCCACTTCAGAAGGCGTATTTTCTTCTGTTTAAGCCATTCTGTTGTTGATTTACTTCTATGCTTTGGGTCATTGTCCTGTTGTAACACCCATCTTCTGTTGAGCTTCAGCTGGTAGACAGATGGCCTTAAGTTCTCCTGCAAAATGTCTTGATAAACTTGGGAATTCATTTTTCCTTCGATGATAGCAATCCGTCCAGGCCCTGACGCAGCAAAGCAGCCCCAAACCATGATGCCCCCACCACCATACTTCACAGTTGGGATGAGGTTTTGATGTTGGTGTGCTGTACCTTTTTTTCGCCACACATAGTGTTGTGTGTTTCTTCCAAACAACTCAACTTTGGTTTCATCTGTTCACAGAATATTTTGCCAGTACTGCTGTGGAACATCCAGGTGCTCCTGTGCAAACTGTAAATGTGCAGCAATGTTTTGTTTGGACCGCAGTGGCTTCCTCTGTGATATCCTCCCATGAAATCCATTCTTGTTTAGTGTTTTACGTATTGTAGATTCACTAACAGGGATGTTAGCATTTGCCAGTGACTTTTGTAAGTCTTTAGCTGACACTCTAGGATTCTTCTTCACCTCATTGAGCAGTCTGCGCTGTGCTCTTGCAGTCATCTTTACAGGACGGTCACTCCTTTAAGAAAATCGTCAGTACTCAGTAGTGTGGTTATGGTGCCTCAAGTGTTCCTTAGTTTAAAGCAAAGTTAAAATATACTACATCTCTAAAAGTCATTTACAGCGATGTTCCATTGTCCAAATGTAAAATTAATAATAATCAAATAAATAATTGTATCTTAAACATCTTGCAAATGCTGCAACCTGCAGTCTGATTGACTATCAAGGGGGTATATATTATAACAAGGTTGATTTCTAAAAGTGCACATTTCTATTGAAATCTGCACTATTTGTGAAATTAAAAAAAGAGTAAACACTTTTTTACACATAAAGCACTTCAGCAAGGGAAAGTGTCCCTTTAACCCCTTAAGGACACATGACATGTGTGACATGTCATGATTCCCCTTTATTCCAGAAGTTTGGTCCTTAAGGGGTTAAAGAAAAAAACAACCTTAAATTTATATAGTGCACCAATAAGGACTACCTTCCCAGTGGCCCAGACATTTGGAGACTTCTACTAATGACCACTGTTTGTACCCCATGACATACCTTATGAAGCAAAAATGAAGCACTAAGAGTTTGTCAGTATCATGAACATACAAGTCCATTGGTTGGCAGCACATGATTAATGACACTATACCAAAGGTCCGAATGTAATACATCATCATTTAAGGTATAGTAGCAGCTCAGAATATTGTATATTTCACTCCAGTGTAGAGAGCTTTTGAATATGTTGATAATTTTTATGGCCAGTTATAATAACAATATCAAACTTTTTAAATAAGCAAACAGAGCCAGGCCAGTAAAAATATGCAAGGATAGTGTGTTGGTGCATCAGAGGTTAAAAGGCTTTATTTACAAGACAAGGTCCAATGCATTTCCATAACATGATTCATTTTCAAGATTTCAAATAATATCTCAAATTCTCATCTAGCCCTCATCTTCATGGTTAGATAAGAGGAGAGCATGTGTAATATCCTCAGGTATATTTGTATGCAACATTTGTCATGCTTGCTGCTGACAGACTGTTGACACATACAATGTGTTATCTGATCCACTGGAGGAAGAATGAAATATTATAATCAACTGAGAATAATAGGGGAAAACACCACTTAGGGATTACGTTTTATTCAGACGATAATCTGCTGGAACCATATGTGCCTGATATCATGTTTAAATCCAAATCACTCACAGTTCTGCCATCAGAATGAACAATGTGGAGACATCTAGCACCCCAAAACACTGCAGACTGCAAAACATATACAGTATTGGCTGAATGTGCATACTGGGAGTTGTATTGCAACATCGCTATGCATGTTTATAGTGAATTTACTGCTCTGATATCTTATTTTTAAATTATGTTTAAGACCAATAGGTTTGGTTTAATCATTTATTGAAAGTGAGGGTAGAACAACAATCTCTTTACCATGTGTGTAAAAAAAATGAAATCTATACACTGCGCTGGAAATATCCTTAAAGGACCACTCTACACACAGCAAGCTGAAGTGCTTTGTGTTTATGGAGTATCCCACCTTAATTGCACTTTATAAAAGTTCCTATTTCCATGAGACATCGACACTTTTATGAATCAATTAAAAAACACCACCCTGGCTGTCAGTCAAACATGTTCTCTTCATCTAACTCTGACAGTAATACCTCGAAAACCTTAACCCTCCCCCCCCCCTTACCCTAATCGCTTCTAACATTATCTTACATGCATTTACTATACTCACAAATTCAAATATAGTACATCACAAGCAGAAATAACACATACCATATATACATATGCAGTTGTAAAATCTGAATATGTTTTATCGACTTTTCATTCTGTAATGCCAGGTTAAAACATAATTAAACTCACTTTATCTGCCTTTTTGTGTGTGTGTGTGTGTGTGGGTGGGGGGGGTGGGAGGAAGGATGGGGAGGGGGATGCCTTACAATTCTGTGCCTACAGTCACCTAAAATGTAAACCCTGCTCTGAGCACAATGAATGATTTACATGTAAATAATGGTGCAATATATTTATTTACTTATTTATTTATAAAATATTTTACCAAGAAGGATACATTAAGATTTTTCTTGATTTTACATATGTCCCGGGCCCATAAACATTGCATTGTTACAATAGGGTTCAAAATAATATTACAAAAAATTATACTATATTTATATATAGATATTTAACACACACACGTAATATATAGTTAACCGTGATAGGTGAATTCTGTATTGAGGTTATTCCATAATTGCTGTGCTCTGTAGGAAAATAAGGATCGAGACACTTTATTTTTGTATTGCGGTATGCTAAATATCGTGCTAGTACTGGATCGGAGGTTATAGGAGGTGGGAACAGCTGGGGTAGGGTGGGAGCTTCCCAGAAAAGCTCTTAAACACAAGGCTGGACAGATGAAGAGTGCATCGGGATTCCAGCAACAACCAGTTTAGCTCTTTTAACATGTCACATGGGTGGGTAAACATTCTAGTACAAAGTGGCAGAATGAATTATATAATGTATTACGTTTATTAAGGTGGGTTTGCGGTGCGGGTGCATACACTACATCCGCATAATCAATGACCGTCATTAGCATTTGTTGCACTATCTGTTTCCTTACTTTCCATATATAATTCTAATCATGATACATTTGGTCATACCTTTGCATATAAAATATCTTACGGTGTAGAAAATGCCAAATACAGAATGGACGAGGACTGTTGTGGAACTTAGTGAATTTTAAAATTGCACATTCAGAGCCTGTTTTTATACTTACTATGCTACAAAATAACTCACTTATATACTTACAATAAAAGTAATCACTTTTCTGTTTAGTCACCACCAAAACACAGCTATGCATTTCTGGTAGGAATTTCTCTGTATTTAAATGCAATCTCTAATCCCTAATTGTGTCATCATTTCATGTTTTCTCACAGAGATACATTCATTCAACACCAACAAATTACTTACTTTACTGAAGCGATATGAAAATGTGGTTTGATATTTTTTTGATAGAACTTATATTAAGAAACACACATACATTCCTTCAGAATGTTGACTTGCCCTATTATTATTATTATTATTGCCATTTATATAGCGCCAACAGATTCTGTAGCCCTACTAAGCAGTCCTTAAAGTTACTTGTCACAATGAACATTAAGCGCCAAGCCGTATGTTTTTAATTCATATTTTGTCCACAGCATGGAATGCCAATATGTTGTGCGTGCTCATGAATGAAGGGGTGTATTTAAGTGAAGGATTTGTGAATGCACTGGTGTAGTTATGTGAAGGCCTTGTGAATGCAGGGTTGTATTTTCCCCTTTCTTCCCATGTCACTGCCCCCCTTCCTTCACACAGCAAGTGACATCTGAAGTAACGGGTTCAGAGACATGTTCTCCTTCCTCGCTTTCACTATCCCTCTCCCTTAATGCAAACTTTCCCCAATCCTCTAGTTTCTCATTGTCTCTGTTACTTTATTCCTGGCCATTTACTTCCTCCATTTCATTCTTTAGCCTCTCCCATCTACCAATCCTTCTCAGGAGTTCGGGGTTTCATTTTTTTTAACCTAGTTTGAGTCATCTGCATGACTGACAAACACAGCTTCTCCTCAGGTCGCCCTGTAGTAGCCCATAATGACACGTGTGGCAGCTTACATTACTGTAGTGCAAGCTTTGGAGAATCTGTCCTTGTCTTTAATAGTTAAAGCCCGTCTCAATATGGCTGCTTTTCTTATTAATGGTAGGGGATCCAGTCCTGACCCTCCACAAGCTTCTCTCCTACCTGCCGGCCTACATACAGTACAGCTGTGTTTTTTTATTTTGTTGTGGGTTTTTTAAATTCTTCATCCTCAGTTCTATTTACACCAACTTGTTGTAAGACGGTGAATATAAATTTTGAGGCCTGTTAAATCAACATCCTGTGTTGGATTTACTCGCCATCTTTTTTAATACATAAGATAATATCTCAGCCAGTCGTTTGGCGGTCTATTTAATAAACAGGGGATTATGTTGAGTTTACAACCAATTTGCAAAATTTGAAAATGGATATTTTGAAATAGTTTTACTTTGTTAGGAAATAAAAACTCGTAAAGCAACTCATTGTAACGCAGTGGGCAAGTTTTACTTACAAGTGGATTTCACACATTTTACTTAAGTGTATGAGATGCCACCATGAGCATGTAGATGTTGTCACTAGACTGGAAGAAATGTTGAGGTTTACGTGAAATAAACAATTAACTAGGTTCTTATCAGTTACTCATACAGTTGCAAGAAAAAGTATGTGAACCCTTTGGAATGATATGGATTTCTGCACAAATTGGTCATAAAATGTGATCTGATCATCATCTAAGTCACAACAATAGACAATCACAGTCTGCTTAAACTAATAACACACAAAGAATGAAATGTTGCCATGTTTTTATTGAACACACCATGTAAACATTCACAGTGCAGGTGGAAAAAGTATGTGAACCCTTGGATTTAATAACTGGTTGAACCTCCTTTGGCAGCAATAACTTCAACCAAACGTTTCCTGTAGTTGCAGATCAGACGTGCACAACGGTCAGGAGTAATTCTTGACCATTCCTCTTTACAGAACTGTTTCAGTTCAGCAATATTCTTGGGATGTCTGGTGTGAATCGCTTTCTTGAGGTCATGCCACAGCATCTCAATTGGGTTGAGGTCAGGACTCTGACTGGGCCACTTCAGAAGGTGTATTTTCTTCTGTTTAAGCCATTCTGTTGTTGATTTACTTCTATGCTTTGGGCCATTGTCCTGTTGCAACACCCATCTTCTGTTGAGCTTCAGCTGGTAGACAGATGGCCTTAAGTTCTCCTGCAAAATGTCTTGATAAACTTGGGAATTCATTTTTCCTTCGATGATAGCAATCCGTCCAGGCCCTGACGCAGCAAAGCAGCCCCAAACCATGATGCCCCCACCACCATACTTCACAGTTGGGATGAGGTTTTGATGTTGGTGTGCTGTGCCTTTTTTTCGCCACACATAGTGTTGTGTGTTTCTTCCAAACAACTCAACTTTGGTTTCATCTGTTCACAGAATATTTTGCCAGTACTGCTGTGGAACATCCAGGTGCTCTTGTGCAAACTGTAAACGTGCAGCAATGTTTTGTTTGGACAGCAGTGGCTTCCTCTGTGGTATCCTCCCATGAAATCCATTCTTGTTTAGTGTTTTACGTATTGTAGATTCGCTAACAGGGATGTTAGCATTTGCCAGTGACTTTTGTAAGTCTTTAGCTGACACTCTAGGATTCTTCTTCACCTCATTGAGCAGTCTGCGCTGTGCTCTTGCAGTCATCTTTACAGGACGGCCACTCCTAGGGAGAGTAGCAGCAGTGCTGAACTTTCTCCATTTATAGACAATTTGTCTTACTGTGGACTGATGAACAGCAAGGCTTTTGGAGATACTTTTATAACCCTTTCCAGCTTTATGCAAGTCAACAATTCTTAATCGTAGGTCTTCTGAGAGCTCTTTTGTGCAAGGCATCACTCACATCAGGCAATGCTTCTTGTGAAAAGCAAACCCAGAACTGGTGTGTGTTTTTTATAGGGCAGGGCAGCTGTAACCAACACCTCCAATCTCATCTCATTGATTGGACTCCAGTTGGCTGACATCTCACTCCAATTAGCTCTTGGAGATGTCATTAGTCTAGGGGTTCACATAGTTTTTCCACCTGCACTGTGAATGCTTACATGGTGTGTTCAATAAAAACATGGCAACATTTAATTCTTTGTGTGTTATTAGTTTAAGCAGACTGTGATTGTCTATTGTTGTGACTTAGATGATGATCAGATAACATTTTATGACCAATTTGTGCAGAAATCCATATCATTCCAAAGGGTTCACATACTTTTTCTTGCAACTGTATGTCCTTGTAAGAGTAAGAGAACAGTAAGTTGATCTAGGCCGCATGAATTTGTTATGTATATTTTTTTAACAAGAACCATTATCTTTAATCACTCAACAAGCAGGGCCGGCGCATCCATAAGGCGGCACAGGCGGCCGCCTTAGGGCGCACCGGCTCTGGGGGCGCAAAATTCCAGGAGGGAAGTGCTCCCTCCTGCCAGGTCACCTCCTGGATCCCCGACGCGGTGTGCGGCTGAACTGGATGCCGAGGTGGCGAGGGAGCTCTGATTTCTCTGATCTGCTCCCTCGCAGGCTGCTTACTGATGACGTCATATTCCGGCTCCCGCGGCATCAGTAAACAGCCTGCGAGGGAGCAGATCAGAGAGATCAGAGCTCCCTCGCCACCTCGGCATCCAGTTCAGCCGCACGCCTCCCAGCAGCCCCACTGGACCACCAATGAGAGACCCACGCCAGCTCTCCAGGTAGGGAGGCTGGGTGGGAAATTTTAATTTAATTTAGATGATTAATTACTGTTAGTGTGTGTGTGCATGTGAGTGACTGTGTCTGTGCATGTGAGTGAGTGTGTCTGTCAGTCAGTGTGTGTATGTGTGTCTGTCAGTGTGTGAGTGTGTCTGTCAGTGTGTGAGTGAGTGTGTCTGTCAGTGTGTGTGTATGTGTATGTGTGTCTGTCAGTGTGTGTGAGTGTGTGTGTGAGTGTCTGTCTGTCAGTCAGTGTGTGTGTGTATGTGTGTCTGTCAGTATGTGAGTGAGTGTGTCTGTCAGTGTGTGTGTGTGTGTGTCTGTGTGTGTGTGTGTCTGTCAGTGTGTGTGTGTGTATGTGTATGTGTGTGTGTGTGTGGTTCTGTCAGTGTGTGTGTGTGAGTGAGTGTGTCTGTCAGTATGTGCGTGTGTGCATGTGAGTACATGTGTCTGTCAGTGTCTGTGAGTTTGTGTGTGTGTGTGTTTGTCAATGAGTCTGTCAGTGTTTGTGTGTCTGTCAATGAATGAGTGTCAGATAAGTGAGTCTGGCTGTCAGAGATGTCTGTGTGTTTGTCATTGAGTGTGTGTGACTGTCAGTGTTTCTACACCCCTAACTGTAGCGTGGCCAAGCGGAGTGTACCGTGGTACAGGAACGTCTGTTTCCTGTACCTAGCAGGACTGACAGGAAAAGCTCACTGTACCGGGATTCGCTCCGCTCAGCCACGCTACAAGAAAGGTAGGAGGCACACCAGGAAGGGGAGGGGACCACTATGGGGGTGGGTGGCGCACCAAGGGACATGGAGAAGAGGGGAGAGATACCCTAAGGTACAGGAAAAGGAGGGAGGGGGGAGAGGAACACTAAGCGACAGGGAACAGAGGGGGGAGGGGAGAGGAACACTAAGGGACAGGGAAAGGAGGGGGGAAGGGAAAGGAACACTGAGGAACAGGGAAAGGAGGAGAGAAGGGAGAGGAACAGTAAGGGTCAGAGAAGGGAGGGGACCATTAAGGGACAGGGAGAGGGGCTGGATGTAAAAGAAACACACAGCGGGGCTTGAGAAGGAAAGAGACACACAAAGGAGCTGGGAAGAATAAAAGACACAAAGAGGAGAGATAGGAGACACACAAAGGCAAAAATAGGAGATAAAATACACTAAAGGGAGTCAGATATTTAAAAGACGGGATAAGAAACACAAAAGGGAGGTTAAGAGGCACATGGGCGAATATGTTTTTTGGGGGGGGAGGAAAAATGGATCTTCGCCTATGTACCCAAAATTCTTTGCACCGGCCCTGTCAACAAGGGTGATGTTTTGTTTTTGTATGAGGCTTTATTAGATCTGGTGCCTTAGATATCCTTATAAATCTTCTGAGTGCTTGGACTGTATCTGCAAAGAACCTCTCGTTACTTATATCACCCCACAAATGACAAACAACACCATGGCAAAGCTGTGTGTAAGCCATAACTTTTAATTAATTTATGCCAGGAAAATGAACGAGTTCTGACGAGTTCTGCCCGATTGATGGCAACAGGTAGTTCCTATTTTTTATTGTCTGTATCGTGGCCCTCTGTCTGGTATGGCATGTCTGCCAAGGGCCCACCCAAGAGCATATATTGTTTATTTTCCTCCTGCAAAGAGAGAGAAAAACATAAACATCACACTCTGGGTGAGAACTGTGACCCGCTCTGCTGCCCAGATCAATAAGGAGAAAGCCACTAATGATCAATGAAATCTTACACCCTCATTGTTTATAAATGACATTACTTAAAGCAGCTGTCATGTCACGTCTTCATGAAGATAAAATCCTTATGAAACACTCATGTTTACTGCATCGGAATGTCATTTAAATTCCACCGCAATCAAAAGATTTTTCTAAGGAGCAAAGTCAAGATTGACAAAAGGTTGGATCGTCCTTCGACCTACACTCTCACACAGGCACGAGAGTACGACACTGACAAGACTCCTAACAGATGAAGCACCAGGAGTTGAAGGAGTATGATTCAATTACAGAGAGACTCGGGTACATTCCCACTTTGTGTGCGGTAGCCTGGGATGAAGCTAAAGGTGACTCCCGTTAGCTTCACTCCATGGCCACTGTCACAAGGTGAGAAAGCCAGTTTTGCAAAATGTGCAAAGAGCCCATAAATTGTCCAAATGTAACCAAACCAATTAATTTAACACCGATTTGCCAGCTCATTCCTGCATCAAATTCTCTTCCCAACTGGTCCAGGAATTTTCTTTTTACTTTTGTCAAAACATACACATCTTTACATATACATTTATGAATGTTCCTACGTGTTTTTAATTTATTCATACAGACAAAGATAATCATTAAGTTTTCCATTTAGCATAGAATATACACCTATACAATATTCATGTGTGTTGTAAAAGTTGCTTCGAATGCTTTCTGTATCAGACGCCAGCAATGCCTGGGGTCTAGTGATCCAGCTTCTCTCCTCTATTTACTTGCTCACTTTTATGTGCAAAAAAGAAGGCTTAGGTAAGCTAGTTTTACAGCCTGTTGCTTTCAAACATATAATTTGACATTCTATTCTGTTTAGAAAATGCCAAACTTAATTGTGTTTGAAAACAGGTCTTTTTGTATTGTGTTTGATTTTTGACAGATAAGAAGACATTGTAAAACAATGGCCGAAGCTGCATGCATGCCGTCACAAATTCCATTTGCTGGGCACAACTTACCCAGTAGCACACCTTGCAAATATGTTCATACTTTATATCGACAGACTGACAACTGGATTCAAGACCCCCCTCTTGTCTTCAGTCATTTAAGAAGTCCCTCAAAACCCAACTCTTCCAAAAAGCTTATGGCCTTCCTGAGTAACTTCTACTTCACAAACCTGCCTCTTGCTCTCTCCTAAAGGGCCACACTCCACTCTCACCTCCAGTTCTGCCCTTCCTATTGTCTTTATACCCCACCCCCTCTATACTGTAAGCTGGTCTGAGCAGGGACCTCATCTACCTATTGTTCCTGTAACATTTTTGAATTGTCCCATTTATTGTAAAATTTTCCCCCTTTCATAATATTGTAAAGTGCTGCAAAATAAGTTGACGCTGTATAAATACCAATAATAATAATAATAATAATAATAAAAAAGCAAAAACAGAATAGAAAACAGTCCACCTGAGCGGCACTCCTCTTTGGCTGCAATATACTTTCTTATTTTTAATATAATTCACAAATACCAGCATATGCTATTGTTCCTGTAACATTTTTGAATTGTCCCATTTATTGTAAAATTTTCCCCCTTTCATAATATTGTAAAGTGCTGCAAAATAAGTTGACGCTGTATAAATACCAATAATAATAATAATAATAATAATAAAAAAGCAAAAACAGAATAGAAAACAGTCCACCTGAGCGACACTCCTCTTTGGCTGCAATATACTTTCTTATTTTTAATATAATTCACAAATACCAGCATATGCTATTGTTCCTGTAACATTTTTGAATTGTCCCATTTATTGTAAAATTTTCCCCCTTTCATAATATTGTAAAGTGCTGCAAAATAAGTTGACGCTGTATAAATACCAATAATAATAATAATAATAAAAAGCAAAAACAGAATAGAAAACAGTCCACCTGGCGGCACTCCTCTTTGGCTGCAATATACTTTCTTATTTTTAATATAATTCCAAAAATACCAGCATATGCTATTGTTCCTGTAACATTTTTGAATTGTCCCATTTATTGTAAAATTTTCCCCTTTCATAATATTGTAAAGTGCTGCAAAATAAGTTGGCGCTGTATAAATACCAATAATAATAATAATAATAATAATAAAAAAGCAAAAACAGAATAGAAAACAGTCCACCTGAGCGGCACTCCTCTTTGGCTGCAATATACTTTCTTATTTTTAATATAATTCACAAATACCAGCATATGCTATTGTTCCTGTAACATTTTTGAATTGTCCCATTTATTGTAAAATTTTCCCCCTTTCATAATATTGTAAAGTGCTGCAAAATAAGTTGACGCTGTATAAATACCAATAATAATAATAATAATAATAATAAAAAAGCAAAAACAGAATAGAAAACAGTCCACCTGAGCGGCACTCCTCTTTGGCTGCAATATACTTTCTTATTTTTAATATAATTCACAAATACCAGCATATGCTATTTAAAATGCTTTTTTTTTTTAGAATATAGATTTATTTTTTTTTGGTCACATTTTTATGAAAGGATGCTACTAGAATTTTTTTTTTTTTTTAAGGTGTGCCTTGAGGCCTAGGAAATGAGAAATGAGAGACTGATCAGCATAAAGGCAGACAGGCAAGGGGTGAGCTATGGATGCTCATTGATTTAGTGATCAAAAAATAAAGAATACAGTCTCTGACTGACATGAGTATGGCCCAAATGTGGTAAATAACCTTGTGGTGGCGTGCATATGGTACTCATGCCGAGGAAGGTAAGGCCTTGTATAGTAAGGGAATTCTGGCCTTGTATAGTAAGGGAATTCTCACTCCCCGGTTTAGCTGTGCTCACCCCACTTCAATGTGTGTCACTCCTCCATCTCCCTCTAAATCCATTATTGCCCCATACTCGTGTGCATACAGTACTCCAACATATATATTGCCATTTAGCGATTCTCTGTGTACAGCTCTATGTTTGCATTCTAAATCAACTTGTGTTGACCAGACGGACAGACGTCTGCTTGCCTGACCTTGCTTTTTAATTTTCCTACAAGTTCTTAATTTTAGAATTAAAGTGACATAGCCCCTTTTTTGCAAACCTCTGCATACTGAGCCCTTTCACCCCAAACTGTGACATGTAGTGAGATAATGCATCCTTCCTGGTCAGCAACTGCAATCTGTAATGATCTGCATCATAATTACCAACATTTGCAAAGTGTCAGTGGGCACTCAAATAACATCCTGTGTGTACTCATCTGCGTCCTCCAAACATTTCGAATGAGGGACACTTGCACTATAAGGGTGTGATTGGGTGTGTGGCGGGGGGCTTGCTATGCTGATATTTTTAAGGTGATTTACTAATAACAATTTAACAATACATCACTGTGAGTATTATTGCCATGGTGCAAGAATAGACAGGATGGACATTTAGACAGTAAATTAATAATACCCTCAGGGTCTTCTGCAGGTTATTGCCCCCTCCCTCCTTTATTCTTTACATAGGGATTGTGATTACCAAGCAAATTAATGGTTCCAGGGCCCCATCTAGCCTCTGGGCCCTAGGTTTACCTTATGATTAACCTGCAATGCAGGGATCAGGGTCCACAATAGGGACTGTCCTTCCTAAATAGGGACACCTGGGAGGTATGCAGTCATTTCACTTGCAACAGTGTGACTCAGTCAGAGCTGTTATTGCTTTGCAGAGACATTGTGTAAAGAAGCAGCTTTAGTAGGCCAGAGTTAGGGCGGATGGCCTGATGGCTCTTGCAGCTCCCACGAGTGTATAGCCATGCAAGGCTGAGAACAAATAATGACTGCTAACCTGAACAATGCTCCAATCACTAACTCCATTCTTCTCCAGCACTGAGGATGCCTGGTGTGATAAAAATCGCATGGATGGGGGAGGGCTGCAGCCAATCTAGTGCAGCATACCCTGGGTCTGACCATTATTCCAAAATGACTATAGCCTAAGCCCTGTCATCACGGGTACCAGATATAGGATCCCTTCAGAAATACACAATAATGCCTGGATGCAAATATGAATCATCCTGCCACCTAAAAATAAAATTCAAATGAAGAGAAGTGCTGATTTCAGTGATCTTTGTGTATACTGAGGGCACCTGAGTCATTATGTAAGATGCCGCGTCTGTATCACTCAACCACAAAAGGCAATAGTACATAAGTTCACTGGCTGGGGCAGCCACAAAATTGAAAGAAATAAAAATGTGTGAAATGTAGCTAAAACAAAACGTCATAAAGAACTGACGAAGATTTGACATAACATCAGCCAGGATGATGATTTGGAGTATGAACAGAAGTCCTTTTACAACAGCTACACTTAATCCCTTCAGGACGAGGTCCGTCACTCAGGGGAAACCCGTAACGACGAGTGACGGACCTTGTCCGTCACCCGTTAAAATTAACCCCGGATCGCGGCGATCGCGGGGTTAATGGTGCTCCGGTATGCCTCTGTATTAGAGGCAGACCGGGAGCACTCGATAGTGCTGCCCAGCACATGTGCTCGCTCTGACAGCATGTCAGGGCGAGCACATTTGCCTAGTATATTTACCTTCCGCCTCCCTGCACTTCCTGGTTCTGTGTTAAGTTCAGGGAGATGGATCAGTGATGATCCTGCCCCCCTGTTAAAAAATAAAATAAAATTAATTTAAAATCCCACCCCCTTTACCCAGTTTAATAAAAAATTAACCCCTTCCCTGCCAATTACAGTGATCAATTGGCAGGGATTACATTTTACTATGATCTGATTTTTTTTTTAACCCCTGTGGGTTAATTTTTTTTCAAATTATAAATTTATCTAGCTGGGGTGGGTGGAAGTTAGTGGGGAATTGGGGGATTTGGTGTTAGGCTAATTAGGGGTTGACGTTAAAAAAAGTTTTATAATAAGCTTTAAAAAGTTCAAAATTAAGTTTAAAAAAAAGTTTTAATAACGTTTAAGTAAAAAATAAAAAAATAAACCCCTTTAGCCAGTCCAAATAAAAATTAACCCCTTCCCTGCCAGTCGATCACTGTCTACAGTGATCAAAATACAGATCACAGTATTATACTGTGATCTAATTTTTTTTTAACCCCGACGATTAACTTTTATTTATCTTTTAACTCTCAGGGGTTCAATTTATTTAATTAACTGATTTAAATATTTTATAATGATATATTTTGCTAGCTGGGGTGGGTGGGAGTTATGGGAAAATGGGGAATTTACTGTTAGTGCTGATAACTGCTAGTTAGGGGTTAACGGTAAAAAAAAGCTTAGAAAAATGTTAAATCTGTAAAAAAAAGTTCTAAGAAAGTTTAGGAAAGTTTAAAAAAATTAATAAGGGGGGGCGTGGCCGACTGCCGGACAAGATGGACGCATAATCCTCAGCTCCGGCAAATGGGCTGAAAATCCGTTGCCATCCTACCACACAGAACGCATCACAAACTTCACCACAGAAGATGTCGCAACACAAAAGCAAGAAGAGCTCGGCAAAAGCTGAAAAAGTAAACTTCTTTCAACAGAAACCTAATTTAACTCCCTCGGGCCTACTACCGTCTACCCAAGATGGCGACGAGGGTACCGACGATGAAAGTGCCCCACAAAGCATACCTGCACCAGGGGATGCCCTGACAAAGAGCCACCTAACTCAAGCACTGGAAGCCTTGTCCCGAAAGCTGATCGGGTCCTGGCAGCATTCCATGGACTCACTTCGTAAAGATGTCCAAGAAATAGGCAAGAGAACGTCGCACATAGAATCACAAATGGACGAAATGGCGGCAGCCCACAACAATCTCGCTACACACGTGGAGAGACTGGAAGACAAACTACTACTCACCGAAACGAAACTGGCAGACATGGAGGACAGGTCTCGGCGAAACAACCTGCGACTGCGGGGGGTACCTGAGACAGTGCTCCCGGCGGATCTACAAGCATATGTGCGAGGCCTGCTGAGTGCTTACGCACCCGAGATCCCGTCTGACATGCTGCTGCTCGACAGAGTTCATCGGGTGCCGCGCCCACGCCACCTGTCGGATTCCTCACCCAGAGATGTTCTGCTACGTGCCCATTATTACCACATTAAAGAGCATGTCCTCCGAGCCAGCAGAAGTAAACCCAAGCCTCCAGATGATTACGCCATGGTACAAATCTTCCCAGACGTCTCAGCGATCACCCTGCGAAGAAAGATTTTGCACCCATCACTGCAGCACTTCGCACCAACGGAGTGAGATACAGGTGGGGATATCCCACGAAGCTCTTGGTGACCAGAAATGGCTCTCTCCAGGCCATCCTGACCCCTGAAGATGGCGCCAACCAGCTGAAGTCGTGGGGTATCAACCCACAACTGGAACCCGCGAAAGCCCCACCAGCGAGCAGACTACGCATAGAGTGGCAGAAAGCGCCGGACAAACATTAACCCACGCTGTCAGCTGCATGAGGGACACGCAAGTATTGTGCACTACACACTTATTTCCCACAGGCATACTGACATTGGAAGGGCCCAGCGGAACTCTCACTGTGCACATTTTGGCATCTCCGGAGAACCTCAGCTTCTTACCCACGGGGGGACACATCATTGTCTGAACACTGATCATGGGCATATGCCAGGAGATGGACCTCCCCTGAGGGGGCATATGGGTTACCGTGAACTCTCATGTTGCCACATGGACAGTAATGGCTGGGAGATTGGGGAGGTGCAGGGTTGTAGGGGACCCAGTAAGATATGTGTTAGCTGATTTCGATGTGATATTGGCCGAGTCCAAGTGGGTGGGCGGCGTGGGCCCGGGTGCTTTCCCCCGGTCGTTCCCCTCCGAGGGCGGGGGGACGGGGGGGACGCGCGGGGTATCTCGTGGCCCATACCACTGGCCACTTTATATGTCTCGTTATGCGTCCTATGCCCTCTCTAAATGTGCAAACCCCTTTGCCAACCTCAGCATTGCTGAGGGGTTACGGGGGACATTGTTGAAAGACCCACGTGACTGCACACAATCACCAATCAGCCCTGGGGACAAGGTGACACGTGGACCCCTCGGATAGGGTTTAGGATTGGGAGTGAGCCGGAGAGGCCTAAGATACGGCACGGATGCAGGTGCCCTTTCAAATGCCGATAAGAGCCTCAACAGCTCGTCCTACCCCACATACACTTGCGAATGGGTAGCATAGCGATGCACGGTACAGCAACCACTCATGCAGCAACCACACCCAAGCTTTCTTTCCCAGCCCCCACATATTCAGAAAGAAAGAAAGAAAAAAAAACAAAAAACAGTTCTGTCCAAACCCAAAGGCTACCAAGCCCACACGCCACACCACAGGAGACAAATGTTTCCGTACCCCACGGTGCGCGTCCACCGCACCAATTCCCTGCTACAGGGAACATGTATATATTCCTCTCCCTCCAACCCCTTCTCTATCACACCCAAGTTGTCCCTTCCCGGTTCAAGGTATATTAATCTCTCAGAGAATAGATCTACAAAAGTACTCCAAATAAACAAACAAATACTGCAACCTGAGAATACACATTATTAACGCGTGCGGCTTGAACACCCCGCACAAATGGCGTGTCCTGTTAGACATGGCCAGAAAAGACAAAATAGACGTCCTCTGTGTGCAAGAAACCCACTTCACACATTCCAAAGTTCCTAAGTTTGCACAACAAGACTATCCCACGCAATACCACTCCACACACTCCTCCAAGTCCAGAGGTGCATCCATACTTGTCCACAAATCACTTTCATTCGAACTACTCCAAGTCAAAAAAGATTCCCAAGGCAGATACGTCATTATTCACTGCACGATAAATGACATTAATTACACGATTGCCTCAGTGTACAGCCCGAACACTAACCAAAGAAATTTCTTACACAAAGTCCTTTCCAAAATACCTAGCCCACACTTGCAAAATTTGATTTTGTGTGGAAACCTGAACCATATATTCGATCAAACGTTAGACACGACAGCCGCTGGTGCCACCAGGAGGCAGGCCGCCCTCAAACCCCAATGCAAAGCTATGACGAAGTTGCTGCTAGAATACAATATCTATGACTCCTGGCGCACAACACATCCAACCGTACGTGAATACACACACCACTCAAGAGCCCATAAAACAAGCTCACGCATTGATCACATCCTCATAGCTGCGCATCTCCTCACATCCATGATCGACTGCACGATAGGAGACCTGACATGGTCAGACCATGCGCCCGTACGCCTAACCCTACAAGACAAATTTCCCTTCAGGGGAACCTCCCCATGGAAATTGCATGACAACCTTCTGCTTGATGACTCCTTCAAAAATACAATAGAAAAGGAAATAAAACTATACTTCGACACAAACTACACGCCGCAAACACAACCCCAAAATGTATGGCTCGCCCATAAGGCGGTAATACGGGGACTACTCATTAGCCGGGCAGCATACCTGAAAAGGAGGGCATGTGATGAATACACCACCCTTCTCAAAAAACTCAGAGACCAAACAAGTGCCCATCTCCTTTCCCCGTCTACTGCAGGCCAGGACGAAATATACCGTACTACTAAAGCAATAAACGATATATTATTCCAACGGACATCAGATACACTGACTAAACTCAAACTGAAGCAATACTCTCAGGGTAACAAAGCGGGGAAAGCACTGGCTTCCCTATTAAGGCAACACCATACCCGGTCGAAAATACAGCATGTATTTAACGCTGCAGGCACCAAAATTACAAACCCACAGCAGATAAATGACACCATGGCAGAGTTCTACGACAAACTCTATAACCTAGCACAGGATACTAAGACACATCAACCCACAACTCAAGAAATACAAAACTTCTTAACACAGGCCTATCTCCCCTCCCTTAGCCCAACCCAACAGGCGATGATCCAACAACCGATCACCGCCACTGAGATAGAAAAAACTATAGACGCCCTACCACAGGGGAAGGCACCAGGCCCAGACGGCTTCACGAACATTTATTACAAATGTTTCAAATCCACCCTAGCCCCGCAAATAGAGAAAACGTTTAACGCCATCATAACGACAAGCTATATGCCGTCAGAAATGCTGATAGCCCATATTGCAACGCTGCCCAAGCCGGGGAAGCCACCTACCAAACCCCAAAACCTGAGACCGATTTCTCTACTAAATACGGACACGAAGTTGCTAGCGAAAATTTATGCAAATAGACTTGCTTCCATAATCCCTTCGGTAATACACACAAATCAAGTAGGGTTTGTCAGGGGGAGGCAGGGCTCGGACGGTACCAGGAAACTACTAGACCTGATGTCAAGCACGCGGGCCTCGGGGAGACCCAGTGTGTTCCTTTCGCTGGATGCTGAGAAAGCGTTTGACAGGGTGCACTGGGGATTCCTTGAGGCTACGCTAACAAAATTCGGTTTCCCTCCCAATTTCATGTCCCTACTGATGGCGCTATACTCCACACCATCGGCTCATGTAGCCAATAGCGGATTTATATAAAAAAATTTTAGTATTACAAACGGATCACGCCAGGGGTGCCCACTATCCCCGTTGCTGTACATCCTGATCTTGGAACCACTAGCGCAACATATAAGAATGAGTCACAATGTCAAGGGTATACAAATAGGCCCAGTGGAACATAAACTCACAATGTTCGCGGATGATATCATGCTTTCCATAGAATCACCATACACATCACTCCCACATCTACACAACATCCTGGCTGATTACAGTGCATGCTCGTACTACAAACTTAATATTTCCAAAACGCAAGCAATGGGGATGCACATGTCACCCCGCACTTTGCAAGATTTAAAACAGGCCCACGCATACGACTGGCGAACGGACCACCTCACCTTTTTAGGAGTTGCATTTACAGCCACATCGCATGCCATGTTTCAGGCAAACTACACTAAACTAGTGAACAAACTGAAAAGTCAAATCACGGGTTGGGCAGGCAAATACGTCTCCTGGCTGGGACGAATTGCAGCGACAAAAATTATACTTTTACCCAAACTCCAGTACTTATTCCGTACATTACACATCCAACTCCCACACACTTTCCTCCGGGAAACACAGACCCTCCTCAACACATTCATATGGAACAAGAAAAAAGCGAGAGTAGCAGCATCCGTGTTACACAAACCCTTCAGGCAAGGGGGTCTGGGGATCCCACACCTACATGCGTACTACTCGGCATCAATTCTCAGCCCATTAATCACAGCCTTCCATCAAGATCCCCAGCCAGAATGGCTCGTCATTGAGTCCACTTACACAGAAGGACAAGATATCACCACACTCGCATGGTTACCGCGCTCCCACAGACCCAAATACAGAAATATGCTACCAACAACTAGGTTATCCCTGTCCTTATGGGATAAACACCAGACCAAATCCTGGCCGTCAGAGTACCCGTCGCCGGCTATGAAGCTACAGGCCCTCACAACACTCATACCCTACTTTAATGCAAAAACATGGACCTCCCATGGCGTGACACACCTCCACCAGCTACTCGATAAAGGCAACCTGATCTCGTTTGAGCGCCTACAAACTGAATATCAAGTACCGAAGACACTACTTTTTTCTCACATTCAGATAAAATCATGGTTTCATAAATACCATCCCCCAAAGGCCCAACCCGAACAATCCACGCAATTGTCCACAGCGGAACAAATGTGTCTGCAAACCAAACCACCAAATAAACCTATGTCTCAATTATACCACGAAATCACCCGCAAAGCATATCTCACAAAACCCTCGTTTATCGCAGCCTGGGAACTGGACCTAAATATGAAACTAACCGACACACAGTGGCTCCACATATTCTCAGCTAATAAGAACTTAAAGATGTGTGCCTCACACGTAGAAATATCCAGGAAGATACTATATCGCTGGCACATTGTCCCAACCAAGTTAAAACGCATAAACGCCCATCCACAGGTAAATGCTGGAGATGCATGGACCAACCAGGAACCACATACCACATCTGGTGGTCATGCCCTAAAATTGTACCCTTTTGGGCACAAATCTCCAAACTGATAAAAACCACTACAAAGGTAGTCATGCCGCCTGGGCCTGAACTATACCTATTACAACTGTTCCCTCCAAACATAGCAATATCAGTTAAATATCTCACATACCATATCCTGATAGCGGCTCTACAACTAATAGGCAGGAACTGGTTGTCGATACACACTCCGCAATTGCCAACATGCATCCAAATCATAGAATCAGCCAAACGGTACGAAATCATGGCTAGAAAAATGAGACCCGGGAAAAAATTTTGGGTAACGGCCTGGGAAATGTGGGATATATGCAAAGTCGAGTCACCCCAAAACAGTAAGGAACACGAAAGCAAATGCGAACCAAGTCCTTGAACACCACACACATAGAGGTTGACTAACATAGACAATGCGCAACTGAATACCTTGACAACACCCCCCCCCCGTCCCTCCTCCTCACCACCCCCGTTTTTTTCTACCCCCATTATGTTACATTATTATGTTATTACTACACTTGTTGTGTTATGATATATTTATCCAGAAAAAAAAGGTGCACTGGTTTCAACGAACTGTCATCCTACTGGAGGTAGGGCCATGTAAGGCCACGTACTGTATCTGTTTACAATGGAAAATGTTTTGACGAATTCTGTATGCAATTACTATGACAAACAACTGCATATGTGACATACCATATGATACAGCCATAACAAATGTCAAGAAATGTCTGATGTAACATGCACCGCTTCAAAACTACAAATAAAAAAAAAAGCTGTAATGTTAGATTAAATGGATTACACCGCTTAATTGCTTTATATTTCTTATTAAAGATGTGATCGTTAAAAAAAAAAAATTAATAAGCAAAACAAAAGTTTAAAAACTAGTTTTAAAAAGTAAAAAAAGTTTAAAAAAGTAAAAGAATACATTTAAAAACGCTCATTACCACTACACGTGGAACAAACTAGAGAAAAAATGATCCCATGCCAAGGTTCAAAATATGCCTTTTGAATTACCCCAGGGTGTATTCTTTAATAAATAGTATGTGTTTGTGGGGAAGTTTCAATAACCAAGCATCTAAACTACTCCAAATTGGAACATGGACACAGCGTAAAACTTCAAAGTTAGAAAAAAACTGAATGGCTGCATCTCAAATGTGCCCCTTCAACATCCACATATACCTGGCAAAGGTACATACGGGGGTATTGCTGTACTTAGCCGACATAGCTGAGCAACATATGAAGTATTAAAAAGTGGTAGCACACATAAGGTTTGCAAAATATACTGCGCAAACTCACTTTGTGTGTCAAAAAGGCAGAAAAAAACGCTTATTACCACTACACCTGGTACAAGCATATATTGGTGAAAAAATGTGGGCATATTAAGGCACAATATGCACCTTATGAGATACCCTGGAGTGTCTACTTTTACAAATGGTAGGCCTTTGTGGGGGGGTTTTGAACAGTCATACTACTATAATACCCCAAATGGAAGCTAAGGCTCATTAAATCTGTCTCTCAAAATTCTCCTGTGAATACTGAAAAGGACAGGTATCCTATATGGCACTGTAACTTCACGAAATAGTGCCAAAGACATACAATGGGGGTGTCATTTTACTCAGCAGATGTAACTGAACATAAAACTTTGTACAGGAATAGCACACACCAACTTTACAAAATAAACATGAGAATTTCTTTGTTATAAGTTTGTGTACCTAAAACCAAAAAAACCACAAAATTTTACTCCAATATTTAGCAGAGGTTGGCGGTGAAATGGCTACGTAGAAAGTGTCAAAACAACCTTAGGTAAATAGCCCGTGATGTCTACTTTATATAAATATATACTTTTGTGTGGCAATTTTGTTTTCTTTTATGGCTATTAAGCTTACAAGACAAACATACCAAATTCTAAAATCGCTCCACATTAAAGGTTTAGTTTACTCCTTGTGCTTTGTGACCTGTAACTACCAAAAAAAACTTAAAATCCCAGACACATTATATATTCTGTAAATCAGAACAACTAAATGAATTTATTTTTAATTACTTTCCTTAACCTGCACTAATTGGGCACACATTATTATTGCAAAAACTGTTATAGCAATTTTCTGTATTTTTTTAATAATAAATAAGCATATATATATATATATATATATATATATATATATATATATATATATATATATATATATGTTACATCAAATTAAAGCCCTTTCTGTGCTTTAAAAAACAGTATAAATATGTGTCGGTGCAATAAATTAGTAAAATGCAAATTGCAGTTGAACGCAAACAGCAAAAAATGAAAAAAATGCTGTTGTCATTAAGTGAAAGACAAACTTTTGAAGCTCTGTCCTTAAGGGGTTAAAGGAACACTATGGGGTCAGGATCCCAAACAAGTATTCCTGACCCTATAGTGTGAAAACAACCATATAGCCCCCTGCCTCTCCCACCTCTCCCCCCTTACCACTCTAAGTATAATAAAATCTTACTTTTGTTCTATATGCTGCTGCTGGCTCTGCCCCTGATCTGCCTGTATGGCTGACATCATCAGAAGTGATTCTCTGAGCCAATCACAATACGTTCCCATAGGATTGGCTGAGACTGTCAAGGAATCAGATCAGGGGCAGAGCCAGCACAAGCCAAACACAACCCTGGCCAATCAGCATCTCTGTGTAGAGATACATTGAACACACACGCACGCACGCAAAGCCTACAGGAACCAATGCATAGCCATACAGTTTAAGTTCACCCACACTTTATATTAATAAAAAAGGTTTACAGTGCAAATACTGCTGTTGTATATACTGTGCATTAATAAAAAATATGTTTACAGTGCGAATACTGCTGTTGCATATAATGTGCATAAAATTTGAACATTTTCAACAACTGAAAATTTGCAAAAAAAAACACCACTATACCATAACATCAAATATACATTTAAAAAGTGCACAATAACTAAATCCAACATACTTAAAACACACACACTCACATTAACATTTTTCAGTTCTCACAAACATGTGCACATTTTCTATAACTGCTGTGCACGTAGTGTGAAAGAGCTCCCTATCCTGCCCCCTGTCCTATAGAGCACTCTCTTCCGTCCCTTAGAGCTCTGCCCTGCCCCTTAGTGGTCTTTCCTCTCCCCCCACCCTCCCCTACCGGTATCTTCTCAACTCCCCCTGTATTCTCCTCACCCCCCTTGTATTCTCCTCCATTCACCCTTCCCTGTGTTCTCCTCACCCCTCCTGTATTCTCCCTCACCCCTCAGTATTCTCCTCACCCCCTTCCCTGTGTTCTCCCTCCCCCTCCTGTATTCTCCTCACCCTCCCCTTGTATTCTCCTCACCCCCATTATTCTCCTCACCCCCTTCTCTGTGTTCTCCTCACCCCCTGTATCTCCTCCCCTATTCTCCTCCCTCCCTTCCCTGTGTTCTCCCTCAACCCTCCTGTATTGTCCTCACCCCGTGTTCTTCTCAGCCCCCCGTATTCTCCTCACCCCCTTCTGTGTGTTCTCCCCACCTCCCCCCCCCTGTGTTCTCCTCACCTTCCCTGTGTTCTCCTCTCCCCTTCCTGTGTTCTCCTCATCTCCCATTCTCCTCACACCTCCCCCTTCCTGTGTTCTCCCTCATTTCCCCCCTCTCCTCACCCCTGTGTTCTCCTCATTTCCCCCTCTCCTCACCCCCCGTGTTCTCCTAATCTCCCCTTCTCCTCACCTCCCCCTCTCCCTGTGTTCTCCTCATTTCCTCAACCCCCCTCTCCCTGTGTTCTTTTTACTCCTCCCCTCTCCCTGTGTTCTTCTTACTCCTTCCCCCTCCCTATATTCTTCTTACTGCCCCCATGTTCTTCTTACTCCTCCCCCTCCCTATGTTCTTCTTACTATTCCCTCTCCCTATGTTCTTCTTACTGCCTCCCCCTCCCTATGTTCTTCTTACTCCCCCTGCCCCTCCTGTGTCCTTCTTCCTCCCTCCCCCCTCCCTATGTTCTTTTTGCTCCCCCACTCCCCCCTCCCTATTTTTGCTCCCCTATGTTTCTTTTACTCCCCCCCTCCCTCTCTCCCTCACTATGTTCTTTTTACTCCCCCCCCCTCCCTATGTTCTTCTCACCTCCCCTTCCCTGTAGCGTGGCCGAGCTCCTCTTCCTCCTGTCAGGTAACAGGAGATTCAGTTTCCTGTTCCCGGCTGGACTGAAAGGAAGTGAGCACTCAGTGTGCACTTCCTGTCAGTCCGGCCAGGAACAGGAAACTGAATCTCCTGTACCGCGCGGTACCTGGCTGGACTGACAGGATAAAGAGGAGCTCAGCCACGCTACAGGGAAGGGGAGGTGATGAGAGAGGCAGTGCTGCAGCTGCCTGAGGCTCTCTATAGAGTGCTAAGGTGGCTGCAGCCTTGTAGGAAGCGCCGGCCCTGCTTGGGGCCACAGGCCAGCTTGGGGCCCCAAGCAATTGCTTGGTTTGCATGCCTGGTCGCGACGGGCCTGGAGTTATCACTAGACAGTAATGTAAACACTGCATTTTCTCTGAAAGAACAGTGTTTATTATTTTATTGTATTATTTATTTATTTAGCACCAACAAATTCCATAGCGCTGTACAATGGGATTACTCTAAAAAGCCTGAAGAGACTGATTATACTTACCAAAACAAATACAATAAGCTGTAGTTGTTCTGGTGACTATGGTGTCTTTTTAATGTTATTAACTTGTTGATGTGTCTTATAATAGCTATATTTATTGTTATTAACTCGTGTATGTATCTTATAATAGCTACGTTTTATTGTTTTCAATTTGTCTTATTTTTCTCATAATAGCTACATTTTATTTTTATTAACTTTTGTTTTATTTGTCCGGTGTTCAATACAACTGAATATGTTGCAGCTTTTTTATAATAATCACAGTAAAAAAAAAAAAAAAAAGAGGAATAAAAGTTATTAAGTATTGGATTAGAATGCTATATATGAACAGCAAAATAAATAAAATAAATCTCCCAAGCCCAGACTGAACTCTGGAGACTATAAAATACATTAAATCAAAGAAAAACAGCGCAACAAGACAGTAAAAGACTACAAAATATAGCTGCTATCTTTAAACTGGAGCATAACCAACAATATTAAGCTAAACCTACTTTGGCTGGCATAACCTCTCCACGAACCCTAACCCAATGTCAATGGGTGGACCACATTATGAGTAAATGCATTTCTAAATGAATCCTTAGAAAAGCATGACATCTCATCTAACAAAATATAACTGGAAAATTAAAAAAACGTCAATAACCCTCTGCTTAGAAACTTGTTAGGAAGATGGAAAACAACATAATAACTGCATTTAAAAGCAATATATTCTGTTATATGTGTAATATAAAAATATTAGCTGCCATCATTGTATAGAAGAATGACAAACAAATGCTAGCCCTATATATGCATTATGAAATATAGTTTATGCATTGCTTATAGAAATGCAGAATTGCTTTTCTAAGTGACCTTGGGTGTGAAATGATAGCATAATAGGATCCACCTGTAACTCACACGTGCATGACATTTGACCTACATTAGCCAAAGTTAACCTTTGGCACTGTGACTGCCTTAGCCTTAGAAATTATATAGTATGCAACAACTGCAGTGCCAAAGGTTAGTCATCAGTGAATCAGGCCGGCACCAACACCCTGTGAATCATCCGTAGAAAAGAAACTGTCCACTTTTAAATTTACTGCCGCTGAAATCATGTCTTCATGGGTATCATCCTAGCATCTTGAGAGCTGCGACAGGTTGTTTGTATGATGCTGTCTTGTACTGCTCAGACCGCATGATCAGAACATGCACATTGACACTTTATAGTTTGTATCCCATTGATTTAGCTGAATTGTCTCAGCTGTCTGCCAGCGAATTGTGCCAGGCTCTGGCATTAACACTGCTCATTAAAAAAAGTGCAAGTTTTCATCTAATTATGAAACTGAGATAATGATACAAATCCTACCAGATAATGTAATCCATTATGACACCGTATTATTTAAATCTCTTACAGGGGCTCATAAAATAGTAACCAGAGAATCATTTTTACAATATAGCAATCTAAATAAAAGAACAGTTTTTCTCAAATACCTTGTTCTGCTCTCTGACACTCAAACGCAAAAATCTATATTTACATTTAAAATGACTGCACCTGGTAGAAAAAGCGTCATTTCGATTTTAACCAGCGTTTTTCTTTTCTCTGGTCATAACGATCGAAGCCTGCGTGTTTTGCCCGTGAAAGCGTAGTAATGGTTAGTCTGTTGGATCGCTAGCAGTCAAAGCAGATAAACGGATTACGTCTGCATTTTCTAAGCACGACACATAATGACGTGATCTCTGGCTCTCTCATCTGCTCCCTTACGTCTGACTTAAATAAAAGTCATTTGTATTGAAGGCTTCTTTATTAGAACTGTCATCATTAAGAATTTCCTTAGTGCATTTCAGAATGTCACAAATGCATATTTTCTCTCCTGTAGTACAGCTCCTTGGCCTAGGCTGTAGCCTTCTAAATAAAAATGATAAATATAAAAAAATAATAATGTATGTATGAGATATTAATGTGTGCATGAATACACAGAATATGTTATATATTTTAATTAGACAATGTGCTTATATTTGTGCATAAACATTATTAAACAATATTATTTAGCATGCGCCAATCAATGCTGTAGTGCTACAACTAAATTATGCCCAGTATATCTAGGCAAATGGTAACAGGGGTGAATAGTGCCATGATCCAACAGATAAACCAATTGTGTGGCTTCACCAGACTACTGGAACAATGCAAGCTACATAAACATTACACTTGCAGTACAGGTTATGTTGCCTCGGGTGACCCGGTGCTGTCCCCAGCTTAAAGTCAATTAATTTAGGAATGTTTTTACATAAACTACTCTTTCTGATACCCTGTATGCTCTTTGGGAGCATTAGTAATGCAGCATTTCTTCTTTAATTTTAATCATGATGCTCAGCAGTGATTGGCTTTGAGTGCATAGGATCCCTGTCCCTTGTTATATAGGTGCCCCCGCATGTGCGATAATGTAAAAATGTAAGCATTGAAATATTTGAAAAAAACTGCAAAGGCAGTCATCACAGGGTTAAAATGACAGGACCACTGCACCCAGACCACATCATTGAGATTCAGTAGCCTTGGTAACTTAAGCGGTTTTTAAATGCAGTTCAAATCGGATGAAATTGACATTGCTAATGTAGAAGTGTTAATTCCATATTGTGCATGCAACCAGGGAGGGGACGTCTCTTCATTATTATTTACCAAGCACCAACATTGTCTGCAGGAAAAGCTCTGGTTTATGGCAAAACCTTCCTAAACAGTTTAATAATAGTTAATAATAATACAAAATATAACACCAGAGAGTACAAATCTACAATGAGCTTCTGAGAGTGTCCCTTTAACCATCATTGTATCATCTCAGGGCTATTAAACCAAGTTACGCATGACTAGTAAGGCTATTTCAACATTGGTGGCTTTGGGACTTTAAGCTCTAACTAGTGAGTGTTGCCATGAGTATTACTACATTTGGTTACCACACTACGCCGTGTGTTAATTAGTAACCATGTGACAAGGTGTTGTGGGATTAAAATGCCAAAGATTCTCATAATCGGCTTATTTTGAAACTACCCAGGAATGCAATCCATAGTAACCTTTTATTTCTGTACAAATTTCAGATTAGGTATAGAGATTTATTCACTGTCAGGAATATGTTGCTGTTTTTTTTTAATAGCTAGTAATATGTTTTTAAATAGTAATATCATATTAATAACAGACTGTTTTGCTTTAATTCCAGTGTATCTTTTATTATCAGCAATTAATGATGCGTTCTGTATGAAAATCTCATTACGCCTGCTTTCTGTCCGCTAGTGTTTGGTTCGAGATAACAGAAAGCACACTAATTGGCTGTTAACGCATATTACACGTCATTATGTATCTATACACTGATAGTTTGCTTTACAAATTAAAAGCACAATACGGAAAATACAATACTTATCATACTATACAATACTTCTGCCAACTGCAATCACTAAATTAGGTAGTGTCACAAAGTAACAGGGAATTAAAAAAACTCTATGTTTCATAGTTTGGACAAGCTTCTATGCTGCAATATACTCTAATATTCCAGGGTAGTCATGGTTAATGGTTAGAGTTAGGGTAGTGTAGGAATCAATGTTTATTGTTAGCGTAGTTTAGCGGTTGAGTATATGTTAGTGTAGTGTAGAGGTTAATGGTAAGATATTGGGTAGTGCGTATGTTTTGGTGTAGTGTAAGCTGTCAATGGTTAGTTAGGGTAGTGTAGAAATTAATGTGCAGTGTTATCGTACTTTACAGATTAATGCTGCAAACGAAGGTTCCTGTGACTGCCATTTAATGTTAATCCGTTTCCTGTGACGTCTTCAGCTGGTTACTGTCACTGACCTTGGTATGTAAAAATTGTACCTGGTGATACAGAAATGACTCTGACCTCTCCTTCATCCCTTATGTCCAGTTGATTGTCAAATCCTGCCGCTTCCATCTCAAAAACATAGCGCACATCCGCCCCTACTTAACGCCAGATGTGGCTAAGGTGCTAGTCCATGCCACCGTCCTCTCTCGCCTTGACTATGCAATCCACTTCTTAGTAGTCTTACGTGCTCCCAACTTGCCCATTGCAGTCTATTATTATTATTATGTTATTATTTATATAGCACCGTCAAATTCCGCAGCGCTTTACAATGTCTATAATGAATGCGGCCGCGAGGCTCATTTTCTTGTCCGCCTGCACCTCCCACGCCTCCCCCCTCTGTTAGTCCCTGCATTGGCTTCTTGTAACACATAGGGCTCAATATAAAATTCTGGTTCTTGCTTTCAAATCTCTACATAATGCTGCTCCCACCTATTTATCCTCCCTAATACACAAGTATGTCCCGTCTAGGCCCCTACGCTCTGTTGAAGACCTCTCTATCCTCTGTCCGTACTCCCACCTCTGATGCTCGCCTTCAAGACTTCTCTAGGGCTGCACCGTTCCTATGGAACTCCCTTCCCTTTTCCATTAGACACTCACCCAGTCTCCACTCCTTTAAAAAAAACATTAAAACTTGCTTTTTCACAAAAGCATGTCAATGAAACTGTTAATGGCTCCAAAAAACCCCACACTAAGTCTTCATTGAATACTATTCTACCACTATACTTCCCTAATACTTGAAATGTAGTCGAAAACATCTGAAATGCTGAAAGGTTAATGTTTAGTGATAGCATAAAGTAGTTTAGGCCTTTATTGTAAGGGCACTGCTGGGATATACATGTCCTGGTGCTGCCTGAGAATATTGGGAGTTACAGTCCAGAAGCAGTTATTTCAGCTATTGTCATTAAAAGTATCTCCCACTACTCTACTGCAGACAAGACATGTATGTCATGATTCTGCTAGAGATTAGGGCCCTCACATTGCACAAAGGCGAGCCATGTCACCGTCAACGAAGTATTGGATTCTAAAAACATGACCTGCTTGTTAACATAGAAACATAGAATGTGGCGGCAGATAAGAACCATTCGGCCCATCTAGTCTGCCCAATATTCCAAAATACTGGGCTTTTAATTAGTTACTTTAGAGAGAGTTCAGAGAAGGGCTACTAAACTGGTTCATGGATTGCAGGATAAAACTTACCAGGAAAGGTTAAAGGATCTTAACATGTATAGCTTGGAGGAAAGACGAGACAGGGGGATTTGATAGAAACATTTAAATACATAAAGGGAATCAACGCAGTAAAGGAAGAAACCATATTTAAAAGAAGAAAAACTACCAGAACAAGAGGACATAGTGTTAAATTAGAGGGGCAAAGGTTTAAAAATAATATCAGGAAGTATTACTTTACTGAGAGGGTAGTAGATGCATGGAATAGCCTTCCAGCTGAAGTGGTAGAGGTTAACACAGTAAAGGAGTTTAAGCATGTGTGGGATAGGCATAAGGCTATCCTAACTATAAGATAAGGCCAGGGACTAATGAAAGTATTTATAAAATTGGGCAGGCTAGATGGGCCGAATGGTTCTTATCTGCCGTCACATTCTATGTTTCTATGTTTCTGGTCCCTGGCCTTATTTTATATCTAAGATAGCCTCTGCCTATCCCACGCATGCTTAAACTCCCTTACTGTGTTAACCTCTACCACTTCAGCTGGAAGGCTATTCCATGCATCCACCACCCTCTCAGTAAAGTAATACTTCCTGATATTATTTTTAAACCTTTGCCCCTCTAATTTAAGACTTTGTCCTCTTGTTGTGGCAGTTTTTCTTCTTTTAAATATAGTCTCCTCCTTTACTGTGTTGATTCCCTTTATGTATTTAAATGTTTCTATCATATCCCCCCGTCTCGTCTTTCCTCCAAGCTTGTCGATAAATACAAATCTAAACAGTGAGTTGCAAAATTCAGAATTTAACACAATGTAGCAAGAGAAAAAAATCTGAATTTTACCATACATTTTCAACGTACTTGTCAGCTCGCCAGATCACAGTTCAATGAATAAACCCATAAAATTGTCCCTATACAGTACAATTTAGCATTGTGTTGCGTCAGAGTCCTGCACAAGGTGGTTGTTAAAGGGACACTATAGTCATCTGAACAACTTTAGCTTAATGAAGCAGTTTTGGTGTATAGAACATGCCCCTGCAGCCTCACTGCTCAATCCTTTGCCATTTAGGAGTTAAATCCCTTTGTTTATGAACCCTAGTCACACCTCCCTGCATGTGACTTGCACAGCCTTCCATAAACACTTCCTGTAAAGAGAGCCCTATTTAGGCTTTCTTTATTGCAAGTTCTGTTTAATTAAGATTTTCTTATCCCCTGCTATGTTATTAGCTTGCTAGACCCTGCAAGAGCCTCCTGTATGTGATTAAAGTTAAATTTAGAGATTGAGATACAATTATTTAAGGTAAATTACATCTGTTTGAAAGTGAAACCAGTTTTTTTTTTTCATGCAGGCTCTGTCAGTCATAGCCAGGGGAGGTGTGGCTAGGGCTGCATAAACAGAAACAAAGTAATTTAACTCCAAAATGACAGTGAATTGAGCAGTGAAATTGCAGGGGAATGATCTATACACTAAAACTGCTTTATTTAGCTAAAGTAATTTAGGTGACTATAGTGTTCCTTTAAGAAATAAATTATTACAGTAGTTGTATTATTTTGTTTAATTGTTCAAAGACAATGGGTTGGAAATACAGTAAACATATCTTTAAAAACATTTTTAGCATAGCATAATTTTTATATTCTTCTCAAATTCCATGAATGGTCTGCAACACATCCGTTGATACGCCACTGTGAAGTCATATGTTTAAAAGTGTTCCTCTGCTTGTTTGTCCGTATGGTGTAGTTTATTTTGTGTGTTTTTACAAAATGAAGCGTATGCACGACATAAGTGTGTAAGCGACATTGATTTGAACATGGCTTATTAGAAATGTAACATATTTTGCAAAGAATTGTGAGAAATTCAAGGTGACTTCAAACAAGATTATTCACTAAAAAAAATTTAATTTGAATTGCAACCCTGAGGCTAAATTAGCTGACCTGAAGAAAATTTCCAATTTTGGGCATAGTCACACGTTGTCTATTGTAGAAAGTTGACATTTAGATTGTAATTAATTAATTAATTTTGTGTCTAGTGAATAATAAATTAAGAATGTTAGTCCAAAATATCCCTAAATGAAAAAAAACAACAACTTTGTTGTAGAATGTTTCTAAAAATGTGAAATTCATTTTAAAATTTGAATTCCTGACAATCCAATCTTTAGAGAATAACCTAGTCAGAATCCAATTCTCCCCGGGGAGGAGTAAATACGTGTGGAAAGGGCTGCTATCTGACTGGGTTTTATGGTTCTGTCTAGTGAGATTTGCATTAGAATTGCCAACTTGCTGTCTCTCGGTGTGTTCTAAACACTTTACATGCTGCTCATCGAGGCTGTGCTGCAGTTTACCATGACATCAATGGGTTAAGAGAAGAAGTGTCAATTTGGATAAAATGCTAGCAGTCTGAGTGCCACTCTCACATTATATCTGCCATCACACATCATTTGCAAAAAGATTACCCTTAATGTGGTCGTGGTCCCTCCCCCCTTTTCCCATGTAAATAGAGTAATGATAATGAACTGTATCAAGCTGCTGCATGCAAACAGCAGTATGTAAGCCATGGGGTGAGTCTGTACTTTGGGTGTGATGGTAACATGTGGGTGTCCTGTGCTATTTTTTTATTACTGTGCCCTGCCTGTTCCTTATTTCATAAAATTAGAAAGGAACACGTGCCTGCATTACTTTATCTTATGGGTTGATGATCCACACCATCTACAATCCCATCACAAGAACTGCAACTCCCATCATCACCAGCTACACACTGCAATGCTGTGAACTGAGCTGCCAGATGTTAGCATACACAGCTAGGCGATGCTGCTTGAAATCCTTTTAGTAAGACAGACACCCCATCCCCCAGCACTTAAAGCTGACAGCAGCAGGCTGTGAGCACAGACAGACAGACAGGAGTACTGACAGAGAGTCCCCACTGCCCACATGCATTCACCTCATCACTGACATCAATGCCACCAATCACACAAGTCAGGGGGAGGGGCTGAGACATGCCACGCCTCTCTTGGGAAACTTCAACAGAGACAAACTTGAGCTGCAGCTTGTAGTGTGATCTACAGCCGGGAAGTGATTGCTACAAAGTATCAGTGGGGAGAACTCTGAGGGCTGATACAATGAAGTTCTGCAACACTGACTTCTATCTCCTGTTCAGCAGCTCTGCAACACACAGACATGATGAGAATCGCTCCTCACTGAGAAACCCATGTGAAAGCAGCTCTTATCAGGGGGGGAATGTCACAGAGCACTAACCTGACACCTGGCACCCACCTTTACCTGCCCAGCAGTATCTGTGTGTGAGAGACATCATCTTCAGATTTTTATACTTTTTTTGGATTGGAATTAATAAAACAGACTGATTCATCACTGAAATAAGTCTCCTGTATAACAGGGACACAGAGTGTGTCTAGGGACAGCTAGAAGTACCTGTTGGGGAGATTGCTGACACTCTGCACCTGGATGTGACCTTAATGTCTCCTTTGGAAAGTTACAACATGTCTATTGACAGCATGGTGGTCTCTCTGAACTCCACCAGTAACAGCACTGTCCTAGGGAGACCCCCTACCATCCCATGTGTGATGTTTATATTTGGGGTGGTGGGGAACCTCATTGCCATCATCGTCCTGTGCAAATCCCGCAAAGAGCAGAAGGAGACCACCTTCTATACCTTAGTATGTGGACTGGCCATCACTGACCTGCTGGGGACCTGCTTGGTCAGCCCTGTCACCATAGCCACCTATGTCAGGGGGGCCTGGCCTGGGGGGAAAGAACTATGTGAGTACAGCTCCTTCATCCTCCTGTTCTTTGGGCTGTCTGGTCTCAGCATCATCTGTGCCATGTCCATCGAGAGGTACCTGGCCATCAACCATGCCTACTTCTACAATCACTACGTGGATAAGAAGCTGGCTGGTCTGACCCTCTTTGCCATCTATGTGACCAACGTGCTGTTCTGCGCACTGCCCAATATGGGTCTGGGGAAGACCACCTTCCAGTACCCGGAAACCTGGTGTTTCATAGACTGGAGGACTCAGGTGCCCACCTACGCCGCCTACTCCTACATGTACGCCGGGTTCAGCTCGTTCCTGATCCTGGTCACGGTGCTGTGCAATGTGCTGGTGTGCGTGGCGCTGATCCGCATGCACCGCCAGTTTGTGCGCAGGACATCGCTCGGCACGGACGCTCGGATCTCGGACTTCAGGAGGCGCCGGAGCTTCAGGAGGATGGCCGGGGCTGAGATCCAGATGGTCATCCTGCTGATAGCCACCTCGGTGGTGGTTCTAATCTGCTCCATCCCCCTGGTGGTAAGTCCAACCCAGCCATGTGCTCACACTGTACCTCCACAGGAGCTCTGCCACACCCCTAGCCTTCTGCTCCCAGAGAGTTTTATCGTTATTTCTTATATTTTCTTATATTATAATTTATTTTTTAGATCATTTCTATGACGAGGATAACTGGGCACTAGACATATAATGTATCTCTTCTGCACTCTGATCCACCAATACTTAGTTTGTAAAGTTGAAAGTTAAAGGACGGAGAGGGGGTAAACTCCCAGCGCACAGTGCTAATATATAATCATGTATAAAATCTGCTTGTATGACATTAAATGCCATTATAGGCTTCATGTATAGGCAAGGTATCTAAGCCAATGTGTAGGGGATATGGGAATGATACTACATTGATTTCTATTGCTGTTTACTCCAGGGAAATTTAGTTCATAACTTTCTGGGGTGCAAAGACCCCCAAGAGCACTGCAGTATGAAATGTAAAGTGTCAGGGAAAGTTTACAAGATTTTACTGTTAAATACATTTAGAATGGAACTCAGCTGTTGATGGACTAAACACCCATCGCAGTGAGCCAGCACTAGTATCAAAGTTTAAAACTATTGCACATAATGTACACTCTGTGCAGCTAGAGTAAAAGATCCTCATTTCAACAAAAACAAGGCATTGGTGTCTATTTTTGGCAATGAGACAGTTGTAGATTCCACTCCCAAGGTGCTCAGCCAACCATTCATGGAAAATAGTCCACAGCAGCTGCAGTGGCAAAGCGTAGTGAAAATGTGTTCTTGGGCTATGGTTAAAAGAAAGAAGTTGTGAATGTCCCATTGTATAGCTCTGCAGTGATTTATCAATACAAATAGTATATAATGTAAAGGTGCATCTTTGGCAAGACATTTCTCCATATTTAATACCTAAACCTTGTGTGTGACACAAATTGCTATATTCATTTCATTGCTAGATTATTTTTTATAATCCTCTAAGAGTAAGTATTATTCTATAATGACTAATACATGTTACTGCTACCACGAGAATATAATGGGCAGAAATTTTAACATTTTTGGTTAACCCAGACTCCTGCATAAAAAGCAAACACTTAATTTCCAATCTAACATGTCTTATTCAAACAGTGAGTAATACTTTTCTTTAAAACACTATTGTCTTACTGAAACTTAACACCAAATTAGTTAAAAAAAATTAAAATAAAACAAGCTATTTTAAACTATATCTAACTGCAACTTACATTTCAAACACTTTTCCAAATATTAACTCTAGGAGTTATTTGCAAACCAATTTTTGTTTAACCCCTTAAGGACACATGACATGTGTGACATGTCATGATTCCCTTTTATTCCAGAAGTTTGGTCCTTAAGGGGTTAAAAATGCAGAGTTTTTATATAAAGATTTTTTTCAAATCTTTTCAATTCTCAGGCGTCCAAATATTCAAGAAGGGTATGACCCACCCCAGACATTTCGCTAAAATAAATACAGAAATAATTATTAAATAAGTTTTTTTTTTAAATGGTGCACAAAATGAGCTGTTAAAAAAGACACTCACAATTATATTACAGGGATAGGCAACCTTTGGCACTCCAGATGTTGTGGAATACATCCCCCATAATGCTGGCAAAGCACCATGGGAGGTGTATTCCAAAACATCTGGAGTGCCGTAGGTTGCCTGTGCCAGTTATATTACATAGCCTTGCTTTAAAAAAAGGGGTAGGTTATCTACATAGTGAATCATGGTACACTGAGTATACCTTTCTAAACTTACTTCACAGTACGATAAGTTGGTAAGTTAGTCTGGGTCTGAATCCCCCCACAATTAACTGTTTAGTAAGCAAACCCTAAATAGCTCACCAACACTTTAAACAAGCCTGTTCTGTGTGTGTAATATAGTTACCATCCCTGTTCTGCCAGTTTACCAAGAAGTTCTCTATACACTCCACCTGAAGATTGCAATGCACTATAGATGTGAAGCAAGTTGGAATATTCTAAATTGCTGTGTTATTTAAATTTATATCAGTTCCAGCCATATAAGAACTTTAACTGCCACACAGGGGATTAATTAGTCACTAATTATTAATGAGCAGTGTACAACGTAGCTTCAAGCCAGTGAAAATGTATTTAGTGGATAATTTCGCGAGCAATAGCGATCAATTGTTAAAATGAGAGTAGAAGAAAATAGTTTTGTAATGAAAGCAGTTTGCATCAAATTTATCCAGCCGTGCAAACGGCAACCACCAAAATGCCCAGAAAATCTTCACAAAGTCCTTGTGAACTTGATGGGAGTTGGAGTTCAAATTGATTACAGAGTGAATGGTTACCTATGTGGTTCTGAAATGGCTTCAGATACAACTAAGCGATCCAAACGTCAGGGGAACATCCAGGAGGACAATCTGTCATAAAACTTTGAACGTTTGACGTCAGAAAATTGTAAAGCGTAGTGTGTTGATATTGACTTCCTAGGAACTCATTTCTGGTTGTAATAATTGGAATCATATTTAATGGCTCTCTCCGGTGATTCACTGTCTCCGAAAAGTTTGATTTTTCCTTAAAGTGAGTTAGAAAGCGAAACCCAGACTCCGCCTCATACATCTGGATAGGTTTTATTTTCTATATTTAGGTTAGAACTTAATTTTTAAGTTTCTATAGAGCAGGGGGGCCCAAAAGGTAGATCCCCAGATGTTGTAGAACTACAACTCCCATGACACTTTGCATACCTTTAGAATGCCTTGAGAATGACAAAGCATCATGGAAGCTGTAGTTTTAAACATCTGGGGATCTACCTTTAGAGCAACCCTGGTATAGAGAGTAAACTCATGTTTGCGGTCTCCACTCGTCAAAGAGTTAAAACTAAATTTAAAAGAACAGCCTGATATTGGCCTCTAGGTTGCAAACATGTAAACAAAATATATCCTGTAAGTTTTCTTGTAATTGTCCTATGTATAGTTAAATCACCCCCCCCCCCCATTTCATGATTCGCTTTTATTCCAGAAGTTTGGTCCTTAAGGGGTTAAAGTACTGCTTGAAAGTAAACACTGTTAAGTTGTGTGTCTGTGTTGCTATTATTATTGAATGCTCAATTCTAAAATTGGATCCAAAGCTTTTCAAAAGAGTTAGTTCCTGGCTACCATAGTAAAACTAAGAAATCGTTCTTTAAGCCGCTTTTCATCAGTTGTTTGAATGGCGAGTGGTATGCTGTCCAAGATTGATGTGGTAGCTGGCAGCCTAAATAACTAACACAATCACCAACATTTTTGGTTTACAGCTGACCATCTGCTTAAATGTAATGTCAGATAGAATATGGGAAAAAGCTCTGGCCTAGTTTGCAAACTTGCACAGATGATAACTTATTCATGGTTGTTTGTAGCAGTTTGGGCTGTTGCAAAAACTTGCAGTTGAGTCATTTGTACTCATTCAGCAGCTGAGATGGAACACTTAAGTTCTCACAAATGAACCGCAAAGCATGTAAAAAAAAACCAACAAAATAAGAATCAAAACAAAGTCTCGGAAGGATATTATAATTTAAACCACACTTTATATGTGTCTCCATTAAGGGAACCTTTGATTTTTGCATATACCTTTTTCTGATCTAAGCGCATATAGTAAATCATTTGTTGTGTCTTGGTATTTTCAGCATACCCCGCAACACATTTTACGAGGATACTCAAGCATGTGTTTCGAAAACCGCTGGAAGAGTCATGTGCAACTTGATGACAACTTGCATATAGCAACTCACAAATAAAATCACTCGCTAATTTTAGTATGTTCCAAACCTAACCATTCCTGAAATGTATCCCTGAATTTTTGGTATCTTCAGTGGATATCTGAAACTAGTTATACTACAAAAGTGTACCAAAATAACTTAAAGTCCACAGATGCTGTGCGTTGTTTAATTCAGGCATTCTGTTTGTGCACTTAACATAAGATTTGGACAGAGCCTTTCTGCAAAGAATCTCAGTCAAACTTAAAGTAACATCCCAGTATAATACATAATATATTTATCTATAATACTGGAGTGTTTTATTAACAGTTTAGCCTGCTTTTCCCCTTGAAATAAAGGGTTAGCTTACATCTAATCCAGCAATGAGATGATTTTGCACTACAGCTCTGCTCCGCCCACCAATAGAATGCTTCTTAAATGAAGCACTGCAGCAAAGGCTGCATGAGCAGCAAATGCTCACCTGTGCTGACTGTATCTGATAGAGAGGCATTGAAACCAATGCTTCTCCATGCAATCACATAAAAGACACAGAACTAAAACGTTTGTACATCATGTTTTGAACTAGAAATTCAGAATCACCAATGGCAGTTGTCTGGGTAGCCGTTTATTGATTATTCAAATTTCTATATAAATCACGGATATTCTGTCATATTTTTTGCTGTGTTATGCAGATTCCGGAAGCCTCACGAGTACGGTGTTCAGGCCATTATGGAAATGGCAACCACTACACAAGTTCATAATCATTCGTTTTGTGCTCTCTGTTTTAATGCATCAATTGATTGTTGACTTTGCTTTCACTAACAAATATTAACTCAGCATACAGATAAGAATGTTCTAAATTCTTCTTTGTTATCTGAGCGACTTGATTAATACAATGCTAATACCCGGTCAGCAATATTGTTTTTTTATATGACTTGTGGATGTAGTTGATAGTTCTTTGTGTGTTTATTTGGGAATGTAATCACCCAGCTGTGTCAATTTTGGTTGGTAACAACTGCTCCGATACCTGATTGCACTCTTAGTCCTTGCCAGAAGAAACAGCTCGTAAGTAAATATTAGCAGGCAGTGAGGGCAATTTGCGTATGCCTGCTATTTTTCTTAATTTGATAACATAGTTAGGGCTCACAATTTCATGCCCAGTGCTACGGATGAACTGTAGTAATTGCAGGATACTTTTCATTGCTGCCTGTGGAATCCATATCTGGATTTACAACTATGCCAATCACAGAGCTGAAAAGGAAGTCAGAAAAAATAAAATGCAAATAACTTTTCACCTGTACATGTGAAGAGAGAGAAACTCACTTATGATCTCTCCCCATTATAAATGTCTCGCCTTGCTTGAAGTACTCCTTGCATTGTACTTGTGTAGAGTCTCTGCAGACCTTTAAACGGCACAGGTTGAATAAATTACTTTAATCTAATCCATCAAGTTCTAAATCTTGGTGCCCAGGTTTATTGTGTATCCTTAACAGCCAGGCATCCCCTCTGCATACCAGGGAGCAGAAAAATAATGTCCCACCAGATATTGTCTCTGTGCTTGCCTGATGAGTTGGAGAACAGCAGAGGAGGAGGGTTATGGGTTCAACGCTTATTACCTTTCCTACAGAGATGCAGCTTCCTGTTGGAATAATTAATCTGTAAATGAATCCATTGTGCCATTATGCAAAGAAAGACCAATTTTTAATGATTTGTTTTTGTTGTTTCTTGTTTGTGGACTGTAAAAAAATTATTTCAATTCAGTTACAGAATACTGAAGCCTATCTCCCAAGTTTTCCTAATAAGGTCAGATAGTCACAGTTGTGGGTTCCTGTTCTGCAGTTCCAGATTTTGTTTTCTGGTGTTCTGCATTTGGGCCACACCTGGGAAATGTCCCCAGAAAGCACACCACAATAGCATCTTCAGTCGCACTCACGGTGTGCACAGTGACCTTAGGGCTCTTAGACCTTGGCAGAATATTTCAGAAGCACTGTGTTAGAGGGTCTGGTCACGCATCTGGCTGGCTGACATACCCTTTTTTCAGAAGGCCTGCCCTGCATTGCTGCCCTCCCTTGTGTCTTGCCCACCACACACCTCATGTCCACCACTTCAGATAAAAATCAGAAAGCAATACACAAACATGTATTCTAAATGCAATAATGCTGTGTTAAAGGCTTAGAAGCCTGCCCCTCCCCCCAAATAAGGAGTAAAAAAAAAAGCCTAATTACCTTTTCTCCCTTGAGGCACCAGTCTCCGCACCACCATCCCACCTCCATGAGTAAGATCGTCATGATTTAGGATTTCCCAAAGGAAAGCATTGGAAGGCTGGTGCGGAAGTGCGACAAAACACAACACTTTTTTAACCTGATTGAAATAGCAGACTTTCAGAGTGACAGCCACAAGGGGCATTTAAACCCAGCAAGGTATACATTGCTGTTCCTGTAGAACAACATCGCTTTACTTTGAAGGGTTAACCATACAGGACATGACACCCAGACCACTTTATTGACATGATGTTGTCTGGTTGCCTATAGTGAATGCAGACTAAGGAACCACGCACACACAAAATACAGGAAAGCATAAATTGAAGAGAGACTCAGGAAGCAGTTTAAGCAGTAAGTATTGCAGTTAAAATTGATATCGGACCCACCGATATTGGGGTACTGTGTTGTAGTTGTGGTCTTAACACAATATGGCCACATGGTGTAACTGAATCCCCATATTTGTTTACTGAGATACGTGGTTTTAACCCCTTGAGGACCAAACTTCTGGAATAAAAGGGAATCATGACATGTCAAACATGTCATGTGTCCTTAAGGGGTTAAGCTGTATTTGTTTTTTGTGTGTTCGCTGTCCCTTAGTCTGTATTTTGTATATATTTTTTTTATTGTCTGTACGGCAGCACCACTACTTAGGAATGCATGTTCCGGGTGTGCCCCCATGTCCCCTTTTTTCTGGGTGCCTATAGTGTCCCTTTAAGTAAATGAATATTTTGATATATGATTTATTCCCTGTGTACCAAATGTTTGCATAGTCTTCTCTTTTGCGATATACTATCCTTTCTATACTGTAATATGTTTTCATCTTCTTTGCTCAGATGTATATGGTCAAGGTGGGATTTAGATGTATGTGGTCACGGTGGAATTTTTGAAATTCCAAAGAAGACCCTGTAGGAAATTTGAGCATTTTCACCGAGTGTAATTTATAGTTGAGCCATCAGCTTGTTTTATCTGAGCTTGTGGTTATCGGTGAATAATATGAAAACCGTAAATAAATGTAAGCATTGTTTCTTAATGTAAAAAAAAAAAAAAAATCAATTTTAAAATCAATTTTCTAAAAATTATTACTATGCCCTTTTGTCTCTAATTTGACTTTGACTGGAATGTTGCTAAGACAGATTTTTTTTTTACTTAGTTAAAATTTCAAAAGCCACTTACTCTAAATGTATTTTTTAAAACATTATATTATTCGCGGCACTGAAAAATAATTTCCATGTTAAAGGGGTTTCCTAATTTATCAGTAAACACTGCAGTGAGTCCTATTGCAAAATAGATAGAATCTTAACGTACCTCCACCGGCCTCCAACTGGAGGAGTTAAAATTCTATAAATATATACGTATTGAGCTGGAAACCCTGTATACTTACCTAAGACAAATCTGTTAAGATAGCTATGCATGCTACAATTTTCTTTATTTTTGATTATAACTGTGCTAATGGAACAGTTAATAAATGGGTGAATGTGTTCCATATTGGGCCCTAGTTCAGGACAATGTGATGCCATGATTCTGATACCAATACCCTAATCATGGTCTATTTAGCGCTTTGTGTTCCTGTTGCCTTGGGGAAGCATTTAGTTTCTAACACCTACAGGTCACTGACTGTCTGTCACTACAAAAGACGTGGAGGTTTTCCCATCTACCAGTATATCCGTTACATTACAGAAGCTTTTTTCCTAAAAAAAATTCAGGCAAACTAGCAGAGTTGGAAACATCTCCATATTTACTAATCTGGAGAGTTCTTTCAAATTCAGCTGGTCATCAATCAGCTCTTCACAAATCACAGTTTAGTGATATCTATAGCAAAGATAATTGCTCTCTGTATGGTTCTCAAAGATCTAATACGTACGTAAAGGATGACTTTGCCACTGATTGCTTCAAGCAGCAAAGTCATGCAAGTAGGTGTAAATACAGTGCTCAGCAAGCTTCAACTAGTATCAGTTATATTCTTACATATTCATAAGAAATAGCTTTGATGTTGTATTATCATTCAATTACTCTTCAAGTAGAGACATGTAAAGTTAATGAATGCATGAATAGGCTGGCTTTAAAACAAACAAGTTATTAGCAACTACTCATAAAAATGAGAGTAAACAGGTTTAACACTTTGAGAGCTGTTAAATCGTCTACAACCTCTCCCCAGCACTGAAGAGGTTAACAATGAGTAACCGAAAAGATCTGGGTTCTAGAAAAGCCAGACAGACAGATATCATCACCCTGAGCGAGCGGTATGGTTCCAATATATTTAACGATTACTAAAAAGAAAACCAAATTGGGAATATTTATTTCCTGCATTAAGAACATCTTGTGGAAATGAATCCTCTACATCTGGGAGCATAATTTGATTTGTTTATAATGTGTCTGTGACTCTAATTTCTTTCTCTGTTTCTTTTGTCTTCTTTTTGTCTTTAGATTTTTTAATTGGTAGTGGCACATCATGGGGAAACAAACAAGCTATAATTCTGTGCGTTACACAGCTGGGTATTTTAAAATTCTTTAAAAATGTCTGCTGTGCATTTGGCCAATCTGTTAAATCCTCTGATTACTAGATAATAATAAAGGGGATTTTGTTGTTTCAATCACAGGTCACAGCTCCCAAAGGATTGGTTCCTGTTTTCTAAGTACAGATGCAGAGACCACTTCCACAGTATTCATTTTTAAAGGGATCAAGAGAGGTCAATAGACTGCTCCTAAATGTCAGATGACAGACAACATGAGTTCGGTACAATTCACTTTGAAATCTAATCTTGAAAAGACTAAAAAAAAAAGAATGGACTGGAGTTATATGGTTTTGGGATACACCGTATATTGCACAAAGTAAATCCCTTTTTTCATCCCCAAATTACAAAGCACAATTAAGGACAAAATCGATAAATTATACAACTAAGCTGCCATCACAGCTTTTGCAATTTGGTTTTCAATTGATTTCAATTTGGTGTGTTCAGTTACCAGCTAGAATTAGATAAATGATGCTTATAAGTTAATCATTTAAAAAAAAAAAAAAAAAGCCTTAGGAAAATGTTTTAGTTTATGCAGAACTTAATGACATATTTTAGTTCGTCACTTTGTTACCTCACGTGCCAAAATAATTGGTATTTTTGAAACTCCAGGTTTTATACACTGAACCAGGGGTAGGCGACATTCGGCACTCCCGATTTTGTGGACTACATCTCCCCTGATTCCTTGCCAGCATTATGACTATACGAGCATAATGGGAGATAAGGTCTACAGCTGCCTACCCCGGCACTAAACTGTGAATTTTGGAGAGATGGTATGGAGATTTAAGATTTTTTTCTCAAATTATGTGGATGGAAAATTGTATTCAATTCAGTTTTGTTTTGTTTTTTACAACTCCTCAGTTGTGACCTGAAATTTGCATATCTGTTCTCAGTTCTTCATAATTCTAAATTTGGTGATTAAAAGGATACTATAGTGCTAGGAATACAATGTTGTATTGCTAGCACTGTAGCTCCCTCGCGCATTAGGCCCTTCCAATAGGAAAGCAATGCTTTCCTATGGGGATTTTACTGAGGCTGAATGTTCTAACATGCAGGAAGTGCCTCTAGTGACTGTCTGATTGACAGCCACTAGAGGCAGTCTTAACCCTGTAATGTAATTATTGCAATTTATCAGAAACTGCAATCATTAACATTGGACTGTTAAGGTGACAGATTGTCACTGCACCCAGGCCAGTTCAATGAGTTGAAGTGGCATGGGTGCCTATAGTGTCCCTTTAAACTCTTTTAGGTTGTTCCTGCAATCCAAACATTGATTCCATCAATGTTGCCCTCTCTGCAAATCCTTGCTCCAGTTTAATTTGAGGTTAATGAAATGCTATGTCATTTATCAGTTTCTCGTGTGAAGTGCATCAACCAAGGGTTAAAATGACTTGGCAAAACTAATCTAGACGGACTATTATTGACCCAATCCATTTAAATGAAAATAGGACTTCTCATTGCTTTTCCTATAAATTAATAAAGAACGAAAGCAATGATTTGACAGACCTGCCATCTGCTGGCCACAACACCAGAAGGGATTATTTCATTATTTACTGTGCTGTTTTATGAGATGTTAAAACGTGCTTTTGATTTCCAAGTATTTCATGAGAAATCCAGTAATGATCATGACGTCCTGTTCCCATTAGTGGACAGTGTGCGCGCTCGCATAATTTCTGGATGGTTTACAACAGTTGTTAAATAACAATTTTTATTTTATTTTGTTTTTAACAGATGAAAAAAAAACATTTGTTTTTGTTTAACATCTTTAAATCGTACGACTTACCAATGGTTTGTAAAGACTGTGTGTCCAGTTGGCGGAAGAAATATCTTGTTTTTTTTGTCTTTTTTTAAGAAAAATGCAGTCTTGCTTAAAACCACAGAATTCTTTAAATATGTTCTTGTTAAAATATCATATTGGCCTGGTTCACAAACTGAAAACCATTATTATTATCCTGGCATGATCAGAATTTGTTGTTGTGATATTCTAACATTGGACAGCCAGAGTTCATTATATTTTTGGCTTTATAACTCAACAGTTGCTTGTTAAGTGTGGTTTATTGTATTATTAACCCATTGTTAAAAAAGGTCAGCAAGATTAATCAATTGGAAAACCAATTTCAATCAAGCATATTGCATTTGATATACCTATAGTGAGGCATGATGCAATACTGCTGAATCTTATCACCAAGGTTAAAGGGACAGTGTAGTTGTCAGACTGTAGTAATTTCCTGACAGCTAAGAAAGGTAATTCTGCTGTGAGAACTGAATCAAGACTTGGCTCTTCCAGGCAAGCTCCCCAAATACTTCTCATAGAGAGCATTTGATTGGAGGAGCAGGCATGTGCTTCTCAACTCCAATGCTCATGTATGAGAAGCAATGGTTAGAGAGACGAAGAATTGGTGTGACATCGCAGGAAGTGATTTGATTGCCTGTAGGGACTAGATCTCAGTGCTGGCAAAAAGGTAAATACTACTCTTTTTTTTACTTTGATTTGGTGGGGTGCTGTATCTAAATATTGAGGAGAAGACTATAGTGTTAGAAATACATTTTTGTATCCATAACACAATAGTTCACCTTTAAGATGAAGTACCTTTTTTTTTTTTTTAGGTGCATCAATGTGCAGTTTCAGGATTCAAAATGGCATTAAGCTTGTAAACTTTACGTCATGTCTTGTATTTAGAATGGTCTTTGAAGGGTTAAAAAATACAAAAAGCAGATATAGAGAAGTGATTGCATAGTTAAAGGAATCACCTTTGTTAATAAGGTGAAACGCGATCCCTTATTAATGCCCTATGGGTTAGTTGCACTGTAAGCCGGGTCTAATGGTTGGAAATCCGTCTCCATTATTTGGTTTTATGTGTCTTGTAAACTGAATATATGCAATTAACGCAAAGCCCCAAAGACACAGCGTTGCTCCTTACAAATCTAGGAAATCTCAGGCAAGGATCATAGAAAGAACATCGCCCCTAAGCTAGTTTTCTGTTTCGCTGTCTATATTTCCAACATCACTTATTTTTACAGTTATAAATGATAAGGTGTTAAAATAATTGATTTAAAATATCTTTAAACAATTATAAGTATCTGTCAACCACTAGAAAAAGTTGCTTCCAGCTTTATATTATATACAGTACAAATACTTAATATCAAACATTTAGAAGTAACCATTTATGCTGGCTTAACTTGCTCTTTCGTTGTATTTGACATATTTAATGTTGTGATTTGTACAGAGAATTAGGTGCCTTTTGTGGTTTGGACCATATTTCACTTTGAGGTAATTAGAATCAAGTTAATTAAGAATTGCTACATTCATATATTCCTTCTTTGGAAAAAAAAAAGTGTCTTATACAACATGTTCCAACAGGCTATATTGAGAAGGGATTAGAACTAACCCGAATACTCCAATAACAGGAGGTGCCAAGAATGCTGTTTCTAAAAGTAAGACAACCTGGCGGCTCTCGACATGTTAGGAAAACTGGTCCAGCAAGATTAAAAGATACGTTGCAGTTATTATTTCGGGAATCATCTTGAAAGATGTTAGTGAGCATTTAAAACCATGGATCACGTTGAATAGCAACTAGATTCTAAGTACAGCTCGCTCATTTTTTACTGGAGTGAAAAATTTGGCTGAAATTCAAGTGTTGAGGTAGACTTGGTTGACACCAAACAGAGGTTTAACATTTATCTAACAATTCTTATAAATGGAAGTGGGGAAAAAAACACTTGCAAACATGCATCTGTACTGACACCACCAGATTAACATAAACCTGAAAAAGTTTTTTTTTTTTTATATGTCCTATTTAAATGTGACGCCGGGAAGGTGGGTTGTGTTCTTGCAATTAGGACACTGGCGTTAAAATCCGAACAGATTAACGGCATAGCTTTTATGGCAATAGGGAGCTAATGTTCACTGAACTACATAGTTCCTTAAAGTTTTTTTGAGGATGTACAGCAATAAATTTAAATAAGTCTCTTAATATTTTGGATAACATCTAAACATCCTTATTGATTTAATTTAGAGAGCCCATTGAACATAACACAGAAGTCACAGAATGGTTTCATAACCCACAATAAAAACTCGAAGCAAACTGGTTGATTCAAGGGTGATCTACTTGTTTTGCAAGATAAGCACTTCTATTTTAGGTTAGAAATTCCTGGCTACTAGCAACCTCGACTGGCTTTCCTGGTAAGCAATGTACACACTTGTTGGAGTGTCTTAAGATTAAGGTTGCCTTAGGACAAAAAGTATTCACACACAAAGGCTCCATATTGAATAGGAAAGACTCCGTGTTAAGTTACATCCAGGGATGGTATACCTGCTGAGCAAGCTTGCCTTGGGTGCATTATAATTAGCTATTAGCAGCAAAATAAAAGATTAAAACACAAGCATTCTATTGCTCCAAATCCTTGAATTTCAACAGAAAACCAGATACAGCTTGTACCAGATACTGCTGGCCTTGGGTGAATATAGCTCTTTTGTGTATAGGTGCGTGAAACATTTGTTATCTAAAGTGTTCTGGAAATCATATCTCAAAGCACTATTCATATAAAGCTGCCCCATTTATTAAAGTAAAGAAAATTGCCCCAACAAGTGTACTTCACATTTTTGGGGGGGGGGGTTCATTTCAGTTGACAGCGCACTCCTGCCGGCAAAATGGTTCATTCCGTGCGCGGCCCATGTGACATCAGAGGGGGGGGGATTTTGTTATTATGATTATTATTATTATGTGTATAGTATTAACATGTGTAGCAGAACTATACAATGGGATTTATTGGTGGCTGTGTCCTATCTTAAAGAAATTAACATTTTACATAAAATTTTATTAGTGAAGATGAACTAAATGTAATAAGAAGAAATATGATGAGAATATACATTTTAAATTATTTCAGTAGTGCTGTTATACAGTTTTTCTTACCTGACATTGAAGTCTGTGCTGTTTAAAAAGAGCAGTTTTTAATGTCTGCAGCTTTTATCATAAAAAATAAAATAAAAAAAAAAATAAAAAAAAAAAGCAGTTTCCGTCTCATTTATAGTTTGTTTTTTTTCTAACTCTTTTGTGTACGGAAAACTTTAAAACATCACTGAGCTGTAATGTGGTGTTTTAGGAAGTTATTTAATTAAAAGGTTTTTGGAACTGAATGTAAATTATCAAAGGAAAACCATGTGTTTTGTCTTTGATAAAATAAACCCTACAGATTGATGAGGATATCAATATTGTAATTTTCAAAGCAAGCGTACGATTATTCAAGATGCTGAGATTATGTAGGAATGTAGACTATTGTAGTGACATACTTATGTAAGTGTAGCAAAATATTCTTTGTTCCAAAGAAAAGAACATTTCACGTCTGTTGACTAAAAACAAAATTTTGCCTGTTTTGAATTGATTTTTAAAATTCCTTCTTTCTGGTGGTCTGGGAATCATGGAAATATGTACTTGATGGTTAAAGTTATGTCTGTTTCATTTAAATCCCAATTAATATGTGCTAACATTTTTAATACTTATTTTTTTTCTTCCTGCAGGTTCGTGTTTTTGTTAACCAGCTGTACCAGCCAGAGGTAGTCAAAGATATATCAAGTAACCCGGATTTGAAGGCAATCCGAATTGCTTCTGTCAATCCCATTTTGGATCCTTGGATTTATATATTACTGAGGAAGACTGTGCTAAGCAAACTGATTGAAAAGATAAAGTGCTTGTTCTGTAGGATTGGAGGAGGTAGACGACCTCATTCAGCAGGGAGCTTTAATTGCACTGAGGGTAGAAGGGCCTCATCAGGCCTTTCGAGTCACTCCCCGTCTTTTGTTTCCCGGGAGTTACGAGAAGTTAGTTCCACTTCCCAGACTTTATTATATCCTCTAGAACTGAGTGACGGTAGTTTCAAAGGTAGCACTGTATTGCCTGGGGCTACAGTTGCCATTATCCTGCCTGGAACCACAAATAGGACGTTGGGTGGTTCTGACCAATCTGTCTCTTCTGAGGGACCAGACTCTGAGCAAATTTTGCTAGTAGATGAAATACGGACAACACAGACAACTTCAAATAGAACTTCACCAAAAGGGAATCCACTCCACGTCACTTTTCCCGATGACGCACTGAATTTATCAGAAAAATGTATATAGGAATTCCAGATACAATGATGGATACAAGTTTATTTTAGCAAGCGTGCAGTCAGCTCCTAACATGGTGCTCCGTTCTCCTTGCACAAGATCATAAATCAACGCCTTTCCTGTGACAAGGACTCTCTATGTCCAGTCTTTATATGGTACTTGTATTTCAGGTGGTAGAGGGAGGTAGAGGTAACTAGTGACTTGCTCCTTAATTCTAAACAACAGAATTAGGTTTGCCTGAAGCATTGTTTCACCTTTTCAGACATTCACCTCTGGCACCCTTTTTCAGTTACTAGACCAACTTTTAACAGAAGGTGTTTTTCCTGTAAAGGGTCAAAACGTTTGATTGCTCTATTTTGCCCAATTTTTGCCAATTTCCAGTGCATTTTCTAGGGCAAATTAAAATTGTCCAATGTATGATGCCATTGTGGCCGGCTAAAGCTTTAAAATGTGAATTTTTATGGATAAATATTTGTGTTTGTATACAGAATGTACATGTATTTATTGTCTTCTCTGTGAGAAGGATTTTGGATCAAAATGTCTACTTAAAAAATTGAAATGGAATATGCTCTTTATTTGTTTTTCAAGAATCTCCATACAACTAGAGGTATTGTTAATGTCCTATTACCACTTTGCACTAAATTAAAAATATTACTCATATCAAATTTATCATATATATATATAAAAAAAGAAATATATAGAATTAAATCTGGATAAATTTCAAGAATACAATTGCTGTAAAGACACAACCCTCTCTGACATAGGCTACACAATAATTTGTATTTATTATCATACTAATTTATTTACTTTATTGCCCAATTGAACAATGAAAACTCTTAATGGTCCAGAAGAAGGGGAAACATGGTTCTATAGCTCTTGTTGGACTATATCTGTCTTAGCCAACTTTGATGAAGGTTGTTCTGTCCAACAGGAGCTGGATAAACTCATGATTGATTGCCGTCTAATACACTATTGTATCCATGAATCAAGAATATTTTATTATAAATTAGAGGTACACAAGCAGATACCAAAAAAGTTTGTCCACAAAGGTAGAGTTAGACCAAGAAGTGGATATTTTTTGGTTCTATAATTTGTTTTATATAATATGTTGGACAACTTATGATGACGATGATGATGAAGATAGTTGTTATACAGTCACAACTAGAAAACAACATCGGTGGGCTGTACCATACTATTGCATCCTAAAATCATTAATAGTTTATCATAAATGTAAGAGAGGTAAACAGACTAACTAAGATCTGTCCCTCAAATAGAGTCATTTGTCTAGTTAGAAACATCAACTCTTTGACAGAGTTGGGGGACTATCAGCTCAAAAGCTAATGTTAGATTAAACCATGAGGTTTTCTGGATGTGAGTTTCGGGAAACATAGTCCGATAAAATATAAAAGGTACCATAGGTTCTTGTCCCTGCTTATCTGCAAATGGCATGTTGGAGATTTGTTTTGGTATAAAAAAAGCTAATTTGTGAACATTTGCTGTTTGTAAAAACTAATGTTTCTTGTAGAAAAACAAAGGGTCATTTTGAAATTCTGTTCTAGCTCTTGGTATTGTTTGATATTTTTGTAAGCGTGCGTAAAAAGAGGATTGTAGAAATGGCAATGCTTTTGTAACAATCCGTCATCTACGTAGATACAATTCCACAATAAAAGTTGGAGACGCCGACTTGCTCTCCACTGGGGTAAATAGCAACACTTTGGAAAACAATAGAAATATTTTTTTTCTGTTCTCGCTAAAGCAAAATATAATTGTTTCCTGCTGAGTAATATTTTACCAGACCATAAAAAATAAAAAAAATAAAAACTTAAAATTGCTGTTTGCACAATGTTGTTGGCTTAAAACCTTTATGGCCATACACTAGTATCTTAGGAAAGGGAATAAACAAACAGACATTAAATATTTATATTTAATGAAATATTTTCCTCTCGATTGTCTCTATTGTTGAAGAGACATAGTTCTAGGCTATACCGGCGTACTTATCTGTCTAATGTTATTGTTACTTTGATGTAAAAATAAAATGGGACTTTAGCACTTACAACATGTGGTCTCACATTTTGTATTAATATTTAGTATTTGCTGTTAACCAGTAGATGGATCAACTATTAAGGGCAGGTTCTAGAGCCAGACCTCCAGCAGATGAACTACAATGCATCATTCTCACGCATACCAGCCGAATGACTACAATATTCCTGCTTCCAGCAGCTAGAAGGCTGTTAATTTTTTACCAGATCTCGTCTACAGCCTGTGGTTTGTATCTGTCCAGATGCATTGTAGCTCATTAACAGTCAGAAAGTTGACTTTGGTTCCCAGTGTCTAGATGCTTTAAGGACACTAATGAAATTAGTGACAATTTTGTGTTCGTGACAATTTTCAGTCACATTCTCAGACTACTCAGTCAATGGACTATTTCTGCCTCTTGATTTCTTCTTTGAATATTTTGTGAATCCTGATATTTGAAGAATTTTTAGAGAAAATTAAAACCATCAAATATGCATGTTATGTGTCAGTGGCCATGTGAATTGCTTTATTGTAACTACAGTCGGAGTCTGTGTAAGTACAAAACTTGTATTGACCAAATGTTTTATTTGTTTGTTGTTTCTTATTTTTTTTAATTTTTTTTTTGCAGTTTGAGACTTGGGGTAATCACAATAAAATTGCATTGTTAAGCTTATTTGTTTACGTGTTTTTTCTTTAATCTTACTGGTTGTCATAGTGGTAAATAATATATTGATTTCAGATGCTGATACTAAATAAAATCTATTAATAAATATTGTGTGGTCTAAATATGACAAAGGACCTTCGAGAAAATGAAGGGAGTTTATTTATGTCCAGGGTAAAGAAGAGTTTGTTTAATAAAATAGTTAATGAAAGACTAAACCGAAAACCAAACATAAGCAGGATATTGCCTTCAAGCCCTGGCAAAAAAGAAAATATGTAGGGCTCCGCATCCACCCCTCACTGACACAAACACATACATGTAATTAGCCACAATTCAAATTGGATTTCAACATTTAGAAACATTTTCCAAATAAATTCTGTACTCATTTTGGCTCGTTTGGCCTTACATTTGAAATATACTTTTAAAGGGACACTGTAGGCACCCAGACTACTTCAACTCATTGAAGTGGTCTGGGTGCTGTCTCCTTATTGCACTCAGTGCTGCAATGTAAAACATTGCAGTTCAAGAGAACTGCAATGTTTACATTGCAGCTCTAAGTCTGCCCTCTGTGGCTGTCTACTAGACAGCCAGAGGTCTTCCAGAATTCAAACTGACTTTTGGTCCGTTATCTGAAGCTGGACGTCCTCACGGACCTCCAGCGTCAGATTTCCCTCATAGGAAAGCATTCAATAATGCTTTCCTATTGGGAGGTCTAATGCTCGCGCGGCCATGGCAGTGCATGCACATTAGGTCTTCCGCTGACGGCGGGGGAGGAGCGTAGGCGGAGCCTGACCCAGTGCTGAATTCGCAGAAGGAAGTCGACGCTGGATTCAGGTAAGTGGCTGAAGGGGTTTTAACTCCTTCAGCCCTGGGGGAGGAGGGGTCATGAGGGAGGGCTTTGTTTTCCTGGCACTGTAGGATCCCTTTAATTCCAAGCAATTCTTGGTTCAGTGAATAACCCTGTCAGACACAAATCTCTGAGAACTGGCAAAAAATCCATAGTGAATTCAAAGTGATTTTCAAATTTAAAGGGACACTGTAGTCAGCAGAACAACTATAGTTTATTGTAGTAGTTCTGGTGGGTATTGTGTATCCCTACAGGCATTATAATGGAAACACTAGAGTTGGAAGGGACTTGGCTGGTCTCTTACAGACTAACTAATCAGATATTTCAGGGCCCCAAATAACCCATTTAGCTCTCATATATGAACCTCAATCTGCTGCCAGGATCTAGGTGTGAGAGAGGCACAATTGTGGCGCTCACATGCGAATGTGGTGTTATATGGAGGAGCCAAAATCTTGTGTATATTGCACACTAAAACTTTCTTTCCAATTCAACATAAGCCAAGACTTTGACTATTGGGGAATATTCTAGTGACATTTAGTCACTTTCTCCAGTTTCAAGACAGACTATCACGCCCTGTCACAGAGGTTATACTTTTAATAGTAGAGAGGGCAAACTGGCTTCTAATGGCCAACACGTTTTCCAGAGTTTCCACGGGTGAAATATCTTTTTCTAAATAGAAGATGAGAAGGGGTTTTATTATTGTCCCCCAACCCTACTTATAACAATTACAAAGTGACTAAAGAAGTTCTTTATTAGTGTTTTAGCAATAGTGTGACACAAAGGGTATAATGGGACCTCTTCTTCAAAAGGAAGGAGTTCTTGTTTTCATAGACTCATTTCATGCTACTGTTTATCTAACTATGCGTGGTCGTAAGATCAAGGCTGGCTGTGTATCATGGGAAGTGGAGTTCAGAAACATCTGTAGTGACACATCAAACCAGGATGTAGAAATACAACTTTCTCTTTCCATCTCTTTTAAAATTTAACTGAAATAGTTACTCATACAACATTTATGTCTATTGATTATGCAGAAGACAAATTCAAACACCAAGTAAATAATTTGCCAATTATATCTCATATAAACACAATTTCGATCTATGTAACGGAAACAACGATCACATTATTCCCTCGATCGATGCTGCAACCACTTCTGTGCCCATTTGACATCACAACATTGTATTTTTAGTATTTAGCAAAAATTTCAAATGATTTCTGAAACACACTTTCTCCTGAAGGCTATATTATATCCCTAGACTTAGTTCTAAATATGGAACTATTCAACGTAACATTTAAAGTTTCAATCCAAAACCCTTTAAAAACTTTCTTTCAAAATTCTTCCTTTTTCCCGTGGGGGCAAACTGAGAGTTGAAGTTATTTGTCATGGTTTTCTCCAAATAGGGGAAGTGGATTTTCATTTACTTCCCTCCCCTTAACAAGAATGGTAGGGTTATTCCACCAAATTCTGTGCGGATGGACAAAATGTTGTAAAAGTGACAAGATTCTAACAAATTTACAATTCTCATATTTATAAAGGCAAAATCTGGTCATTCCACCATTCAGTCATATCTGTTCAGTCGCTGGTCAAAAATCTGTAATTTTTGCCTCTAAAATAAAATACAGAATTCACATTCCTATCGAACATTCGCTCTGAGTCCGTGAAATGGTCCAATCACAGACTTCTCTATCAGAAGCCTGTGATTGGACCGTGCAAGGTCCTTGCTAACATTGGATCTGGGCATTGAAGGCAGTCCTGGGAGCTACGCCCTGAACTGGTTTCCATGTAAATAAAAAAATATTTTTCGCAAAATATGGGGGGACTTAATTAATGGTGCTTGTTAGTACATTTAAATAGGATCCCCTCTTCCCCCCCAAAAAGTTTTTGAGTAACACTTTAAATTTCAACCAGAGTGCTCTAACAGGCAGGTCTACCCCTTTACTCTAATACTCCAACTCACTGCCCAGGAGATTAATGGTTGAGCAGCCATTCCATGCTCACCATTTAGTAGATATGCCCCATGCACACTGCATTGCAGGTGGGGGAATAAGAGAGGATTTAATCCTCCCATTAGTTATATGGTGGTCATACTGACCCCATATGTTTTTTAAAACAGTTTTTATAGTGATGGCTGGCTAGCAAGAGCTCGTCAGCCAACACATTCTTAAGTCATGCACTGCCAAGGGCTCTTTAACTATTTGGCTGCTGTCTCCTCTCTCTGCCAACAGGCAAATAGTTCACATGCTTATAATTCAGGTATAGAGAAGCTGAAATCTGGACACAATTCTAGCTCATTTGAAGCCACTATTACAAAATACAGACATTGTTAAATAGTGTTAACAAAGACTGGATTTTGCCCTCCAAAAGGTATTGTACTGGATACTTTCTACTGATCCAGACGGGGGCATTCACACTTTAGTCAATAATCCTGTGGTATGAACTATTCACCAATGCTAGTTGTTATTAACAAGAGACACAGAGCTAAGGCTACATGAAGCAGAATTAGGCATTGTCCTGAATACCCGCTCAAATGGGTTGGTCTGTATCTGCATGGACCAGTGAGAAGAAGATTCCTCTCACAGTCCTGACATGCATTCTGTTGCAGGGGAGTGTGTTGTTTGTAGCTCCGGTGAATGTATTCGCTGTTAGTGCTCCCTAGCGATCTGCTCCTTCTAAGAGAATGAAAAAGCTAAAACTGGTGAGCTGCCCGGGGCTATGATTCAGCAGCATGGGATCAGAAAGAGTGCTGACAGTGATCTGAGTCTGCCAGATGTACAGACCACACTCCCACTCTCTGTAGGACCAGCATTAGGGAGCTGTAAACACACTACTCAAATCACACATACACTTAAAAGAACATTCCAGCCACCATAACCACTGCAGCTTGCTGTAGTGGTTATAGTGCCAGGAGTGCCCTGATGCTTCTCCAGCATAACAAGTCAAACTGCTTTTGGCGGTTTCATTCCTTACCAGAGGACAGCCAGTAAGCACTCCCCAATTCCACTATTAACTCCTGAGAGCTGTCAGTTCCTCAGCAGGAAACTCCATTCCCTCTCATGTGCTAAGCTCTGCAATACTGATGCTCTCAGCCCCTTAGCTAACACTGCATTGCAGTGCAGGACTCCACTCAGGAAAGCTAATTAAGTTCCTACTGAGGAACTGACAGCTCTCAGGAACTTGCAGTGGAGCCCAGCGGGCCCCAGATAAGAAGTCAATCAATTTCTAAAAAGATTTGAATCCTTGTGATGCTGGGTGCTAGGCCATTCCTGGCACCAAAATACTACAGCAAGGTTATGGTGCTTGGAGTGTTCCTATAACTCCCATCATAAATATAATCACATGTAAAGTTCATTCCAGACATACACCCATCATCAATTACTATCACTTGCAGTTACACACTCTCACATCTTAAATTACTCATGCAAATCCCATTACACATCTGCATCTCCCACAGATACAACTGTCATCACAACACACAAAGTAGAGGTAGGTAAAGTAGACAGATGGTCAGACAGTGCGCATTAGAGGTAGGTAAAGTAGACAGATGGTCAGACAGTGCGCATTAGAGGTAGGTAAAGGAGACAGATGGTCAGACAGTGCATGTTAGAGGAAGGTAAAGAAGACAGATGGTCAGACAGTGCGCATTAGAGGTAGGTAAAGTAGACAGATGGTCAGACAGTGCACACTAGAGGTAGGTAGAGCAGACAGATGGTCAGACAGTGCGCATTAGAGGTAGGTAAAGTAGACAGATGGTCAGACAGTGCGCATTAGAGGTAGGTAAAGGAGACAGATGGTCAGACAGTGCATGTTAGAGGAAGGTAAAGAAGACAGATGGTCAGACAGTGCGCATTAGAGGTAGGTAAAGTAGACAGATGGTCAGACAGTGGGCATTAGAGGTAGGTAAAGGAGACAGATGGTCAGACAGTGCATGTTAGAGGAAGGTAAAGAAGACAGATGGTCAGACAGTGCGCATTAGAGGTAGGTAGAGTAGACAGATGGTCAGACAGTGCGCATTAGAGGTAGGTAAAGTAGACAGATGGTCAGACAGTGTGCATTAGAGGTAGGCAAAGGAGACAGATGGTCAGACAGTGTGCATTAGAGGTAGGTAAAGGAGACAGATGGTCAGACAGTGCATATTAGAGGTAGGTAAAGTAGACAGATGGTCAGACAGTGTGCATTAGAGGTAGGCAAAGAAGACAGATGGTCAGACAGTGTGCATTAGAGGTAGGTAAAGGTGACAGATGGTCAGACAGTGTATATTAGAGGTAGGTAAAGGTGACAGATGGTCAGACTGTGCACACTAGAGGTAGGTAAAGGTGACAGATGGTCAGACAGTGCATATTAGAGGTAGGTAAAGGTGACAGATGGTCAGACAGTGCATATTAGAGCTAGGTAAAGGAGACAGATGGACAGACAGTCGAGGGTGGGGATATAGATATCTGTTATGGACAGTGAGACAGAAAGCTATGGATTGATCAGGTTTATTGGTTAAAAAACAGACTCTGGAAAAGTAATAATTTTAGGATAAAACAGGAATAGAAAGACATTAAAAAGCGATTTGGAGAAAGAAGTAATAGAAAGACTTGCAGAGCAAGAAACTAGTGCGGCAAAAGGAATGAGAAATAAAGAGATTGAAGGAAGATGTGGGTTACACAAGTCTTTAGCAACAGAATTTTTGGCCGGGGCCTCCTTGCACTGGCTGTCAGAAGACCACAGTGCATACAGTAACGAACAATAACTGGGCCTATAACAGAGCCAGTAAAGGAGGCAGATTAATGATTACAAAACAATTACTATTTGTACCTTACAAGGTGCTTGATCTATTATCTATCAATCTGCCTCTGCACATTTAATCAGTAAACATTAAAATGCTCAGATAAGTATAAAATAAAAATAAATTAAAAATACATTAAAAACCTAATTCTCTCTTAATGTCCTTCCTCAATTGTAATGTTATTGACAGTAACCAGTGGGTGTCTCAACTAGCTCCCATACCAGGAAGGTCAGTCCCTATTTCTGACCCAAATTCCTCTGTCCCTCTTTTCTAAGAGCCCTATATTGTTGGTGTGTCTGAGTGGATAACAGAGCTCCACAGCAATAATACTCCCAGTAACTACAATAAATGTGTTTAGAAATCAACACAGACATCTGTGTAAATTAGATAGATTGCTCTTCTTCTAAATTACATTTTGCTTGCATAAATTAGCAGTAAGTTGCCTAAATTTCTCAGAACAGCCCCAACTCTGACTATACCCCACTCACACCACTAAAATGAAAGTGTCCCTCTTTATCCATTTGATATGTTGATAGTTAAATGTTTGTGCCTTAAGGACCAGATGACCTGTGTTGACCGGTGCAAGGATTTTTGCTGCCCTAGGCAAAAAAAAATTGTCGCCCTATTCACTCCACAGTGGTCCTGTAGGTTTAACTAGACAAGATAAAACATTGCCTTACCTTGAAGGGTTAAACATGCCTCTAGTAGCTGCCACATTGACAGTCACTAGAGGCACCTCCTCTGTTGGAAGTACATAGAGCTTGCCACTTATGCGTATCAGGTCCCCAATGCTCCTGTATGAGGAACATTGGATTGGAGCATTGTTGTCCCATCAGTGACATTAAGCGAGGTAAGGAGGCAAGCAGTGCAGAGGGAGTCTTGGTGCTTGAAAAACATAAATAAAAGTAAATCCCCTCTCCTTATTATTATTTTTTGTATCATTTTATGGTGGTGGTGGTGGGGGGGGTGGGGGGGGGAGAGGGGTTTGAGTCTAATATTGTTCTTTTAAAAGTATTGATTTTTTTTTTTTTTTTTTAGAAAATGGTCCTTTTTTCCCAAATGCAATCACTGATGAATACATACACACCCTCACACTCAATGATCCACATAATCACAATTAGTGACCAATGCACACACACATTTGCAAAAATGACTTGTGTTGGCTGACACACACACTATGTGTGTGTGTGTTTGTGTGACCCGAACAGACACACACACACACTGTCCCTAGCAGACACGCACTGTCCACAGCAGACACACACTGTCCCTAGCAGTCACACACACTCTTACCTTAATTTCATATTGGCTCCTCAGTGTGAGTTGCTGTCTCGCTCTCAGCTCCGCCTCCGCTATTCTCCTGCCCACTTGACCCAGAGTACAGGGCAATCGCCCTTGTGCTGCCATCTTTTTCAATGGGTGTGAGGCGGCTCTCTTTGGTCATTGCGTGCGGAGGTTGATGCCACCGGGTGCTAGTCTGCATCTATGTAAGTGCTCCCTAAAGTCCGGTGGCATGATCTGCGGCACGCAGTACAGAGTTAGTCCTTCATAGAGGGAACAAGACTAGCATTAGAACTGTTTACAACCACGGTTAACCACTTCCACCATGTTTCATCATCCAGACAGCTATAATGTAAGAGACATCCATGGCAGGTGTTGAGTTACACTAGGAAGTCAGTTTGGGAGATGTGGTAGGAAACAGCGTAAATCATTTTCTGACTTCTAAGCGTGGCTTATTTTAACAATCTACTGTTGGTTAAACTTAAGCATTGTAGAGGAATACGAAGCAGCTTCTCTTTTTGTGGATTTGTCTATCTGTGGCCATGCATGCATGATATGTAGAGTACAGGCTCATAGAATGCTAGCCAGATTATTTAGGATGTTTGGGACAAATGCAACATTATACAGACCTCAAGACCTTCGACCATATCTTCCCTATTTGACATTGTGCAGGGTGTAGCTGCAGCAATATATACGTTATTTAGTTATATGCTCACACATACATACATACACAATTAGTCACGCACATACACTATCAACTCATACACCAAGCTACCCATCCACATGCACGCTGCAGGAACTGCTTGTACAAACCTAATTAGCTGTACTTATAGTACAACAAGTAAAGCTTTCTCCTCTGACCCCGAAACACATCTATATAGAACAATGTGTGCTGCTCAAGCTCCTTACTATTAGGGTAATGCATCATGGATTATTATTTAAATGTAGGTTTTCTTTTCTTTTAATAACTAAAATTGGAAACCTCACCTGCAGTTCTTGGGACTCTATTAGACACCACTTTTCTATACAGGAAAACTGAATTGACACTGTAATAGCATGCGTATGCTTCGTATCACACATAGCAGCTCTGGATTTGAAATGTTGTTATATGAAATTTTAATTTAACTTTCTTAAAAAGGCACATTTCAAATTAGGTTAAAAAAAAAAAAAAAAAAAAAACTAAATCAAAATAAACATGTTTGATAGAAACTAATATTAAAAAAATGATCAGTTCACGGTTTACCCCTCCGAATTTTCACCAGTTTTTACTGGTGAAATCTATCATTTCCCAGCAAATAGTGCACTGACGGGTTAATATAAACGCAGAGAATGAGAAGTGTTTTTCATTATGACATAGCTAGATAACACGTTGGGGAATTTCCCTTTGTTTAAAACTTCAATAAAATTATTTTATTAATATATATTGCACACGAATACGAGAGAAAAAGGTCAGGATGATTTATTAGGGACCATTTAAAAGATGAATCTGATTACATTTAATCTTCAAACTGGAAATATATATTTAAATCAGACACTTGGAATTTCATTTTGTAATGAACTTTTAAAAATTCTAGGTTGCGATGGTTTACAGTGATATTTCTGGATTGCAAAAGCAGCTATTCCGTTTCTTATACTTATTAATATTAGTATGATACTGAGCCTGTGGCCAATCAATATGTACCATTTGGACAAAAATATATATTAGAAATATTATTGAGTTTTTAGTTGGGTGATGTAGCATTAAACATTAGACCACATTTTGATAGTTGTTTTTTTTGTAATTTTATTTTTCAACATGGTACGAACTAAGCTAGAATTCTAGGCCTTGATATAATATTTTGAAAAATATTTTTAATTGTGTAATATTTAGATTATTTTTGAACATACTGATTTATATTTGATATTTTTTTTTTTTAAAGTTTATCCAAAAATATGAAATCATTTGAAAATCTTATCCAATGATATTAACATGAGGCTTGAGATATCTATTATATCCTAGGTGTTCAGAATATTCATTTTGAGAGGTATTCTTCTAGTGGGTTATAATTGAGAGAGACAGACTCTGCGTTGTGAATGAACACATGTTGTGCATGTGACTCGGGCAGCCGCTGTATGCAGCCCCATTCAGAAAACTGTTAACTGGCTGCTATCAGCATATTTTGCAGTTCCGTTTATCCAATATAATGAATGGAACTGCAGCTGAGGGCGAAACATGTCACATACAATAAATCTATATAGCAAATCCTGATAAAACAGTAAAATAATTAAACTAATAACGAAAAAATGCAAACCGGCATTCTGTGGCGCACCCGACTATCTTGTTAACAGTATGTGTAGCTGTCACCATAAGCAAGATGGTTTCTTATGCTGGACTATGGGGTAATCATAAGGGCTGCACTTTCAAGGAGAGAGATGTCATAGACTTACCCGGTGCCTGCGCCGCTCCCCTCCTCAGGCAGCACAGGCAGAATGCACAATGAGGCATCTCTGTAAACCGCTTCCTCTGCTGGTTCGTGGGCCGAACTACAGGTCCTTAAATAACTTTGAGGCGACCCCATGCTGTTTGGAGTCACAGAGATGACATGGACCAATGAAAACACATGTGAACCTGTGAAACACATGTGAACCAATGAAAACACATGTGAATTCAGGCCCTTGCTCATTGCCCTATTGTGGTTTCTGATTAGTAACACGTTTAGTGCTCCTGCAACTTTCTTGTGTTTCCCTCTTACTGAGCTTGTCTTTGTTTTGACTCTAACCTCTGGTATTCTGACCCAGCTTGTATATTGACCTGTGTATTTCAACTATCCTGACCTGGCTTGTTTTTTGTGTATCTGTATCCTTGACCTCGGCTATTCCTGACTTTAATTCTCTCTTGTAAATCATTAAATCTGGCCACTCCAAGACCCAGTAATACGATTTTTGGACCCTCACTTTGTGGCTATCCCTTTTCCTGTGTGTAAGGGTAACGACAACCTTGACAAGAGAGTGCTGGATCTGGTAATAGGGATGATTGATATAAAAATAATTTGAAAGGGGTGGAAAAGACATGTGAATAGGATTGGCAAGAAAGTGGGACAAATCACGTATAAACACAGCCTATTTAATAATGAAGATTAGTACTGAAAGACAAAATGCATCTGCTTTTTTTTTTACATTACAGGCGGGACACCAGCAACAACTGAAGCAGCCTGCCTGAAGCCAGTCCTGCTGATCCGAGTCATGTGATCGTGAATACACTGATCACATTATTTGGAATGGCATGATTGACAGATTGCCTACAGAGGAACTGGCTGGGTTGTATAGAATCACATAATTATGTACAAATAAGGAATAAATATATATTATTCTACGTGTATATTTATGTATTATTTCTACATAATATTTTTCCAAAACACCATAAAACCTATACTCAGTGGGTACTGTTGTACTTGTGAGACATCACTGAACACAAATATAGAAACATAGAATGTGAAGGCAGATAAGAACCATTCAGCCCATCTAGTCTGCCAATTTTCTAAATACTTTCATTGGTCCTTGGCCTTATTTTACAGCTCGGATAGCCGTTTGCCATTCTAGCATTTCCTGCTGCTCTATTACATTGTCTGCCTACCTTTAAGTCATCAGAAATAATCACCCCTAAATTCCTTTCCTCAGATGTTGAGGTTAGGACTATCAAATATTCTATTCTCTGCCCTTGGGTTTTTACGTCCAAGATTCATTATCTTGCACTTGTCCACATTAAATGTCAGCTGCCACAGCACTGACTTTTTTTCCAGTTTACCTAAATCATTTACCATTTAGCTTATACCTCCTGGAACATCAACCCTGTTACATATCTTAGTATCATCAGCAAAAAGACACCTTACCATCAAGACCTTCTGCAATATCATTAATAAAAAATATTAAAGAGAATGGGTCCAAGTACAGATCCCTGACATACCCCACTGGTAACTAGACCATGCTTCAAATATACTCCATTGACTAGACCCTCTGTTGCCTGTCACTCAGCCACTGCCTTACCTATTCAACAATATTGAAATCTAAACTTAAAGATATGAGTGTTTTAGAGCAGTAAAATGTATAATGACAATGATATCTTTGGTGAAAGGGACGCTTTTGTGTGAAAAAGGCAAATATGAACACCAACTTTGACCCAGGGATGTGACTAAGTGGCTACTAAAAAAGACTGGACATACTCCATTTTGAATACCCTGTGTTGTCTACCTTTGCAAATGTGTTGCAATTATGGGGATAATTTTCATACAGTCTCAAAGGCAACATAGGCTCAGCAATCTCTCAAATCTCAATGTGCATAAACTGAAAAGGGGAAAGTTCTATATTTGACCCTGTAACTTTCCAACAACTCACAAAACCCGTACATGGGGGGTACTGTTGTACTCGTGAGACTTTGCTCAACACAAATATGTGTATTTTATTGCAGTAAAAGCTAGCAGTATCATGACATTCACAGTTAAAATGCCATGCAGAAAATAATAAAACTTCTTAATTTCTCACTCTTTAAATTTTTTTTTTTTTATTTAAAAATAAATTTATATGTAAAAGTGTAACGAAAGCCTTATTTCTTCCGAACAAAATGATATATAATAAGTGTGGGTGCACCTAATATAAAATACGTAAACTATGGTTGAACAGACATACAGCACAAATTCCAGGTTTTGTTTCAAAACTTGTACCTTTGCCTCTCGCCTCAAGGGGTTAAGACAAATAATACATTTATTGTGTATGCTAATATATGTATTTATTTACATCCCCTTTGATCATGCAAAGTTTCTGAATTCCCCTAGAATCTCCCTTAAATCACCTGGACAAGATGATACATCTAAACCACATACTTACAGAAAAATGAAAGACAACTCCCGCAGTGATATACTATACAATGCTTGCTGTCATATGGCAAGTCACACTTAAGAAGTAATTCTATGCCTTAAATATAATATAATATTTTCTAATTTGCAATGAGTTCTTCCTTCTCTGAGAATGACCATACAAAGGTGAATAAAACATATAGTACAGATTGAATTAGATCGACATTTTTTATATTATTTTATTGCACGTACATAGATAACATAAATCAATTTTAAATTCACCAAACTGGTGATTAAATTTAAATGTAACTACTAAGAAGGGAAAAAAATGCAAATATGGTTACTATAATAAATAGAGATATATATTTCGACTATTTCATATAGACTCATGGACACAGAGGCATGTGTAGTGTTGATATAAAACACCGTAAGTCGAAATCATTCATCAAATGAGAACGAATCTTCATTTTCAGGATATTAATGATTCTTTTTGAGTTTTAACTGCTCTAACTTTGTTTTTGTTTTATATATATATATATATATATACACACACACACCATTGTACAGCGCTATGGAATCTGATGGCGCTATATAAATAATAAAATAATAATAATATAAAGACCAATAGTATAGTGCTCCTCCAGCCTACTAAGGGGGATGGTATGGTGCCCTTAGGTGACAGTCAGAAGGAGGACCTTGGGCAACGAGGCTGTGCTGTAATAACTGATCATTGTTTATGTAGTGTTGCTAGGTGTGATTGAATTTTGCTTTAGGCTCATCTTATGAATGGTATGAGGCATATAAAATGAGCAGACGTATAAAAGGAGAGGAACATGATGTATGAAGGATAGAGGATTTTAGCTACATCCATATATGGAATTGAAATGTACTGCACCAAGACAACAGTGACCCTGTGTGTCTGTGTGTATCTGTTTGTATGTATATCTGTGTGTTTGTGTATTTGTCTGTATGTGTAAATCTGTCTGCATGTGTATCTGCATATGTGTCATTGTGTGTCCCTGTATATGTGTGTATGTCAGTGTTTGTATCTGCATGAGTCTTACTATGTTTCTGAAACTGTTTTCTTTTTTTGGGAGGGATGGTTGATGTGGAGGGCTTGATTAAATGCCAGGGAGTGTAGGCGGGGGGAGGGAGCAGGATCCAGGGTGCCTATGCAAATACATCCCTAAAGTCCAATTAATATTAAAGATGGCCCTGGATTAATTCATGCACATTACACAATTCTTTGAGTTTTATTGTTGAAGAGCTGTGTGATACACTCATAATAGTCATCTGGAGCTCTGTGATGCAAATTCATTGTTTATGTCTGCAAGGTTTATTGCTGTGGAGCTCTGTGAAACAAAGTAATGAGGCACACAAGAGTAAATTACTCAAATGTCTATGATGGACACATAAAGTTCAAGAAAATAACAGATTTTAATAGTTTAGTTACAACTGGTGTCCACATTATGGCTGGCCTTGGATTAAAGTCACTCTTGTTTAAACATTTACAGATTTGTAACCTTTACTTATATTCTCATTTTCCTTTTACGAACTATCTCACACCTTATTTAAAACATAGGATAAATTCCAAACCTGGATATAAATAATATAGAACATTTTTTAACACTTGATTGCAAAGTATTTTCAGAGCCTATATCTGCAATATGCTAAACTAAAATGGAAAAAATGTGCTGGTCTACGAAGATAAGACTTGAAAACTATTAGGATGCGGGGTTTCCAAAAATAAAACTGTTACAAGTGCAAAAGGAAACACAATGACAGAATAGCTTTGGGGTTTCAACACATAACATATGTATTAAAATTCTTAAAATGTTTAAAAATAGAATGCTCCCTCTTGTGTTTGAGTACCTGAGGTTAACTGAGCAAAAACTATTTTGAGACCTGAGCGGGGATGTACCGAAGGGCAAGCTAATGAGTTTACTCTAAGCTTTTATCCGTTCTCAGAGTTCTCATTCCTTCATTTTTGCTTTAGTGCATTAAATTGGCTCACCCCAAGTTAAAAGGGTAATCCAGACGTGGACCCTGTGCTCACTGTGCCTAGAGGGATATCAGCTATACCTCACTGATGAGGCCCAAAAGAAAGCCAAAATGATTGTCTGGGATTGCTGTATCTCTCGTGCAGAGGAAACTTGCTGGCATTTCGGATCTGGACTGCCCGTACTGGTGGGACCAGTCTGATAAGTTTCAGATATGTGCTCTCTGTAATGGCACAAGTGAGCAAAAACTATTTTGAGTTCTGAGCAGGGATGTACCGAAGGGCAAGCCATTGAGTTTACTCTAAGCTTTTGTTCGTTCTCAGAGTTCTCATTCTTTCTTTTTAACTGAACATAGATTAAAAAATAATCTTGGTGGTGCAGATTAAATGGCACTTCTTAATATTATTTTATATCAGATCAATTATTCAGTGGCAGAACTACCTTTGTGCTTATGCACCAGTGCCCGCACACTTTGGGGGTCCACGGGGGGTCCATGCACTTAGGGCCACCCGATGAGTATTGCTGAACAGGGGGCCAAGTCAAGGTAAAAGAAGCAAGCATAAAACAGTATTCTGATACACTTAACACATTTCACCAACAACTGGCTTTAGCAAGAAGTGTTTTGACACTTTTGATAAAGCCAATTGTTGGTGAAATACGTTAAGTGTATTAGAATACTGTTTTATGCTCGTTTATTTGACCTCTTAATGTTTTTTTTTTTTAAATAAATAAAAGTACTTTTTTATTGAACCTCACTGATTGCTGCTGGATTCACAAACACCTAAATCCTTGGTGGGGATAAAATACCACCTACAGCCACTGGTTTGAGCAAACCTTATTTTGTTCTACTACATAAGTCATTTAAAAAAAATCTATTTTACTTCTTCACTCCAGTTTTATGGTGTAACTATTTTGGTTTTATTCTCTTGTATGTTCACATACAGAGAGATACCATAATCACCTATATCCTAGAGTGGGGATCATACCATTAGAATGCTATACTTGTGGAACCAACGTTAAGGCTCAATAATATGTGATTGCACATTTTTTACTTTGTTTTATTTTTGCTATTTTGTCTTGCATACTGCACCACATTATTTTTAATTTTCTCCCTCCAACAAATCTATGAGAACATCCACTTATAGGATGACTACACGCAGATCCTGCACCACATTATATCCCTAGGCGGGGATCATTCCGCCCAATCATTCAAGCTAGAGCTGAACCTAAGCTCACAAAAAGTGTGAGTGGACTATTTTTATTAATTTTAATCTCACTGTACTTTACGTATTACACTATTGGTCTTTTCTTTATCATTACATATATTCTCAAGGACATATTAGGCGCTACACCAACCCTTCTGTTTCTTCTGTATATGAATTTGTGTCTATGTGTCAGTGTTTTTATATGTGGTAATGTGTATGTATGTATGTATGTATGTTTGTAAGAGTGTATCTGTGTAAGTGCATACATCCAAGCAAACACCAACACAACATGAAACACACTCCTGCAATCTAACACAAATATTACATACAAACACACCCCTGCATTCAAACTCCAAAATTATATACAAACACACCCCTTCACTCAAACATCTATACTACACACGCATGCACATCTGCATTTAAAAGCCAACATTACATGCATGAAAAGCACTGCAATCAAAGCAAAGATTACATACAAAACACAAACCTGTGCTAAAACACTACATTTATACACAAACACCCCTGCATTCAAACACCAACACTACACTCAAAAGCACGTTTGCAATTAAAAGCGAACACTAAATACAAACACATCCCTGCATTTAAACACAAACACACATAAACCACTTAATTCCAATGGCAGCAGTGCATGCAGACATATACTCTTAAAAACATGCTTACATTCAAACGCACAAACATGGCGCACAATTACAACCCTGCAATGACAGACAAATGGTAGATCCCTAGTTGGCATAGTATTGTTGGAGTTGTACGACAGATGAGGATGTAACTTTTGCCAATTCCTGCACTGGGGGGGAGGGGGGGGAGCCCAAAAAGCTCTCTACTTTAGTTGTGCCACTGAACTTATTCAAACTCCAGCAGAATATTGGACATACATGTTTTAGTGTACTGTGTTGGAGGTTTTATGTTATTATAAATAAATACATCACTAGAAATGATAAATATATTGTTTCAAGGGTCACAGTTAAAATAAACAAAATTATATGCATCCTTTCCACCAACGCAAGGCAGACTTTGATAGATCCCCAAGATTACGTTTGTTTACACATCTGTCTTATTCACCAGACATGCAACACTGCATGTATGCAATAGCACTCTATGCCATGAAACATGAGGATATGAAATATCCAAGTGAGTCATCGCCAACAGTAAATGGCTGGAAGATTGAGAAATAATCAAGATGCACAGTTTGCATGTGAATTGATTTATAAAGATAGTTTACAGGACAGGATACAAGTCAAGCAAAGCCATTTGTAAACTCAAAAACAGATACCACAAAGTTATACTCTCACCGACACACACAACTGAATATGTTATGTATCTACTGACAGATTCATTGCCACAATATGCCAAATAAAAAGATCTTCATTCACAAATGTACTAGTAGTAGTTGATTTCTAACTTAGAGAAATACATAGAGGATACATCATAGTGAGGAGCAGATTGTGGAATAGTAATGCCACAGAGGAGTTCTGGAGACATTCTCAGTCTTATTCAATCAAGAGAGAATTGAAATTAAAAGACAATTTCATATTTACGTTAAAAACAAGCTGAATTAGAAAAAAAACTGAAAGTACGCTTTGAATTTAGTTTGATTGTTTTGGTTTACAATTTGAAATTCACATTGAATTCAAGAAACACTATAGTGTTGGGAATACAAACATGAATTTCTAATGCTATATTCTCCTAGTCCATATTTAGACGCAGGGCCTTGTTCCTTTTAACCTGTAAAAATAAGAGAAAAAAGGTTTTACTTAATTTTTTCCAGCACGGAGACTTACTTAGTACTACAACCTGCTCCTTCTCAAAAAATGCTCTGCATCCAGTCTAATGCTTCACATAGTGTCCAATCAAAATGCTCTGCATCCATTCAAATGCTTCACATAGTGTCCAATCAAAATGCTCTGCATCCAGTCAAATGCTTCACATAGTGTCCAATCAAAATGCTCTGCATCCAGTCTAATGCTTCACATAGTGTCCAATCAAAATGCTCTGCATCCAGTCTAATGCTTCACATAGTTTCCAATCAAAATGCTCTGCATCCAGTCTAATGCTTCACAAACTCAAAATGCTTTGCATCCAGTCAAATGTTTCTCATAAGTTAAGATTAAACCCAGTGCTTTCCTATGAGCTGCATTTGATGGCGATTGACATCATCATAGATGACACATGACCGAGTGAAACTTGTGGCTGTAAAGACTGTAAGAAGAGAGGCGTGCTTAACCCTTCAAGAGATCTAGGTGCTTTTAATGGTTCTATCACATACATTTTAACTTTAGTGAATAACCTTGACATATGTGGCCTTTGATTTTTTTCCCCAGAACTCCAGCATTAGCTATACAGAGCATTAGCTTCCTATAATACATGTTTCAGTGTTATAGGTTTTTTGTCAATAAATTACTTTTTCAGATTAGGGCTATGTTTCCATCAAGCTCAGGACAACACCAGGACATATATGCCCCAGCCTGACTAAGATTGGTGGACATCCCACTCCCAGATACCATTTGAGAATTGCAGTAGCCACCACTAATTGCACACTTCTCCTGTTACTGAAAAAATATATGTCCAGCAGGGCCGGACTGGGAAAAGAATTCGGCCCGGGCATTTTTTAATCACAGCGGCCCACTGCGAAGGGGGCGGGGCCAGAGGGGGGTGTTTTGTCATCACCAATGGCAAGAACGCCCCATGTCAAAGTGAGCATGGTGGTTCAATGCTCTTTTAGGGCAGACCATGCGCAGAGCTCTGCTGAAGAGCTCCAGCATGAGAAAAAGGCCCTGTATTTGTTCTGCGCAGCGCAAGCATTTTTATTAACATGCTTGCGCTGTGTTTGCTTGTAACTTGTCTCTGGTGTCTCGTAAGTGGGATACCAGGAGACAAAGACCCAGGAAAGAGTATTGTGCATTTGTTTGGAGCCTGCTTGTAGGATTGTGTGTGTGTAGAGTGAGCTGATTGTGGTGTGATGTTGTGTAAATAGGTCGATTTCAGTTGTGTTTGTAGGGTAATGTGTGGCTAGCGGCTGTAAAGAGTGAGAGAGTGTATAGGGAGCATAGTGTGTATAGAGGTTGTAGAGTGTGTTTGTTTAGGGGATGTAGTATGTTTGCTTACAAGGAATCTAGTGTGTGCATAGGGGATCCAGAGTTTGCATATCAGGAATGTAGTGTGTTTAGATGATCCAGAGTTGTGTAAGGGATCTAGTGTGTGTTTGGAATGTAATGTGTGAATGAGGGGTGCTGTGTGTGAGGGTGTTGTTTGTGTGAGAGGTGCAGTGTGCGAGGGTGTGGTTTGTGTGTGTGAGGGGGCACTGTGTGTAAGGCTTCAGTGTGTGTGTGTGTGAGGGGTTCTGCTTGTGAGGTGCTGCATGTGATGGGTGCTGTGTGTGCCGTGTGTGTGAGGGTGCTACATGTGAGGGGTGCTGTGTGTACCATTTGTGAGAGTGCTCTGTGTGTATGTGAGGGGTGCAATGTGTGACGGTGCTGTTTGTGTGAGGGGTGCTGTGTGTGTGTGTATGTGAGGGGTGCAGAGTGTGAGGGGTGCAGGACCCAGAGCGTGAATAGGAGATCTATGTATGTTTGTGTGCATAGAGGATTCAGAATGTATTTAGGGATTTAGTGTGTTTAGATGATCCAGAGTTGTGTAAGGGATCTAGTGTGTGTCTGGAATGTAATGTGTGTATGAGGGGTGCTGTGTTTGTGTGTGAGGGGTGCAGTGTGCGAGGGTGCAGTTTGTGTGTGTGATGTTTCAGAGTGTGTGTGTGTGTGTGTGTGTGTGAGGGGTGCTGCGTGTGTGGGTGCTGTATGAGGAGTGCTGTGTGTGCCATTTGTGTGAGATTGCTGTGTGTGTATGTGAGGGGTGCTGTGTGTGTGGGGTGGGAGGTGCTGTGTGTGTGAGAGAGGGTGCTGTGTCAGTGTGTGTGCTCGTGTGTGTGAGGGGTGCTGTGTCAGTGTGTGTGTGTGTGTGTGTGTGTGAGTGGGGTTCTGTGTGAGGGTGCTGTGTGTGTGTGTATAAATATGTTTGGAGGTATTGTGTGTGTGGGGGTAGGGGGAAAGATTAATGTAACTATATATGTTTTTATTTTAATTTAAAAAGCACTGTATCCCCCCCTCCCTTCTTACCTTTTGCCTGGGAGTGGGAACCGCACTGCCATCCCTGGTGGTCCTAGTGGTGAGAGTGAACTCTAACCTGCAGGGCTAGAGTTAACTCTCACGAGATCGGAGCGTTGCCATGGTAACCGTGGCAACTTTCTGATCTCACAAGAGGACCCTGGCGGAGCTGCAAGCTAGAGCTCCCCAGGTCCTCCTCTCTTCTCCTCCCCCAGCCGGCGGCTGCATGTCAGTGACTGTGGGCCGGTGAGGAAGATCTTTGATCTCCCCACCGGCCCATGAAGGCACACAGCAGGGCTGGCTTTTGATCTCCCCTGTCGACCTCGGCCCATGGCCATCACGGCCCACTGGGCATTTCCCTGGTTTGCCTGATGGCCAGTCCGGGCCTGATGTCCAGCCATCCTCCTTAGGTGTAATGAAATCTACCTTGTTATTGCTATTGCAATATTTGTCAAGCTGCTAGGACCTCATTTTCCCCACTTACCAGAAACAATTGCGGTTTAGTCTCTACATCAGATTTGCACAACTTGGCAGTTGGTAGGGAAAAAAAAAAAAAAAAAATCAACTTCTTTGGGCCACAGATAGGTTAATTGTTAAACTATTGTACAAATAAACCATATTATAATAATTATTTTGCTAAGCAGAACAAGTTTGAATATATTTTTCAGGTTTCCTTACCGTGGGATAAATTCAGCAATCATTTTATCATACTTATCGATATTTCAAAATATCTTCTCCTCTTTGTCTCCACCACCAGCCTATGTTTGTCTCTTTTGCCCCGTCCCCTTTGTGTCTTTGTCCTCCTCAGCCCCTCTGTGTCTCTTTCTCCCCCAGCCCCTTCTGTGTATCTCTTTCTCAATTTCCCAACCTCTCTGTGTACCTCTTCTGTCTCTTTTGCCCCTTCCCTAGTTGATGTCTGTCTCTTTTTCCCCTTACCCATACCCGGGTCTCCTTCCCGCCACTGTCTCTCTTTTGCCCCTTCCTAACACCTTTCTGTCTCTTCTGCCTGTTCCCCAACCCCTCTGTGACGGTTTGTTTACCCCCAGCCACTCTGTGTCTTTTTGCCTCACAGCCCCTCAGTGCCTGTTTTTGTCCCCCCCAACCCCTCTGTGCTCGTTAGTCTTACCCCAGCCTCTCCGTGTGTCTACTAGCCCGTATGTACCTGTTTGTGTGTCCTCCACCCCTCTGTGCCTTTCTGTTTCACCCCCAGTCCCTCTGTGCTCTCTCTTGTAGCATGGTCAAGCCTCTGACTGGGGTAGAGGACCTCCTGGAACGTCTCCCTGGTCTTACAGAAAGCAGTTCCGTTGTCTAAGTGAGCACTTCCTGTTAGACCAGGTAAAGGTTACAAGAGCTCCTCTCCCCCTGTCCGCTGCTCAGCCATGCTACACAGGAGTGACTGGCTGGAGGGGAGCACTGTGCAGTGCTCTCACCTCCTGCTAGACAGCTGGAGACTGCGCCCTAAAGCGGCTGCCTGTGCCGCCTTAAGGTAGCGCCAGCCCTGCAATTTTGCAGATGGCACAAAATCCCCACGGGTATGTTGTGCAGGCTTGCTCTACATCTTCTGTTGCAGACATGCCTGAGAGCTTCAGCTTCCTTACAGACTCTTACATCCCACTGCTGCACTGAGATTGGGGATATTGTATTGCACAATTACCACGGATACTCCAGCACATTTTCAATTTCTCAGTGTCCCTTTATTAAAGTGCACAGCAGATACAGAGCAACGTTTCAACCATTAACTAGTCTTTATCAGGTTGATAGTGACCAGTTAATGGTTGAAACTTTGCTCTATATCTGCTGTTCATTTAATAAAAAGACACTGACACTAAGAACTGAGGATGTGCTGGAGTATCTTTTAACTTTGATATTTTATTGCACTATGCCAGTCACACCACGTGATACAATTTTTATTGCCCAGTGTAACGTCATCCAAGGTGTATGTAATATGGTATTTGGAATCGTGATTTCACACAGGTAGATGACGCAATTACACAAACATACACATGATCTATTTATCTGATTCTATATAGAACAGAAGATAAAGGTAAAAATGGTGAGAAATCTGGGTTAATGTGTAAAGAGCACGACTCTGCTTGATTTTGTGTCTCGACATTACATTTGCTGGGACTTATGTTCTCCAAACATTATAAGGATATTTATTTACTTTTAGGTAACACAGCATAAACCGGACATTCCTATCTATTTTAAACAATATGATATGCAAAGTATTTGGCATTTCCCAAAACAAAAATGCTATATACCATAGAAGGAAAACATGTTCTCTAATATTAGACAAATGGAGAACATCTCTATTTAACGTAAACATTTCCATATTTAACCCCTCCAGGCTTAAAGGGACACTCCACCGCCCAAATAAATAACAATCAATGTTTAGTAGATATACCTCAAATGAAAACTGGCATGCATTTACTTATGCATTTTTTCATTGGGGATATATCTGAAATCAGCTTGCAAAACCTGAAGTTCTCTTATTTTCTGCTCTACCATTCTAATCCCGCCCAGACTGTCTGTGGCTGTCCAATCACAGACTCCCATTGCAGCTCAATGAGAAATCGTTGTAAGTCAGGTGCTAACTAAACCAGGAAGTAGAACTAGCTGTTGTCTGCTTGAAAGCCAAGGGGGTGTAACCAGGTTAATTTATAAAAATTACAATTTCTATTGAAGCCTGCACTTTATGGAAAATGAAGAAAAAGGGGACACACATAAAGCTTTCCAGCAAGCTAAAATTGTTTAGGAGTCTGGAGTAACCTTTTAAGCTTAGACAAATTCTTTGTTATAGTGACAATCCGGACCGGTCACTGGTTACAAAGGGGTTAATAAGCATGACTTGTAATGCAATGACCACCAACACATTCTTACAATTAACGCGATTGTAAAGTAGACATAAAGGTGCCAAAAAAACGAATAAAGGGTTATGTTGTAGTTTTTTTTTTTTTATATTCTTTTCTAAAACTAGGTATATCTGGTTTGGTTACAAGCGGTTACATCTGTGTAGTTGCTGCAAAAATACAAGCTGTTCAGAGGCTAATAAAATGAATTTGAAAACATAAAAGCTTTAAGTTCTTTAACTTATCGTGCTTTGATAAGGGTTTCAGTTTCATCGCTGGCTTGCTCGCTGATATTCTGCCCACCCTTTGTCACTGATCCGGACGCAGACACTACTATTCCTATATTATTTGCTAATAGTTTCTGTCGCTGTGCAATGGCTGCACAGGCTACCACCACCTCATCACTTTCAAAGTCATAGTCAGGGATTAATTCCTGCTCAGCATTGATTTCTTTGGTATTAATTTTTATTTTCTCCGCTTTCCCAGCTACTTTCTTCTGTTGGAGTAGTTTCAGGGCCCATGTGAGATCTTCTTCCCATAATTCGCTGTTTGCTGGATAAAGGTGTATTCCAACTTGGAAGCTTCGAATTGCCTATAGAAAAGAAAACACATAATAAACTTAGACAATAGTAATATAGAGCCATAAAATATATTTAATAGAACATTCCAAGAAATGGTTTATAGATCTTCAACATTAATAAATAAATAATATGTATATTGAAACAAATAAATGAATGGGCCTATATTAGTGACACTAAATATTTCTAGAATTTATGTGAAAATAAAAATGACACGAACAGCTTAGAATGGAAATGTATCTTCGCAGATACATGTCATTTTACATGGACAGCCATGTGAAGTGAAGGAGAAGCATACTAGCAGCATCAAAGCCCAGCTTTAAAATTCAGCAAGAGCGATTTCAGAAGCCGTGGACACCTGTTACCTGTACTAATAATCTACGCAGAGTGCAGTGGCAGGCACTTATTGATGGAACTGTAGTAATAAGCAAGGTAGGGCAGATATAAAAACAAGGCTCTCACTGTGGGAAGCAATGAGTGACTGCAGCTAACTGGAGCAGAGTGCATGCCTTGTGTATAAGAGTGGAAGTTTGGGAGCAGGAAACAGGAGTGTAACCATGTCTACCCCACGACAAGCTGCTTCTTTTTTTATAGGGACACTCCAGACCCTAAAGCACCCCAGCTTGCTGCCGTGCTTTATTTGTGAAGAGAGTGTCCTTTTTCATTTTACAAAAAGTGCAGGTTTTAATAGAAACTGGCAACAGAACTTGTTTCACCTTCCTGGTTGTCAGACTACTTCCTGGTTGTTTAACTTAGTGGAGCTAAATTTAAGAGGCAGGAATTGCCTAGAGCACCTGTCTTGCAAAGACTTCTCATTGAGCTGCACTTGAATGTCTGTGATTGGACAGCCACAAAAAGTCTGGGCGGGGTTAGAAGAGGAGGGCGTGCGAGGGCTGCAGAAGAGAGATCTGTAGCTTTTGCAAGTTGTTTTTTGATATATCACAATGAAAAAAATACACAACTAAATGCATGTTTGCATTGGAGGTATATCTAGTAGTGACTTTTCTTTTTCTTTTTGGCCAGTGGAGTGTCCCTTTTAACATGTCCTTTATCATTTATCATTATCATCCCATATTCATTATGGACAAGCTGGCAGAGTTTTAATGGAAACTTTTTGCTCATAATCATATGCTGTCATCTTTCTGCAGACCCCTTCTCCTGGCATGTTAGTAATGTAAATAGATATTGAGCATGCAATGATGCACCATTTACTTCAGTGGCATTTGAACTAAAGGCATACTAGTGCCAAAACCACTATAGTCTTTTTTTAGTAGTTATAATGCAGGCACTGTTCCCCTATTCTCTGAAACTGAAGACACCCAAGGGACCTGTCACCCAGTCCCCCATTCCCAACATTACGATCATGGATGCTACACTTCCTTGTTGGCAATATATATATAATTTCATCCATACTTGCATAACATTGACTGGCTGGGAAAGTCATGCAAGGATCTGGGCCGAGGACAGCAAGCAGACCCTAATTTTGTATCAAACCACTCCAAAATGGAGAAGCAGAGGACAGCACCAGTAGTCTAGTAACACCATAACTACACCACAGGTTATAATGGTCATGGTGCTTAGAGTTTCCTTCTTACATAGAACCTTGCATAAAGTGTTACAAATGTTCAATTAAAGCCCCTGTGGGTTATCTACACATTGTGTACCACTTTCTCCAATCACCTAATTTAAAATTGGTATCTCCATATATACCCCGGTGTTTGTAATCCAAACTCTGAGTACTCGCTGTATTTTATAAAGCACTCTGTATAACAGCTACCCACATATGCTTTATCTGTCTCTTCCATACGTCTCGCATTCGTTTTTTTCAGCATTAGTGAAGAGGGACTGAATTAATGGCAATAGCGGCTTCCTGGGAACACTCCAGACACCCATACATGCAAAGTACAATGTGTTTAGGTTACATTTTGTTATGTTTGTTATGCTAAATGGGTTCTTAACTACATTAATTTCATTTTGTTTGACATAATAATGTCTCAACGCAGCATAGGGACATCAGTAGATCTGCTCAAACTGTGTAAACACAAGGCATGCAGCCTATGCTTATAGGTCTTCAGCACTGGTCATGGGTTGCCTTAAATTGCTAGATTGGCCATCACTAAGCATGCCATGCTGACATGCCCAAAATAGGGGGAGTGAAGCCCTCCTCACCATCCCGTCACGGCACATCTAACAATCTTTCCTGGATCCCATACCTCCCTCCTTATTGGGAGATATACACTCTCATCTCAGGCAGCCCAAATACAGGATGTTGGTGAATTCTTCTTGTATGGGCAGACATGGCCTTGTTCTTGTGCAGCACTTTATGAGATTGAAAATAAACACAGGACTGGGCCCAAATCAGAACTGTACTTCCAGATTAAAGTGGCACGTATGTAGTGTGTGTAAAATAGCAGCATTCTAAAAACAGTATACAGCAATCGAACATAAAAAACATTGCAATATTATAATGAGAAAGTGTGAGAGGTTGTTAACAAGCTTAAGTAACAAAGACTGTATGAATGGCATTTTTCTCCGACATAATTTCCCCTATGTGTTCCACTCCTCACGTTAAAGGACCACTACAGTGCCAGGAAAACATACTCGTTTTCCTGGCACTATAGTGCCCTGAGGGTGCCCCCACCCTCAGGGACCTCCTCCCGCCCAGCTCTGGAAAGGGGATAGGGGTTTAAACTTACCTTTTTCCAGCGCTGGGCGGAGAGCTCTCTGCCTCCGATCCTCCTCCGTTCCGCCCCGCCGGCTGAATGCGCACGCGCGGCAAGAGCTGCGCGCGCATTCAGCCGGTCGCATAGGAAAGCATTTACAATGCTTTCCTATGGACGCTGGCGTGCTCTCACTGTGAAAATCACAGTGAGAAGCACGCAAACGCCTCTAGTGGCGGTCAATGAGACAGCCACTAGAGGAATTGGAGGAAGGCTTAACCCATTAATAAACATAGCAGTTTCTCTGAAACTGCTATGTTTATTAAAAAATGGGTTAACCCTAGCTGGACCTGGCACCCAGACCACTTCATAAAGCTGAAGTGGTCTGGGTGCCTAGAGTGGTCCTTTAACTCTTCTCCACCCTCTGATTTTATTAATTTCCTGCATAACTGACATACCATATAGACGTTTGGCGTTTCAATACAGGGTTTGTCCGATGACCAGGTAGGCAGTTTTTTGCTTATCACTTTTTTTTGGCCTTGATTTAATACGATTAAATGAAGCAATTTTGGTACTTCCCAAATTATTTATCTACAAAAAATCCTGTAGGCTTTAATAATGACTTCTGCAGACAAATCATTTAGAGAGTTTTTCTAACAGTGTTTAGAGTGATTGACCCCATCAATATGTCGGACTCCAATCTGAAAGTATTTTGTGTTTCAGGACATGTAGATTTGTTATGATGGACAACCAGATTGAGCTCTCACTTTAGTTCCTTGGGCAAGTAGGAAAGCAAAGTCACACCTTTATACATACTCACACAAGCAGACAAGGCAGAGGAGTGGACGTTCGTTTGAAATAACATGCTATATATTCTATATTTAGAAAAAAATCAATGTTTTATTTAGATTAACTAGGTTTCTAAATATAAGGTTCTCTCTCCTGCCTGGTAATTCTAAGAAACAGAATACTATTAGTGATTGCATGCAGATATTAGCTTCAGAACAGCCTGCAGGTTATTCGGTGCAGGGGCAATGATTTACTGACACAATATAGGGTGGTTTTAGCAGCATTCAAATAAAAAAAACAAAATTGCATATGTACTGTGCTTTGCATAAGTATTCATCTACTTGGATAATTCAATATGTAATAGTATAACAGCCTCCAATTAAAATGGGTTTTATTGTCATTTTTACTATTTCTTTTAAAAACTTTAAAGAGGCAAAACATTTTTATAGAGACAAAATGTTATTAAATAAAAAACAAAACAAAACATTTGTTGGTTTTATTATTATTTATACCTGTTGCTATGAAAATCCTAAAAATTAGATTTTTTTTTTTGCTACAAATTGCATTCAGAAGTCACATACTTACATAAAAGAAACCATCTTTGTAAAAAGTGTCACGTGAACTCAAAATAAATACACCTGTTTCTGGAGGGCTCTAGTGTTCAGGGGAAGCATATTTAAACTGAAGAAGAGAAGAAGCATTCTGGAGAAGCAACAAAAAGGCACATCCCCTGACTATTATTAAATCTATTTTAAAAACCCTCAGAAAGTTCAATCCCGCACCCACCAGAACTAATTGAGCAAGTATGAATGTCCCATGCCAATCTGACGGAGTTTGAGCATATTTTGATTGGATGTTCAAAGTTGGTACAGACTTGTCAGTTTGTAATTGATTAACACATTTGCCAGGTGTAGTGTGTTTACTAGCAACAGGGTGACCAGCACACAAATTATAATTTACTCTAAAGCAAAACATTAATTAGCATGCTCCCATCAGTCAATCAGGCACAAATTGCGCTTGAAAAGTTTAATAGATGTGCTAAAAGAATGGATTGGGAATTTCCACCAATCTCTATGTATAATAAATAAGGTTCCATAAATAGATTTGAGCAAAATGACGATAATTGATTTCTACATTGGCGTAAAACGTGAGTTTTCATCTACAGGGTAATTTACTAAAGCATAAATTGTCTGTAATTTAAGATGATTTCAAAGTAAATTAGAATTTTTAGTAAATAGTTGAACTGAAGACATAAACGGATTTGGAGACGGTTTCCAAATCAGCTCATTTGTACTCCTAGTCCTTTTATATTACATTATTTATCCATCCATATTGACTGGTTTTGGAGAAATATTTGAGTTAAAAAGTCAAGATGACAAGGTTGTTGATAATCACTTGTTTCTGTAATTTATGTTATGTAAATGTGTCCTTTGTATCACTTACATCTAAAAACAAGGGTCGCTCTACCGCCGCTACTTCATCTCTAGCATTGCTGATAAACTAAACTGGAGGACACAATGATGTTGTCAATTTGTGCTTTCACCCAGCGCTGCATTAGAAGTAGAACTTGGAGTGCAGACTGCACACTTCAAAAAGATTAAGGAATCCCAATAAGCATCAAATAAAGAAAGGACCAGGAACGACAGGCTCCATACGATGGCAATTTATTGAGGAATACAACTTTCCGGCTACAGTAGCAGTCTATTACAAAACACAATTAACAGTTGTGCATATTGTGACTTCGGCCATGGGTCGGCTGCTTTTGTTTCTGTGCCCTTAGGACAGGTGGAACATTAGGGAATATTTTAGTTATACATTCATTTAAACAGTGGTCACCATGGTGAGTAATAATGATTGATTTATTGATTGTTTATTCTTCATTGTTGAGCACTTAATTGTACATAATTACACACTTTATTTGGTATTCAAACACACTTTGTTTGTGAACGTTGGGCTTGAAAAAATATACTGCAGCTGAAATGTTGCGTTTGTGACCCTCAATAAATTACCAATGTTTTGTCCTTCCTGGATTCGATATTCAGGGCTGCATTCAAAGAGTCATGGGCCTGAAGAGGAGTCTAATTACAACATTTTATTTGCGTTTCTGGTGTTTTAAAGGGAATGTGTCAGACGTGTAGTTACGCTTAGCAGCCATATATAAAACCATCATTATATACATTTAGAAACTGGATACTTAAAGCATGTATAATCCATCTTCATAAGCAGGCTGATGCACAGAGAAATCTGCTGTGAAATAAAGGGTACACTAAGTGCTATCCTTTGGGTTAAAGTGCACAGGGCAACCATCCTATGGGTTATAGTCTAGCAAAGCTTAGAGGACAGATAAGCTACTCCTATGGGCCCCTCGAATTGCTAACCAGATACAGATTAGTATATACAATGTCAAAGCTGCCTCTGGTGCTTTACATTTCTGGACACGATGCTCAGCCAGGCCACGGAAGATACCTGTGTCTCTACGGGCACAAACTGCAGCAGAATACAAAAAACCAAAGCAAAACAAAAACCTGCCAGGCAGCTTGAGCCTATTACCATGCATTGACATGGAAATCTAGCTCCAGTATCCCCTATGTTAATCTGTGCCTGCATCGTCATTACCAGTTTGGAGTAGACATTGTGTTTTGGACGGAATATATTCTTAAACATGCACTTCATTTTTTCTTTTTAAATATTTTTTAATGGAAAAATGTAATGTTTTATATCAATATATGCAGTACACTGTAATTGATGAGCTACATACTATAAATTAATTTAGCAGTTATATGAAAAAAAGGCAAAATGCTTAGAGTCAATTTAATCACACATGAGATTCCAATTGATTTGGGCTAATATATATCTGCTATTATATTTTTACTACAATAGGATAACATATAGAAGACAATTTCTTGCTAGTTCAGGCTTTGCATTAGGTTCTTACTTAATCGCTGCTATAGCAGTTTTGACTGTAAAAGTACTATGCCATCCGCTAGAACATGCATCCATACATCATTATTTGATATTGAGGACTTCCTTTCATCTCTTCACACTTTGTATATGTAGTGGGACAACTTACCTTTGATTTAATATCGCGCTACAGTCACTAATGGCATTTGGCTTTTAGAACAAATAAGGTATAATGATGCCTATTTAACCCTATATATTTAACACACTGATCTTGTAGTCAGTGCCAGCGACGTCGGTACCATAATCACTGAAATTAGATAAAACGTTTATATAAAATGGTATTTTTCAAGTGATAAGCGGCAGCAGCAGTGGCACGTAGAAGGATAAAAGAAGAATATAAAAATTTCCTGATGCTTTTATATTTATATTGATAGTAAGCATTAACTTATAATCAAAAGTACAGGGAGTGCAGAATTATTAGGCAAATGAGTATTTTGACCACATCATCCTCTTTATGCATGTTGTCTTACTCCAAGCTGTATAGGCTCGAAAGCCTACTACCAATTAAGCATATTAGGTGATGTGCATCTCTGTAATGAGAAAGGGTGTGGTCTAATGACATCAACACCCTATATCAGGTGTGCATAATTATTAGGCAACTTCCTTTCCTTTGGCAAAATGGGTCAAAAGAAGGACTTGACAGGCTCAGAAAAGTCAAAAATAGTGAGATATCTTGCAGAGGGATGCAGCACTCTTAAAATTGCAAAGCTTCTGAAGCGTGATCATCGAACAATCAAGCGTTTCATTCAAAATAGTCAACAGGGTCGCAAGAAGCGTGTGGAAAAACCAAGGCGCAAAATAACTGCCCATGAACTGAGAAAAGTCAAGCGTGCAGCTGCCACGATGCCACTTGCCACCAGTTTGGCCATATTTCAGAGCTGCAACATCACTGGAGTGCCCAAAAGCACAAGGTGTGCAATACTCAGAGACATGGCCAAGGTAAGAAAGGCTGAAAGACGACCACCACTGAACAAGACACACAAGCTGAAACGTCAAGACTGGGCCAAGAAATATCTCAAGACTGATTTTTCTAAGGTTTTATGGACTGATGAAATGAGAGTGAGCCTTGATGGGCCAGATGGATGGGCCCGTGGCTGGATTGGTAAAGGGCAGAGAGCTCCAGTCCGACTCAGACGCCAGCAAGGTGGAGGTGGAGTACTGGTTTGGGCTGGTATCATCAAAGATGAGCTTGTGGGGCCTTTTCGGGTTGAGGATGGAGTCAAGCTCAACTCCCAGTCCTACTGCCAGTTCCTGGAAGACACCTTCTTCAAGCAGTGGTACAGGAAGAAGTCTGCATCCTTCAAGAAAAACATGATTTTCATGCAGGACAATGCTCCATCACACGCGTCCAAGTACTCCACAGCGTGGCTGGCAAGAAAGGGTATAAAAGAAGAAAATCTAATGACATGGCCTCCTTGTTCACCTGATCTGAACCCCATTGAGAACCTGTGATCCATCATCAAATGTGAGATTTACAAGGAGGGAAAACAGTACACCTCTCTGAACAGTGTCTGGGAGGCTGTGGTTGCTGCTGCACGCAATGTTGATGGTGAACAGATCAAAACACTGACAGAATCCATGGATGGCAGGCTTTTGAGTGTCCTTGCAAAGAAAGGTGGCTATATTGGTCACTGATTTGTTTTTGTTTTGTTTTTGAATGTCAGAAATGTATATTTGTGAATGTTGAGATGTTATATTGGTTTCACTGGTAATAATAAATAATTGAAATGGGTATATATTTGTTTTTTGTTAAATTGCCTAATAATTATGCACAGTAATAGTCACCTGCACACACAGATATCCCCCTAACATAGCTAAAACTAAAAACAAACTAAAAACTACTTCCAAAAATATTCAGCTTTGATATTAATGAGTTTTTTGGGTTCATTGAGAACATGGTTGTTGTTCAATAATAAAATTAATCCTCAAAAATACAACTTGCCTAATAATTCTGCACTCCCTGTATTGATAGTAAACATTCATTTATTTGGATATGATAGCATTATACAAATATATTTTGGGCCAATACAAACCACTAACTGGACATCTATTCATAAACAGAACTATACACAGGACACAAGATCACACATTTATACTGTGTAACAAAGGAGATTTAATCTGAAGCAAATTATTTTTTACAATAAGAACAATAAGGATGTGGAATTCTCTGCCTGAAGAGGTGGTTTTATCAGAGTCCATACAGATTTTTAAACAGCAACTGGATAAATACTTACAAAACACAATATTCAAGGAAATATGTATTTAAAGGACCACTTCAGCTTAATGAAGTGGTTTGGGTGCCTGGTCCAGCTAGGGTTAACCCATTTTTTCATAAACAGAGCAGTTTCAGAGAAACTGCTATGTTTATCAATGGGTTAAGCCTTCCCCCATTCCCTCTAGTGGCTGTCTCATTGACAGCCGCTAGAGGCGCTTGCGTGCTTCTCACTGTGATTTTCACAGTGAGAGCACGCAAGCGTCCATAGGAAAGCATTATGAATGCTTTCCTATGTGACCGGCTGAATGCGCGCGCAGCTCTTGCCGCGCGTGCGCATTCAGCCGATGGGGCGGATCGGAGGAGGAGAGGAGGCAGAGAGCTCTCCGCCCAGCGCTGGAAAAAGGTAAGTTTAACCCCTTTTCCCCTTTCCAGAGCCGGGCGGGAGGGGGACCCTGAGGTTGGGGGCACCCTCAGGGCACTATAGTGCCAGGAAAACTAGTATGTTTTCCTGGCACTATAGTGGTCCTTTAAGGATAATGTGTCGAGTTATAGTTTATTGATCCAAGGCTAAATATACCTGCCATTCTGCAGTCATTCTAGTTTGTTGCAAAATTGGAAGCACTTCAAACTGGGTTTTTTTGGCTTCTTTTGGATCAACAGCAAAACTAGATGTGAGAAACTTGATGGATGCATGTCTATTTTGAGCCTATGGAACCATATGTAACTATGTAATAGGTATATCTATATAAGATTATTTGTTTTGCGATTTAGCATAGGTGTAGCACTGTTTGCTTGAATTAATATTGGAAAATGTATTGAATTTGTAGATAGATAAGGAAAAAAACAACTGAGCAGGCAATTGTACTTTAACATAGTTATAGGAACCTCCAGCATTACAAATAAAACCTTTCTTTGTAACCAGGGCTATGGAGTTGTTACTCAAAACCTCTTACTCCAACTCCCTAATTTATAGTAGCACCGTCTGACTCCTTATATTATATATAATTTTATTACAATTACTGTATTACAATTTAATGAGTATGTTGTATGGTGTGTAGATCGAAGTCATAAAGAAGCATTGAGAGGTAGAAATGCTTCTCTATGAGAAGAATTGCTTTCCACTTTGTGCTGTAGTATAAGGCAATCAGAAAGAGTACCTTCCCAGGTCTAACTGAAGCCTCATACCTTTATGGGAGTAGAGGGACAGAGAGATTGGGCACCATCTACCAGAGTTTTGGGTTAGTTAAAGATTTAGCTCACGTTGTGATGAAATTGTTATGGTGCTATAGCAGCCAGCTATCTCCCTTTTTATAGCAAAGAATGTGACTTGTGCTTTCCGTTTCACCAACAGCCGTGATATAAAATCCTCCTACATACTTACTCCAGTTTGGTTTTTAATATTTTTTAATGGGGTTCATTTTTACTCCATTGGTTTTATTTAGCCTTTTCGGGGATCATTCCAACTTTTTTAATATTCTCCTATCCACACAGTGCATACAGTAGGATTCACCCAGCTTATGGGCTACGTGAGTTCTAGGAAGAAAAATAGTGCAAAGACAAGAATACAAACCAGAACTATAAACCTTAAATGGTTTAACACACGGAATGCAGTGGAGTCCGTATATTTTACATCTACATATGTGATGCATTTTCAACACAGACATTTTTCAAAGACGTAAAGTTACATAGGAACATATTGATTGCTAGTATATTGTTGTACATTACAAAATATATCCAGAGCATCTTTTCTTCTGTCCATTACAAATAGTTAGAAAAGATTGGAGAGGTGGAGACTATATTAAAAAAATAGGTTCAGAAGAGATGAAATTTATTTTCAATTTTAATACCCTGATTCCATATGGTCTTAACTCAGATTTTGAGATATGTCATTTTATATAAAAATTGTATTAGCATTGTCCTTTTATATATTTTATATGTTTTATCAATTGATGATATCTTCTAGGTCTTTCATATATCACATTTTATATACATATACTGTTATGAAAACTTGTGGCACCTTAAGCACTTAAGTTAAGATTACACCTAAAGCTATATACCTTTTAGTGCTGTATATATATTTCTTTTTTACATTCTGCACTTTTGAAATAATGATGAATACTTTTATTCAATGTGGTATACATATAAAAGTTTACATTGAGGACTATTCACTACTGGGTATGCAGTGGAACGCACAAACCAGGAACTGTGCGTTCCAACAGCGTTCCCAAAGAGTCTGACCAACAGGAACCGGAAGTGATATATAACGCTTCCAGCATGCTTAACGAACAAGGACCGGAAGCGACGCAGGTGGAACGCATATGCGTTCCACACACGGATGAAACCGCCAAAATTAGGAAGTAGAGTAAAATCTCTACTATAAAGACGCCGAGAAAGCCCCCATCTAAAGATATCGACTGACACCAACTGAGGAAGCCCCTACCATAGGGCGAAACGCGTTTTGGACATACAGTCTGTCTATTAGACTTTTTATTTGGACATATTTTGGACATACAGTCTGTCTATTAGACTTTTTATTTGGACATATTAGTCTATTACAGACTTTTTTATTGAGAAAACATTTCTCTCTATTTTTATCATATTTGATTTCGTGAATAAAGTTCCCTTTGGAAATATACTTTGGAATATTATTATCTGCTTCAGCACACTATTCAAGAAAGCCTAAGAAGAAGGATGGGGACACCTGTTTAAAAGTCCCAGTGCGCTATACATAAGAGCCATATGTCATATTGGCTCTGGGCTTAAACGTTGGATGTGTGTTCCACCTATTGTATGTATTCATTATATTGTTTTCAAGTGGTATAAGGGGTTCCCACTTAGGTGGTTTTTCGGCTGTTTCAGCTGTCACACACACTTTCTTTACTGTATCTCTATTACTTTATTGAATTACAAAATATATGCCTAAAAATACTGGCATAAATCTTACTGAAATATTATTTTCATGGAAAAAACAAAACTAATATAAAGTAATGTAAATGTTCCAAATGGTTATCTTCAGATTTAGCTAAAGCATCATATTTCTATGATTTTATTGTGATACTGTGTCGCTTGTCGCTTCCTTAATCTTACAAGCTATGGATTTCTTTATCTGCAACTTAATTAGCCATCAAATTCTAAAATATTGATTTTACACCTCTATTTACTTAAAGGGTTACTTCAACCACCATAACAACTTCAATGAGATAGTCGCACTTGTGTGCTTAGTTACCTCTGGCACTTATCAATTCCGTGTAGTGCGCACTGACAACATATTAAATAATCTCCAGAGCACCTACAAGGGGAAGATTGCTTTCCCCTCCCTTCAACTGTATGATCCATCCCGCCTCCGTTGCTTTAATCACTTAATCATTCACTAAGATTCCCTATTATCCAACTCCCCTCACCAGCTCCGAGCGCATGCTTTGCGAGAAGCCCGTTACTGGACTGCACAAGGCTCCTGCAAATGTCATACAGAGAAGGGAGATAGGTGCCAGGTGCTTCATCTGGCATTAAGCTACATGTAAATTTTAAAACGTATTTTTTTTGTTTTAAAGGGGGAACCTATTAACAATGCCCAATAGGACATTGTTAGCCATACAACAGCAGATGGTGCAAAATGGTTGGAGAAACCCTTTAAAATTAAATTAGAAAATCACTAGATATTCTACCAAATATATTTTCACTAATGTTATTCACAAAATATCTCCCTTATTATCAGCAGGGATTTAAACTGTTTAAGCATTTTTATAAAGCATGTAACAGATATTATTTTTTTTGAGAAAATCACATTATCTAAAATATATTTTAAATATTTAAAGCCTAAGTCACAAGATATGCAAAACAATTTATATATTGACCCAATTTCTGATTTATTATAATATTTTGAAACGTCTAACAATACTAAGTATATTTTTGGTACGCTATTTTCTGATCTTTTTTCCATTACAGTTTATATTTTATCAGACGGGCATATTTGCAAATAACTTGGATGTAGTCTACTGAATTTTGGAATTGTTTGGAATTTTATCGTCTTTTAATTATCAAATATTCCCTGAAGAGTGGGAGTGCATTCTAATTTAAGAAGTTTGTAATAATCTGCTGACAGACGTCTATTTTGATGTTTTATGGAATTTTACAAACATATGAAAGCAATTTTGTTAACGGATATTATGTTTGCTATCATCCTTTAGAAGAAACTGTCACTTCTCTGAATTATACAATAGTGAATAAAACATTAAAAATCACTTAAAACTCATGGTCAGAATAATCCTGCTCAGAAAAGGAAAACATTACGAAGGAAGAGTTAAAATGGTAGAAACATTGCTTCGTTCCCCCGCTACTCTATGCTGAGTGTCAGATGCAAAGAACAGAGCTTATAACAATGATTGACAGCGAGCTACTATGGAGATGCTCAGTTATAGAATAAAGAGATATGGTTTTTCTATATTTCATTTTATTTCTTACATGCAAATGTAAATTGTAGGGATAAGTATATTAAAAATCCAGGGACGTTAGATCCCCATCTCTACATTTAATCAGCTTTGGGCAATTTTAACTAAATAATGAAACAAAATAACCATATTTATTCATATGGCGCTATATCAGCGCTATTGAATTTTGTTGGCGCTATATATAAATAATAAAATAATAATATGTGAAACATGTTTTAAACTGGCCATGGTTTCTATATAGTTAAAGTATTTGTGTGTTTATTAAAATTCCAATCTACAATAATTATTGTCTTGTGTTATAATTTAGATGTCGTGGGATGACTTATCTTTAATGGCTTAAGCTGTTCCCTGGTTTGTTTTCTTTCAACAGCTGCTACAGTACATGAATATTTTAACCTCTAAAGCAAAAGCTCCCAATAGGTTATTGTCCATTTTCTTATGAAATATTAAGCAGCCGAATGTTTTCAAGAAATCTTACATTTAAAATCATAGCCTGGCATAAGAGTCAATTTATAACGCACATGTTATTAAAGGGTTACTCCATGTACTATGACCACTTCAGTGAAATTAAGTTGTCAAGGATGCCTGGAGTCTGTATGTGCAGCGTTTCGCTATGAAATAGGGAGTTTAACTGCTTTGCTGTTAAAGTTGTAACTCCACCTCCGGCAGCGTCATTGGGGTAACCGTTTAATTGGATAGAGTCACAGATAAAAGAAAATATGAGTGAGACTTTGGGTTTGGGTTTTATAAAGTATACTTATCCTAAATGCTAGATTTTATAGTTGTTTTTGTTACATTTAACAAATAGCTCATACAGTGTTACAAACATTACAAAATAGAATTAGAAAAACAAGCCCAAAAGTAATAAAGAATACTGCCCATCAGTTTAAAAATTAGTATACAAAGTGCTAAGGGGGTAAATGTGTATTAAGACAAAAGGTGGCAAAGGAAAAATTAAAAGTGATGTCTTAAAGGACCACTATAGGCACCCAGACCACTTCAGATCAATGAAGTGGTCTGGGTGCCAGGTCCAGCTAGGTTTAACCCTTTTTGCTGTAAACATAGTTTCATAGAAACTGCTATGTTTACCTATGGGTTAATACAGCCTCTAGTGGCTGTCTCATTGACAGCCGCCAGAGGCTCTTCCGCGCTTATAGGAAAGCATTGAGAATGCTTTTCTATGGACTGGCTGAATGCGCGCGCTCTTGCCACGCATGCACATTCAGCCAGGGACGTCAGAAGAGAGAGGAGAGTCCCAGTGCCGAGGGCTGGAAAAAAGGTAAGGGATTAACCCCTTCCTCCCCCTTCAGCGCCACGGGAGTGGGACCCTGAGGGTGGGGGCACCCTCAGGGCACTATAGTTCCAGGAAAACAAGTATGTTTTCCTGGCACTATAGTGGTCCTTTAAGGATTTGGGATCCAGGACAGAAAATGTTTTTACAAGTGTGAGCAACTGAGAATTAGTTACACCTTGCAATCCAAAAAAATAACTAGTCCCATCAATTCCTCCCAGTACCATCCTCATTTGGGTCTTGGTAAAGCACTCTATCCACTGATGACAGCATTGAAGCTGGTCAGTCTGCTTGTAAAGAATGATGCCAGAAACAGTATCCGGAGTAGAAGGAGATGCATCAAAATCTAATTTAACACATTTTCAATTTGTTTAAATCACAAAAAAATGTATTTCTCTGAACTTATTAGAGCACAGACATTGAACTGCAATTTTTTTTAATTAACTGCATTTCAATAAGGAATTGTGTTCACTTGTAGTGTTACATGGCCATTGGAGGTAACTAAAAACCTCCATTTGTTTAAAAATACATAGGGATTAAGGAGAGAGCACAGGTAACTTGTTTATCTTTGGTTTTTACTAAATATTGGGGCTGACGTGTACTGTAGTCAATGCTGACGCCCAGTAGTGATGGGAGTGAGCGCAGGACTTATCTTTTTGCATTTGTATCCACTTTTTGTATCACACAGCTTTGTTACAATGCTGCCGCCCATCCCATGTGTTCCCTATTAAGGGTTAATAAATGTATAGGGGTGTATATATATATATATATATACATATATATATATAAGAAAAAAAAAATACCCCCTTCTGTCGCATTAGAGATGTTTTTGCCAGAAGCTCAAGGAAGCAAGGTGAATGGTTAGAGTTAGGACCCACCTAGTGTGGTCTGCCTTGACGTTGGCAGGTGGGCTTACCCTCTCATGGCCATTGGAGGTAACTAAAAACCTATATTTGTTTTAAAATACATAGGGATTAACCCCTTAAGGACGGAGCTACACGTTGTGAACAAAACAAAATGTAAACAAAACCTGGCATTTGCGCTACATGTCTGTCCAACCGTAATTCACCTCTTTCATAGTAAATGCACCCACCCTTATTATATATCATTTTATTCAGGGGAAACAGGGCTTTCATTTAATATCAAATATTTAGCTATGAAACATAATTTAATATGAAGAAAATGGGAGAAAATAAGATTTTATTTTTTTATTTTTTTTAGTTCATTTTAACGGTCAATGTCATAATACTGTTTGCTTTTACTGCAATAAAATACACATATTTGTATTCAGTAAAGTCTCACGTGTAAGACAGTACCCCCCTATGTACAGGTTTTATGGCGTTTTGGGAAGTTACAGGGTCAAATATAGCACGTTACATTTGAAATTGAAATTCGCCAGATTGGTTACGTTGCCTTTGAGACTGTATAGTAGCCCAGGAATGAAATTTACACCCATAATGGCATACCATTTGCAATAGTAGACAACCCAAGGTATTGCAAATGGGGTATGTCCAGTCTTTTTTAGTAGCCATTTGGTCACAAACACTGGCCAAAGTTAGCGTTAGTATTTGTTTGTGTGTGAAAAATGCAAAAAACGCCAATTTTGGCCAGTGTTTGTGACTAAGTGGCTACTAAAAAAGACTGGACATACCCTGTTTGCAATACCTTGGGTTGTCTACTATTGCAAATGGTATGCCATCATAGGGGTAATTTTCATTCTTGGGCTACCATAGGGTCTCAAAGGCAACGTAACCAATCTGGTGAATTTTAATGTGAAAAAAATGAAACGCAAGCCTTATATTTGACGCTGTAACTTTTGAAAACACCATAAAACCTGTACATGATGGGTACTGTTGTACTCGGGAGACTTAGCTGAACACAAATATTTGTGTTTCAAAACAGTAAAAAGTATTGCAGCAATAATATTGTCTGTGTAAGTGCTGTTTGTGCGTGAAAAATTAAAAAAAAAGTCACTTTTACTGGCGATATCATCATTGTAATACATTTTACTGTTTTGAAACACTAATATTTGTGTTCAGCGAAGTCTCCTGAGTAGAACAGTACCCCCCATGTACAGGTTTTAGGGTGTCTTGGAAAGTTATAGGGTTAAATATAGTGCTAGCAAATTAACCCCTTAAGGACACAACTTCTGGAATAAAAGGGAATCATGACGGAATATTTCCGTCATGTGTCCTTAAGGGGTTAAATTCCCTTTACTTTCGGTATGGGTTGTCAGGCAGGTCCCGCTAATTGTAATTAATTAAGATACCTAATTATGTAAAAATATTACATAAATATATATGTAGAATTAATATATGTGTATATATATATATATACACGTATGTGAATCTATATGTGTATATCTATATAATTTGTTTTAAATATTTTTATTTATATATAGGTATATATATAGTGATATATACGTATATATTTATGTATATAGATATATATTATGTCGTTCTACATGTATTTTGATATAAATATATTAATTTCACAATACAGTTAGAACGAAATAACACATCTATATATTTAATTAATTTTTTAAAATTATTTTTTTAATTTTATTTTTTAACGTATTTACATTTTTATTTTTTTATATTATATATAAGTATATATATAACAATAATTATATATATATTTAATCAGTATCAGTCTACGTGTAATTTGATATTAATATATATATATATATATATATATATATATAAAATATACCTAGACGGTGTACGTGTGTGTATGCATATGTGTATATATATATACTTAGATCATATATATATAATATATATATGATCTAAGTATATATTATTTTTTTTTTACACTATTTAATTTATTTTAATTTTATTTTCAGCCAGCAGGGGGACCACCTGTCATTACAGGCAGCCCCCCTGCTGGCAATGCAGGAGGCAGCTACCCCCGGCCATGTGATTGTGGGGTCCTCGCAAGGACCCCACTCTCACATGGCCGGGGGGCTTCCAGGACGTCGGACGTGCCGCGGGGGGCTCCCTGGGAGTCCCCCGAACCGTGATCGCCAGCGACCGGGTAAGTAGGAAAAGACTGGAGGGCGTACTATTACGCCCGGCGGCGCTTAGAGCCGCGTAGAATAGGGCGTAATAGTACGCCCTCCGGTCTTAAGGGGTTAAGGAGAGAGCCCAGGTAACTTGTTTTTCTTTGGTTTTTACTATATATTGGGGCTGATGTGTACTGTATTCATTGCTGCCGCCCAGGAGTGATGGGAGTGAGCGCAGGACTTATCTTTTTGCACTTGTAGAGTTATGCAAGAAAATCTTATTGAGCCAGACAGACCAGTTATAAAAAATGCACATACATAAACTGTGTGAAGGTATAAGGGCATCCTTAAAATACAGTTCTAGCCTTGAATTGATATTTAGGTAGATCAGGTAAATTTAATGGTAAACATGTTTTAAAATACTACAGTGGTAATTCCATCATTTCCTTACAGTGTCTTATATGACATGTAACGTTGTTGAGTCCTGTTTGTGATGAGCTGAAACCCAAATACTGACAGAGACATCACTCTGAGAAGGCCTGGATTGGAACACAACCCTGAGAAGTTAGTAGTAAAACAGGGATAGGTCAAACAGCAACAAGGAATACACCTAATTAAAGTGGATCTAGAAATAACAACGAAGATGAAAATGAAGTAATGTAGTTAGGTCTGGTTTCTAGTCTCCAAGACAAGTTAGTAGATTGTTAAATCAAAACAAGAACAGATATTAGAAAAGCAAAACGTGAAAGCAGGAACTCAATGGGCAAACTAAACCAGGCAGGGCTATAAAAGGAACACTATAGTGTCAGGAATACAAAAGCTGTTTAGTCCCCCCGGCTCCACGAACCTGTGGATAAAAAGGTGATTTGCTCACCTTTTCCCACGTTGTGCATGTCTGGTTAAGGCTGGCTTCGCCACCTTTGCTAAGATCATCAAACTTAGGAAAGTATTCTGAGGCTATTGTGCATGTGGGGCACTTTGCGCCAATCAGCATCTCTTTACAGAGATGTGAAGCCTCAATGCATCTCTATGGGGAAAGTGTGGCGGTATACCCTCCTAAAGACGGGTTAATACCCCATGTGGTCACCACTTCCAGTTGTGATCAGCTCCAGAGTTATTATAGCTGCCGAGTAGTGATTATAGTTACTGTTGAAGGGTAACCGCAGTATCACCCAAACACTAGTCAAGAATGAGTGAAGGGTGAAGCAGATCTGTTTATTCCCAGCTAAATGGCTCATGTTTATACAGAATCTGGAGCAGTAGACACTCCCCAAAACACGCCCATAAACACACCCACAAAATGCATTGTCATCGTGACTCGGCAAAAACAATAACAAATATAAAAAAAACCCCATAAAAATAAATTTCCCACATAGGAACCCCCACAGTCTATTCATCCCTGCATAGCCTGGATCTGAGCACCCAACATATCTGAAAAGCGCTCTGATCCCACGAACAAAGCCAAAATGCCACTGTGCAGAAGTTCTGACCGGCTGCACACATGGTCCCATGCCCAAAACAGTTCCAGGGCATTTTGTGCTTTTGGCCGGTCAACTTCGGGAGTTCCATGTGAAAGAAATACCGACCGCACACTCTGGCTTCTTGGTAGCGTTTGTTCGTATGAACCATATGAACAAATCTACCGAATGGCGCTCTCCTGACCTGTGAGGGGAAGGAGCAGGCGTTCGTCAAAGTTAAGCGGTGTTCGGGAGTTTCAGTGTCCGATTTTACTTCTACGCAATCGACGCTCAAACACCGCTGCCTGCATTCCCGCGAACAAGATAGCCACCACACAGTTCCCACGCGTTCGTGCATACAGGGCCGGCCTTAGGCCTTTGGGCACCCTGTGCGAAAAATCTTCACAGCGCCTTCCCCCACCCTCACTCCTTCCCCTCTTCCCCTGTCACACATAGACAGCCACATACACACACGCAGGCAGTCACACACATACACAAACATAGAAACATAGAATGTGACGGCAGATAAGAACCCATCTAGTCTGCCCAGACAGTCACACACACAGGCAGGCAGGCAGTTACACACACAGGCAGGCAGACATACACACACAGACAGCCACACACAAACACACAGGTAGACAGCCACACACACAGAGGCAGACAGCCACACACACACACGGCAGACATAGAAACATAGAATGTGACGGCAGATAAGAACCATTCGGCCCATCTAGTCTGCCCAGACAGTCACACAGGCAGACAGTCACACACACACACAGGCAGACAGTCACACACAGTCACACACACGCAGACAGTCACACACGCAGACAAACACACAGACAGTCAAACACACAGACAGTCAAACACACAGACAGTCAAACACACAGACAGACAGTCACACATACCTCTGTTCCTTGTGGAGGCAGACAGGCAGTGCAGCTCCAGGATTCTGGTTGTTGGGGGACGCAGGGACTCCTTCCTGCTTCCCCTGCAGCAGTTGCACGGCACTCTTAGGCCCGCCGCATTTTAAAAAAAAAATCACGGCCGGCCATGTGTGAGCTGTGTCGGCCGCACGGCTCCCCCTGCTTCATGGCGCCCTGTGTGGCCGCACACCTCACACACCCCTAAGGCCGGGGGTCACCCAGCCGCACAATCAGAACCCACACTGATAGAACTGTCAGGAGAGATTAACAAGGATCAATAAGCTGAGAGATGGTCCGCAGTTCATGGGTTGGTTCAGTTCCCGAACAGTCCAAGGGAATCCCATGAACACAGTTTTTCAATAGCATTTTAGCATGGCCCATACTCCTGAGGCAGGAGGCTAGCAAGCAAGCTCCTCCAGAAACTCGTGAAGAGGGCCAGTTCGCCACAGAAAGCTCACCGCCTCAATGCAAAGCATGGCAACAATGACTATCAGTCCTGCATACTGTGCAACACGGACCAAGGAAGCACCTTCAGTGGTTGTCTAAGTTATTGCCACTGGAGATGTGCCTAGGCAGTAATACATTAAAATGCCAGCAGGGACAGGTAGTAGATATCAGAACGACTACATTAAGCTGTAAGCTTACAAGATGCATGGGCTGGGCATCAATACGGTCCAGTGTACATCACTAAAATGCTTGCAGTAGGACCCTGGGACACATATACAGAAAGAGACATAGCTGTGATAAACATCACTACCTTAGAGGGGATGCCCACTCATTGTATCTGTGAAAACGGATCAACTAACCAAAAACAATATGAGTTTGTGAACATCAATATCAGTCGATATCAAAAAACAAAAACAATAGGCTGAAAGTTTACATCCCGAACAACAAAATTTTGCAGGTTGAAAAACAAGAAGTATCTGAGAGGTCCATAGCAAAATCTCATAATTATATTGTTTCAGTGCAAGTGATAATCTTGTTCAATAAACCCTGCCCACCATAGTTCAGCACTCAGCAGTAGTTTCATTGATGTAAAACATAACTGAAACCACTGAGCCATCAGGAAGAACACGTTAGGTACATATTAGGAGATATGTTCCTACCACATGAAATAGATGGCACTGCTAAAACTATTTTAAAATCTGCTCACTCCTGAACCACTCTGAAACTTGGCAACACAACAGGGACTGTTTTTACATACTTTCATGATTAATGTACAGTATTTCCTTTCCAGGTGACAGTATGGCTACATGTAAATGCAAATTACTAATAAGACACTACTTAGAAAGTACTAAAATGAGACTACAAAAAGATAGCAGTGTACTGAAAAATCATTATTTCAAAGCCTGTTAAGAGTGCAGATGGTATTGGGACTTGGAATAACAAATCCTGTATCACGCTGAGCTCCTATCATCCCGTGCTAATCAATATCCTGGTTTCCCTAGTTACACATGATACCCAGCGTACAGATAGGTAAGGTTATCTATGTATTGGGATCAGTTTTGACATTATGCAGTCAGGTAGGATGGACAGAGCCATGGGTTACATCACTGGATTCGGATATCTACACTAATAACAAGAAGAGTAGGTTATTGGCTGTCTCTGTTTACTGTGGGAGAATACTATTTAGTTACAAATAACATTTGCAATGTCCTGCAGTGAAATACATCTAATATGTCAGCTTGGTTTATCATTAAAGGGACACTGTAGTCACCCAGACCACTTCAGCTCAATGAAGTGGTCTGGGTGCCAGGTCCCCCAGGTTTTAACCCTTCAGATGTAAACATAGCAGTTTCAGAGAAACATTGCAGGGTTAATCCAGCCTCTAGTGGCTGTCTTCTGGACAGCCGCTAGAGGCGCTTCTGGGATGCTGGATGTGAAAATCAGCATGCAGAACGTCCATAGTAAAGCATCGACGTCAGCGGGGGAGGAGAGGTCACCAGCGCAGAGGGAGCTGGCTCTGTATTGAAGTAACTAACTGAAGGGGTTTTAACCCCTTCAGTGCCACGGGAGGGGGGCCCTGTGGGTGGGAGGGACCTAAGGGTTATATAGTGTCAGGAAAACAAGTTTGTTTTCCTGACACTAGTGTTCCTTTAAAGGGTTAGTCCAGGTACCATAGCCACTAAAGACCTCTGAAGTGATTATGGTAGCTGGAATCCCTTGGAAAATGATCAATGTTTCTGGAAAATTATTTGACCCTTTACTACTCTTGAAACACCCATTTTGTCAGTGAAATTCTGTGAACTTAACCACTTCAGCGATCTCTAGTGGTTATGTTGTTTTTACTGCTCCCTTTAAAGCAACGTGAAAGGGGAAATCTAAGCAAATTTGCTACTATAATGTTATGACTGTAGTGGTTATGTTGCCTAGGGTATCTAGATTACATATATTTAGTACATTTGAATGAGAGATTTTTTTCTGTTCGGATATATTGACCTTAAATTTAAAAATTCACTTTGAATTCTTAGTTTAGCGAATAACCCTGTATGTTGCTCAGTGCGTCTCTTTAAATATCTACATTTAAAAAAAGGATAAAAATGTGTACCTCAATGGTTCATTTACTAAATATTAAGTGGGAGCGAGCTCTTGAAAAAATAACCATATGGCAAAAATCCAAACGCCAAAGTTTTCAGTTTTACTATTTAACTCTAAATTCATTCACACCAACTTGCTGTTTAGTGATTAACCCTCCCTCCATCCCCCAGATAGCATTAATGTCTAGTATGTGATATGAACTGTAACAAATGTGTTTATTTCCAGAAATCATCAGACAAGGTGGCTGTCTGGATGATTCAGTAAGATAATGGCTAGCGGAAGAGTCACTGCACAGGAATACAGGCTAATTGTAAGGAAGGAGACCCAAACACAATTTAAATAATATGATTTACAGCCAGGGCAGGATAGAATTGTGTGCACAGTGATATAACCTGTCCTGTGGAGCAAAAATGCTGGACAACAAATGGATGGAAAACAGTTACACCTGAAAATGAAAGGTTAGGCAAACAAAGAGACATCTCATTTGGAGCTTCGATACAGTATGTCAATATCTGCGGAAAGCAAGGCAAATGGCACTTGATAAAACTAAGCAACTGCATGCCATAAAATAACGCAAATGTACATTTGAATACATGAATCATTCACCCCTTAATAAAATATAATGCAGGGTTAATTTTTTAACTAAATAACCAATCTTGTGTCAACAGTGGTATGTATAGAGCCATTACCATTAATCTTACAGTACATCTGGGTAAGCAGACATATTCGTTTTCCAGCTGTTGAACTATAAATGCTGCGTTCGTCACTTAACATTTGGATAGGCATAGACTGGCAAAGGATCATGGGAGTAACAGACTCTAAAGAGCCAAACGCTGACTGCAACAATTATGCATGCTCCCCTTTTCCAATCAACATTCTTCGTCTGAGGCAGTTACTTGGCAATCACATTCTATAGAGACATTATGGACTCTTATTTATCAATGCACATCTACAGATATTCTTGGGAATGGGATATTTCGGTTGATTGTTCATAACTCAGCCCTTTGCATAGATCACCAAAAAAGTGCTACGTTAAAACATATTTAAGGCTCCAAACAGTTACCATTTTATATATTAAACTAAAAGCCTTATAATCACCAGTAATGACAGTCAATGCACTTCATCTGTATATGTCTCACATTTGGACTCCATCTTTGAGATATGGTGAGAATGGTTGGACTTACAACATATTTAGGCCAAATTTACTGGGTTAGGAACCATGAGAATTGAAATATTTTAATTTCATCTAATTCGGCACATACTTTAGAATGTTTTGGTGAGATCTCCAAAATAGTTGGTTTATCAAATAAATCCAAACATGTATCATACAGTCAGTTCGAAAACATGTTTGTGTTGAGGAAACAGAGAATAGCAGCAGCAGGGAAATGTTCCCTGCTAGAATGGTACATTTGAAGCTTAAACTATAATATTATATTTAGTTTAATAATTAGAGAAGCTGTAAATGTGACGGTAGGAAGTTACAAAATGTTTTGACAATATTGTTCAGAAAACCAACTATCACAATTGTATGTTTATATTCACTGCTAATGTGACATGATTTAATTTCTGAAAATCTTATTTCACTGCTAACGTTAAATTATTTTATTTCTGAAATATGTAAAAAAAAAAAATTTTAGTTTTTTTGTATGATGTAGATGTATATTTTGGCAAAAAACAATTGCATGTTAACTCCACACAACTGTCTCCAAGTTTGAAAAGGTGGTGGGGAACAACTAATGGAAAAATATAGCTGTATGTTTTACCATTAACTTCTTCCAAAACCCCATTCATCAGTGACTCCATGAACTTCTATTAACTTGTGTTAATATGTTTATTAAAGGGACACAATAGGCACCCAGACCACTTCAGTTCACTGAAGTAGCCTGGGTGCATATTCCTAGGTCCCTTAACTGCAATAATTATTTTTATGGGTCAACTCCACCACTAAAGGCTGTCTATGGGTTAACTCCACCACTAGTGACATCCACAAGAGGGACTTCTGGGTAGGTAGGCGACTTTTGGTCTCCTAACTGATGGTGGACGTCTTTACACTATGCATGAGGACATACAGTGTCACCCGAATCCTCATAGGAAATTGTGTAATGCTTTCCTATGGGGAAATCCTAATGCGGAGGTGGACCCGAGCCAGCGCCGTGTGACATCGGCTCTGGACTGAGGTAAGTGACAGAAGGGGTTTTTAACCCCTTCTGCACCACGAAGAGGGAGGGGGACACAATAGGGAGCTCTAGTGCCAGGAAAACAACTTTGTTTTCCTGACACTATAGTTTCTTTTTAAAGTGTACCAGTCATGCACTGTAGTTGCTGTGATATTTCTCTGAAACTCTTTGCCAGAGGAATATAAGAATGGTGACGCCCCATTCTGATAACAATATGCAGACAATTAATCCAAGAAGCCATCTAGAAGATGCTTTACAGCTTCAGAATGTGTTCTTAAGTTTGCCAAGAGTGGAGACGGCAGAAGGCAGGCAGTAGCAGGTGTGTGCATTATATTAGGGTGACATCAACTAATTCTGCACGATGGCTTTGCTGACGTTGCAGGGCAGGAGGTAAGAAGCTCCTCAATAATACCGTATGCAAAAGTAACGCTATGTTAAATATGTCCTAATAAAGTAAAACTGACATGAAGGCTTACAAATCCCATAATGTTCATTCTCACTGCCTTATACTACGCCACCATGCTGCTGGCTAGTTTGATTGTCAGTAAATTCTGTAATCTGCATATGTGCCATTAGCCCAGTGTACCTGGCAAGTGTGTCCTAGGTACCGCGTCTCACAATACACCGCGCACCAATGAGTATAATCACGGCATTACTGGAAAAATATACAGCTCTAGAACAAATAAACATATGTTGAATGTAAAGCCCACACCATATCACTGAAGAATTAAAAAGCACAGACAATGTTAATTTAATTGGCATTAAAAAAAATATATATTTTTTTTACCTGTTATGTGTTGGTATTTTCACAGCTCTTGTGCTTAAACACAGTCCCTCTTCTATGAAAATCATATTAGGGAACCTAGCTAATTAATACTACGTATTTATGTAAAATTAGTATTCCATCTACGGTTGTAGGAAGTCAAACTTGAGTCCACATAGAAGTCAGCTTTAACCTGTATGCAGGTTGTATGTTATGTTATGTAATAATTGCATATACGTTTTGCGCTCCTTGGGCTGCCTTATAAATTTAACTTACTTTAAGTAATTTTTTGAATTTAGTACTAATTCAGTGCATACATGACATAGACCAGATTCCCACTCCTGATCGCAAATGATGTTCCATGAATCATTCGACAAGTACATTGGTTACCTAGGTAATATATTGTAACTCAACTAACATGTTAAAAGCTGACACATTTTTCGGAATAACCTAGGTCTATGTAAACATTTACACTGGAAATGAAAAACAGCAAACAGCATGGCCGTATGAAGTGCTGAAACCTTGTATTCACGCTTTTGTTCTACACCAGTTACACTTCCCAGGAAACACACTGTTTATTTGTAATGCATAAATAGTTAAAGAAGGCTCAACCACTGTAATGGAACCATGAATGAATGAACTATCAATTTATAAAAATGTACTTAATAACATGAAAGAGATTTGTAGTCACTTAACGGTTACAGTAACATTTTTGAAATAATAGTTTTTGTTTATTTTTTTAATCTAAAATGCCCTATCGGGCATTACTATTAGGTTCCAGTGAGGACAGCAGAAAAGATGAGGATGAAGGAGAACTGTGACAGAGGTAAGATTTAGCATATTTTGTATAGATTTTTTTGTGAGGTTTTTTTTTCAGTTTTTTTTGGGGGGGGGAACCAGGCTAATATTGGTTACTCTAACCACAACCAGCATTTTCTCAAAACAAATGCTAAATGTATTTATTTTTTCCCTACAAAAGGATTTCCAGTAACTAAATGATAAAACCTAGTGATGCTACACTGCACTACACTACAACTGATGCCACTTTACACTAGACTACAACTGATGCTACATTACACTACACTACAACTGATGCTACACTGAACTACACTACAACTGATGCTACAGTGCACTAGACTACAACTGATGCTACAGTGCACTAGACTACAACTGATGCTACATTGCACTACACTACAACTGATGCTACATTGCACTACACTACAACTGGACAGCATTAACTTTGAAAATGCAAAATCCAACTTAAGAGAGGCTGCACATTTCAGCAAAGATACAGCACCTGCAGACTCTCTACAGCAAGCATGTCAAACTTGCGGCCCACAATAGATATATTTGTGGCCCACTTTGCGTTGTGGCTGTGACAAGCAGCAAGACAGGAAAGATATTTTCTGTCTGATTCTTGTGTTCCCTCCCACGGCCAATCGCGTGCTCCAGCAGCCCAGTCACTCTCCCTTCCCTCCTGCTCGCAGTGCTAGAGGAGCGCCTGGCCTGCTTGGGCAGAGAAGAGCAGGGCCGGAACTGGAGGACAAGTGGCTCATCTTAAGGCAGGGGAAGAAGGGCTTGGGGGACCTTACTGTGTAGTGTGGGAAATTGGGGAGGGGTCCATTGGATTCATTTGAGAGACGGAGGGGGCATTGTATTTAATTAGGGGAGGGAGTAGGCAGAGTACTAATTCAGGGGAGGGAGGGGGACAGTGCATTACATTGGGGAAGGGGTCAGTGTATTAATTTGAGGTGGGAAGGTGTATTAATTTCGAAGAGGAAGGGTGTATTAAATTAGGGGAGGGAGTGGGTCAGTGTATTAAACAGGGAGAGGGAGGCGGCACAGTATTAAATGGAGGTGTATTCAATTCGAGTGGAGGGGCAATGCATTAGATTGGATGGAGGGGCAGTGTATTGAATTTGTGGGCAGTGTATTAGAATGGGTCTGCATGGAGGTTCTGAACGCTCCCCATGGAGATGCTTTTTGGCCACGCAGCTGTTTGCCACGCAGTAGCCTCCCAATGCTTTCCTATGGGAGAGAATTGGATTGGCGGAGATCATCAAGTTTGATTAACTCAGCCAAAGTGAAGAGCACACTCATAGGACTTCAAAATCAACAACATAACGTTATTTGTTTTTTTACATCTGTGCAATAGCATACATTCACCATTTCAGTCCCATAACCAAACTTTTCTTAATATGCCAAGGTAGTTGGACTGAAACATTGGTTATAAGCAAATACACGTCTCTGTAAAATAAATTTGCTCTTTTGTTTACTTTGAAGCCCTACAAGCGTGTGTACGACCAGTGTCAGGCAACTTTTTTTATACTGTACTTCTCAAAATAAACCTACATTTCTATGAAAAGTTTTTGTTTTTCTGTGGCCTACATAAACCTTAACCTTGTTTATTTGGCCCGTATTAACCTTTGAGTTTGACATGCTTCCTCTACAGCATAACCACTATGTAGCGGAGATCCAGTATTCCACAGGTTATCTCCGCTTAAGATCCCAGTGAGGCTCAGGAACAAGTAATCATAAATCCATAAAGCAAGGTTTCCAGCAGGTAAAATAATCCAACAATATCCCAACAGCAATCCCAATAACTGGACGACACAGCATCAGGAGCAGAACTAAAAACCTTTATTTCACAGTGGCCTTATAAAGCCTACTCCCATGCAAGGGAGGGATTTTCATTAATTACTACAGTATCCAATCCGGCAGTAGTAACCTCCCACAGATCTCCTCCCCTCAGCCTGACTCATAATCCCCTTATACTGTACATAAATTCCCCCAGTTTCTGTATGTACCCCTAAACCTAGGGGAACCCCTTCAAATGGCACATCCCCTGGTAGCCCTGATCTGGGTGAGCAACATATCCAAAAACCGCCCAGATCGGACCATGGGTTCGGGAAATTCATGGAGGTACTAAAAAGACCAACCGCGTTGGAGAGAACAGCCGAATTGGGCTCCATGCGATGGGGCCCTGCGGTCAGTCATAGTATAAGGGAATAAATGGCATGAAAGGCTAAGGCTAGAGAGATCAGGTAGGGTTCGCATGAATCCCCTCGTTCGGTTGTTTCTGTCTACCGAACGAGGGGCCGTTCGGTAGTTTGGAACCGAACGGACCGGGCTTGTGGAAGTCTCAGCGGTGTTCGTCTAGTTGAGTGTCCGATTTGGGTTCCAAACACTCGACGGCAAAACACAGCTGTTCGGGAGTTTTAAATGGCCGCCGCCACATGTTCGTTTCCCGAATGGCGGCCACCCCGAGAACAAAGGACCTACTGCATAGCTTGTTAATTACCCATTCGCAACATTGTTGCAATGGGTAATTGAAGGCACACTTCACACAGGGGAGGTCTGACTGTTCGGTAGTTTCATTTCCTTAGTTTGTTCAAATGATTCTACCGAACAATCAGACGAACACACGTTATTTGGACGCATAAAAACCAGCAATTTACCCGAATACAGTTATACACATGCAATTTTCAGGACAGCCCAGTGCCATCCGCTAGACACTACTCCAATATTTAGTGGTTATGGTGCCCACTTTAAAAATATACAGTTTTTAGTGATTTTAGTGATTAATCATATTTAAATATTTAGAATTAAAGTTAGACTACGATTTTTATTATAGTTGCAAAAACAATCATTTTAAACACTAAAGACCATAAAATCTGAAAATTAGCCTTGGTATGTTAATCAATAAAACAGTGAACATAAATGAGTTTTCCAAATACCCCAGGACCATCTACATTAAGAGAGGTTTGACTGAGGCTGGGTCTCATTAAAAATAACTTCCTATGAATTAATAATTCATAGAAACTCTATGGTGCTTTTGTAATAATATTAAAGGGTTTAAAATTCCTTGAATTTTTTTTTATCAATGTATAATATATTTATAGCAAGCAATTGCCTCCTATATACATAGACACATCCCCCTGATCTGTTGGTCCCACTTGAAGTAAATTACAGCAATGCTCCTTTAAGTGCAGTCGGCTGAATATTTCACTTTTAAACCACAGTATCCTTGAAAAGATTCTGGGAAGTGAAAAGCCTAATTGCAGTGGTGTACTCTCATCACTGACAGTTAGTGTGTAATGTATCCCCTGTGATTTTCCTTTGGGAAACCGGCCAAAAAGCATTAACCGGTAAAATAATACAGTTAGTAAATGTATTAGCAGTTTGCGTTTTTTTATTTCTAAAGAAAGCTAGATGATGAGAAGTATAAGTGATGACAAAAAAAGTAAAAATAAAACTTAAACGGCTTTAATAAATATATATACAAATATTGGAACTGGCTGCAGTTAGCAGAAAACAGATATAATTGCGTGTAATGGGAATAACAGAAGGCTTGTTTTTTTTTCTACATGTATAAATGATGTCTTTAGGCATCAGTATTAAATTCGCATGGGGTGAGGATGGTTACTTTCTCGATCTTTATCAAGTTGGGGATAAGAGAAAAACAGGGCTCCCTGGGATGCCCTTTTAACTTATCCCCTGTGGCTACTGTAAAACTGTCATTCACAATTTTGGTGGATAATAAGTTCACCTGGTGGTAGGAATAGAGTCAGAGACTTCCAATGGATTGTGCAGCTGCTCTAAACGACGTCTGATCTCACAATTTCTAACATGTATTTCCATTGTATAAACTGTGGGCTGGTACATTTCACTTGGAGGCAGTGCAGCTGTGTGCACAGACACATGGACCTCCTTGTTTGTAGTCTTCGACACTGTTAGCCTAGGTAGCCGTTCCATTTATCTTATGTGATGAATGGGATTTGATGACAGGTGCTGAATGACATGTTCAATAATCCACTGTTTGGGGATGCACATGTTATTTATTGCATATTTCCAATGGCTTTAGTTTACACTGAACCTTTAAGGGAACACTATAGAATTAGGAAGGTAATACGGTCAGACATTGCGCATGTATTCAATGCTTTCCTATGGGTTTCCTTGTCATGTGATTGAGTTTTACTTGGTCAGTGGAGCAGCAGCCACAAGATGTGGACTTACCCCGCAATATAAACATTGCATGTACTAAAAAGGACAATGTTTTACATAGCTGGGTTAAAGGGACACTATGGGCACCAAAAGAACCTTAGCTTAAAGAAGCAGTTTTGGTGTATAGCTCATGCGCCATGCAGTCTCATTGATCTATTCTATGGCATTTAGTAGTTAAATAATGTTTATACAGCCTTATAGTCACACCTCCCTGCATGTGACATGCACAGCCTAAACACTTCCTGAAAAATAACCTAGATAATTTAGGTTTCTGTATTGCACAGTCTATTTAATCTAGAATTTCTTATCTTCTGCTCTGATAATAGTCTCATAGGCCCTGCAGGGGATTTAACTCCTACACGGCAGAGAGTTGAGCAGTAAGACTGCAGGGGCATGATCCATACACAGAAATTGCTTCATTAAGCTAACAGAAATCATTGCAGTTTTATTAGTATGAACATCATCGGCATAAGGAACTGCACCACAGAGGGGAGTAAAGCGTATCGTGTTTTAGACCCACATGTCCTTACTCATAGATGTACAAGTAAGGACCTCTCAACTGGCCCCTCCTCAGATGGCTAATAGAGGTGCTTCCTGGGGCAGTTCGCACAGTGAGCAGTACTGCCATTCAGTGTCTCCACCCTCTGCATGCAGTCACTGAACTTTTCTCATAGAGATGCATTGATATAATGCAACTCTATGAGGAGATGCTGATTAAGCAGGGCTGTGTCGGGCTTATGCTTGCTCTGCCCCTATTCCGCTTCCTTGACAGTCTGAGCCAATCCTATTTGAAACCATTGTGATTGGCTTTGAATAACACTTCTGATGCCGTCAGCCAAGCAGACAGATCAGGGGCCCAGCCAATAGCAGCAGACTGGAATAGAATTTAAATATTTTGCTATAATTAGGGGAGAAAGGGCAGCCAGGGGGCTAGATGTTGGTTTTAACAGGGATACATGTTTGACCCTATAGTGTTCCTTTAATGCAGAAAAGGGTTAGTTCCTCACAGGATACCCCAATCCTAATATATATAATACTGGATACAAAATATATAGGAATACAGCCAACCTAAAAAGGAACACTACGTAGTATATTCCTGTTTTGGCACTCTGGCCCAAAAATAGTTAATATATTGCACTTACAAACCACAAAGTGGAAAGGGAGTGTAAATCAATCTCAGAACATCTTGATGGAATATACCCCTAATGGACAATCAGCATGACTCCTGACACCATAAATAAAATATAAAGAAAGATGATGCAGAACGTTCTATATCGAGTATAAAAAGGTTCTTTATTGCACTTAACTTCTTTAAGAATATTCACAGCATACATGACAATACTTCCCCAAACATGATGAGAACCAAACTGCTTGGTCATGCCCTATGCTTTTCATCACCTCCGACATCCTCAGAAGATCACAGTATGCCAGTATTCACATCAATAAAATAATTAAAATATTTGAACAAAAGCTAGTATAACCAGAAAAATGTGTAATAATAAAAAATAAAAAAATGAACAAACGCCACTATAACCGTTAAAATAGGCTTAGGTGTATTTCACCGATTTATTCTTAAACATTTATTCTTAAACATAATTAATATATTATTCAATATTATTAGGGTTGCTCACACAAAAAACAAAAACAAACAAAAACAAAAAAAAAAACAGCATGACTTCAACAGACCTTTACACGTAGCAAAAAGCATGCAAATGTTGAAGACAGCCAAGTGGAGTCTCCTGCAACTCGAAGTGAATAATCATTCGTCAATATACTAATTTCTTATAGAAATTAGCTTATCAGTCATGGCGACATATTTATTCTTACTGCCCTCCACTATGCAGCCTTGCTTTTCATGGATTCAGGTGCAAGAACAGCCAATGTCCCCAACGAGTGTGCATTGTTAGTGCTCGTTCATTTCACTATACAACTTTGATCTTGACTTCTTCATTTTTCAGAGACCCCACGATGCCCAACAATTTTGACTTTAGATCAGTGTACCCAGCTATGGTGCCATAGCAACCACATCTTATTATGCATAGCAGCAGTGCTATGGTGAACAAGTGCTTAAACGTATGATGCAAAAATAATACACAAGCATTTTCCATGGATTTTGCATGGGGAAGTCACAGATCTTGAGTGAGTGACCTTACTACCAAATCTGCCACACCTGCAAGGATTGGAAAAACAATACGAATAATGAATTTTAATAAAAAGGGTATTAATTCCTGCTAGACTGGACTCAGGATAGATGGAAGTAACAATATTGCTTTATTTTAAAAACTATATATAAAAACACACTGAAAAGTGGTGCTGTACCAGATCCTAAGAGGATGTTTTGCATCTATCAGTATTTAAAAGGGATACTTGCTGGGATATGCCAGGAGAAAACTGTTACCACTATCCATAGAGATAAGTGTTTTTTCACTACCCTAGCATTTTTAGGTACGGGTGATTATATTTTTTTTTTTTGTGTACATAGGACCTGTTAGTTTTTAAAGCTAAGGGGGTGTAATTCAAATCTTCACTTTTTGTAAAATGATAAAAAAGGACACACTCTTCACAGATAAAGCTTTTCAGCAAGCTAATACGCTTTAGGGGTCTGGAGTGTACCTTTAAGTTTACATCTTTGTGCATTTGATAAAGTAGTATAACAGATGTGCATGTTCCACAGTGTTAATGGCTCTATGAGCATGACTTTACACCTAGCATTCTGGTAATGAACTATAAGTATTATAGAATACTGAAGGATTTGCACATATGTCAATTCCAACGACAATCTTTAACAAGATGTATAATTATAGTTTTGCTGATAATTTCACTAGCAAATTTGAGCAGATTACAGTCCTATTACCTGAATTACAGTTACATAGCTGAAAAGAGACTTGCGCTCATCAGGTTCAGCCTTCCTCACATATGTTTTTGCTGTTGATCCAAAAGAAGGCAAGAAACCCAGTCTGTAGCGCTTCCAATTTTGCAACAAACTATGAAAAAAACTCCTTCTTGACCCTAAAATGGCAGTAAGATGTCTCCTTGGGTCAAGCAGCTATTACTCCACTGATTAGAAATGATATCCCTGTATGTTATGTTTTTGGAAGTATTTATCCAATTGCTGTTTAAACATCTGTATGGATTCTGATGAAACCTCTTGAGGCAGAGAATTCCAAATCCTTAAAGTTCTTACTGTAAAAAAAACTTTTCTTTGCCTTAGATGAAATCTCCTTTCTTCCAGCCTAAATGTGTGACCTCGTGTCCTATGTATAGCCCTGTTTATGAACAGATTTTCAGATAATGGTTTGTACTGGCCCTGAATATATTTGTATAGTGTTATCATATCCCCTCTCAGGTGCCGTTTTTCCAAACTAAGGAGATTTACATTTTTTAACCTTTCTTCATACCTAAAGTGTTCCATTCCTTTTATCAATTTTGTAGCTCGTCTCTGCACTTTTTCTAGTGCCATGATATTCTTCTTTAGAACAGGTGCCCATAATTGCACAGCATATTCAAGGTGTTGTCTTACCTGCGATTTATAAAAAGGCAAAATGATATTTTCATCCTGAGAATGTATGCCCCTATTTATACAGGACAAAACCTTACTGGCCTTAGCAACTGCAGATTGACATTGCATATTGCTGCCTAATTTGTTGTCTATAACAATTCCCAAATCCTTCTTGTGTGTGGTTATCCCTAATTCACTACCATTTAGGGTGTAAGTTGCTTGTGCATTCTTGACCCCGAAGTGCATGAATTTGAAAGATTGGCCCTATATGAGTCCCAAATATATATAGTAGTGAACAGATAAGGGGGTAACCCTAGGGTAATAGATGAAAACAAAAGGAGAAAGTAATCGGTCACAAGATAATTTTAGAAAAAAGATTAGACAAAATACCTTATTAATGAAGCTTAAAAGCGATCACAGACACATGCTCAATCACTGATCACTACTGTCTCAATAATGGATAATCGAGACAGCAAATGTGATCAAGTGATATACCCTAAATAAGGAGTATATATGAACAAGGAAAGGAGTGAAATAAAATAAAATAAATATACAAAAACACAGACAAAAACCCAAGAAAAAGGGGGGTTGTAATAGATAAGCCCCCCAGAAAAAATAACAAAAAGATAATAACGTATAACTGCACAGTGTGCGCAATAAAGTAACAATAGATGCTACTTGACACTGTCGTGATGAAAAATATACAGAGTAGCAGAGATAGATGGCAAATAAATGGACTAAGTAGCTGCCATATCATGCTATGATAAACGAAATGGCAGAATATAATAACTGGGGAGCAGGCCCGGACTGGCCATCGGGCACACCGGGCAAATGCCCGGTGGGCCGCGGTGTCCGTGGGGCCGAGGCCGGCAGGGGAGGTCCCAGGATCTCCCCTGCCGGTCTATGCAGGGCCGGCACTCTCCTAGCGCCGGCCCCGCTGTTTGCCACGAGGGGCCGGTGGGGAGATCAACGACCGGATCTCGACCGGCAACAGGCTAGAGTTCACTAACCCACGAGGACCACTAGGGAACACTGCCTCCCCGCCTCCCAGTCCCAGCGTGCCGGTCCCCCCCTCCCAGGCTAAAGGTAAGAAGGGGGGGAAATAATGACTGTTTCTTTTTTATTTTTTTATTTACCCCCCCTACACACACACAATAACATTTATACAGCACTCTCACACCCATCACACACAGCACTCTCTCACACAGCACTCTCACACCCATCACACACAGCACTCTCACACCCATCACACACAGCACTCTCACACCCATCACACACAGCACTCTCTCACACCCATCACACACAGCACTCTCTCACACAGCACTCTCACAGAGCACTCTCTCACACAGCACTCTCACACCATCACACACAGCACTTTCACACACACAGCACTCTCACACCCTCACACTCACAGCACTCTCACAGCACTCTCACACAGCACTCTCACACCCATCACTCACACACGGCACTCTCACACCCACACACACAGCACTCTCACACCGCACCCCTCACACACACACACCTCACACACACACATACTGCACCCCTCACATACACACAGAACCCCCCCAACACACTGCACCACACACATACACAATACTTCCAAATATATATATATATATATATTATATATATATATATATATATATACATACACACACACACTACACTCTTAAAGGACCACTCTAGCCACCCAGACCACTTCAGCTTAATGAAGTGGTCTTGGTGCCAGGTCCTTCTAGGGTTAACCCATTGTTTTATAAACATAGCAGTTTCAGAGAAACTGCTATGTTTATCAATGGGTTAAGCCTTCCCCCAAAGCCTCTAGCAGCTGTCTCATTGACAGCCACTAGAGGCGCTTGCGTGCTTTTCACTGTGAAAATCACAGTGAGAGCACGCAAGCGTCCATAGGAAAGAATTATAAATGCTTTCCTATGCGACTGGCTGAATGCGCGCGCAGCTCTTGCCGCGCGTGCGCATTCAGCCGACGGGGCGGATCGGAGGAGGAGAGCTCCCGCCCGGCGCTGGAAAAAGTAAGTTTTAACCCCTTTCCAGAGTCGGGCGGGAGGAGGGTCCCTGAGCCACATATGCATCACATTACACCACAAACACAACACAACTAAAACCGACCTTATTACACAATACCACACCACGACCAGCTCACTCTACACACACGCAATACCACAAGCAGGTTCTAAACACATGCACAATACTCTTTGGAGGCCTTTTGTCTCCTGGTATCCATTTATAAAGACACCAGAGACAAGTTGCAAGGAAACACAGTGCAAGCATGTTATTAAATTTGCTTGCACTGTGCAGAACAAATACAGGACTTTTTTCTCATGCTAGAGCTCTTCAGCAGAGCTCTGCGCATGGTCTGCCCTGGAAGAGCATTGAACCAACATGCTCACTTTGAGAGGAGGCATGTTTGCCATTGGTGATGACAAAACACACCTCCTCTGCCCCGCCCCCTTTTTAGTGGGCCGCTGTGTTAAAAAAATGCCCGGGCCGAATTTTTCTCCCAGTCCGGCCCTGCTGGGGAGTTAAATAGATATGCCCCCAGATAATAATGATAGGTAGCTGTGCAGTGCACGCAATGTAATAGTAGTTAATAGCTACATAACTGTCGTGCAGGGATAAACAAATTTACCAAATAGTATAACTAATAAAAGTAACTAATGGGTTAATGCCCCACTGGAGACGTGCGTTTCGCCGAACACAGGCTCATCATTGCATTTCTCAGAAACAAAAACACACACCTAAGCACAGGCACACAGAAATAGACACAATAGCTATGCAAGAGAAAGATGCAACCTAAGATGCATTATCACAGCCAGGGCCGGCCTTAAGGCGCCCTGTGCGAAAAACCTTAACAGCGCCCCTCCCCCCCCTCATCATACCCTATTATCCATGTACAGTGTATGTCAATAGGTGTGTAGTGTTTGTATATAGGATTTATTAAATTAATAATTATTCAAAAACAAAAATGATTCCCCCTTCTCTGTTATTACCTTGCAGGGAGGTGGGCATGCTGAACTCTGGTCATCAGGTATGCTGGGAATCTGGTCGGCGCCTCCACCGGGTGCAAGACCATAAGTAACTGTCTTGAAAGCTCAGGCACTTCGTGTCAGAGCTTTCCTGTAGTAATCCGTGGCAACGTTCTGATTGGCTGGAGCTCGGAGGACAGCTACATGTTGCATTTTGTATGAGAGAGCTCTGCTGTAATAAATCTCGTAATAACATGATGTAGTGTGTGGTGTCTGTTTGTGATAGGAGTGATGCCTGTGTGTGATATGTATGCTATGTGTTGGCTGTGTGTAATATTTGTAACTGTTGTATTGACTGTGTGTGACATAAGTGTGTATTGGATGTGTGTGATGTGTGTGCTGATATGAAGAGCAGAGGTCGTGTACTGGTAGGTGGGGAGCAGGAGGAATAGTGGAGGAGGGTGGGGGAGCAGCGGTAGTATAGTGGTAGGTGGGGGAGCAGGGGGCAAAGTGGTGGTAGGTGGAGGAGTAGGGGGCACAGTGGTTGTAGCTGGGGGCACAGTGGGGGTGTATTGGTAGGTTGGGGAGCAGGGGCACAGTAGTGGTAGGTTGGGGAGCATAGGTAGTGTAGTGGTAGGTGGTAGTGTAGTGGTAGGTGGGGAGCAGGGGGTGTAGGAGGGCGGGGGAGCAGCGGTAGTGTAGTGGTAGCTCTTGATTCTTTACTCTCTAAACTTTTATATCAGACCATTTAAAGGCACTCACCAGTGCCAGGAAAACACATTACGTCAGCTGGTGGGGGAGACCTAAGGCGCATGTGCATGTGCGGCAATGGCTGCGCACGCACATTAGACCTTTCTATAGGAATGCATTATTCAATGCTTTCCTATAGGGATTTCGGCGATGTTGGAGGTCCTCACATAGCGTGAGGACGTCCAGTGTCGTATAACACATTTTTTGTGTTCTAAGAACACAGAAGTCCCTCTAGTGGCTGTCTGACATACAGCCACTAGAGGAGGACTGAACCCTGCAAGGTAAATATTGCAGTTTATAAAAGCGGCAATAAGTACACTTGCATGGCTAAAGGTGGTGGGAGTTGGCACCCAGACCACTCCAATGAGCCAAAGTTGTCTGGGTGCCTGTAGTGTCCCTTTAACTATTACAAACAGCGGATCTGGATACTGGACTTTCCTTGCTCTTTATGTAAAATACTGGAAACTACTTAACTGTTGTCAGCCTCTAATCTGAATAATGAACGTACCTTGTTCTATATATCAAATGCTAGACTACTTAACAGTTGCCAACCTTGCTTTTGGACACAACTTATTTCTCTCTGAAATTGTAAATCAGACTGCTTCACTATTGCTACACTCTGTCTTGAATCTCGGAGATGCCTACCTCTAACTGCATTATTAACACTAATGCTGATAATCACTGATAAAACTAATCATGAAACCCACTTACACTGTTGGAAGCATAGTGCACAAGTTCAAAGTTGAAGGATTAGTGGTTACTATACCTGAAAGGGGCAGAAAAAAGGAAGCTATGAATGACTGCACACAAATTTGTGAGAAGGCAGGTTGTAAAAAAACAAAACCTTGAGTGAATGCAAAAGACTTGCAGCAAGACTTGGTGGCAACAGGCACTGTTTCAGTGAGCACAGTACTAAATGCAGATAGTTTCCATGTCATAACTCCAAGACGTATGCCACTACTGACCAGAGAGCACAAGAAAGGTTAGATACACTATGCACAAAATCAGATAAATAAGCCACAGAAGTGGAATTCTGTTGAGTAGAGTGATAAATCAAAACAGGAGCTTTTTGGCCCAATGGGTCAGTGGTATGTGTGGAGGAAGAAGAATGAAGCATACGCTGTATCTTTTCAGTGTATGCTTCATTCTTCTTCCTCCAGACATACCGCCTACAGTTGCATGGCGGTGGCTTGGTGATGCTGCTTTGCATTCTCTGGCACTGGAAACCTGCAGTCTGTGGAAGGCAAAATGGATTTATTGAAGGATCAGGAAATCCTTGGAGAAAACATCATGCCGTCTGTGAAAAAGCTGAAGCTTGGGCATCATGGACCTTTCAACAAGACAATTATCCCAAGCATACCTCAAATTCATCCAAGGTCGCTATCACCTGACTTGAACCCCATAGGAAATCTCTGGTGCTTTTTTAAGAAGGTGGTTGCAGCACGCAAACGCAAAAATATTACTGAACTGGAGACCATTGCTTATGAACAATGGGCTAAGATTCCTCAGGAATGCTGCCAGAAGTAAGTGTCTGGCTATGTATCGTGTTTGCAGCAGGTCAAAACAGCAAAGGGGTGCTCTAATAAGTACTACAGATGTTTCCCATGAAGGGGTTGAATCATTTAAAAGTCATTATAAGTTGCATTTTCAGTTGAATTTGGGGAAATCACTTGAAGCATTCATCGTTTTGAGCTATTTCAATTGCTTTTGTTTAATTTGTTCAATTTGTTCATTGCAAACAGCTGAAAGTCTGCACATTTTGGCAATAAACCTAATTTTCAATGGGGAGGTTGAATAATTTTGGTTGCAACTGTATATATATATTCAGTCTTTGCTCAAATTCTCTGCTGATTGAAACAATTTGTTTCCAAATTAATTAAACTGTAGCAATATGTATCTATTTTCAATTGCAATTCTTTACCTTCATATTTAATATGCTCATGTGCTTCATTTTATTCTGCAACTTCTAAAGTAAATTGTAAGACGTACAATTATTCTTCAAGTTATTGTGCAATTCTACTTTGGCATAGTATAAAGTACGTATTCCACACACATAAAACATAATGAATGGAACAGTCATGGTTCAGCTGGAGAGGTAATTAGTGGCCAGCATGTAACAAAGTATTTTGCACTAAATGCTATCCAAGAAGGGGCAATTATTATTAATATATTGGGATTAAAATTTTGTCAATTAACACATGAAGAGGTGGCTAGAATAAAATAAAACACCAAAGCCATGGTCTTTGGTCTTTCTCCACATAACACTAAACCAATAATCTGTAAGAGAGCATTCAAGTAGTGTTGATCCACAAGGTCAAAAGAGAAAGAGAGTGGACCCCACACACAGTTTGGCTTTGGGAAGTAAACTGATGACTGGTATTCTAATTTAGTTTGGCTATCTGGAAGGGATAAACGCCTCGTAATCCAGATTAAGAGGCCTGATAATAGTGGACTTGAGCAGAGAACTAGAATTTTAGCAAACAGTTATGCAAGCCTCTAAAGCTTGTGTTGGTATTGGATGACTGTATGAAAATGAGTTGACAGCAGACAGACAAATGCAAATGTGTGATAAGACCTCTGTCAGGCCTCTGGGTTAGGTGTTTTGAGAGCTGTGGATGTTAAGCAGCTGTAAGTTCATTATCAGTGATGGGGCCTTCCTACGCTCTTGCTATGAGTTCTAAGAAGTATCTTAGAGAAGCAGATACTACAGATACCAATTCATCAAATTTTCACTAAGAACATTTTTCATGGGTATATTGCATCATGTATAATCATACAATGAGGAATAATGTCAGTGGAAGGAAGATTATTTCATCTGTAATGTGAAGCAAAGTCCCAGATAGTGATTTGATTTTAGGGATATAGGTCATTTGTTGGTGCGTTTTAAGGACTTTAACAAGGTACTTACTGCATTTCTGACCTCAAAAATGGAGCAACAGGCACTATTATTATTCATCACACTATTTAATACTGCCATAAGAGCTGTAAGATTTTTAATTTCCAAGGTGTGATTTGGGTAGTGAGTTCTTTAATTTTATTTATATTTTCTTGTTTTCCACTCCAAGTTCTATCAAAGTGTGGTTTGCATTACTGAAGAGTTTAACCCCTTAAGGACACAACTTCTGGAATAAAAGGGAATCATGACGGAATATTTCCGTCATGTGTCCTTAAGGGGTTAAAGGTCCTGTGAGTGGGCAGGGTAACAAGATGGCCCCTTTAGGGAGCCTCTGGATGAATGGCACAGTTTAATGTGGATCGGAGCACATGCATACATTAACATAGACTGACCAGGAACTGACAAGGAATAGACTGCAAGCATTTATTAGCATCTATAGAGTGGGGTGTGAAGACCCTGTTATTATGAGGGAGCACCTTGCAGCATAAGGAGAGCTGTGTATGGTTGGCTTTAGCCTACAGGACTTTGTTACGGTGCTACCGGATGTTACCTCTGCTTTTAGAAAAAAGGAAACAAACTGGGGAAATGAGACAGACTTAAAATACATTTAGGGAGAGGAGACAGACTGGGAAACAATTTACAAGAGAAAACACAGTGAGCAGACATTTTACGGAACGAAGACGACACCGACTAGTACATACATCCAAACACACAATCTGCCCAATGCATACATCTATACACACACTGCCTTTATGATTGAGAGTAGCAACAACATTTATACGGAGTGCAGAAAGCCACTATAGTTCTACTCTCGGGTAAATGTGACTGAACTCTCAACTTTAGATGAATTGCACTGTTTCCTTAGGCAGACACAATGTTAAATCAACAACGTGTCTGCAATACATGCGGAGCAGCTTCCCGGCCTGTGGTAAATGGCCTCATCTGACCTGCCTGGCTTTCCAGTGCGGGACAAGCAGAGGAGGAAGGAGCTTCCGATTGATTCACAGGAGATGGCGATTGCACTTACATGTGCTGTCCAATGCTGAGGCAGAGTAAAAACAACATTCTCTCTCTCATCTTTAAAATACAGGAGGATACAAGGAAGAAGTATGCTGCAATTTGGGAGAAACTATTACAGTAGTCATACACTCCTGCTAACCTGTGAGCAACAGGGGCAATCTGTTCTTGATCAATTAGTTTTCCATTTGTCATTTTGTATCGCTAAGGATCCCATTGCTTTACATTGAAGAATATTGCTGGAGCTACTTTTGGAATACACATGTTCAGGTCGAAGTTTGGATCATGGATGTCGGCACATTAGTGAGTCAGATCGATTGTTCATTTGTCAGGGTTTTCATTGAGATGTTTATTCTTTTCATCCCACCTTGAGACACTTCCTTCTATACAATGTTAATTAGACATGAGATCACTAAGTGAACTGATCCAACACTAGTATTAATAGATTATAGATCGCAATGATCGGCTTACTATTCTGCTGACATTTAACCCCTTAAGGACACATGACATGTGTGACATGTCATGATTCCCTTTTATTCCAGAAATTTGGTCCTTAAGGGGTTAAAGGGACACTATAGTCACCTGAACAACTTTAGCTTAATGAAGCAGTTTTGGTGTATAGAACATGCCCCTGCAGCCTCACTGCTCAATCCTCTGCCATTTAGGAGTTAAATCCCTTTGTTTATGAACCCTAGTCACACCTCCCTGCATGTGACTTGCACAGCCTTCCATAAACACTTCCTGTAAAGAGAGCCCTATTTAGGCTTTCTTTATTGCAAGTTCTGTTTAATTAAGATTTTCTTATCCCCTGCTATGTTAATAGCTTGCTAGACCCTGCAAGAGCCTCCTGTATGTGATTAAAGTTCAATTTAGAGATACAATTATTTAAGGTAAATTACATCTGTTTGAAAGTGAAACCAGTTTATTTTTCATGCAGGCTCTGTCAATCATAGCCAGGGGAGGTGTGGCTAGGGCTGCATAAACAGAAACAAAGTGATTTAACTCCAAAATGACAGTGAATTGAGCAGTGAAATTGCAGGGGAATGATCTATACACTAAAACTGCTTTATCTAGCTAAAGTAATTTAGGTGACTATAGTGTTCCTTTAAGCTGTTAGCGTAGATTTACACTGCGGCTAATAGGATATTGTGCTTTCTAGTATGTATTAAGATCCATAGCTTTACAAATTGGATCATTGATGTTGGCATATTAATGAGTCAGATTGGTTGTATATTTGTCCAGGTCTCCATGGAATGTTTATTCTTTTCCATGGCAAACACCTGGGACACTTCCTCCTATACAATATTGATAAGACATGAGGCTATTAAGTGAACCGATCCAACATTTGCAATAATAGATTAGAGATCCTAATGATCGACTTAGTGACATTTAAGATGTCAGATAACCGTTTATGTAGATTTACACTGCGGCTGATCAGGTATTGTGCTTTCTGGTATATAACTTTACAATTTGTAGGTGTTTACTATCTTTGGCCGCTCCACATGATTGTAGCACCAAGCAACCAAAATGAAGGGAGGGGTATTTACATTCTGGTCTTCACAGAACTACTTTTGGGCACTCCTGATAATCCTGGCGCTACTAACTGGGTGAAATGCACGTCGGGAGCCGCGTATTCATGACTCTATAACCTCTGTTTTTTTTCATTTTTAAATGGTGATATGTTAATTTGATAGTTTAACTTGACTTTTTCATATTCTAGTGGGGGGAACTTCAGTTGGCTGACATATATGCATAGCTACCAGTGTAGCTTAAATAAGTATAGAGAGAAACCAGTTTCTGTTTCCCTTTTAGGGACTTTATTTAACTTGTATAGCTAACATATTTCTATGTTGTTTGCCATTATATTTATTAATTTTAACAATACATTGATTTAGAATAATTTTGTCAGTAGACATAGACTGTAAACTCGTTTAAGCAGGGCCCTCTTCAACCTATCGTTCCTGTAAGTTTTCTTGTAATTGTCCTAATTATAATGAAATCCCCCCCTCTCATAATATTGTAAAGCGCTACGGAATCTGTTGACGCTATATAAATGGCAATAATAATAATAGACAGTACACCAGTATCCCTAACAGAAGACATTAGTTACAGCTAGCGCATGTTTATATGCAATTGCAAGTGTCATTTTTTTATGACTACATCATAATTTTTTGTGAAAACTATGACACGTTTGTGTGTGTAACCAACTGGATTATGGCTTGGTTTTAACTTCTGTAACTATCTTTTTAAGGGTTAGGAATTCCTCTACTATATTTATGTAACCACCTCAATTAGGTTGGGCCATTTCTTGTAACCACCTCGTTAGGGTTGGTTCTTTGAGTATTGTGCCTCTATTTATCTGTTAAACTTGTTATCAATTTAATATAAGATAGAAATTAAGTGACTTCTATTTTGGATTTATTCCAGTAAAACTAATTTCTTATTTAGGGGTCACGAGTCATGGTTATATTTAGCGTTTACTTCTTTCTGTCAAACCCATTTATCTGTATTCAATCAGGGATATCTATCCCCTTTTAAATACAGTGTATTAAAAGTTACGTTTTAATCACAGTGTTGTGTCAGAAAAGTCTCCCTCCCCTTGTCAACCCTGGAATTCTCCCGCTTTATATAAATTAATTGTATATTTGAGTAAATTCCTTTGCTTAATCAGCCCTCAGCCAGTCACTAGGGCTATTGGGGGAGAGAAAAAGATATTATGCACTTACACTTGGCAGGGGCCAGGAGTTGCTGCTGCTGTCCTCTCTGTTAAATCCAAGATGGCTTTTCAATTCTCTCTCCTGTGGGCACTGTAACCCCAAGCCCCTTTTGCCATCATTTAGAATAGATAGGCCAATAGAATGTCTCCACTCATGGGCATCTGGCTCTGTAGCTCGAATGGCAACTTAATGGAAATGCCTGAAATGCATTCTTAAAGGACAGTAGGCATGTGCAAAACCTGCTGAAACAGGGCAGATTTCAAACCAGCCCCATTTTTGGACATGCCTAGATGCTTTCAAGTAAGCTTCTCCAAATAGCTACTAATGAGTGGGGCTGCAGAACTGAAACCTAATAGAGAATTAAAAAGACACTGTTTCCCCCCTCCCCCCCTACACACCTGTATTTTTGTTTATTGGCTTACTACCTTACCCTCTAGAAAAATGAATCTTAGTGTTTCTATACTTTTGCAAATATTTTTTTCCCCTCATAAAAAACTGCTGGGGCATTGCCCCAAGTGCCCCTATGGATGAGCACTCACTGGTAAAGGGTCTAGTTATAATCTTGGAATCTTAAAGTTTTTTTTTTTTTTTCCCCAAACATATTTGAAAGATAAATGAACTAAGCACAAATAAACAAAATATTTGGTTGTTAAAATAGTAGTTTTAAAACATAGATCAATTCGATTTTATTGAAGGTTGTTTATATAAATAAAACACATTTAAGATAACAAAAAAAGGACAATTATTTTTTGTGTAAATCATAGAGACTTTTAAATGATTTCTTACTCAATTGCATTTTTCGTGCTGCTGGTGGCTCTCTTTTTTATTTCCCTTGTGATCAGTGAAATTGCTTCTGCTACAATGTACCTGCAACTTACCAGCATCAGCCTGAATTTACTGATTGATTTAAATGGTCTCTCTCTGTGGAACACCGGTCCCTAAAACGTCTGTGTAAATCATATTGAAATTGCCTTGTAAGTCAATTTGGGTTGATTTAATTGCTGACAAGATTGCAACATTTTCTTTTGGGAAAAAAACACCATATTATGGGAAATAATGTAATAAAACATGCATGCTTTCGGGAACACTGTGAAGCTCTGAACATTTGTGTGCCCAACAATGTACCTGATACTACAAACTTAATATTTTAGCATTAATTCAAACTGTCCTGGTTTTTTTCTACATTCTAAAATCCCCACATGTAATTTAAGATCAGTACCAATGAAATAGTACCAATTACACACTGAACAAACTGAATTAGGCAGATTTAAAACGCTACTCCAAGCTTCTTTACCACTATAGCTTGCTGTACCCTGGCATAGTTTCCCGGTAAGATGGCAAACCATTTGCAATGGTTTGTGTCTTACCTGGGTCCCTCCAAGCAACATTCCTCAAATAAAGGTGGCCAAACCGCATTCGGCTTAGCTACTGTAGTCATATGCCAATCTTGCTTGTCATCCATTGGCTGAAAGTCTCAGCTGAGCACTCTCAGCCAATGAATGAATGTTTATGTACAGAAATATGCACAGAATTGACATTAGCCAGCCAAGAACTCTAATTCCAGCTAATGTTGCTGCCAGAGGAGGACTTGCGTCTCTGTCAGACATCTCTTTATGTACAGTATTTCATGTAGTCTCCTTGCATTATGACCATGTCAAAACACTGAAGTGGGCATGGTGCTTGCTTGGAGTAAACCTTTAAGAACAGTTCCCTGGGTTTGTATTACTTTCCTGAGCTCCACCTTACTACCAAGGTATACATGATGGTACCACAGTTCATTAGCTAGGCGGTCATTTTCCAGATCAGCCACGTCACACCATCTGGAAAGCATGTTTTAGTTGAATATTTTAGGAATTTTATTGATTTTGGATATATTTTGTAGAACAGTGTATAAACAGAGGAACAGAGAAAGAGAAACCTTGTGGCTAATTATAGCACCTTTGTAATTTTATTATAAAAGGTGCAGATATAAATGTGTCACTGAAAGCTCGTGATTCCCCCTCCCACTCCAAAAAAAAAAAAAATAAAATAAATAAACACCCAGGATATGGATTTTCCCCCTTTTAACAAATCGATTATACAAAGGGTAATAAGAGTCATAAAAATCAAGAGGGCTTGCCAAAATGTTTCCTGGCAATTACTTTGATCTTCTAGCTTGTAATAGTGGCAGATTGCACAAGAAAAGGGAAATAAAGTGCTCAAATACTTAATGTGCTTTTATTAAACTGGCAAAGCCACAAGTGGGCAATATTCTGGTCTGAATATATCCTCTATTATAGCCATGGGGATAGGCAATTTACTAGACTTGAAGCCTCATATAATAAAAGTACAAATAATTTTGTTTATCATTCATACTAATTAATGCCACAATTTCCTCCAATCCTTTCTGCTCCTTTTGGTTATAAACAAATATAAAACTGAATAAATGTAAAACAGGAAAGTGTATTTCAGAACCTTTGCACAGTAAAATCAATTTACAGGGAACCTGTCATGAAAATATGTACTTTAGTTCCTCTGAAATAGCTTGCAATTCCATTTATACATTGTGCTAGTAGTTTCCTTAGCAAATGTATATTTTTGGAGAAAAACCCTACGAAAAAATAGGATTTCCTCCCATTTGACTCAGGGGAATTGAGGAACTCGAAGAATTGAGAGACAGGGAGAGCAGAAGAGACCTCCTACAGAAGGTCCCTCTGCTCTCCACCCAAAGCAACCATAGCGCATGCACTGTGGTTGCTATGGTAACTCTAGCCAGTGCGGCTAGTGCTGACTAGGAAGCACAGAAACAAAGTGACATGAAGCTAGTGTGTCGGCAGCATGGAGGAGGTCTGTAACTTATCAATGATTCAGCCCCTGATGAAGGTGCACTACTACAGCACCGAAACGCGCGTCGGGTTGAAGGATTTTTTCCTTCACTTCTTCACTTTTTCTCACTTACAGGGCACTGTATCACCATGTGCAGGTAACCAACACCCTAAGTATGGTTCTGCACATTAGCACGCTTTCATTCTAACACTTTAATTTCTTTCTCCCCTGTCACTCGTATATATGTTGTCTATTTGGAGTTTATGATCATTATTTTTTTGATGGCTTCTTTCTTGGGGTTGGCTATGGATGCCTTATAACCTCATTGCGATAGAAGAGTGTATATCAGCAAGCATTTAGTTGATAGTTGACATAGTCTGACTTTGATAACAGACCTCATTCAAGTAGCTAGGATTATTTTAACTGGCTAGTGTTTCATTTCTATTGCTTATTCATTTGCACTTTGTACAGGATTTTTGTAGCAATAGTAATTGGATACAATGATCAGAGGGATTTTTCTGATCTTTACCACTTTGCTACTTAGTACAACAATTTCTTAAGCCATCCACAAAGTCTGACTTGACTTGACCTACAACAGGAGACAACAGGAGTTTATTATAAGGCTCTCTGAACATTCTGTATAGGTTCTAGACATGGACAATTTTGGTTGATTATATTAAAGTCCTGAGTCTAAACACAGTATTTATGTCCAAGAGCTTTGCAGACAGGAGAAGAGCCATTAGGCTATTCACTTTAGTTCCACGTATGAACACTCTATATATTCCTATGATCTATCTACTCAATTTTTATATTGATTTATTTGACTATCGATTTTCCAGTTGACATTCCTGTCTCCGGTCCTAGTAACCAGTAACAGGAAGGTTGTTGCCTAGTTTGTAACTTATATCAAACCTCAATACCCAATTGTCAATCAATGCCCTCAATTCATAATCTTCAGCTATTTAAAATTGTCTTTTAGCGGTTTATTAATTGATAATATACATTTAGTTGTAGATATCAATATGTATTTATATTGAGTTTATTCACTAAATACCATCTTTTAGTGAATTGGACATAAACTGCAACGTTTTGTCTGTGACTATAGTTGAATTGGAGATTTTTTCCAAATGTCATTATTATTATGAGAGCATTTTCAATTCAGTGTTTGGTGAATAAACTCCTGCATATTGTTTTCAAATGCTGGCAGCTTTACCTCTGCCTAGAAGGCAAACATATGAAATCATGGTTAGATTACCAATAAGACAAAACAACTGATGTGTGATGAGCGAAGCCATGTAGCAAATCATTCCTTGAAACCTGGATCTATGGGAAAAGCCATACTGAGAAAAGATAATACTCGACTCAATGGAATGCATATTATTGGCCTGAGAGGTTGAGTTAAAGGAACACTATAGTGTCAGGAAAACGAACATGTATTCCTGACACTATAATTGTAAAAACACTATTTAAGCTGCCTGTACACCCGTCACCCCCCTCCCCCGGCCTCCCTTTAAAAAAGGTGAGGTTACTTATCTTTTCCTTATCTCAGACAATCCAATGCTTTCACATAGGAAAGCATTGGGAGGCCGTCACGTATGCAAGGCAAAACGCCACTCTGCGCAAATCAATATCTCCTCATAGAGATGCATTGAATCCGGGGGGACTGCCTCTCGGACGTCGCAATCACATGGCCGCAAAGCAGTCTGAGTGTTCAGGCAGTCCCCTAGTGCCTAAAAAGTTAAATAAAGTTATATTTACACATTCAAATAATATATTATACATGTAGCATACATGTATAATATATTATAAGTTAATTAAAACACCTGATTAGCATATTATACATATATAAGACATGTATCATTTCATTCTTGCTGTATTTTGCTATTAATAATATATATACAACTGTATATATTAATACCAAAATACACTTAGAATTAAATGATGTAGTATAATATATGTATAATTTGCTAATAAGATGGTTTAATTAACTTAAAATATATTATACATAAAGAAATATACGTAAAATAAAAATTTTAACTATATATATATGAATAAAAATAATAAAATATATAATATATGTGCGTATGTATGTGTATAAATATATATATATATATATATAAAATTTATATATATCCAATGTGTATATTTATCTACAATATTAACATAATTAATTTTATTAATTATAATTCAAGTGACCTGTCTGACAACCTAGGCAGAAAGTCCATTGAATTTAATTTACAAGCCCTATATTTAACATTGTAACTTTTCATAACACTATAAAACCTGTACATGTGGAGTACCATTGCACTCGTGAGAATTCGCTGAACACAAATGGGAGTGTTTTAAAACACAAAAATTTGTAATGATGATGATATCATCAGTGAAAGTGCAGTTTTTGTGTGAAAAATGCATAAAAAAGAAAAGAATGAAAATTCCCTTGTGCTAGCGTTTGTGACTAAGTGGCTACTACAAAAGACTGGACTTACCCAATTTTGAATATCCTGGGTTACCTACTTTTGTGAATGATATGCCATGATGGGGGTAATTCTTATTCCTTTGCTGCCATATGGTCTCAAAGGCAACATAGGCTCGGCAAACCACTCCGGCAAACTGAAATGGGAAAGCCCTATATTTGTCTCTGTAACTTTCCGAAACCCCATAAAACCTGTACATGGGGGTACTGTTTTACCTGTGAGGAATCCATGAACATAAATATGAGTGTTAGAGCAGTAAAACCTATATTGACAATGATATCATTAGTGAAAGTATAATTGTTTTTTTATGAAGGCTAAATTTGGCCAGTGGCTACTAAAACAAAACTGGACATACCCCATTCTGAATATCCTTGGTTGTCTACTTTTGTGACTGATATGCCATGATGGGGGTAATTCTCATTCTTGGGCTGCAATATGGTCTCAAAGGCAGCATAGGCCCAGCAAACTAACCTGGCACATTTTGTAAATATGTAAAAGAGGAAAGCCCTATATTTGACCCTGTAACTCTCCAAAACACCATAAAACCTGTACATAGTACTTTTGTACTTGTGAGACATCGCTGAATACAAATATGTATAATTTGTTGCAGTAAAAATGAACAGTATTATGAAATTAACAGTTAAAATGCCATGCAGAACTTAAATTTTATTCATATTAAATTATGTTTCATATATAAATATTTTATATGGAATGAAAGCCCTGTTTCTCCTGATAAAATGACATATATAATAAGTGTGGGTGTACTTAATATGAAAGAGTTGAATTATGGTTGAACAGACATATAGCGCCAATTCCAGGTTTTGTTTACGTTTTGTTTTGATCACAACTTGTACAACTGACTCCGTCCTGAAGGGGTTAAACAAACTTAAAGAAAATAATAATGGTACAAGTAAAAATATACAGGGCACCTTACATCTCTACAATAATTATAAAACCAAGCAGCACATATACATGAGGGCTGGATTTTAAAGGGACCACCCAGGCAAAGGTACTGCTCCTGCTATGGTGGCTTGTATGATGCCATCACTGAACAAAGAGAGGGCTGGCATCCATTGGCCAGGAGAGCAAGCAGAGTAAAGTTGCCCTCTCTATAATTCTTCCTTACTTTTTTTTGTTACATTTTACTGGACATAGAAGTTATTTTAGTAAAAATATATAACATTGTAAAAAAAGTTTGCCAATTTAGATTCCATTTGTAAAAATAGTTTTGCTAAAGTGTATTTTGCTTATATAGCCAGTGTTACTTTCCTAGATATTCAGGGTACATATAGGTGGAGTGGGCAAGAGGGTTGGGTTTGACAAAAAAATGTTTATAAGAGCATAAACATTTATATGCAATTTGCATTTTTATTTTATTTTTCATTTAGCACATGCAGGACATAGTCACAATCTGCCCTCTGTATCACCTTAACATAACGTTTGCCAAGTTCAAAAAACATCTGGGCCTGAGCCCAAGGCAGATTTCAAGATGACTATATTGGCGTTTGCTTTTATACTTCCAAATGAAAATGCATCTAGAAGCAGATATTTGAAGCTCTTACTGTAAGCTCTCAGGATAAGCAGTTCCCTTTTATTTTATGTGCTATCTGCAGGTCTAATTAGTATTAGCTGAATCCCATTTCACAGCATGCAGGTGCCAATGATAGCATACACACAAATAATTAGATTTGTGCATTCATTTTCGGGTAAACGTAAATTTGCCAAATTTTGTGAGACTTGATACCGTAATTTGTCCGAAAAACTAAATAACTATCAATAGATTAACAAAAGGCAAAACAAAATTCTTTACAGACTAAATGAGTCCATGCAATTCTTAAATTAGTTTATTTGTTTTGGTCATAACAAGGATGGAGCTCTGCGATAGCTCCTTGCAATTTCTATGAAAAAAGAAACCGGTGACTGAAGTAACCAAGGGATGGGAGTATATCTGTTAGGCCAAATGCCCCTCAACGCAATAAAAAAAGAGGGTAGAACGCCCTCCCGTTCCTGCTCTATCCTATGCTATGCAGGGAAGTAGAATTTCAATTCTAAAACTCAAAGAGCGACAGGGGACATTCTTCTCTCTCACTTGTATTGCAGGGGGTGAGATATTTTCCAGCCCCTCCCCTTTTTTACACTGTTATATCTGGCAGTTGTGAGTTAAAATTTGCTAAAGTGGCTATGTTGCCTTTGAGATCGTATGGCCGCCCAGGAATGGAAATTACCCACATCATGGCATATCATTTGAAAGAGTAGACAACCCAGGGTATTCAAAATGGGGTATGTCCTTTCTAGGGATGTGCATGGAAAAAAATTTGGTTTGGTTCGGCACTTTGGCAATTCCCTAACCCCTAACCACCACAACCACATACAGGGTTACAGGTGGGATTAGGGTTATTGTTAAGGGTAGGGTTAGGGTTAGATTCCTTTCATTATTCACGTAATTTTTCCTCCCTCTCTTGTTTTGCCACTTTTAAGAAATTCAAAGCACTTTGGCACTTCCGAAATTTGGCACTTTGGCAATTCGGTTCGGCACATCCTAATTTCGGCACTTTGGCAATTCTGCATCAGAATGTCCAAATTGCCAAAATTCGTCCTAATTTTAATTCGGAACTAAACGAATTACACATGTCCAGTCCTTTCTTTTTTAGTAGCCACTTAGTTACAAACCCTAGCCAAAGTCAGCGTTCATATTGTTTTTTGCACTTTTACACAAAAACTGCACTTTCACTCATGATATCATCGTCGGGATACGTTTTATGGTTCCAGAAAAATAATATTTGTGTTCAGTGATGTCTGACGCGTGAAACAGTATCACACGTGTACAGGTTTTATAGTGTTTGTAAAGTTACAGAGTTAAATATAGGGCTTGTAAATTATATTCTCAGGACTTTCTGCATGGGTGACGTTAAGGGGTTAACACACAGAAATGTCAGGCATTGTCAGGCAATGCAAAGTGAATTTTGAATTTTAAACTGAAATATCCAATCTAAAAATATAAGTTACATAATATTACCAGTTTGCCTATTTTGGCCTCAAATTTTAAACATTTAATTCACTTTGTACTCCCAACAAGTCACACTTTGATAAATAACAGTGTGCCTCATACCTCAGCATTATATTTATTTCCCAAAGCTTATAATGTTGTTCTCCAAATACCAGTCTGCTTTATTTCCATAAATTAATTTCTCTCCTTCATGCTTCCACAACTTTCCATACTGTTGATCCCGTGAACAATTTTATATATTTTAGTCTCACTTTTTCTCCAGATTATATCTTGCACCGCTTCTAAGTATTTTAATTTCATTGCCCAACCAAAAATATCTTCTTCCATTTGTTAGAATTTTAAATAACGTCTATTAAAAAAAAACAAAAAAACAAAAAAAAAACAGTTTTATAACAGTAGTTATATCCTAGGTGCATGAAATCCTTAACCTTAGATTAGGATTTATTTAATGTTCAACCCTTTTTTTTTTTACGAAATTCTAAAAATACATGACTCATACAGACTCTCTTTTCAGTGTAGAAACCATTGATACTCTATAAATAATATATACAGTAGTTATGTTTTAGTATGTTTGATATATAAGCACAATACAGTTTTTCTAATGTAGACATGTTTTATTCCATTTAATTTGTTTTTACTTTTTCATCTACATTCTGTTACCTAGTAACACTTCCCAACCATTTCCCCAGCATCCAGACATGGTTACCTTGAGTGATTCCAGGGCTATTTGTATAATTTATCTGTTCGAATGTGCATTGCATTACTTTGATAAAGGTCCTAAAGTAATTTGGTTTGAGATGTCATTCCAATTCCAGAGCTTCTTTTGGCTATGTTTCTTCCTCTCTTATAAATATGTCTAGTGCTAAAACACAGTTTGACGCACTAGCACATACAATAGCTTTGAGCACATTTTTACAAGTATGACAGTACACAACAAATCAAGTTAAAGTGCACCTGTCATGTACAATCAACCTCACCATAACAAGTGGAACTTAAACATATAGAACACAAAAGAAGATAAAAAAATTATGTGCATGCTGCTTGGTTGCATATCTATTGGCTTCATTGAATAATTATTTTGGTAGTGGGACAAAATATATCACCTAAAGGAAGACAATAAGCAGGTCGAGCAGCTTAAGAGGTTCTCACTAAAATAAATATAACATACAACATAGAAAATCCAGTGTAGTCACTCACTCACTAAACAACTCCAAAGCTCACAAAATGTAGTAGTTTTTTTGGGTTGTTTTTTTTGAACAGGCACTTTTAACAGGGACCCACTATTACCACAACACCAATGTAACCTATTTTTGTCAGGTACTATTATGTTAAATAAGGCCTTGGAATGAGGCACTTGTGGCACTGAGGGACGATTTTTGGAATGACAAGATTTAAAAAAATGTTAGACTGTGAAATTCTGAAAGTGTAAAAATATACAGAATATTCATACAAGGAAAAGGGAGGTGCAAGAGTTCCATGCCTATCGGCACAATGCTGACAACAGATGTTTTTATGCACAGAATTAACATTAGGAATGCCAATGTTACATGTGTTGGGAGTGTAACTAGCCATATAACAATAAATATCTCTGTATGTGCAATGCTGCAAGCAATGCTGCAAGCTACAAATCCAAAATGAAACCATTTGAAGACACAATTCCAGAGTAAAACTTGGACATCTCCATCCCACAGCACCAATTTCATGGAGTGAACAAAGCCCCATAGTGCCTAACTTACCACTGTTTTTTTGGTGTTACCCTATTCTACAGACAGCAACTAACTGTAGCAAAAACAAAGATTTCAGAGTTCCAAGTGCCTTGTAGAAAGGTTGAGGAAGTACAAGAATGTGTATGGAAGCCAGTTCACGCCATGCCTGCTCTTGCACCATGCCAACGATCCTAGTTAGAAATTTCACCTCTTACAATAAGCATTACTCAGAAAGCCCTTCACGCTGTGTAGAGAATGGCTATTGTTAAGGTTCAGTGATGGAGGATAAATACATTAACCTTGCCTAGAGATGAGCCATACCTGCTTCAGAAATAACATAATGGTTTTCTGTAAAGTGTGGCCTGCAATTTTTGAAAATTTTTTTTTTTTGTATTTGTGATATTTCAGCGTTGATTTGTATTGATATCTCCATACTGAGGTCTGAGGTTGGGGTTTAGCCTGCGGCTGCAGCTTTGCCCGGGCGGTGCGTCCATGAGGGCGGACCGCACCGCCCGGGCGCAGCCTGAGGAGAGGGGGCTGACAGGAGGGAAGCGCTGAGCGCTCCCTCCTGTCAGCTTCCTCTATGTAGCGTGGCCGAGCCCAGTATGGTCGGCGGGTACAGGGAGCATCTGTCTCCTGTACCCGGCCGGACTAACATTGTGTGCACTTCCTGTTAGTCGGCCGGGTACAGGAAGACAGGCTCTCTCTACTGCCGACTCCTGAGAAATGAGGAGGAGGGGGAGAACAAATTGGGAGGAAGGGGGAGAAGGAATTGTCAGGGAGGGAGAAGAAATTGGGAGGGGGAAGAAGGAATTGTCAGGGGAGGGGGAGAAGAATTGGAAGGGAGGAGGGGGAGAAGAAATTGTCAGGGGAGGGAAAGAGGTGGGAGGAGGAGGGAGAAAGAAGGAATTGTCAGGGGAGGGAAGAAGAAGTGCTTGGGGGAGGGGGAGAAGAAATGGGGAGGGTGGGAGAAAAAGAAGGTGGTAGGGAGGGTGGGAGAAAAAGAATTTATTGTTAGGGGAGGGGGAAAAGAGGTGTCAGGGAGGGGAGAAGAAATTGTCAGGGGAGGGAGAAGAAGTGGGAGGGAGGGGGGAAGAAAAGTGGGAGGGGAGAAGGTCAGGGGGAGAAGAAATTGTGGGGGAGGGGGAAAGAAACTGTCAGGAGGGGGGAGAAGAAATTGAGGGAGGGGGAGAAGAAATTCTCAGGGGAGGGGGGGGAAGAAGAAATTGGGAGGGGAGGGGGAGAAGAAGAAATTGGTAAGGGAGGGGGAGAAGAAGAAATTGACAGGGGGGAGAAGAAGAAATTGGTGGGGGGAGAAGAAATTGATGGGGTGAGAGTGACAGGGGAGGGAGGGGCAATGAGAGTGGGAAGGGGGAGGGGAGAAGAGAGTGACAAGGGAGAGGGGGGAGAAGAGAGTGACAAGGGAGGGGGGAGAGATTAACATCCATCACACACACATGCAATGCACCCCTTGTACACAGAAAAACACACAATGCATTACACACAGACACACACACAAACAATGCAACCCTTACAAACAATGCATCCCTTACACACACACAAACACACAATGCATTCCTTACACACACTCAATGCACCCCTTACACACACTCAATGCACCCCTTACACACGCACACACTGCATCCTGTACATACACAGAAACACACACATCTTGCAGCCCTTACACATACAAACTCAGATTCACACAATGCATTCCTTACACACATATCAGGACATCCCCTACACACTCCACCCCCTGTGAACAAACTCATTGGTGGAACATGAAGGTGGACCCTGGGACCCAGACCTTGAGCTGTGTAAAGGGCCCCCAAAAAATGGAGCTGCTTACCGTTCTCCCAGAACATTGATTTTTGTGACCACAGTTACAAACAGCCTCCAGAGAGCCTGTTCTACACCAGACCAGTGGAGCCAGACTGCAGCTAGAGCCCATCATCATCCTCATCTCGTTGTAAGTAGGCAATCTAGTATATTATTCGTGGCACTAATCTCTAATTTACCTCACATTAAAGAAACACTATAGTCCCCAGAACCACTGCAGCTTAATGTAGTTGTTCTGGTGTCTATAGCCTGTCCCTGTATGCCTTATAATGTAAACACGGCGGCACTGCAGCACTGGCGTTAGTTAACATGGCAGATCATATGGGTGGAGCATTGTGATGTCACATGGGGGGGCGGCAAACTTTACTTTTGCCTAGGGCGGCAAAAATCCTTGCACCGGCCCTGGGTTTAGCAATATGATTTACCTTAAGGCAGCATGTCAAATGTAAATGACCGCTAGTTAAATGATTTGTTGTCCAATGTGACGTCACGTGAAGCATGTCAAACTGCCCCGCCCACCACCTAGCAGCTAGTTATTCTCTGCAAGTTGTGACATTTCAGTTACTGGCAAGTGTTGTACTCACAAGCTGTCAGCCTTGACTTTCCAGCTTAGCTAGACTACAATTCCCTACGTACCCCGAGCCAGCTGGTGGTGGGTGACAGCAGTCCATGGTTTATAGTGTTTGTATGAACATGCAGTCTCTCAGAGTGTGTTATTAAAAAAACACACAGTAGAGCAATAGATGGACAGACCCGCCCTCCCAGACTAACACAATAACTGGGAGCAGCAGTGTAACCAGCCATGTGCTCCATTCAGTCTCCTCCTCTTCCTCCCTGTCTGCTGTTGCTGTTACAGTGAAATCATTCCTTTCCTGTCACCTCCATCTCTCCAGCGAGGGTACTCCAAACTCTAATACCACAATAACTAACCTTTCCACCCGCTAGATCCGGCGGTAGAAAGCTCTCTGTGACACATCCCACATGTATCAAACAAACTAACAGCACTTCGTGTGAAGGTGGGCAATCCCAATACTATCCAAGTCACGGTTTTGCACCCTTGGCAAGCGGGACGAGGTATGCTGTGTAAATGTGTATGTCTTGTAACATGTATTTAAGCAATAATCGTGTTCATGCAGTTAACTTGAAAAGTTTGTATGTTATTTGATGTTGCATATGAAGTACTGGAATACAGGTGGTCCTCGTTTTGCGACCTACCTGTTTTACGACGGCTCGCACTTACGTCCAGCTCTCTCGTGGGGTAGAAAGTGCGAGCTGTCGTGGGAATTAGAGGGATTCCCTGTTCTGCTGCATTCTTCTATGTTCGCATGTTTGTATTCAAAGACATTTCCCCGAACATAGATGAACGCAACAGAGCAGGGAATCACTCTTATCTATGTTTGGGGAAATTTCCCCGAGCATAGATTAGACTCGGGGATTCCCTGCTCTTGTGCTCTTTATAAACATCTTTATAAACATTTTTGTTCTTACAATATTCACGTGTACCAGTTTTAATATTTCTTTAATATAAACGTACCACAAATGGTCCAAGAACACTTGAATTCCATGCAAACAATATTATGAGTTACATTTGCAACACAAAACACAAAAAAAGACATAAGAATTGATGATACAATATATAAACATAAAAGTCTACTAGTGGATTGGATAAAGACGACATTTACCCTGCAATGCTTTAAAATATGAATATGATAAGGGAAATGAGGAGAAAATAAATATATGCTAGAATATGGTATGAAAAGAACCATCAAACTGTTAATGCAAACAAGAAAGACATGCAAATTAGAAAACTATTAATGCAAATTAGAAATGCCTTTGAAAGAATTGTTAGTCATTAATCAAATTTAGGACAAGTCTTTTCATAAAACAAGTATATTTTTTGCTGACATTTATGCAATTTAAAAAAAAAACTGAAGTCCTTTTTCTAAATAAAAAAAAAAAAATATGCTAAAAGCCAACTTTTAGCCATGTGTTAGAATAAGCGATCACTATACAACTAACTCTTCTGGCTTCCGGTATCTAGTTTGCCATCAGCCAAATAGAAACAATAATTTGTTGACCCAACTGATCAGTGATCAGTGAAACAACATTCTTCCAGTAGCTCCTAGTTATATTATACCTGGACATTGAAAACATATGCATGTTTGCATTATTGTAGAAGTAATCTACTAAAGTGAGAATTCAAGGTGTATTCAAAATGAGTTTCCAACTCAGGGAGAGAATCCAAACTGAACGTGTAGCTGAATTAGAGAATGTATCCAGTTCGGCTTGTTTGACCTTCAATGTGAAATTCACTTTTAATTCCATGTTTTGTGAATAACCCTGCAAGCAGGGTTACCACCTGGCCAGTATTTTACTGGCACAGTCGAAATTTAAGGCTGTCTGGCTGGTCCCGATATTGCAAAAATTCTGGCAATGCAAAGGTTGGTAATTTTCTAAGACAGGAGACTGGGGAGTGGTAAGAGAAAGGGAGCCAAAATATCCACCTCTCGCATACATGGCAAGTACACACATTGTTATATACGCACAATAACACCCACACATACACAGTAGATACAATGAAATACACTGCCACTAAAGTGGGTTAAAGCTTTAACACACCTTAGCCACACACACACATAGAGGCAGAGAGTGTCAGCTGTCCGCGCTCTGCCAATGACTGTTATGCTGTGCAACAAAAGTGTATTTGCTTTATACTTTACTTTATTTTATGAAGAAGTCTTCATAAGTGTGGAGCATGTTTGTCTATTTACTGCCCATCCTCTTCCCTGATTTCATACCTCTTAAATAAAGGGATACTATAGTGCCAGGAAAACAAAGTATTTTTCCTGGCACTATAGGTTCCTACAGTGCCCCCCTCACTCACTCCCTCCCCCCCGCAGCACTTCTGTCCCTCCTTCAGTCACTTACCTAAATCCAGCGCCGCCCACGCTCTTCCCCCACCAACGTAAATGCAAATACATTAAACAGCAGCCTGCAAATGCAGACATACAGATACAGACACAGACTAATAGATACACAAACTCATATGCATACAGATACAATGACATACACAGATACCAGGGCCGGCCCAAGACATTTTTCTGCCTGGGCCCCCCACAACAACGCCACCAAAACATGCCCACACTCATTATGTTGTATTATGATAATTAAAACCAAAATGAAATAGATCATGATTAGATAAATACATTCCAGTAACATATTTAGATAATTGCACACTAAATTAAACGTCACAACATATATGCTTCTGCAGTGGTAATAAAATATTAGCTAAGTACAATATCCGCCAATCACGAACAATAACAAACCAAAAAGGAGTAAGTTAAGTTGTCATGTGGGATGTATGCCATTAGTCTGGAGAAGTAGTGGTGTGTACGCTAGGGATGTAGTGTGTCTGCGTGTGTGATGGTAGATGTAGTGTGTGTGTGTGCTAGGGATGTAGTGTGTCTGTGTGTGTCCTAGGGATGTGGTGTGTCCCCTAGGGATGTAATGTATGTCTGTGCTTAGGATGTAGCAAGTCTGTGTGTGTATGCTGAGGATGTAGCATGTGTGTGTGCTAGGGAAGTAGTGTGCATGCTAGGGGTGTAGTGTGTGTGCACTAGGGATGCAGTGTATCTGTGTGTGCACAAGAGATGCAGTGTGTCTGTATGCGCTAGGGATATAGTTTGTCTGTGTGTGCGCTAGGGATGCAGTGTCTGTGTATGCGCTGGGGATGTAGTGTGTATGTGTGCTGAGGATGTAGTGTGTGCGCGCGCAGGGGATGTAGTGTGTCTGCTGGGGATGTAGTGTGTCTGCTGGGGATGTAGTGTTTTTGTGTGTGTGCGGGGGATGTAGTGTGTGTTAGGGATGTAGTGTGCCTGTGTGCTGGGCATGTAGTGTGTCTGTGTGTGCTGGGGATGTAGTGTGTGTGTGAGATGTAGTGTGTGCTGGGGATGTGGTGTGTGTGCTAGGTATGTAGTGTATATGTGTGCTGGGCATGTAGTGTGTCTGTTTATGCAAGGGATGTGGTGTGTGCTGGGGATGTAGTGTAGTGTATCTTTGCGTGCTAGGGATGTAGTGTGTGCTGGGGATGTAGTGTATATGTATATGTGCTGGGGGCGTAGTGTGTCTGTGTGTGCTGCGGATGCAGTGTGTGTGTATGTGCTGGGGACGTAGTGTGTTTGTGTGTGTGCTGGGGACGTAGTGCATCTGCGTGTGTGCTGGGGATGTAGTCTGCCTGCGTGTGTGCTGGAGATTTGGTGTGTGTGCTGGAGATGTAGTGTGTGTGCTGGAAATGTAGTGTATCTTTGTGTGCTGGGATTGGAAATCCTAGGCCCAGCACACTGTGTGCATCATTGTTAATTTTGTCGACTAACCATTTTAGTCAAATTTTAGCTGACTACAATTTTTGAGATTCGGTCGACTAAAACTAAAATAAAGCAAAATTAAAAAAAAAAAAAAAAACTAGATTGAATTTCTTGCAAAAATTTACACGTGCCGGTAAGATGCATGGAGGAGGGAAAAGAAGAAATTAGACACATGGGGACTGAGGCAATGAGACACATGGGGACTGAGGCAATGAGACACATGGGGGCTGGGGCAATGAGACAACGCCTGTGCTAGCTACAGCACACATAGCCAGACATAAAGGGGAAGTCTGACGCTCCCGGGCACCAGCCCACAGCAACAGCTCTGCAGCAAATTGATGTAAGTAAAGTTCCCACTGAAGTTCCGGCACGCACAGCTAGTAATCTCAGAGTGCCGGAGCTTTAGTGGGAAACATGTCATAACCCTGAGGACTCGGCCAGCCCCAGAACAGCCTCCCTCTCCAGACTCCTATGATTTTTCTTTTAGTTTTGAGCGGCCTCCCAGCCCTCTCCAGCGGACAAGCTGATCGGGGAAGACTGGGCTTTCCAGGCAAAATGCTGCCCATGTCAAAGTTCCACCTGGAGCCATGGCCCCACTGAAGTACAAATACGCACACTGACACTCATATACGCACTATGACAAACACACAGATACACAAACACACAGATATGTACACTGACACACACAGATATACAGACATACAGATACACATACACAAAGATGCATACATACAGATACAGACACAGATACCTAGATGTACACACACTGACACACAAAACTTACAGATACACACAGACAAACTCTCAGATTTACAGACTTACAGATACACAGACATACAGATAAACACTGATACAAATACAGATACACACATTGACACACACATGCAAAGACATACACATATGCACATTGACACACACACAGATATACTGACACATACACACAGATACTCAAGACATACACACACTGCACAAACACTACATACATGCTGACACCCAAAACACACACGCTGTTGAGAGTCGAGGTCCCCCCCAGCTGTCTGGTCAGGTTAGAAGGGTCTCGGTCATGCTATTAAAGTGCACGACCGGGCCTTTCATAGTACATATCCATCGGGTGGCCCTGAGTGCATGGGCCACCCAATGGATGCGCTCACCTTGCCGTCCCCAGCCTGTGTGGGGCGGTTGCACCGCTGCCATTACCGGGTTTTTACTCGTACCCCCTGGGGCACTGAATTGTACCCCTGGGGGTACGCGTACCACAGGTTGGGAACTGCTGCTTTATATGAAGAGATTCTGAGAATTCCCTTGCAAAGCAGAGCAGTGAGGATCTCACCAAGAATCCCAGGTGGGGATTATACCACCCACGCTGATCTGCTCAGAACATTGTGAGTACATTTTAGCTATTATTACTCCTGATCTATTACTTTTATACAGAGAGCACTATTGTTGCCTTTTATATTTTGTTTCTGGTTTTATATACACCCGGCTGCCAAGATATCTGCTGACTCGACCTTCCAATGATATCCTATAAATAGGTGATCAAAACCACTGCATGCACATCACACTAGAGCTGGTTTAAGCTCTATTATATGTGAGTAGAAATTTTGGAAGTCTCATATATATATATATATATATATATATATATATATTTTTTATTTTTTTTCCCACTTTATATTGAACTTATTGCACTATTTGAGTCTTATTTCTCTACCATTTATATATATCTGTGGAACATGAACATCCCGGTGACTATCAAGTTTGAAGAAGGAGAAAACCTATCCAGGCACCTAGAGACTTTTTCATATCTCTGTCAGCAAGACTTATTTTGTTATTGCTGCTATTTTCTTAGGATACCTGTATTTCATATACTTTTTAGAAGTTTTATTTCCTGTTTTTACTTTACCCTTCATATTGGTAATTATATGATTTGCAATATGCATGCAGTGGGCTTCCCCAGCTTTTCTCGGTTGGCACACAATGAATGCAGTGTCTCTTCCAAATAGGACTGGGGGACATGCTGTGCATACGAATGGAAGTCTAAGGAAATAAATGTCAGGCTTATCTCATTTTATATCTTTAACAACTTATAAAATAGCCTGGGGTACTAATTCCAAGGCAAGAAGTGTCCATTAAATGAAGAATATGAACATATATTCACATTACAACAGGCATATAGATAGTAAATCGCTAACTATCATTTATAAATGATCCTACATGGAAAATAGCTAAAATACTGCTAATTGTCAACGTTTATTTTTTTCTCGCAGGAAACCGGACAGATTTGAGTTTTTCAACAAATTAAACAAAATGTAGTTCTCATGTAGATAATGAATTGGCACATGTGTGCGTTATGCAATAACTGAGCAAAATCCTCAAGGTCATTATAATTTACCAAAACTGACAATATCTGTGTCTATTAGATCTAATAAACATGACATTCAGCATGCTATTATATACATTATGTATCTTTATGCATTTCTCTACTTTAAAGTGAACTTATTACTATAATTTATTTGGGGAAGTTAGCAAAAAATAAAACATTTACCTTAGTTAGAGGAGAGATGATAACGTTTGGCTTGTGGTGCAAAACAAATGAACTGCCTTTTCTAAAATAAAACTCACACAGAGAACAAAGTTTTCCTAAACCTAGCAGAAGAATGGTTGAGTATCCCGTTATACATGGTGCCCTCTTCACCTATTGTACCTGTATACTCTGTTTTGTTAGAATTAATTGTTCGTCTTGTTTTTATCTATCGTATAGTGCTGTAGAACATGTCGGCACTATATAAATAATTTTAAATGCCCTAAATGACGAATATCGCAAATCATTTTTATTTATTAAAAACTGACCGACTTTGGATCAATGAAAGATTGCAAGATAATGACCAGAACAACTATAGCTTAATGTAGTGCTTCTGTTGTCTATAGCCTTTCCCTGCAGGCTTACTGATGTAAGGACTGCCTTTTCAGTAAAAAGGCGGTGTTTCATTACTGCCTTCACAAAACTCTAGTGGCAGTCACTCAGACAGCCACTAGAGATGCTTCCTGGGTCAGTGCTGCATAATGTGTAGCACTGACATTTTGCAAAGACACTGTTTCAATGCATCTCTATGTGGAGATTCTGACTAGCCCAGTGCAGCGTTTTGCCATGCATGCGCAATAGCCTTCAAATGCTTTCTTATGAGAAAGCATTGGAGTGACTGAGATCATCAAGTTTGAGGAGGGGCCGTGGTGAAAAAAAAAGGTGAGTAAAATCACCTTTTTAAAGTAAGGAGAGGGGGGGAAGGGCAACATGTTTGTATTCCTGACACTATAGTGTTCATTTGACTATCACTATCTATGAAATGAAACACATATAAAAGGCAATGCAATGGTCTTTAGTGTGAGTAGCTGACGTCTCACACTCCGTATTCAATGTCCACGTTTCTGGATACCACAAAATCTGTATTTTGTTTTAAATAAATAGCATGCAGTCACTGTCCATATATTTAAACTGTGACATCTGATTCCAAAGTACTCAGAATATGCAATGTGGTCCAGGTGGCACAGTTAAAACTTGAGATGTCTGTCTGAATGTCTTAAGTTATTTGTTTGTGTGTCTTGCTTATTTGGGACAATGGGGGAAAGAAAGCATGCTTGACAACCAAAAAGTAGGAGCAAAATCATAGTGGAAGATGTCGGCAGTGTCAAAATAAACATAACGAGATGGGCAAACTAATTAGACATAGAAATATCAGTTATGAAATATAAAGAAGACTTTCCGGGGAAAAAATGTGCACTATGTATGCAGTTTTAAAGCGCTACATGATGGTGCAGAAAAAGTATCTGGCAATAGAGCCATTTTAACTTTCTCGATCAAGTTATACAGAGTAAGCATCTATGTGATGTGATACATCTAGTTCCTTTCTGAGAAGCTAATAAACATTTGCCTTAAGCATGCTTTGTTCCGTTTTGTTAAATTGCATTCATTCTTTACCTTCCATTTTAAACTGCTTACACATATAACAGTTTCAAAACCTTTTCTTAATTGATTTAGAAATGATATATGCATGCTTTTCATAGAGGAGATGTTCTTAAAGGAAGACTATAGGGTCAGGAACACAAACATGTATTCCTGACCCTATAGTATTAAAAACACCATCCAACCCTCCCTGCCCCCCTAAATATATTAAAATCGTACCTTTATTCCAGTCTGCTGCTGACTCTGCCCCTGATCTGCCTGCTTGGCTGACATTATCAGAAGGGTTTATCTCAGCTAATCACATAGAAAAGCATTGATTTGGCTGAGCTTGTCCATGAGGCAGATCAGGAGCAGAGCCAACACAAGCCAAACACAGCCCTGGCTAATCAGCATCTCTTCATAGAGAGGCATTTGATCATTGCATCTCTATAAGAAAATTCAGTGTCTCCATGCAGAGGGTGGAGACACTGAATAACATTGCTTCACAGTGTGCAGCACTGCCCCAGGAAGTACCTCTAGTAGTCATCTGAGGAGTGGCCAGTGGGGGTATCCCTAGGCTGTAATGTAAACACTGTATTCTCTCTGAAAAGACAGTGTTTACTGCAAAAAGCCTGAAGGGAGTTCTATAGAGCTTTGCTTGCACTAATGCAGAGCTTGCAAATACATATTAGCCATTCACATGTATTGTTTTTTTATCGTCTCCTGATAAGCCTTGGTTATACTCACCAGAACAAATACATTAAGCTGTAGTTGTTCTGGTGACTATAGTGTTTTTTTAATTGTGCACCTTTTTAATTTGTTTTCAGCTTTATTTTTTTAGTTTAAAAAAAAAAAAGTCCAGTTCTATATCTGTTTATCCTATCAAAACTCACCATTTTCCCTTCCTTTTTATAAGAGGGAGAATACACACCAATAAAGTGTGTATTATATGAAAATAATAGGATTGAGGGGTTCTGGAGATCTCATGATAAACAGATGGCAGGATTCCCTTAATACCTATGTCATGGTGATGTATTATTTTTATGGGGATTAGGGTCCAAGCTACGATAAGGATAATTTCCGCTCCAGGACTGCAATCTGCTCAGGTGGGTGGAAGATCTCCCAAATGCTTGTAATTTTATAATTCTGTGTGATAACCATGATAATAACAAGATACAGTATAACAATAATCAATCATTTGTTTTTAATCTAATTAATTTAGCAATGGTAAAAGTGCCCACTTAAATGGGCACTTTAAGCACCAGAACCTGAAGCTCCTACTAAAGTACCCCCTGGATTACCAAAAATAAATGTATGTACAATGCTGGAGTGTTGTATTTACAGTCTGGTTTGAATCCCCCTTATTCTCTGAGATAAGAGGTTCACTTGCCTATAATCTACTGGTAAGACAATCACTAGCCTCAGCTCTGCTCTTCCTGCCAGGAGACCATGTGTACTGATGATCTCCTGGCCAAGAAAGCTTTTTATGATAAGCACCTTCTAATTGACAGTTGTCGCGGTGCAACCGGGCCACTTTATAATATTGACAAATTCTCTTGAAAACACCACTTTAAGTGACACAGAGGGGACACTATTACCCATAAAACAACTTAGCAAACTAAAGTACTTTGGGAATTTGGAGTGTTACTTTAAGTTTTAAACCACATCTGAACAATTTGGCTATTCTGGTGATCCCTAAGGCACCTGTAATGAATGCTTTTTCCATAACACTCCTGGCACAATAACCACTACAGAGCATGATAGTGGTTGTGGTGTTTGGAGTGTTCCTTTAAGCACTGAAATATTCCTAATTTAGTATTCTGTGTACCAGATGGATTGAATCATTACTTAAAAAAAAGATAATAGAAGCCATTTGTAACAATTTAGAGACAGTTTACTTTCCAGAAAAAAAATCACTCATATTAGCAGGAATGTTCGCTGTAAACATAGTGTCTCTCTACAGTCTCCATCACGTTCTAATTAGCCATTACAGCTCTTGCAAATACGATTGTATATCACTTAAACCATTAATATGGGAATTCCATGTCTGCATAATCATTATGTATAGATCCGGTACTTCCTGTTCAAATAATAGCGGCTCCAAAAAGAGGTCTTCAAATTGAACAACACTAAGAACATTAGCAAATGTATCCTATAACACCTATACCCTAAAATACAATCATTGTTACTTACAATAACACTTAAAGTAATGTGTGCTGAAATACTTAAATTAATCCATTAACAACCAATGGAATGCTGTCATCATAATTTATTTCATACTAGTCAGTTGTAAAAATGGAAAGGCTTACAGTTCTATAGAGCTTTGCTAAGGCAGAGCGGACAAGTACATACCAGCTATTCACATGTATTGGTTGTTTATCACCTCCCAATAAGCCTTTTATCCGTTTAAATTGTTTAAATTATCACCATAAAAGGCTTATCGGGAGCTAATAAATATTGGTTTAAATATTATCAGTTTCGGGGACTTGGCTTAAGTAGTGACGAGCATGGCTGCGGCTCTCTGAGGGGAACAATGCAACTTAAAGGGACACTATAGGCACCTAGGCCACTTCAGCTCATTGAAGTAAGTGCAAAGGTAATTATTGAATTTTTTAAGTATACCAGACAGCCACTAGAGGGACTTCCAGGCAGTTAGGCAACTTTTGGTTGCCTGATGATGAATGTCCTCACACTATGCATGGGGATGTCCAGCATCACCCAAAACCCCATAGGAAAGCACCGTCTGACAGCGGTGGAGGAGCAAAGGCGGACCTGAGGGACATCCGTGCTGGACTGAGGTGAGTGACAGAAGGAGTTTTTAAGCGTGGGGTAGCTATAGTGCCAGGAAAACAAGTTTTCCTGGCACTTTAGTTTCCCTTTAAGCAATGTTAGCAAGCAAACCAGAAAAACGGCAACAAAAAAACCCAACAGGGGGGAATGCTTAATTACCCTACCCTTCCACCCAAATAACCTCTCTGAGATTCCTTGGAGAATTAAGAAGATACTCAGTTTGAGATCCAATAATTGAAGGGCTTTTTTTTTTTTTTATTCACCAACTATACTCTGTGAATGTAACCTTGAAATCCACATATTTGGTGTATTGGTGATATTACTCTATTTTGGTTTCTATTTTATTTTTTGTAGATATACTTTTTTGTACAATAACCATTACAACCTGCTGTAGAGGTCATGGTGCCAAAAGTTCCATGACGCCCTCCTAGTGTAAGTAGTCAGAGAGTTTAAGAACAGTTTGCCAACTTACCTGGAGTCTGCATGGAGCCGTTTGCCTCCTCCAGAGAAGGTCAGCTTAAAGGATCACTATAGTGTCAGGAAAACAAAGCGGTTTTCCTGACACTATAGTGCCCTGAGGGTGCCCCCACCGTCAGGGTCCACCTCCCGTGGCGCTGGAGGGGTTAAAACCCCTTCAGTTACTTACTTTAATCCAGCACTGGGTTCCCTCGGCGCTGGTGACCTCTCCTCCCCGTCCGACGTCTCTGGAGCCGAATGCGCATGCTTTCACGAAATACGCCTCCAGCGTCACAGATGCGCCTCTAGTGGCTGTCCGTAGAGGCTGGATTAACCCCAAATGTAAACATAGTAGTTTCTCTGAAACTGCTATGTTTGCATCTGAAGTGTTAAAACCTGAGGGACCTGGCACCCAGACCACTTCATTGAGCTAAAGTTAATGTCCTCCTGCATCGCCAATCTTAGCTCAGTGCCGGGGGTCCTGGCTATAGAGGGGGTGACAGTGACAGATTCGGTATTAAATTGATTGTAGGACAGCACCAGGGCATTCCAGGTACCTGCTGATGGACAGGGACCAAGGCTACTATGCACTTAACCCTATGGAAATTAAAACAGTTGGGGAAAAAACCTGACTGAGCTCTGCAGTGTTTGCATTTAGTTGATATGTTGTGCCTTTCACTTGATTGGAAAGGGCCTTGGACAGATTGCTGATAGAAAGCATTCTGATATTTCCTTTGTTTATTTTGTTCAACAATTATTATTTAATGAGACAGTGAAATAAAGTAAACATGCATACATCAGCTTCCCAGGGGCTGTTATGCTATTGTGCACTTTACACGCAATATTGCATTGAGGGGGAAAATGAAGTTTAACCGAGGACAAATGTTATTAAGATAATTATGGATGGAGCTGTATAAATATATATACATATACAAATATAATTGGCATATGGTGGATGGATATATACACACACACACAGTATCTCACAAAAGTGAGTGCACCCCATCAAATTTTTGTAAATATTTTCTTATATCTTTTCATGTGACAACACTGAAGAAAGTACACTCTGCTGCAATGTAAAGTAGTAAGTGCACAGCCTGTATAACTGTATACATTTGCTGTCCCCTCAAAATAACACACAGCAATTAATGTCTAAACCGTTGGCAACAAAAGTGAGTACATCCCTAAGTGGAAAGGGCCAAATTGGGCCCAATTAGCCATTTTCCCTCTCTGGTGTCATGTGACTCGTTAGTGTTACAATGTCTCATGAGTGAATGGGGAGCAGGTGTGTTTATATTTAGTGTTATCGCTCTCACACTCTCTCATACTGGTCACTGGAAGTCCAACATGGCACCTCATGGCAATGAGCTCTCTGAGGATCTGAAAAAAGGAATTATTGCTCTACATAAAGATGGCCTAGGCTATAAGAAGATTGCCAAGACCCTGAAACTGAGCTGCAGCATAGTGGGCAAGACAATACAGCAGTTTCACAGGACAGGTTCCACTCAGAACTGGCTTCGCCAAGAAGTTGAGTGCACATGCTCAGCGTCATATCCAGAGGTTGTCTTTGGGGAAATAAGACGTATGAGTGCTGCCAGCATTGTTGCAGAGGTTGAAGGGGTGGGGGTCAGCCTGTTCGTGCTCAGACCATACGCTGCATACTGCATCAAATTGGTCTGCATGGCTGTCGTCCCAGAAGGAAGCCTCTTCTAAAGATGATGCACAAGAAAGCCCACAAACAGTTTGCTGAAGACAAGCAGACTAAGAACATGGATTACTGGAAGCATGTCCTGTGGTCCGATGAGACCAAGATAAACTTAATTGGTGCAGATGGTGTCAAATATGTGTGGCAGCAATCAAGTGAGGAGTACAAAGACAAGTGTGTCTTGACTATAGTCAAGCATGATGGTGGGAGTGTCATGGTCTTGGCCTGCATGAGTGCTGCCGGCACTGGGGAGCTACAGTTCATTGAGGGAATCATGAATGCCAACATGTACTGTGACATACTGAAGCAGAGCATGATCCCCTTCCTTTGGAGACTGGGCCGCAGGGCAGTATTCCAACATATCGACCACAAACACATCTCCATGATGACCACTGCCTTGCTAAAGCTGATGGACTGGCCAAGCATGTCTCCAGACATAAACCCTATTTAGCATCGGTGGGGCATCCTCAAACGGAAGGTGGGGAAGCGCAAGGTCTCTAACATCCACGAGCTCTCTGATGTCGTCATGGAGAAGTGAAAGAGGACTCCAGTGGCAACCTGTGAAGCTCTGGTGAACCCCATGCCCATGAGGGTTAAGGCAGTGCTGGAAAAGAATGGTGGCCACACAAAATATTGACACTTTGGGGTTTACTCACTTTTGTTGTCAACGGTTTAGACATTATTGGCTGTGTTGGGTTATTTTGAGGGGACAGCAAATTTACAGTTATACAGGCTGTGCACTTACTACTTTACATTGTAGCAGAGTGTTATTTCTTCAGTGTTGTCACCTAAAAAGATATAATAAAATATTTACAAAAATGTGAAAGGTGTACTCACTTTTGTGAGATACTGTATATATATATATACTGCTCAAAAAAATAAAGGGAACACAAAAATAACACATCCTAGATCTGAATGAATTAAATATTCTTCTAAAATACTTTGTTCTTTACATAGTTGAATGTGCTGACAACAAAATCACACAAAAATTTAAAAAAATGGAAATCAAATTTTTCAACCCATGGAGGTCTGGATTTGGAGTCACACTCAAAATTAAAGTGGAAAAACACACTACAGGCTGATCCAACTTTGATGTAATGTCCTTAAAACAAGTCAAAATGTGAGGCTCAGTAGTGTGTCTGGGCTCCACGTGCCTGTATGACCTCCCTACAACACCTGTACATGCTCCTGATGAGGTGGCGGATGGTCTCCCGAGGGATCTCCTCCCAGACCTGGACTAAAGCATCTGCCAACTCCTGGACAGTCTGTGGTGCAACGTGACGTTGGTGGATGGAGCGAGACATGATGTCCCAGATGTGCTCAATTGGATTCAGGTCTGGGGAACGGGCGGGCCAGTCCACAGCATCAATGCCTTCGTCTTGCAGGAACTGCTGACACACTCCAGTCACATGAGGTCTAGCATTGTCTTGCATTAGGAGGAACCCAGGGCCAACCGCACCAGCATATGGTCTCACAAGGGGTCTGAGGATCTCATTTCGCTACCTAATGGCAGTCAGGCTACCTCTGGCAAGCACATGTAGGGCTGTGCGGTCCCCCAAAGAAATGCCACCCCACACCATTACTGACCCACTGCCAAAACAGTCATGCTTGAGGATGTTGCAGGCAGTAGAATGTTCTCCACGGCGTCTCTGGACTCGCGTACTCAGTGTGAACCTGCTTTCATCTGTAAAGAGGAGAGGGCACCAGTGGTGAATTTGCCAATCTTGGTGTTCTCTGGCAAATGTCAAACGTCCTGCACAGTGTTGGGCTGTAAGCACAACCCCCACCTATGGACATCGGGCCCTCATACCACCCCCATGGAGTCTGTTTCTGACCGTTTGAGCAGACACATGCACATTTTGGGCCTGCTGGAGGTCATTTTGCAGGGCTCTGGCTCTGGCAGTGCTCCTCCTGTTCCTACTTGCACAAAGGCGGAGGTAGCGATCCTGCTGCTGGGTTGTTGCCCTCCTACGGCCTCCTCCATGTCTCCTGATGTACTGGCCTGTCTCCAGGTAGCGCCTCCATGCTTTGAACACTACGCTGACAGACACAGCAAACCTTCTTGCCACAGCTCGCATTGATGTGCCATCCTGGATGAGCTGCACTACCTGAGCCACTTGGGTGGGTTGTAGACTCCGTCTCATGCTACCACTAGAGTGAAAGCACTGCCAGCATTCAAAAGTGACCAAAACATCAGCCAGGAAGCATAGGAACTGAGAAGTGGTCTGTGGTCACCACCTGCAGAACCATTCCTTTATTGGGGGTGTCTTGCTAATTGCCTATAATTTCCACCTGTTGTCTATCCCATTTGCACAATAGCATGTGAAATTGATTTTCACTCAGTGTTGCTTCCTAAGTGGACAGTTTGATTTCACAGAATTGTGATTGACTTGGAGTTACATTGTGTTGTTTAAGTGTTCCCTTTATTTTTTTTGAGCAGTATATATAGTATTTATATATACTGCTCAAAAATATATATATATATATCACCTGCTCTTTGCACAACAGTAATCTTTCTTTTCTATTTGCACTACGGGGCGTTTTATCACGCTTGGTCTCACTACAAACATTTGGCACTTAGCTATATGTTTAAGAGCAGGTATTATGTTGCAAGAGTAGGACCTGCCAAGGGCAGGGTACATCAGCACTATGGCAGGCTTAGCCATTGTATGATCATATACTGTAACTAAATCCATTATTTTTTGCCTAGGTGATGTGTTCTTAAGTAAAACTATTACATTCTGTGAGACTTGAAATTGCTGTTTAGTGAATGAGCGAGTATGAGCTGGTTCTTGTATGTTGTATGAATTGGCCCCAGGAGCCAAGACATAGTCTTCTGGAAAAAAAGCCCATGGAGCCGGTACACTGCATACAGCTACACTGTCTTTATATTTAATGCGTTCATAATGATTTTGGTACAAAAGAAGAGAACGTATTAGCCAGCCAATTTTCTCTGGGTTTGTTATGTTTGCTCCCTAGAAATAAAGAAAAGATTATACATGTTCACATCCCAACAAGATATACCCTTCGCTGCTAACATTGCTGTTATTTACCGTCCCCCTGGTTCCCCTCTTCTCTTCCTTGACCATTTTGCTGCCTGGCTACCTTATTTCCTCTCTTCTAACATCCCATCCCTAATTCTCGGGGACTTCAATATTCCCATAAACCCACCTTTGACCTCTGCAGCCAATAAACTACTTTCAATTACTTCCTCCCTCGGGCTATCACAGTGGGCAAATTCTCCCACCCATGTAGCTGGCAATACCCTTGACCTAATCTTCACTTATGCATGTACGGTATATCTGCAACACTCCTTATCCTCTCTCTGATCACCACCTCTTATCGTTTGCTCTCATGTACCCCCTCACCCAACAACCTCCGCCTAACCAGCCTCAACTCAGGAGGGACCTTAATTCTCTTGATCTCCAACAGTTGTCAGCTGACATTGATTCACAACTGCTGTCCATCCCTTCCCTATCCTGTCCTTCACTGGCCATCTCCATATATAACTCTACTCTTACATCTGCCTTGAACACTGCAGCGCCACTCCAAACAAGCACCTCAAGGAGGACCTGCCCCCAACCATGGCATACTAAATCAACGCGCTACCTGCAAAGATGCTCCCGGTGTGCTGAACGCTCCTGGAGGAAGTCTCACACCCAGTCAGACTTTCTCCATTATAGATTCATACTGTGTTCATACAGTGCAGCCCTTGCCCTTGCCAAACAGTCCTATTTTTCCTCTCTCATTAGTTCATGTTCCCGCAACCCCAGGCGTCTCTTTGACACCTTTAATTCTCTTCTTCGCCCCGCTGTGGCCACCCCCCAAACCAACCTTACTGCTGATAACTTTGCATGTTACTTCACTGACAAAATTGAACAGCTAAGGAAAGAATTCTCCCCTCCTTGCCTTTCTGTTTCTCAATCACACATTGATCATGCCTTTCCTACCCTTCAGACATTCTCCCCAGCCACTGACCAAGAGGTGGCTGCTCTTCTTTGCTCCTCTCGCCCCACCACTTGCCTGCTCGATCCTGTCCCATCTCACCTTGTGCCTTCTCTAACACACATCTTCAACTGCTCGCTCTCTTCTGGCATCGTCCCTGCTGACCTTAAACATGCCACTGTAGTACCTATACTAAAAAAAACATCCCTTGACCCATCCACCCCCTCTAACTACCGTCCCATATCCCTGCTCCCTTTTTCCTCAAAGCTTCTGGAAAGACTCGTCTTTACCCGTGTGTCTCATTTCCTCAATTCCAGCTCTCTCCTTGACCCCCTTCAATCTGGCTTCCGCCCTCTCCACTCTACAGAGACTGCCCTTATCAAAGTTACTAACGACCTAATCGCAGCTAAATCCAAAGGCCACTACTCCATACTAATTCTTCTTGACCTCTCAGCGGCCTTTGACACCGTTGATCATGCTCTCCTTCTTCAAACTCTGCAATCGCTTGGTCTCTGTGACTCTGTCCTCTCGTGGTTTTCCTCTTATCTCTCCCAACGCTCATTCAGTGTCTCTTTTTCTAATGATACCTCCTCCCCTCGCCCTGTCTCGGTTGGAGTCCCCCAAGGCTCCGTCCTTGGTCCCCTTCTATTTTCTCTTTATACTGCCTCTCTTGGCAAACTTATTACCTCATTTGGTTTCCACTACCACCTGTACGCTGATGACACCCAGCTATATCTCTCCTCCCCGGACCTCTCCCCTGCTGTCCTGCAACGTGTCACTGCTTGCCTTTCTTCCATCTCTGACTGGATGTCCTCCCGCTTTCTGAAACTCAATCTCTCAAAAACTGAGCTCCTTGTCTTTCCTCCTCCTAATACTGATCCTCCTCTTTCGCTCTCCCTTCAAGTTTGTGGTACCAACATCAGCCCATCCTTGCAAGCGCGCTGTCTTGGCGTCATACTTGACTCTGGTCTCACCTTTGAGCCTCACATCCAGCATGTTGCCAAATCCTGTAGATTCCATCTTAAAAACATAGCCCGCATCCGCCCCTTTCTTGCACCAGATACTACCAAGGAGCTTGTCCATGCTCTAATAATTTCATGCATGGATTATTGTACTGCACCCCTACAGTCTGTAATGAATGCTGCTGCTAGACTGATTTTCCTCTCTAGTCGGTTCTCTCACACCTCACCCCTCTGCCAGTCCTAACATTGGCTTCCTGTGTGCTATAGGAGTCGATTCAAGGCACTAACTCACACCTATAAAGCACTGAACAACTCTAGCCCCTCTTATATCTCCTCACTGATCCACAGGTATGTCCCTTCTCGGTCTCTCCGCTCTTCCCATAACCACCTCCTGTCCGTTGTCCGCACCCGTACGGCCAACTCGCGCTTGCAGGACTTCTCGCGGGCGGCTCCCTTCCTATGGAATAGCCTGCCTACTGCCATCCGACTCTCCCCTAGTCTTGCATCTTTTAAGAAGTGCCTTAAAACCCATCTCTTTAGGAAAGCTTATGGCCTCCAAGACTAACACCTACCTCACATACCCGTCTCTTGCCCTCTCCTAAAGGGCAGCCCACCTTATTTGATTGCACATTCCTGTCCTAATGTGTTTTACACCCCACCTCCTATAGAATGTAAGCTCGATTGAGCAGGGTCCTCTTCAACCTATTGTTCCTGTAAGTTTATTTGTAATTGTCCTATTTATAGTTAAATCCCCTTTCATAATATTGTAAAGCGCTACGGAATCTGTTGGCGCTATATAAATGGAAATAATAATAATAATAATAATAAATAGGCACCAAAACAATTTTAGCTTAATGAAGCAGTTTAGATGTATAGGTCATGCCCCTGCAGTCTCACTGCTCAATTCTCTGCCATTAGTTAAATCACTATTGTTTATGCAGCCATTTCCACACCTCCTCTGGCTATGACTCACACAGCCTACATGGAAAAAAAAGGTAAATTTTCAATCAGATGTTAACTTACTTTAGAAGTGTTTAATGCTCGGGGGCGTGTCCTGACCGCGCATGTGAGCGGACGTGCAGGAACGGTGCTCTCCCGACCCGCGGCAATAAAGCGGCTTCAACAGCGTGGAAAACCCCTAGAAACGAACGATAACCCTCTACACCCTCAGGTGAACACCTCTGCCCCTGATGGCAACCAAAAAATTCAACCAAAAAACCCTCAATCCCCACTTAGAACGGTCACAAACCGCGGAGCCGAAAATCCAAGATGGCGCCGACGGACGGCACTCGCCTGCACACAGCACTGATACAGGAGACTGCCTGTCAGAGCACAGCAATCCTGCAACAGATGCCTCAATCAGGCTAATTATGCAGGAGCTCCACACCTCATTTAAGGCTGACCTCCTTCAGATGACCGCTGACATCAAGGCAGACATACAGAGCATGGGAGAGCGCACCACACGCCTGGAAGACAGGGCAGACGAGCTGGTGGAGGCACATAACACAATAACAGAGGCCTACACAGACTTGGAGCGCAAACTTAAATCCTTAGAAGAGAAGGTGGCCGATCAAGAAGACAGGAGCAGACGGAATAATATCCGTATAAGGGGTATACCAGAGACCATTTCACAACAAGACTTATCCAGATACGTCAAAGACCTGTTTAAAACTCTTATCCCCTCTTTGTCTGAATTCGACTTGATCCTGGACAGGACCCACAGACTACCGAAACCCAAGCATCTCCCACCAGACACTGCAAGAGACACGATCACGAGAGTACACCACTTCACTGTCAAGGACAGAATTATGCAGACTTCCAGAACCATAACCAAATGGCCAGAATTGTATAAAGATATCAAGCTGTTCACTGATCTTTCCTCGGCGACCATGCTTAAACGCCGAGCTTTCGCACCGATCACAGAAGCACTGCGTAACGCAGATATCCCCTACAAGTGGGGCTTTCCTACGAAGCTACTAATTAAAAGAAATGGCGTGGACAAACCCATCATGACTCCAGAAGACGGCAAAAAGGCGCTTCAGGAATGGAATATACCCTTCCTACCTACTAGCCCCAGGAAGAAACAAATGACGGCCCATGCACCAAAGGCGTTGTCCAAAGACTGGTCACGAATCCACAGGGCCCCCCAGGCACGCATGGACTCGAACAAGTCACCGACCTGAACGATCCGGGGCCAGAACCGCATCACGCCTTCCACTGAATGAACTGAACGTACAGGTTTATAATGTTTTGTTATATGTTATAATGCGAGTTCACCTAAGATACCCAATAAGGGTTTAACCAAAGGCCACAGGCCTAGCCGCAACGGGTGAGCAATACCCGACGGCACTACATTCGACCCAAGTTATTGTTGATCCCCTACACATAGGGATCCAGTTACCACATCAGTGTGGTACACCCCCGAGGTTCTAGTAACCCAACTTTTCCGTTGCTTTAGGCAACCAAATGTCACCAAACCGTGACTTACGGAATTTTGTATATAGTTTATCCCCCTGTTCTCCCTTTCTCCTCCACACCACCCCCCTGCTGAGAGTACTCCGCAAACTCAGCATAATTGATACACACGGTTGCAAACTACCTAGATCTCCCAGGTATACAAACCCCACAGGTTTCCTCCGAGACCGCCGAGTTAGAGTAACCAATAGCTCGATTAAAAAACACAAACCCCTGCCACAGCATCCACCACGTTGGAAAGATGGTGATTAAGCTCATGTCCCTAAACGCCAAAGGGCTTAACTCTCCTAATAAGCGGAGGCTAGCCTTGCAAGAGGCGAAAAAATGTGGGGCACAAGTGGCATTTTTCCAAGAGACCCATTTTAAATGGAACTCTAGACCCAAATTTACCTCAAAATGGTACCCCCATGATTTCCATACATGTTACTCAGCGAAGAAAAGAGGAGTCTCCACAATGATCAGCAAAGATGTGGCCTTCTCCTTAGTTAGGAAAATTAGTGACAAAAAAGGTCGATATTTAATTTTACAATGTATGTTGAATAATGCACCGTATACTCTGATTAATGTATATAGCCCTAATGAAAACCAAAACGAGTTCTTGCAAATGATCTTGGCCCTAACTGATATGTATAAACACGGGGAGGTGATTATTGGAGGCGACATGAACTGCCTATTAGATAGCAGATTAGACTCCTCCACCACAGCCCAAATCAAGAATTGCACACTCAGACACAGAACCACGTTAACCACAAAAATATGCTCCACACTGACTGCAGCTCGCATGGTAGACCCATGGCGCATTCTACATCCCACAGATATAGATCACACATGCTATACAGCAGCCCACAACAGCTATTCTCGGATAGACAGATTCCTCATACCCACCACGTTGATGGCCCAAATAGAAGGAGCAACAATTGGGGTAATGACGTGGTCAGACCATGCTCCCATTACACTTAGCATTAAAGAAGCGTTTAGCAATAAAGGATCTGGCTCCTGGAGACTTAATGAATCTCTTTTAACAGACCCTGCAATAATATCCCAGATCACGACAGATCTACAACACTATATAGCAGAAAAAACGACCGCTGACTCTGCAATCGAACACATTTGGCTAGCACATAAGGCGGTCATACGAGGCAGTTTTATAAAACATGCCAGCTATGCTAAAAAGCAGAGAATGGCCGAATACACCAATCTCTTGGAAGAAATCCGAACTCTAACACATTCAAACAAAAGAGACCCAAAACCAACCACAAAAACAAAACTCCTAGCTCTCCAAAACAAACTGAACAACATTGAGCTAACCAAAACAACTTACCTACTCAGGAAATTGAAACACAATTTCTTTACGAGTGGCAACAAAGCTGGTGCACTATTGGCATCACAACTGAAAAAGAGGAATGTCGCCTCCAGAATCGCCTTCCTAAACAACCCCAAGGGCATAAAAGTAACGAACCCCCAAAATATTGTAGACCAATTCGCTCAATACTACGGCGAATTATACAACCTCAACCAGGACCCCAATGTACACATACCGACTCCAGACAAAATAGATGACTTCCTAGCTGCCTTAGATCTTCCCAAACTGACAGAAGACGACCTAGCACCCCTAACAAGACCCTTCTCTCTAGACGAACTCACGAAAGCCATCTCTCAACTCCCAGCACACAAATCACCGGGCCCTGATGGCTTAACAAATGAATACTATAAAACTTTCTCACCAACCATAGCGCCACTGCTCCTCCAATTAGTTAACAAATGCGCTACAACAGGTGCGCTCCCAGAAGAAATGCTCTTGGCACATATCTCCACTCTCCCCAAACCCGGCAAACCCCCTACACAATGCAAAAACTTCCGGCCTATATCCCTTCTAAATGGAGATGCCAAGCTATACGCGAAGCTCCTCAGCAACCGGCTCGCCCCCCCTCCTGCATAAAATAATCCACAATGACCAATCTGGGTTCATCAGGGGTCGCCAAGGCTCAGATAACACCAGAAAAATTTTAAACATGATCTCCACGTTGGAGTCCAACAGATCATCAGGCCTCCTCCTCGCCCTAGACGCGGAGAAGGCCTTTGATCGTCTAAATTGGGCCTATATGACAAAAGTACTAACACAATTTAACTTTCCAGAATCTACCATACATAGCATCATGGCTTTATACCACCGTCCAGCAGCGAAAGTATCACATGGAGGGTTCCTCTCTATGGCATTCTCCATCACCAATGGCACCCGCCAGGGATGCCCCTTATCGCCCCTTCTGTACATACTTGCTCTAGAACCCCTGGCACAAAAGATCCGAACACACCCCGAGATACTAGGAGTCAATATCCGCAACAAAATGTACAGCCTAGCTTTGTTTGCCGATGACATATTTATAGCATTGTCGAATCCACAAAATTCTCTCCCCCCCTGTTGAACCTCCTACAGGAATTTGGCAATATTTCTTACTACCGCCTCAACCAAGACAAAACCCAAGCTCTACCAATAAACCTGCCAAAACCATTGCTGGACACACTCCAGACCCCATACCAGTTCGACTGGAAATCACACTCCCTCACATACCTGGGAATAAAGATAGCACCCACGATTTCTGCCACTTCACAACTAAACTACAAACCTCTAATTACACTATGTAAAGCGGAAATGAACAGATGGAAACACGCAAAAATCTCATGGTTGGGAAGAATTAACACGTACAAAATGATGATCCTCCCACGTATCCTTTATATCTTTAGGATGATACCGTTAGGGATCACGCCCCAATTTTGTAAGGCACTACAAAAATTATGTGGCGCTTATATTTGGAGCGGGAAAAGACCCCGGGTGTCCCTAGCACTCCTTCAGACTGCCCCACGACATGGAGGAGTGGGTCTCCCAAACCTGAGACAATACCATAGAGCAGCGATCCTCTCCACAGGCATACTCCTTCATGCTACACCAGGCACATTACAATGGGTAGACATGGAAAGAACACAATTTACAAGCATGTCTCTAACCGACTACCTATGGACACCATGGAAGTTTAGAATTAAACGCACAGACCTGTTCCCAACCACACAACTCACAATATCCGTATGGGACACCTTTATGGAGACAATAGGTCACAAGGATACACTACACACAAAATCTCCACTTTCAGTCCTGAGAACAATAGTACCTAACATTCCCCTCAAAGACTGGAACACGGCAGGAGTGGCAACAATATCACAGCTCTTGGACGCCAAAGGCGTACTACCATTCCCAATACTACAAGCAAAGTGGCAACTCCCAAACAGGGCTATCTTTTCCTATCTACAACTAAAAAGCGTGATTCAAACACACACACCCCCAATACATCCAACACCAGCTGCGACTAGACTCACCTCTCACTTACTCCTAGACAGATGTTGGGTAGCACCCACAAAACCCAAAACACTCACGCTATGTTACAAGGCATGGCAGGAACTCTCAACACCCACATCACACCCCTACAAACCCCACTGGGAGACAGACTGCGGGACAGCACTGACAGACTGCGACTGGCTACGCGCCCTCAACAGTCTCTCTAAATGGACCAAGTGCTATACGCACATCGAGGCCCACAAAAAACTCCTCTACCGTTGGTACATGACACCACAGAGACTCCACCGTATATACCCCAATACGCCCAACACTTGCTGGCGGTGCAATGCAACTACAGGGACCTTGGAACATTTATGGTGGTCCTGCGGTGGTATCCAACCACTTTGGACCGCCGTGTCAAAGACACTAGACCAACTTCACATCCCTAAATTCCAACTGTCAAAAACATCATGCCTCCTGCTCCTACTCCCAACCAACCTCACCCTAATACAAAAACAGATTGCAGCCCTCACAATACTGGCGGCAAGGAACTTGCTAGCACTACATTGGAAATCACAGACCTGCCCATCCTTAGCCCAACTCCAAACCAAACTCACCCAATACAAAATCTACGAAAGAATGGCAATAATATCCCCCCCAAAAAAACTTGCATTTGATATGGGTTGGGGGAATTGGGAGGGGGCGGTGGACAAGGAGGGAGGTATACCCGGGCCAGACCCTGTTCTCCAATGAGGGCAAGACTCATACAGGACACGAACAATGCTTATACCACATTCTATCAGTACTCTCCATCACTCCCCCACTCCCCTTCATCCCCCCCGCCCACCCCTCCGGGCTCTACCGGCCCTCCCCCTCCCGTCCCCTACCAAGTTTGCGCCCTACCACTAGGGCTACCCACTGATACACCAACATACTCATCAAAAATGAGGCATAACTCCGGTACTTCCTAACCCGCACACCTGGGACTAACTAGTGCACGAACCATCATAGGCTAAACAGCCTACAATCATAACTACGACGACTGAGCAGACCATTCATGCACACAACCATGGTTGCGAGAGGATTCCCTGGTATGGCTCTCACCCCAGAGCCAAACCACATGGACACTTAGGCAATAGCGTATACAACCCAACGAATTAACAGCCTACGCATATACTTAATTTACTATGAAGAAATGTATGCATGTACTAATCCCCCCATGTATTCACTCAGGTTCCGCAAAATTTCTGTGAACGTGATGTTTATGTCAAATACTGTAACACTGTATGCCCCCCGCTAACATACCCTTTTTTCCTTCTGTACCCCTGACCACATATTGAAGATATAATAAAATACAAATTTGAAGAAGTGTTTAATGCTCTGCGCTATAAAATTTAGATTTAATCACACACATGAGGCTCCCACAGGATCTAGAAGGATATTAACAGAGCAGGAGATAATACATTCTAAATCAAACGAAATTTGCAATAAAGAAGTTTAAACATCTCTTTTTGCAGGAATTGTTGTGTAAGTCACATGCAGAGAGATGTGACTAGGAATGCATAAACAAAGTTATTAAAAGGGACAATCCACTAATGATGTGATATCTACACTTAATGTATTTTCTTTTTTCTGTACCATACTACCTACCTACCAAAAATCTAAATTTACATTAATAAAGAATTTATAAAATAAAAAAAATAAAGGGACAATCCACTGCTCAAATACTAAATAAATAAAAAGCATTGTTTAGTAGATATACCCCAAATTAACTTATAAAACCAGCTTGCAACATCTGCAGGTCTCGTCTGCTGCCTTTGCAAGCCCTCCTCTTCTAACACCACTCGTAGTTTTTGTGACTTTCCAATGCAGCTCAATGAGAAGTCTTTGCAAGTCAGGTGCTCTGGGCAATTGCGACCTCTTGAGTTCAGTGCAAATAAGCTAACCAAACCAGGAATAAGCTGTCTGCTTTAAGTGACATGGGGACTGTAACCAGGTTAGTTTATAAAAGTGTAAATTTTCCCAAAATGAGAAGAAAAAAATAAAAAAAAGAGGATGCACTCTTCACACGTAAAGCTTTTCAGCAAACTAAAGTGCCTTAGGGATCAGGAGTGTTCCTTTAACTCCTAAATTACAGAGAATTGTGTACTGAGTCTCTGCAGGGTCATGATCTATACACTATAACCACTTCATTAAGCTAAAGTTATTTTGGTTCCTACGGTTCCCCTTTAGGCTGCTTTCAGAATACTCCTCCTGGCATCCCAGTTCTCATGCCCCCTCCACCATACACATACCACCCAGGTCTCCCCATTTAGGAGAGACATTCCCTATTTTGAGCCCAAATCCCTCAGTCCCTCTTTTCTCTCCTAATGTGTGTCTGTTCTAAAAGCTCCACATTGTTGTTGTTTCTGAGTGTATAACAGAGCTCCACAGCAATAATACTCACAGTAATGTGTCTTTAAACTACAAACAATGTGTTTAGAAATCAGTCTAAAATACATTATTCTTGTTCTCAATTACATTGCGGTTCCATAAATTATTAGTAAGTCACCTAAAATTTCTCAGAGCAGCCTTGCTCCTGGACACACAACCACTCATAAATCTAAAATTAAAGTGTCCCTCTTTGCCCATTTGAAATGTTGGAGTTGTGCATTCAGCACAGGTCTACAACAGTGTGAGGACACCTATTTATTTAAAACCTCTTTGAGCTTATTATCTCATTCTACATTAAGATGTTTTTTTATCTAAAAACATTTGTTCACTAGGATATGGGGCCTAGCACTGCAGGAAGTAGTATGCAATAAAACAGCAGATGTGATTAAATCTGTCACACCGATGGTGTGAATGATAAATTTATTTTTTGTAGGTAAATATCAAATCTACGCAATCTAAGAGCTCCTGCAAATATGTAGATTGCATTTTAATCATTGGTCTACATTTAAATCATTAAAACTTATGCATTAAACGTTGTACAATCTCTAGTACGCAGGAGGACACAACAACTCTTGGTTCCCTTAGATATAACCTTATTTAATACACAGAGAGCATTGTGACAATCAAGAGAAGAAGCCCAGAAAGGTAACAAATCCCTATGTAATTCCCTCAAACATTATAACAGCACTGAGCAAAATCAGTGAAACTAATTTCGGAGATTTTTACCAGGTCTGATATTATAACACCTATCGTTCTTGCTCATTTACTAGAAAAATAAAAACAGAAAACAAACCGGAAATTTAAACCCATGTTGTGGCTAAAGCAAATTTTCTAAAGACTAAAGATATGCAGCTTTCCTACAGATAAGTCTAAAGTGTGTGCATTCGAACCCCAGATCTCCAGATATTTGCAAACTGCAAGATAAAAAAAAAAAAACCCACAAAATAAAGATAAAATAATGAGAGTGAAATTTTAAAGAAATGAAAGCACATACATAACTCTGACAAAGTTAATCGTAAAGGCTATACAGCACGGCAATAAATAAATTTTACCCTGATAACTGGGTAGTTCCCTTAACTCCTGTATACAGAAAACCACTGCAGATATAAAACTGGCCCTTTTCTTTAACAATTATTTATAAAGCACCAACAGATTCCGCAGCGCTGTACAATGGGTGGACTGACAGACAGGTAGCTGAAAACAGGCAAGATGGACGCACAGGAACTGAGGCGTTGTGGGCCCTGCTCAATGAGCTTACAGTCCAGAGGTAGTGGGGTATAGTGATACAAAAGGTAAGGGTAGGGTAGAAAACTATGGTTGCTAGAATAGTATTCACTGGGGGCTTGAGTGCATTTCGGTTTTTTTCATTTTTTTTTTTTTTTTATATGACAGTTGGAGGAGACGAATTACGGTGCAGGGGATGAAAGCTGTTAACAGTTTGATCAATATGTTTTCCTGAAGTAGTGAGTTTTCAGTAATTTTTTGAAGGAGTGGAGACTGTGAAAGTGTTACAGATCAGGGGAGGGAGTTCCACAGGAACAGTGCAGCCCTAGAGAAGTCATGAAGACAAGCTCAGATGTGGGAGTACAAGCAGAGCATAGATGTAGGTCTTTGGCAGAGCGTAGGGGCCTAGATTGGACAGGTAGGTTAGAGCTCCAGTGTGTAGAGAAACTACCAGATTCCCATAAAGGGAAACTCATGCTGTGTGAGTCCCTAACTTTCCCAGAGCTTCAGCTGCATCCATGCAAGATTGGCAAGAATGCTGCACACAAAACTGCGACCGGGCTCTGAATAAAGTGAAAGTATTCATATACAGCTGCTATGAGCTTATTCATCAGTTCCATTTAACAGATTTCATGGGAACTTGCTGATGAGATTCCGGTCATTGTCTGAACAACTGAAAACATCTGAATTCACTCCTCCACTTATTGACCACAATTCCACTTTCTCTGCTCCTGAAAGCACTGGAGCACCGCACCATATTGCTCAGGCCTGTTAAAGAATACCTACATTTAAAGCTTAAAGAACACTGGCTTGATAGGTGTAAAGGCATATATTGGAGAAAACGAGGAAGACTGGCAGTAAGATTTAGGGAAATGTAGTCCAACAATAGCTGAAATGATATGTTTGAGACCCCAGACGTAAGCGAACGAGCTTCTGCCTATAGCACAATTTTGTTAGCTCAGTCAAAATGTTAGAAATTAACCTAATAGTATTCTAAAACTTTCCCATTATTTTGGATTGTCTGTCTGCAAAATGCAGTAAAGGAAAATGTCATTCTGACAGTGTAAAGAATCGAGCTACATTTAAATAATGGTTATACTATAGTAACAGAAATCTGAGAAAGCATTGCAGAGTCTTTGGAATGAGGTTTATTCTCTAGCTATAGACAGAGATCAAAACATTCAGAAATACCTAAAGGCATTTGCAAGGAGGCTTAGCTACTCCATCCGAGGCATCAATACAACATTAAATTATTGTCAGTCATGTCATCCAAGTATTCATTAAAGTAAGAACTGTCGGAAATTGAAGTGGAAAGTGAATTTTAAATTTAAAGGGACACTATAGGCACCCAAACCACTTTAACCTAATGTTGTATAGATCATGGTCATTCATCTGCCATTTACGAGTTAAATCGCTCTTCTTTCTGTCCATGCAGCTCTAGCCACGCTTCCCCTGGCTGTGAAAAAAAAGAGTTCAATTTATTTCCTGCTCTGTAAATTTAACTTTAAAGGAACACTATAGTCACCTAAATTACTTTAGCGAAATAAAGCAGTTTTAGTGTATAGATCATTCCCCTGCAATGTCAATGCTCAATTCACTGTAATTTAGGAGTTAAATCACTTTGTTTCTGTTTATGCAGCCCTAGCCACACCTCCCCTGGCTATGATTGACAGAGCCTGCATGAAAACAAACTGGTTTCACTTTCAAACAGATGTAATTTACCTTAAATAATTGTATCTCAATCTCTAAATTGAACTTTAATCACATACAGGAGGCTCTTGCAGGGTCTAGCAAGCTATTAACATAGCAGGGGATAAGAAAATCTTAATTAAACAGAACTTGCAATAAAGAAAGCCTAAATAGGGCTCTCTTTACAGGAAGTGTTTATGGAAGGCTGTGCAAGTCACATGCAGGGAGGTGTGACTAGGGTTCATAAACAAAGGGATTTAACTCCTAAATGGCAGAGGATTGAGCAGTGAGGCTGCAGGGGCATGTTCAATACAGTAAAACTGCTTCATTAGGTGACTATAGTGTCCCTTTAATTACACACAGAAGGCACCTGCAGGTTTTAGAAGGCTATTATCAGAGCAGGAGATACGACATTCTAATTTAAACAGACTGTTTAACAAAGGAGGTTTAAACAATAGATCTCTCTTTACTGGAAGTGTTTAGAAAAGCTGTTCAAGTCACATGTGGGGGGGTGAGTGGCTTTAAGTCCTAAATGGCAGAGAATTGAGCAGTGAGACTGCAAGGACACGATCTATACACTGAAACTGCTTTATTAAGAAAAAACTAGAAGCATAGCTATATTGGATTTGAATGTGAAATTCACTTGGCATTTTCAACAATTCTCACTTTAGTAGTTACACCTCTTAGAAACTGTGTCCATTGGCATGCTACAGGAACTCAACGACACCAAAATTTACCAGAATAAAGGTTTCCTACTACATACACCTTATATATTTAAGTTGAAATTACCCTTAGAAAACTGATTCCTGCTCTGCTGCTTCAAGAATAGAAACCTATCAAAATATCTGTAAAGTCTACTCTGGACCATAGAAGGTTTATGGTCTTTCGCATTAGACGAACCCTCCAAATCAGAGGTGTGAAATGGAGTAAGCAACATGCATGATACTTGCCTTTGTTGGTGTGGAAAAACAATGGAAAGGTACAAGGCCAGCATGGGGTGTTTAGCATGGGAGAAGATACCTCTTACTTGGTTCCACTCACTTGTTCTCTGCTATTACAGGCAATGCTAGGATATGTCTAAAGTACAGAGCTCTTCCTTAGGGAACTGGTTAGCGATAGTGTGATGGACCGCCTTGCACCCCGACCAGGTCCCTCCGTCTATCGCTGCTTCCTAGTATTTGCAAGTACCATAATCACTGCACTGGAACACCATAACCACCGTAAACCCCACTAACCACAGCAGCTTGGTTGGGGTCTCATCGTCCTCCACCCACCCTGGACCAAAGACCAGGATCCAGCATCCAGTGGGTAGACCTCTCCTAGTTCAGAGGGCGTAACAGGAAAAGCTCTTAGAAGAGCTAGTGATTATACTCAGGGGAGAATTGTGATATAGCAAACATGAGCCAAGACTTCATGAAGGGGTAAAGCATTCTGTTTAATGGCAGCCACCACTGGCCTTATATGTAAGTCCCCATGCAAGGGGCACTCCCACCTGGACCTGGAACTGCAGCACCAAGTCACAGACCAATAACAACATGGTTAAATGCATTACACTACCAGATACAAACACACAATCCCTCCCCTCTGCCTTGGAGATAATTGAATCAGGAACTGTACTAATCTAATTATCTCCAAGCACAGAAAAAAAACACCTTTTTAAAACACCCTAAAAGTACCCTAAAATATATAAAACCCCACAACTGTTACATCCCCTGATAGCCATGATCTGGGTGACCAACATTTCCAAAAATCACCCAGATCAGTTCAGGAATTTCCTGGAAGTCTTATTTTTGACCCACTGTGCACATGGTCCCATGCCCAAAACAGTTCCAGAGAATTAGGGCTAAAGGTTGGTCTCTCTGTCTGGAGTACAAAAGACCATACTTCACATGAACAGAGCCTTTTAAAGTGCATTAGGCAAGATATATTGCAGGGCCCATAGTCCTGAGCCAAGAGGCTGGCCAACAGGCCCCTCCAAGAACCCATGACGAGGTTCAGTTCGTCACAGGGTAGGAGGCTGGCAAACTGGTTCCTGCAAAAGCCAGTGACGAGGTGACTTTCGTCACAGATAGTAAGGAAGCAAATACATCTACAGTAAGCATGTCAAACTTGCGGCCCATAATGAATATTTTTGCAGCCCGGCGAGCCAGCAAGTTTACAATGCTTACTAAAGCAGAGTAGGCACCTGCTCTACCCACATTGCAGGTGCCTACTCTGCTAAAATTACTTGGCTGGGAGGCGACAAACCTGGTGACCGCAAGGGAGCTCAGTCTTCCTGCTCCTCACGCAAGCCCTCTGTAGTGATGCCGGGTGCCAGAATATGACGTCATTTCAGCACCTGGTATCACTAAACTGTGCGTGTGAGGAGCAGGAAGACTGAGCTCCCGAGAGAAGATCAGGGAAAGGCCCCAAACGAGCTCCCAAAGGTGGGGCAATACATAAAATGATGTGTGTGTGTGTCAGTGTGTGTGCGTGTCTGTTAGAGAGTGTGTGTGTGTCTGTCAGTGTGTGTTGGTCAGTGTTGCGATGGCCACGGCTAGACAGTGGAGGACCTGGAAGTGGCACGCAACGCCACGTCACATTCCAACGTGACGTCAACGTTCTCCACCTTCACAGGTTTTCAAGGAGTAGCGGGAGGATCAGTTTGGCACAGGATGCAGACTGTGCCGTTGGGGGTATACCAGAGGCTGGACTCCGGAGTCGCATACTGGCAACGGCAATGTGAGTGGAGTCTGCTTGTTGGCTAATATTGTTTTTTTTAAAACAAGGGCTTGGGTTTAGTAGAGGGGTTGCTGGGATTTAGTATAGAAGGGGGACGGGGGCTGGGATTTAGTATAGGGGGGGGACTGGGATTTAGTACAGAGAAGGGAAATGGGATTTAGTACAGGTGGAGGTACTGGAATTTAGTCGAGGGATGCTGTTTTTGTTTTAAACTGTACTTTTCAAAACAAACCTACATGTAGCGGAGCTGCAATATTAAATTCCACGATCTCCGCTGGTACAGAAGGTAATCCAAAGTAAAGCGCTGAAAAGTAAGGCAATATCCCAAATCCCCCCAGTAACCGGACGAAACACAGTTCTGGGAGTCAACTGAGCTTTTATTCACAAGTCACAGTATTTATGCAAGTCCCCATTGACATTGCAGGGGTTATACAGTAGGGGACTACATGGGGGACTTAACAATCTGGACATTTCTCCCATCAGGCACTGCTGGACGAGAGGGGTACTCCCACTGGAATATACCGTTAAGTGGATTATCCCTCCGTGCAGCAGAACCAACCTTTTACATTAAAATACAGAACTTTTCCATCATTCACGTTATTTAAACGAATGGACATTCGGTAGATAGCTGGGGTCTGAGCGCACATTTCGTGAGAATACCGCTCAGATCCCAGCATAAATAACTGAACGCCGCACGAAATGCACTTTAACATTAGGTTTGCTTAAAAGTACCGAACACCGCTGGGGAACCATAATAGTGAAAGACCGGAGCTCCCGAACGGCCTGGAAGCCCAGCGGTGTTCGCGCCGTCGAGTAGCCGATTCCAGTTCCACGCGCTCGACCACCAAACACCGCTGGGGAAACAAAGGATCCAAGATGGCCGACCTACGCGTGGTCGGTAGCCGAACGACGGCCACCTAGGAAAGCACTTAACTACCAATTGCAACAATGTTGCAATCGGTTAATGGGTGGCACACGACCCTCTGTGTGTGGGCTCCTGGGTGGTATCTCATTCGTTTCACGAACAGCAGGTAAAGTCCCTGTTCATGAAACGAATACATGAATGCTAGCGGCTTTCGGATGCTAGCATACGAATGCTCTAGGACATAGCAGTACAGGCAGACATTAAAATATAACAGTCCAGCGGCTCATACAGACAACCTTTGCAGATACAGCCATTTACTCTAAAAGTGGCTAGGTTTGCCACACTACGTTTCTATGAAAATGTAAGATTTTTTTTGTTTGCGGCCCATATCAACGTAAACCTTGTTTATGTGGCCCATGCTAACCTTTGAGTTTGACATGCTTGATCTAAAGTGATAAAATGATATTTCACATTTTGCAATGGCTGCGGTCAACAAGTCCCAGAGTGGGACGTGGATGATTTGTATTGTTGTATCCAATGCAACACATACAAGGCTGCCCCTGTTGCCTACCAGTCATGTATTGTTTTTTTGTGTTTTTGTTTTTTAATAGGTGACATTCAACAGCATTCAATAAGTGATAGTGTTACTTTTGTAATCCGCTTGCAACAATATAAAATACAGAAGTCTAGATGGGCGTTATGAAGCTGTGGATTTAAATAATATATCAGGGAAATTTTGCAAGTATCTGTTCCTCCAATGTACTTCCCTCTTTTGAAACATATTAGGTAATTGAGGGGATCAGTCAGACAAACAGATCATGTAGGATCAGCTTTTTCTCAGGGTAAAACACAAGAGATTAAATAAAACATATAATAGCAAAATGTGCTGCTCCGCAATGTGAAAAAATATATGGAATTGTACAAAAAAGTTAAAAAACAAATCATTATTCACTCCAAGCTTGGACTGAATGTACCCCAGGTTCTAGGTGCTGGTGATATAGTTCTTCCAATTCTAAGAATCCCGGCCAATCTAGAAACACCCCAATCAGAAGAACTTGTGGAATAAACCTATGGAAAATGTTCTTGTGATGGAGATTTATCAAAATTCTTGTTACACGGCATACCTGCCAAAATAGGGACATGGAAAACAAACCCCATACAGAGACAAACCCTGTACCAGGATTCGGGAAACACACACACAAATACAAAAATAACCTGTAGAAACCAGAACGTGTTTCATGTCTCTCCTGGACAATCAACATAAAATAGTGAACCCCAACACCTCATTTAAAAAGGCTGAAAAGAGGAATACCACCCCCTCACAGTCTAATTAGACTAAAAACGAGAAACACCCTTAATATGCCGTTAATCCATATTGGTGCACTTTCAAAATAATTTATACAAGGTTACTGAAAATTCACAAATTTTCCAAGTTAAATTATAGGAGATATGAGCACTGAAAGTTCAAGATATTTTAACTACACTTTTATAGTCAAAGTGACTATAGAGGACTGATCTCTTGTTTGTCTAATTCCCCCAATAGGAATTCTATATATTTCCAATTGTGATTTCCAAATCCAGAGAGCCTAATCCAATTAGCATGTTTCTTTCTTTAAAAACCTACAGATTCATGTGATTTATTTCAAACAACTCTCCTAATTACCTTCCATATAGTTTGAAGTAAGAAATGCCCATGTTAGAAAATTAGAGATACACGTTCTTTTAAATACAAAACAAAAAGTATCTCTGTGAAGATTACATACATTGTAACATTATGCCTTTGTGGAAACATCCCCGTAGTAGATACAAATATTATTTACAACATATACAATTTCTTCCATACCAGTTGAACACCCTCTTTTTGCCTGGTGCACATTCCTTAACAAAATCTAATAGAGGAAATATTTATATATAATAGAGGATCTATTAGCCCTGCCTGATCCTATCCACGATCAATGGTTGCAAACGTCATCGATTCAATGGTTATAGGCTAAAATATTGGATTGATGAATAAACAAATAAACCCAACTTTCCATGTTGTCCTTATAATATAGAACCCTTAAAATATTGATGAGTTAATCAGATCCACTTTTCTCAGTTAAATACCTTAGATTTCAATCCCTTTGTTCGGTTTTATTTATAGGGAGTTCAAGATTGCATTCTTACCCTTACATACAACCAAGTTTAAAGGGAAACTAGAATGGAACCATTTTGTTTTCATTGCAGGCTGTGTCAGTCATGGCCAGGGAGGTGGGGTTAAGGCTGCATTCACAAAAACGAAACTCATAATTGGCAGTAAACTGAGCAGTAAGACTGCAGGGACATGGCATATACACCAAGACTGCATCATTACGCTAAAGTTGTTTTGGTGACTATTGTATCTTTAAATAATGTGTTTGATACTGCTGGAGTGTTACCAACATCCTTAATTATTTAAATGTATACCAGGAGCTGGGAGAATACCCAGGTAACATTTGTAATTAGAAAAGAGATAGATTTGACATGTGAAAAATAGATTGATAGATTGAAAAATTCACAGCAAGTGCTGGGGCTTTTCTAAACTCTAATAACTTTAATTTGGGAACTCCCATCTATCTACTCATCAAATTTTTAAGCAAATATTACATGTTTGCACTGCTTTGTACAGGATATCTCCTACTCTTGACATTTATAAGTTAAAGGTTTGTTTTTTGCGCAAGTGTTAACATTCTGTAAATGCAGTGCGCGGTTAATAAATAACTATGCCCAAAGACTGCAAACCAGCTGTTAGGAACAGAGAAATAATCTTAAGCATAGTTTGGCTGCTCTTTAAATTTAAGGTGTAGCCTTGCCTAGTTACAATAAGCACAACCAAAGTAAACAGATTTACAGATAAGAGTTCTGAGTGCAATATAGAATTGTGTAGTATGGACAAACATGCTACAGCAATTAAAACAGGAGAAGAAAATCAGAAAGCAGTATCTTAGGAAACCCATATATTGGGCACCAGGGCAATGTTTGTATATAGAATAAAACACTATCTATATTAGTGGCCCCCGTGCTATTTTCTGTGTGTCGTCAATGGCTGGACCAGACACATCCTATTCTCCAGGTCCTCTGCATAATCCACCATAACTTCTTCGCTGTAGCAGAACTGCTTCCCAACAAAGACTTATCTAACAGATATATTTTAATTAATACATAATAATGCAGGGTTACGGGTGCTATCACTTTCAATCCTATCTCCTGCAACACATTGTATTCCAATCATTGGAGTGGGAGTGATTGATGGGAAATGCAAAGACCTTCAAGAATCCAGGCTAATTATTATACTATGGAAGTATAAAAGATAGGTGGACACTAGTGTCACAAAACAGGGCTGAGTATACGTAGCATTCACCTTAATATATAAGAACTTCAATGATTTCACAATTTTACTGAAAACTATCACAGCCATTATCTGACAGAGCACGAAGCATACAATGCTACTTTAAATTAAAGGGCATCTCACCTCTCTCTGCTTGCAATATTTTTTTACAGAATGAAAATGCAGTTCATTTAAATTAAAGGGCATCTCACCCCTCTCTGCTTGCAATATTTTTTTTACAGAATGAAAATGCAGTTCATTTAAATTAAAGGGCATCTCACCCCTCTCTGCTTGCAATATTTTTTTTACAGAATGAAAATGCAGTTCATTTAAATTAAAGGGCATCTCACCCCTCTCTGCTTGCAATATTTTTTTTACAGAATGAAAATGCAGTTCATTTAAATTAAAGGGCATCTCACCCCTCTCTGCTTGCAATATTTTTATTATAAAAGCCATTTATGGTGAGGCTGGCCCTTTAACCTCTTTCTCTACATGACTCAGGTTGCAAAAGGACTCAGGGCAGAGGTTTAGTACAATCTGTCAGTTTGTCCAGTTGAGGTCTGCTCTGACCAGTCTGAGATGTGGATTTAATTTAGAGATCAAACACTGATGAACGATTGACTGAATGAATATCAGAGAATGACTGATTGCATGGAGTTCAGAGATTAATTTTGGAGTTAGACATGTAGCTTTGTCTGCATTTTGGAGTTCCATTTAGATTTACATAGCATTTACAGTTTCAAGTCTTACCCAAATAAAGAATTATGTAGTGCAATATACAGTCCAGCCATTATTTGTGTTGTGAGTTTTATTGCACAGGCAATATACATCCAACTTCCCTTTATCATTTCTAATTTTTACAGATTTCAAGTAATGATTTTTGGTACATTTTTATTAACAAAGTACACTCCTTACTTGCATTGCATCTAAGTTAAATGGACACTCCAGGCACCGAGACCACTTCTGCCCATTGGAGTGGTCTGTGTGCCAACTCCCATCAGCCTTAACCCTGCAAGTGTAATTATTGCAGTTTTTATCAGACAGCCACTAAAAGGACTTCCAGCTTCTTAAAACACGAAAAGTGTTTTAACTGACGCTGGACGTCCTCATGCTATGCATGAGGACCTCCAGTGTCGCCAAAACCCCCATAGGAAAGCAATGAATTGCCGCGCATGCACGTTATGTCTACCCTGTCGGCTGATGTTGGTGGGGGAGGAGCATGGACGGAGCCTGACCCAGCGATGAGGGACATACATTTTTACATTTCGGGAGGCGCGAGAACTATGGCGTTCTCTGACTGAATCAGTCATGGTGCTTGACCAGTAGACAAAGTCCTGGAAGGGGTCGGTTAGCCCAGCACTCTCAGTAAATCAGTATTGGCAAGCTTGGATGAAAAGTAATTAATAATAGGAAGTGTTAATTCCACATTAATAATGCAGCCATGGCAGATAAATATATTTTCCCTAGGTGCTGGGAAAAGTCTCAGAGTTATTCATTAAACTTTGAATTTTAGGAAATTAAATCCATATTGAAAAAATTGAGGCTAAAATTGCCAAACTGTAACTATAGTTGAGTTGGAGAATTATATTGGCTATTTTGGCCTATATATTGCCATTTGCATTTAATTCACTCAAATTTGACTGTTCATATCACAACAATTTGATATTAACCCAGGAGACAATGCCAGAAGATTCTAGGCAACCTAAACACTACAGTGGTTATGTTTCTTAGAGTGTTCCTTTACAGTCCAGCAATAGTTGGAGCTTCATGGCTGGTCTGGCCTGCTTTGGCAATTCAATACCAAATTAGCCCTGGCTTAAATTAGGATGGGGGAGGGAGGGTTGGGCTTTTCGAGGGGTGCTGCTGGCTGGGGACAGTTCCCTGAAGTCCCTGAATGCGGGACACAAGAGAACTAAAGTGGACAGGACCCCAAAATCAGGAGTATCCCACAAAAGTGACATGTGATACATTGGAGGTTTATATAAAACATCTGTAAACAAGTCATTATTTTGTAATCACTTCTGGAAGCACTGGTATGAGCAAAAATACTCTGGAAAAGCCTTATTTTTTTTTATCACTGCACTTTATGGGGGTTATGGACACCAGAGAAAATCAGGGAGAGTAGTACAAAAGCCAGTTTAGGACTGCTGGCAAGTATAGCAGGTTTCACACAATCAAAACTTGACCACTTCCCTTTTTGTTCTAACATATATTTAGATTTCAAATACTATGCATATGATGCAATGAAAATGTGCCAATAACCACCTCTAAAAAATGTGTTATTCCTTCTAAATGTCATTGGCCAGCTGTGGCATGTCGTGTGATACAAAATATTGGCAAGCATTATGTGGTCTGCGAATCGTGAAGTTAATCTTCCCACTAAGGATTTTCTCAGTTGAGAAAAAAATTCAATGTAATTTTCCTGGTTAAACCCTTTACTGTAACTTTAGTAAATAACCTTTCATGCATCAATTACAAATGCTTGCATGGGAAGCCATGTGTGTGATTAATTTATAAAAACTATAGTGCCAGAAAAAAAACCCAACTAGTTTTCCTGGCACTATAGCTTCCCGCTCTGTCAATGCCCCCTCCCGCGGCGCTGAAGGGGTTAAAGACCCCTTCAGTCACTTACCTGGGTCCAGAGCCTATGGGGAGTCCTAATGCGCATGCACGTCAATGGCCGCGCTCGCATTAGGATCTCCCATAGAAAAGCATTATTCAATACTTTCCTATGGGAAAATCTGACGCTGGAGGTCCTCATGCAGAGTGTGAGGACGTCCAACGCCAGATAACGGACCAAACGTCCGTTTCAATCCCGGAAGTACCTCTAGTGGCTGTCTAGTAGACAGCCACTAGAGGAAGAGTTAACCCTAAGAGGTAATTATTGCAATTTATTAAAACTGCAATAATTACTACTGAAGGTTTAAGGGTGATGTGAGTTTGCACCCAGACCACTCCAATGAGCTGATGTAGTCTGGGTGCCTACAGTGTCCATTTAATACAGGTTTGGCTAATCCTTCCTTTACAGTGTCTAATCCATGATCATACGTCATGGTGACTGTATAGGGTAGATACACATTTTATGAAAGTTAGTCTTTGAACTCAGCAAGTCACAGATGACAGTCAGAATTTTTATTTTTAGAATTGTCTCACTGCTCACCTTAAAAGGACACGTTCACTTTAACATCAAGGTATAAACCTCTTCTAATACATTCCATATAATAGATTTCCAGTGTGACTGCTCTATTAAATATGCAATTAGATTTTACCTGCAAATCCCACAAAACCTACAATTCAAGGAAAGTTTATATCACTCTGACTGAAATTAATATAAACTACATTAAATTAAATCAGAAGCACAAACCAGCATTTCACATAATCAGCAGAAGTTTGCTTACTGAAAATGTGACCTCTGCTTATGAAATATCAACTATTGCACACTTGTGGTTTTTCTGACAACATATTTAACCAGCACAAGAATAAGCAAGACATCTTTGGAAAGGAACAGAAATAAAACACCATACGTGATGACTTGAATAAACCAGTAAGTTGCCTCAAAACTTGGATGGGCATTTCTGCACCATCTGATGGCCTATGGGATGAGTGGTCCTTTGGTGTTGAAGTGATTCAGGTCAAAGAATCATAGTAAACACTATACTGAAGCATATCTTACAAGTGGGCTGACTGGGGGTGATGACACCGGTGATTTGAAAAGTTCCACTGACGACTCCCTCTATAGACGGGCATGTAGGGAAAGGGGGTGTAAAAACATGGTGTCATGCACGCCATGCTGAGTGACAGTCTATCTGGCTGGCCCCTAACCATGTTGAGAGCAGTGCTAAATCTTTCCTAGTGCCGGTTCACAGCACAAGCGCATCAAATGATGCACTTGCACTGAGCTGCCTGCGGACAGTCCCCTGGTGTTTCCAGAAAATCAGGATTGTCCCACCAAAAGCGGGACTGTTGGGAGGCCTGTTAAAAAAAATACTTTAATTTGGTGCAGCAATGCTCTTTGTTTGCTACAAGATTGTCAACCTATACCCTACCACATTCATGTATGCTATTATTAATTATAAAGCACAGTCATATGCCGTAGTGCTGTATAATGGTAGAAGAGACGTAAATGAAGACAAGTTTGCACACTGGTAGAAGCTTATTGAGATCAGGAACACAATTAAAACATACAATGTTTCAGCCAAATGGCGTTAGTCGTGTATCATACATGACTAAGGCCTATTGCCCGAAACATAGGTTTTGTTTGTGTTCCTGATGTTGATAAACGTCTACCAGTGTGCATATCCTGTTGAACCTGTGGATTCTTCCATGTGTTCCAAGATTAGAGGCAGTGGAACCACAGTGTACCAGGTTTGTACAAATTATCTGATCATTGCCCTCGAGTGTCACACCACACAATACACTACTATCTATACAACCTTACCATTTAATGTTTAAAATTTTGCAAAGTGGACTTGCAGCAACAAATAGAAGCCTATCCCAATTAATTGCCAAATCAACTCCATCAGGACACAATAAAAGGTTTGCTGAGAGCATAGACCTGAGAACGCCTGAGTATATTGTCCTCATTTACATACATCTTCTTTGCCAAATTTCACAGGTATTTATTGAAAATTACATACTCTATGCGTACAGAAAGGCTTTAGTGTGTACATTTTCATAAATATATAATAAATATGTTTTTTCAGATATAATGTATTGAAAGTTTACCATCATTAACTTGACTCTTTATGCCTAGATGAGGTGGGTGTAATTTTGAGATATTTAGGGACAGATGGTAATTTTTACCACGTACAATTGAAGCTAGGTGTTCCATAGTGTTAGGCATTTCCTATTAATACAAATGGGAGATGCAAAAATTTCAACATCCACTAATTACCATATGTTAAAGTTAAGATTTACGAAATGGAAACAGCCATTAACTGCTAATAATTACAGAAGCCATTTTAGGATTATCAACCAGAAAGTAAATGATTGCAGCAGGCATGGAATGGAGCCTTTAGTTGTCTGAAACTCAAAACAAAATAATGGAAATATCACTAAACTTTAATGTTGAACAATATTTTCCAATTTCTTTTGAAAACTGTTGGCAGTGACCACTCCTTGACTAAAGTCTGAGATTTAGTTGACTAAAACTAGACTAAAACTAAAACAATTCAGATTACTAAAATACGACTAAAACTAAAATGGCTTTTTAGTCAAAAAACTATAACTAAAACTAAATTGAAATTTGCTGCAAAAATAAAAAAAGAACAGAGGGGCTGCGGAAAGGGCAAAAGAGACAGATCAAGATTTGGGAGAGACACACCTAGAGAGTCTGGGAGGACACAAAAAGAAACAGAGGGGCTGGGGAAGGGATAAAAGAGACAGATAGTGGCTTTAACTAAAACCATTAGATTATATTTGTGTCAACTAAAATCTACTGGAAATTTAGTTGACTAAACAATTTAGATGACTAAAATACGTAAAAAACGAAAATGGCTTTTTAGTAAAAAGACTGACTAAAACTGAATCGAAATTTGCCACCAAAATTAACAGTGCTCTTTGACATCTTTAGGTCTGGGATAAGGTGTTTTTACTGTAGGATCCAACAGATATTGTGGCTTTATAGCAGACATGTAAGAGCCAGTATGTCACCGGAGTCAACATCCTGTTTCTCAGTAAATAGGCACAATGATTTGCTAAATATCATAATAATTATTAACATATGGATATGTGTATGTTTTAAATGTGTGAGGTCAACAACAGATCAGCTGTCAGTCTCATAATATCACAGGTAGCCACAGTTTGAATGTGCTTCCAAAAAACATTAAATCTTGGACAAGCCAATGATAAGAGTTAATATAAAATGTGTACAGCAGTGCCAGATCTGGCGATACTTATTGCCAGCTGGTAGTTACCCTTATGAAATCCATTGTATGGCCAGGAGGCTAGGAAGTGGAACAGAAACAGCATGGGGTCAAGTTAGGAGCATTGCAACACATTTTGTTGGTTACCCATTTGTAATCACTGCGAAAGCAGAGGATCATGATGCCAGGGAATGGGGGTGGATGACAGGTGTGGCAATCACATATGATAAATTAAAACCATAAAAGACGGATCAATGTGACAGCTTCCCCTTCTCCTTATTTAAATGCCCCCATGCAGTTACCTGGATCATCTACTAAGAAGAGTTGCTGTAATAAAATGATGACACCTAGATCTGTACTTTCAGATAAACCAAATTGTTTTCCATTGGCAAGAAGAGAAACATTTAGTTCCTCAATTTAGCATCATTACGATGTGTGAAATGCATAATTCACAGGATTATGAAAACAAAACATAGATTTTTACAGTTTTAAAAAATGTAAATCCTTTTAAAAAGTTATCCTTCAAGTATAACCCAATGTCCCTTTTTTCTTTGAATTTTAATGAAAACATGTATTCAGCTTATAAAAATAAATCATTTAAAAAAAAAAAAATTATTATCTGTTTATCAAGGATTTTGTAACAAAAAGTAAAGCGTAGGAAAAATGCTGCCTATGATTAATTATATAATAATTTTCCTTTACTGGATGTTGCACACATACAAATACTTGTGAGTGATATTTCAGATCCCCTACCCTACAGGAGGATATGGAAGATTTTAATACATACTGATTTAATAAATTGAGGATGGAATCATAAAGTAATAAACTTTCAATAACTAGTTATATGTATGTAAAGAAATTTTCTGTGTGAGTAATATTAATCTCCACACGTAGAAGTGACATCATTGCAACAGAACACACATATTGAAGATTCCCTAATGCTTTTTAAGGGGACAGTAACACTCAATTAATAAACAATAATAAAAGATTTGTATTAAAGGCAAGGATAAATATTTGTTATAATTCACAATATGACAATATAATTCTGCATTCAGCAAACATGTCTTCAATGATCACCTATGTTCACAACACCAATGAGAGGCGAGATGGGGCAGTCTTTGGACTTGCAAGGGCTTGCTCTTGTAAGTCTCTATATGTCAATGCTGGATACCAGTGTGATATTATGAGTTGTTATATGAGGCAAGAAGTGTAATTCTGAGTTCTTTGTTGACAGGACTTGGAGACGGAGCTATGAGCTTTGTTTTAAAGCCCATTTGTCAGTCTGACAAATCTATTAAATTAATGCCTGTGTGGACTACATCCTAGCATCACAACCACTTGAATAAACACATTTAGCAAACTGAAAGTACACCATTTCAGTAAAACACAAAATCAAAATATTGTATGGAGGTATTAAAGTGGCTTTGTCATTTCTTTCTCTTCCACCAACCCAACGTATCTTAGAGTCCCCTTGGTCTCCCTAACTCGCCGTGTGGTTGTTGATGGACACGTGACCTACTGCTACTTACTGTTTTTATGTCCTTCCAGTTCTTCATTCATGGTTCCACCATCTTCGTAAATCCCATATGGCACTAGCTGGAGGTTACTTCATATGCCCTCTCTAGTGCGTGCATGTAAAATGCACGCCTAGTTCATCAGGATCTTGCAAACATCATCGCAGGAAGGAGATGAGCAAGAATTGGCAACCATTGACAAAGTTGACAATTGACGGGGATCTTAATTAAAGCTTCACCATTTATAAACCTGCGGTTTCTACATAAGGAAAAGTAGTCCCAAGTAGTCCCTTTCCTTGTGTATAACTTTCTAATGAAAAGTAATTTTATCAGAAAAAAGAAAAAGAAAAAAAACTAGGCTATCCAGGCAGACACAGTGATGAACTACTAGTACAAGAAATAAAAAAAGTGACAGAGAAACCCCATTGTACAGCGCTACGGAATCTGATGGAGCTATATAAATAATAAAATAATAACAACTACATTTTCAGGTAAACACTGCCTTTTCAGTCTAGGCATATCTCCAGTGGCCACTCCTCAGATAGCTACTAGAAGTGCTTCCTGGGGCAGTGCTGCCATTCAGCGTCTCCATGCAGAGCTGAATTTTCCCTTATAGAGATGCATTGATTCAATCTGTCATGCCTCCTTGCCGAAAATCATATAGGCATATTAAAGCCTTTACTTCTTTAGTGCCCGTTTCATACACTACGTACTGTTTCTTTAACGTAGATGTGTTCGTAGCTATAACAAAAATTAGCACTCAGCAAGCATCTAAGAAATCCATGTTTCGTCATTCTATGTACATTAGAAAAATAACTTGTTTACATTAAAAAGCTATTTATAATGCTTAAGCCTCAACTTAATCACCATAATCACTAATGCAGAGGTAGTAATTGCATCCACTGTGAGTAGCGACATGATTTGCCCTTTTCTGTGAACAATACAGTTGTTTCATACACTGTAATGGACCGAAAATCTCAGAAAGTGGCATTATCTATATTCATGAAGATTAAAAGATGCTATAAACAACTCTTACATGAAGTAATTGAAATCAAATGTAAATATATCGCTATTTAACGCACGTCATTATATGTATTCTCCGATGAAACTATTCACTAAATTCTAATTCTAGCTTGCTTTATTAGTTTCCCTCCATCAGATTAGAAATGCATTCAATTGTAACATCACTTAGCATGTCGTGAATTATATTGTGAATTATATAACATTACAGAATGTTTGAATCTCTAATGTATAACCGATTCACCAGCCTGCATTCATTATTCAGCCTCTAATTGTTAAGATATATAATTTATGTTATAGAAAATATTAAATTGGTAATTCAATTGAAATGTCTAAGAATGTCTTTTAGAAGAAACCTAAAATATATTTTTCAAGCAAGTTTTGAACCTTTAGCTGACAATCTTAGACAGGATTGCTGACGTTGGTCGGTACTCTTTCTCTCCTGGTTTGGCAAAATTGGTTTAGAGAAGATGAATCTACTTACATGTTCATTATTTTTATTTCAGTCCCTTCCAATTAAGTTCCCAAGCAAATAATTGAAAAACTTCTAAGTTAAAAACGCTCTGAGATAGTATGGTTTGGTTTAACAAGTCACCCAAATAAGCATTAAACAAATTGATTTTGCCAAAACAGAGGGGGGGAAGCAGCTTTGCCACAAACGTAATAATATTATATTTTGACTTTGCTGTCACGAGTTTTGTTTTGGACTAGTACGGAGTCGGAGTACCTTTGTATACTCTGCCTGAGCTACCACCGAACCAAGAACGCAGTACCGTCTTGAATAACCTGTTTACCAATGCCAAATCTCCCAAGGTATCAGAAACATTGACACTGACATTTTCTGACGACACACTGTTCCTATTCCAATCCCAGTGCCCGACCAGACACTGACAAGTTTTGAAATAATATTTCCACTCCTACAAGTCCATTGCATATGAGAGATATACTTACTTCTTTCAGAGATTTGAAGAACCTCTCTGTCTTGCTGTATGACAGACACATTTTATTTCTAGGCCGAACCTGCTATTTTTAACATCGTTCCAGAAAGTTCTGAGCCTAACCAGTTTCTTGACCGGCTTTAAAGATTGTGCATCTCCTGTCCAGTCAGATTTATTTATATTCTTTATTTATGTTTATTCATTATAGACACACTACTGGCTCATGTTGTAGGAGCCTGAGTGAATGACATGGGGCTTGATCTATGTTCCATATCTAAGGGAAATCAGGATATAGTGTATAAATAGTTTTCTGGGTGTATCTCAACTCATGCATACTGTTTAAATGGGTTCTTCAGGTGTACAAAAAGTGCTGGAGATGTGGAGAGAAGCCAGAAGATCTTTTACACAATGTAAAGTACTATTGTCCCTCCCCAACGCCACTTTGTTTGAGTACTTAATTGCATTATCCCCCGCTAACACAATCCGCTCCCTGCTATGCCCTCACAGTCCTAGAGGCATGGCACACAAAATGTCCTCTAGAACCCCCTTTTCCTGGACAGTATCCCCACATAATATATATTCCTGGAAAGCTTGTCACGAGCACCCTAAGCTGTCCAATATCGGCCTGATAGTAGAATCTGTGCTTGAGTTACAGCGTGCTAAACATTTTACTGGGTCCCAGCTATTCTCAGATCTTGTGAGATGTTCCAGGTATGCAGCGGCTTAGCCCCAATCTACAAAAAGCGGTTCTGCTAGTGTAAAATGAGTCCAGGCAATTCCCAGAGGTCCTCAAATATGGCTGGAAGCACAGTAGGCTTCCGGGGTCCCTCCTAGTGACAATAGCTCCTTTTGTGTGCAAGAGGCTGGCAGACAAGAATCTCCAAAAGTCTGTAGCATGGGAACTTCCATCACACTTATTTGCCCGTATTGGAAAATATTCATAGTCTGGTCTCAAATTTTTATTTTTCTCCTGTAAAGTTCTCTCCATAAACAATTCACAAAAAAAGTCACTTATTGTTAGGCTACTAAATGTGGCTAAATTTCTAATTTCAGCTAGTTGGAAATCCTCTTCCCTTACTTCGATGTCATGAACCCAGAGACATTTAACCGAGGAGGTTTAAGCATACAAAGAGATTTTTATACAACTTACATAAGGTGTAGCCCCTGATTGAGTGACTCCTGCGATAGTTTCTTTTTTATACTATGCAAAGATAGTCATAATGCTAACGTTTATTGAATAGGTACTAAATTTCCTTTTCTCTACGTCTTTAGTGTTACTGGCATGTTTGTATTTTTGCACAAACATAGATCTTTGATTGGATATGCCTTCATTTTAGTTGTACCTCTTTCCTTATTTTAATTATCAATAGAATCTTAATTTAAAAAAAAAAAAAATGGTGGATATGTAAAAAAATACTGTATCTAATAAAAATAGACAGTTTCAGATGTACAATCTGTTTTATGACAATAGCAAGGCTCACTATGCTTTCCTAACACTTAATACATCCTATGTTTTTGCTACAAAGTATGTGTCAGGCACAGTTTAGGTTGGTTATTACAGCTGAACTTGCTGAGTTTAAATGAACCTGGCAGTACTCTAAAGCAGAGGTATTGAACCTTCGGCTCTCCAGATGTTGTGGACTACATCTCCTCTAATGCTTTGCCAGCATTATGGCTGTAATAGCATTATGAGAGACGTAGTTTACAACATCTGGAGTGCCAAAAGTTGCCTATCAGTGCTCTATAGCATGTGCATTTGAGTCGTCATGGAAGGTTTCTCACATTAAGCTGAGGTGCCCAGGAAACTGCAGCCAAAAGTACAGCTAAGAAATTATTACTCTAGACCAGCAATGCTTAATCTTGGCAATCCAGATGTTTGTGAACTATTTTCCATGATTCTAAGCCAGCTAAAAAGTTGCCTGAGTACCAGGAAAAATGTGGCCTACAAACAACCAGTGCAAGATGTTCATCTGAAAATTATATACCTGCAAGTCTGCTCTGAACCACTTTTGGGTTAGATTGTTAATAAGGGAAAATAAAAATACCCTAAAAAGTGTGCCTTGGTGATTTTTGGAAGTGTTTAAACGGGCAGTCTAGGTACAACATCTACTACATGCCAAAGCAATGGGTATGGAGCCACTAAGCTGCAAATGACATCCTCGGATCCTGTTAAAGTTGTATACGTCTCAGGCACATGTGGCTGTGACCTGATTCACCGCAATTGCAAAAGCGGAAATTCCACTTTTGCTTTATCGATTTCATCCACATTTTAACATCTGTGATAGGCTTATGTCACTTTTGAAACAGAGAAAGGGGAGCAATCTATCTCTCAAGTTGTTTTTCTCTCACAGAAATGCAAGAAACATTTTGTTAAAAAAAATGACATCTGTTTAATATACTAATATTCCTTTTATCATATTGTCTTTCCATTAACATGGATTCCGAGAATGCAGAGGCATAAAGATTATTTTTGAATACATTTGAACATTTACAATCCGTTTACAGAAGAAATTGTGCAAGATTCATGTTTTCAAGGGGGTTTTTTTTGTGACGGACTGCCGGTGAGTGCAAAATGCTTACCATTGTAATTTCTCCTAATCCAAGCTGTGCTCGACCCAAAGTCTGCCAGGCCTCAACAAAGTGTGGATCCCGTTGTACTGCTGTCTCAGCGGCTTGCACTGCTTGGAATATTTCATCCAGACACATGAGTGCCTATGAGGGAAAAAAAAGGAAAAGTTATGGTTTAGGCAAGTATTGCGATCATAAATATAAAGTGTCTTGGTTTTAATGCAGCATCAAGATGTTTTACTTTTTTCCTCTGTTTCCAAGGACATTTTTCAGATGATGCCAACCAAATTCTTTTTGTTAGAATCTCAATCTTCAAAGAAAGTCTTCAAATTATTTATCCTTTTTTCCAATATTATTAGTCATATAGTACCAACATCTGCCACAGTGTTAAACAATATGTAGATGACAAAAAAATAAAAATAAGGAAATTAAGTCCAAACGTAACACGTATCCTACAAAACAATCTTAAAGCCTAAAGGGAATGGGGTACCCCTACATAAGATATTAATTTATAAAATAATCAGGAGTGAGGCTGCATGGGAAAGGTGATAACATATATAGTATTTATATACATTCAGAACATATGGCTTTAGAGTAATAAAGTGAAATTGGATGGGCCACACAGTAAGCACACACTGTACAATGTAAAACGGAGTGGATGTAAGAGGGAGAGCAATGAAACAGATGATACGCCTCTAAGTGAATTGTTATGGATTCCTTAAAGGTCTGGGGACAAGAGTGAAAAAGTCTGGTGGGTGAGAGAAGACAAAGACTAAAAGTTAAGCAAGTGCATTCCATAATAATGTTGCAGTCCTTCAAGAAGTTCTAAAATGAAAATGAGGAGTCTAGAAGCAAATACAGGACAGGCAAGAGTCATTGGCAGAGTGGCTTAAAGGGACTCTCCAGTGCCAGGAAAACAATCAGTTTTCCTGGCACTGCAGATCCCCTCTCCCTCCCACCTCCCAATCCCCGGTGGCTGAAGGAGCAAAAACCCCTTCAGTCACATACCGGAGACCCCCGCTGATGTCCCTCGGCATTGGTTTCGGGTCGCCGCCGCTCCTCCGCTTCATTACGTTGGCCGGTGGGTGAGACTGATCCCGCCTTCCGGCCACGGAGACCTAATGCTGGAGGACGCTGTGCTATGGACCAGGAAATGCCTTCTAGTGGCTGTCTAGTAGACAGCCACTAGAGGTGGAGTTAACCCTGCAAGGTAATTATTGCAGTTTATAAAAACCTGCAATAATTACACTTGCAGGGTTAAGGGTAGTGGGAGTTGGCACCCAGACCACTCCAATGGGCAGAAGTGGTCTGGGTGCCTGGAGTATCCCTTTAACGTAGATGTGAAGTATTTGTTGATAATACAGGATATGTAGAACAGCGTACAGATGTGGAGTATTATTGTGGGATTACTAGGATTTTGAATCCAAATCCAAAACAACACACAAAGCCATTTTAAGGTCTGACCAAAGGGAAGGGCGTGAAAATATGGGCATCTTATATAGATAATCCTGGCTACAGAATTCATAAAGGATTCCAGAAATAAAAGGCATGTGGAACACTACTGCAAAATGAGTTGCTGTAACAGAAAGAGAGATTATGTAGGAGAAGTACAAACAAAGCAAAGAGGGGAGAGCATCACATGGCCAAGATTAAAAAGAATATGAAAGAGGCAGGTGGTCCACACTATCAAAAGCTGAATAAATATCTACTATAGCTTTATGGTAAATCATCCGTTATCTAATAATTCAAGCATGGCTATTCAGAATTTGTATAATATATTAATATCACATTACAACAAAAAAAATGTGGGACATGCTGCTCATGAAACAAGTTGTTTCACAACAGTCTACTCCATTTTGTTTTCTTTGAGGGAGTTCTATTGTTTTCCTTTACACCACGCCCAATATGTTAATGTTTACATTTTGTTACCTAAAGGAGTACTGAATACTTCAGCTTCTATGTCTGGATGTTTAAACAATATTACATAACAAGCGTTTATTCCAAAGTCATCTCACTAGCCGGGTTAATAAAGCTGAAGAGTGCTGCAGTTTTAGCTATAGAAACATATAAAATGAGATCAGAGTTTCTCGACTTTACTTTTAAATATTCCTGTAGGATTATTTACAGAACACAGAATTTTAGCAAATGAAATCTAAATGGTAAAACTGAGGATAAAATACTTCATTTGAAAAAAATACTTAATGCTCGTATTGGTCACAGATTTTATTTTTTTGCCAGAATTTTACCTTTTGGATGAAATTAGGCTGTTTTATCCAAAAGGATACAGAGCTTTTTTGTCACTTTCCTCAATGTTCCTGAAAGGTCCACTAGTGACAGACTATTATAGAATACAAAATATCATTTATACAGCCCCACTCTCTGATGTAAATTAGTTTTTAGTACTTTCATATGTCCATAGAATAGAAACAGATCTGAAAATACACTAAGAAGAGTCCTTTTCTACTATGCTAATAGTTTCCCACACAAGAAAACAACACATTACAAAAAAAACAACACATTGTAACGGGCCGACTCCATGTAAAAGCTTCATTATCTCCGTCTCCAATTAAGTAATTATAACAATTTCTCTCCAGACAAACTGAAATTTACTGTCTCCAACAAATAGAACTTTGCAGCTGACCATCTCCAAGTAAATAATAATTTCATGTTACTTGTCCAGTCTTCTCCAGTCCAGCTCTGCCACCGCACGTGACAGCATGCATCTTTTTGGTGGCATGATCAACATGAACCACAACTTGTTTTTATACAATAAAATTACGCCAAGCCTGCACCCAGTGGCGTACATACCAGGGTCACAGGGGTCGCGGCTGCGACCGGGCCCGGCCCACCAGGGGGCCCGGCCGCCCCACGACCCGGTATGTACCCACTGGGCCAGCCTCTTCCCCTGGGGGGCCCAGGAGTCGGCCACTTCAGGGCCCCCCCGAGGCTGGCCCTGCTGACCCCGGCGGGCTGTCTGGCTGTCTGGGTGGCCGGCGCGCGAGGGAGCACTCTCCCCTGTGTGCATCCTCTTCAGCTCCCTCGCGCACCGCACTGATACCGGAGCCGGAAGATGACGTCATCTTCCGGCGCTGGCATCCCTATGCGGCGCACAAGGGAGCTGAAGAGGATGTACACAGGGGAGAGTGCTCCCTCGCGCACCGGCCAGCCAGACAGCCCGCCCAGGAGCCCAGCAGCACCACTGGACCCCAGGGAATCCCCCCCAGCACTCCAAAAGGTAAGGAGGCAAGAGGATTACATTTTTAAAAAAATGTGTGTGTGTTTGTTAGTGTGTGTTTGTGTGTCTGTTAGTGTGTGTGTTAGTGTGTGTGTGTCAGTGAGTGTGTCTGTTAGTGAGTGTGTTACTGAGTGTGTTTGATGTCTGTTAGTGTGTGTTTGTCAGTGAAAGTGTATGTTTTGTAAGTGAGTGTGCATGTATGTCTGTCGCTGAGTGTGTCTCTGTCAGTAAATGTGTGTGTCTGTTAGCTAGTGTGTATGCGTCTGTTCGTGAGAGTGTGTGTGTGTGTTTCTTCAGCATTTACCTTTCTCCAGCGTCGGACTCCCTTGGTGCTGGGGATCCCTCCGCCTCTCAGCTCCGAATGCACATGCGCGGCAAGAGGCGCGCGCGCATTTAAACCGCCCATAGGAAAGCATTACTCAATGCTTTCCTATGGACGTTCAGTGTTTTCTCACTGTGATTTTCACAGTGAGAATCGCAGAAGCTCCTCTAGCTGCTGTCAATGAGACAGCCACCAGAGGCTGGATTAGCCCTCAGTGAAACATAACCGTTTCTCTGAAACGGCTATGTTTTCAGCTGCAGAGTTAAAACTAGAGGTACCTGGCACCCAGACCACTTCATTGAGCTGATGTAATCTGGGTGTCTGTAGTGGTCCTTTAAGTGTGTGTGCATACCGCGGTCACGGGGTCGCAGCCCTGCGACCAGGTGCCCGCCGCCATGCGTTGCGGCCCCGACCCGCGCCGAGTAAGCGCGGGGGGGAGGGCACGGATCAATCAATTTTCGCACCGGGGCCCCATGGGTCATGTGTACGCCACTGCCTGCACCATTTCTGCAACAACATTTTTATATCCTTTGGCATTTCTCATTTCTCAACCTATGTTGCCATCAGAATATACATATATCCTATTTAAGCCAGGATCACACTCAGAGCAGTGCCCAGTCGTGGACTATAATCAACTGAGAAGATAATCTTTTGTTTATTGCTTTTTCAGGTTATCTGCTTCTGGCTTGTACCCTGACTTTGCTGTTTTTTGTAATCTCATCCTTGGCTAGTTTATTCACATTGCTGTTTCTTTGTTAATCTTTGACCTTGGCTGTTTCCGACTATTCTTGTAGGCATTTTACTGTTCTGTTATTTGTCTTAAGTCTGGCCACCCCTAAGGACTAGTAAAATGCTTTTATCCTCTATTACTTTGGCTTAGTTGACCTGTGTTTGCATGTTGGGATCACCTGCTAATCCTGAAATTGAATAGAGGAAATTAGACATATTGAGCACCTAAGTATTTGATCCCCAACCTACCAAGGAAAGCTACATCAAGCTTTGGTCTTCCTGTAACTTCAAAATATGTTTTAATGTTTGTTAATCTATATGTATCCTTCCTGGTAAGATATTTTTGAAATAAATTAATGTATTTTGTTATTTTTTCTCTACTTTCTATATTTGTAATATTCTGTGTTGATATTTTGTTCTTTCTTGTGTTCGATAAAAGAAACTTTATGAACCATAAAATACTTTAACATTTTGCTTCTAAATGAAAGTGAGACTAAGATTAATGCTAAATTTGGTTATTAAAAAGTACACAACTGGCAAATACATTTAACATATACAGTTGGCATATTTTGCTTTTGTGTAAATACCAATAAAGATTATTAATTTTTTTTCACAATCATAAGGAAATATTTGGAGAGAGAGTGTCCCGTTACTCATAAACTACAATTTAAGCTGATCTCAATAAATGCCCTGGGTATTAACACACCATGTAAAAGGTCTAAAATTGTAGACTATTTGATAAAAAAAAAATCGGGTACAAATCTGTGCCCTGCAAAAAACCCATTCTACCAAAATGGCTGTACTTGTGGAGAATGATCCCTCTTAATTTCCCAGAAAACAATCTCTTTACTTCATTCTTCCTTTTTTAAATTCATATGGGGCGGTAAGAAAGCAAGAGTTAAAATGAAAGTTTTGGCCAAATCAAGGCAGGATGGAGGGGCCTGGTGTGCCCAGAAATCTTACATTATCAGGCTAGTAGACCTTTTCATACAATGCTCTCACAAAATAATGCAGCAACCCAAGAAACATGGTACAAAATTGAAAAAGCTAAAACTGGGGTAGGAAATTTATCCTCACTATTTTGGGTTCTAGACATAAACAAAAAAAATTATTAAAGAGGCGCAAACCAAATCTCAGATACTTAAAGATTTAACAAGATGGTGGGATAAACTCACAAACCAGAAAGGATTCACTAATAGAATAATTGATGCGCTCCTATTTTCTAGAATATCAGATATGTTGGACAACATAAATATAGACAACTGGACATCTGGGGGGGGGGATAATCTAAAAATATAACAGTGGAACATAATCTTAAACCTTTTAACCAAATTATGGAGGAATTCAACATTACCCACAGAGAAACTTCTAATTGTCTGCAAATTAAAAAGTTTCTTACAGAATACCTCCTGAAAAGAAATGTGTAGAATACTATACATCTTATATATCTATTTGAACTAAAGAGTTATAAAAATCAAATCGCAAAATGTGCAAAAGTTATATATAGATGGAGACATGATAAACCGATAGAACTAATTAATAAACGGGAAAAAGAATTACAAGTACATATAGAGGAAGAGGAATGGATAAGCTCTTTAAATAAATGAAATAAAAATATACACTGCCTAATCCTCACAGAAACTCAATTTCAACTTTCAAACACCGAAATGTCTAAAGAAAATCTTCCCAGAGTTATAGATGCTGGAAATGTAAAATAATTGAAGGCAACCTGATCCACATATGGTGGCAATGCACACCAATAAACAAACTCTGGAAAGAAGTAACAAAGATACTATACCAAATAACCAAAATAAAATTACCGCTTAAGCCTGAAGTGGTCCTACTAAACAGGAACTGGCCAAACATGACAAAAAAAACACGAATATTGCACATAATCACGGCAACTAAATTACTTTTAGCACGAAACTGGAAAACAGGGATAATTCCATGCACCAATGAATTAATAACTCCGGTTATATGGCAAGCAGGAATGGAAAGGGGTATTCTAGCAACCGATGGAGGTAGATATAGGCAAATAGAAGACTGGGATACATGGATAAATAAAATGGAAGAAATATCATTGCAGAGTTAAAATCAATCTTGTGACTCCTAACTTCTCCAGGCCTCCTTTGCTCTTTGGTAGCTTTCGCGCAAGAGGCATCACTGCTACGTTATCGTTCGTCTTACTTTCCTTCCTTCTGACTTTGGATCGCAACATTTAACAAAGAGAGTAGGTCATGCCACAGGAAATAGTAGGGTTAGACAAGAGGAGGGGAGAAGAAGGGAAGAAAAGAAATGAATGCAACCCCAAAACGTGCAGACAATTAAAATAATAAAATATTGTAACTATACAGGATACAAGAGGTTCTCTCTCTCTCCAAGAAGTAAATGGGTAAAGTAAATGTGAAAGACAAGAAGTTACATTATGAACTAATTAATACAGTCGGGGTTGGGGAGGTTTAAGGAGATTATAGAATTCCACAATATATTTATGATGACATAGTACCAAGGCCCAAACCTCATAAGCACTAACAAAACTTATACAAGGCTGGTACCCAGCTGAAATAAAAAAATATATATATTTTTTTTTTAATTTAAATTTGGTTATTAAAAAATGGCAAATACATTTATCTTCTTATGTTCCGACATATACAGTTGGCATATTTTACAATTTTATTTCACTATAACCTGGTCTCCCTCCCTAAATGAAACATAGTAACGGATTATCTCTAATTAAATAGAATATTGTAACCCTCTGCCTCCAATATTCCTGTATTCCTCGAACGCAAAAACTAATTACCTGAGATTTCCTTTATAATTCTCAAAATACAGATTGCTATATTAAGAGACATAATACGGATCAAAATGTAATAAAGTCATAAATTACATTGGGAAAAAGCTGACAATAACATATGTAATAATCCGTACAAGACATTGTAACAAAATATATTGATGAAATGGCATAGCGACATCCGCATATAATCAAAAAACATCTAGCATTCTTGTGGGAAAAGCAGTTCTATGGCACCAGCAACATATTTTCTCTCAACTTTTCCTTCTTCCCCTCCAAGAATGCACATATACATAAATTATGACGCTATGGCATTCAATTGATCAAAAGAGGACGGATGGCACGGCTTTGAGGGGGGCGTCAAAACTGATGCAACTCGCATCACTAGCAACACCCCTGACACCTGATCAACCCACTGAGACTCTACTTGGGAGGCCCTCAGCTTTCAAGACCATGCAGGGATTACTGCGGAAGCGCTCTTTGCATGGTAACCTTTTAGCAGAACTGTGCTGAAATAAGATTGTGGTGTCCTGTAGCGTGCCGATCCTATTTTTTTTAAATTGAGGTGTGCATGTTGCCATATTCTGTTTTTTTTTATACTACAGTTCCTTTGTATCATTGGATTTGTGCGTATGTGAGATATTATATTGCATATGTTCATGAGTAGTGTGTGGTATTGTGTACCTATGAATGTAGGCTGTGTATGGGTGATGCTTGTGGAATTGTGTGTTTGGATGGATATGTCACATTGTGTACTTGGTAGTGTGTGTATGTGTGGGGCTGTTTGTGGTATTGCATGTGGGGTTGTGTGCATGTATGTGGATTGTCAGTGATGTTGAGTTTGAGTAGATTGTGTGATGTGTTTGTGTGTGGGCTGTTCATGTTATTTGTATTAGGGAGGGTTATTCGGCAGCTCTGTGTATATATAAGAAAAGCCATTATTAACGAATTCCACATGTATGAACTTTACATGCTAGCGTGGAAATAAGAGGTGACAAAGGTTATGGGAATTATCAAACAATAGATTGCCTAATTCTGTATAATACCATCCTCTAGTAACAGGGTGGCACAAAGAAAAACATCTGCTATGTTTTCTTTTCATGAAACAGAACATGAAATGTTGTTTTTTTTGAGTGATTCATTATTTGCTTCATTAGACACTGAGTTTTCATGCTTGACATTGGCATTCCTTCCCTGGCAGCACATTCTGGATTCTCACCATAATTAATAACTCTTGTACTATCTTTTACAAGATGTGATATTCTGCGATGTTATTAGATTGAATTGCATTTTGTCTTGGCAATGAATGCCATCATGTTCATTTTTTTGTTGATTTTACACAGCTTTTCCAAGTGTCTCAAAAGTTGGAAATTCTGTTTATCTGTAGATCCAACCTGGACTTGTCAAGGTGCAAGACTAATGGAGATGGCCTCAAATAGTCACCTGGGTTAGAGTCATTTCACAGTTCATGGAGGTGATAAAGATTCATAGGCCAGGAATGAAATGTGCAGGAATGCATCTGATTTTATGTTAATAGATGCATAATGTATGATGAAGAAAAAACAAACAAACCTATTTCCAACTTTCATGAATAGGTGGCATACATACCATAGAGTTGCAATTTTCTCATATACTTTCCTGCAGCATGAAGTCCAATAAAGACACTTTCAAAAAAGAATGAATGAGAACTATTTGTCCATGTGAATGAGAGCTGGGAAATGCTATGGCCACCCAGACATCTGCAGCAAAAAGCTGCACTTTCTAAGGTTTTTATATGTTTTGGCATTTGTTTTATGTATCTAAAATAAAACTACAGTGTATTAAATAATGCATTAAAGGCAGGTGGCCAATTAATTTTGGAATGTCCATTTTAAAAGCTTTAAATGCACTTACGTCAGGGCGTGACAAATGTAATAAGACAATATCTCAAACAAATACTAGTGGCAAATACAAGAGATATTTCTTTATACAGAACAATGGACTATCTTATTAATTTCCTCTTAAGATCGGGTTGGCTCCGTAATATAATGGTCTGGATTAGAAATTCTAGAAACATCTAATTAATTGTTCCCATGGAACCCTTTGACAAAGTGTACCAACATGTTTTCTTTTTTGGCAAATTTCTACAGATAGCAAACAGATTGCAGTACCTCGTAGCAGATGTGCTTCTGTGTGTAGAGTTGGTGTTTGCATTTTCATACATGGGTGTGTTTGTATGTTATGCTTGCATATATGTGCAGTGGTGAGTTGTAATGTAGTGTTGGATTTTAAATGCAGATATACATTTGTATGTAGCACTGGTGATTGAGTGAAGGGTGTGTTTGAGTGTTCGTATATAATTTTAGAGTTTGGGGTTCAAGGATTTCTTTGTATGTCATGTTTGTAGGGGTGTGATTGCATGTTGTGTTGGTGTTTGACTGCTGGGATGTCTGCACATACACACTTACACATAAATGCATACACATTAACAAACATAAATACACATAGAAACACACTGACACACACACTGGCAGATACACTAACACAAAAATATACACACAGGCAGATAAGCACACTGCCACATACACACAGATACACACACTGGCACATACACACTGAGAGGTACACACACTGGTACATACACACACACCATACTAGGCATTCATCCCAAGCATGTACCGGGCTGAACAGTAACATTATGGATAATGGGACATTACCGAGCAATGCTCAAATACTAGAAATATGACAGATATAGATACACACACTGGCAGATACACTAACGCAAAAATATACACACAGGCAGATAAGCACACTGCCACATACACACAGATACACACACTGGCACATACACACTCTGGTACATACACACACACACCATACTAGGCATTCATCCCAAGCATGTACCAGGCTGAACAGTAACATTATAGATAATGGGACATTACCGAGTGTGGCGAAACCAACCTCGCCACTGTGAACTGGAGAAGCCTGGTTGCTCGCCTGCTCCCTTTGGACTATGGCCCTGCAGGTTAAACCGTTTATTTCCCCTGCAGAAAGGCTTATTTGCGTGATCTGAGTGCCATTCATCTAATAATGTGCACTCAGATCCCAGCTATCTGGGGATATGTGAAATGTCTGTGTGTTATGTGTAAATGTGACTTTATGTATTCTAAAGTGTTTTGTGTCTTTTTGCAACCATGTGCTTAATGGAGTCTTGTGTCTATCCTGGGAGATAATTGAATTACTTATCTCCAGGATAGAAGACTCTGAAACTGGTTTGGGCCAGAAAGCCATGCTTCATTTAGTCACAAAGGACTTTTTACTAACTTTTGAACCCCTGGTCTGATTCATGTCATTTTTTAATATGTTGTTCCCCTGAATGGATTGATTGTGAATATGTAATTTTATGTGAATGTGATGTATGGTTTTAGAGTTATGAAAGTTGGGTAGAAAGTATGTTTTAACTGTATGTGTAATTGAGTTTCCTCTCAGGATAAGGGAGGGAATATGTGGGATGTAACTGTGATGTGATTGGTTGTTTTGTAACGCCCTGTGGGCTGTACTATGTTTGTGGATTGGGAATAAAAGAGACTGTATGTGACAGTACAGGAGTTCCTGTTTTAACCCTCAAAGTGAAGTGTCGTCTCATTATTGGGGAAGGATTTATTGTATGCTGTTCCAGTTTGACTGCTAGGAGAGTAAACCTATTCGTATGGTTCCTATTCAACTGTCTACAGCATTCATATGCTTGAGAGGATTCATATGCTTCTCCGGTTCGGTGGTTGTGGTGTCTGTTGCAGTGCTTGGAGTCCTCAGGAAGCGCTAGGAGCATCCTTTAACGGAGGTACCCAGTCGGGGTGCCAGGCGATCCTTTACATTGGTGGCAAGCGGTGGGATGGCGTCCTAGTGCGAGGTAAAGCAGCTCGGAGACAATTCGTGGATTTACAAATTGAGGGCAACGCTAGTACCCGTACAGCGACCCTCCCTATCTACAAAAGAACTAACTTCAGCAGAGCAAGCATGGCGTATGACTACACTCAGGAGGAGTTTGACAGAGAGGTTAATGAGGTGCTGTCTACCTTTGGACCCAACCCCCCAGAGAGAGCCGTGCAGCTCGCCAGGAAACTAGTAGGAGAATACCTGCAATCTCTAGTAGATTTGGCCAAAAAGGAGTCCCAGGGAGCCAAAGGTGTCGTCCTTCCTCCCCAGCAGCAGTGTGTACCCCAGGGAGCAGAAGGTGTTGTCCTTCCTCCCCAGCGGCAGTGTGAGTCCCAGGGAGCCAAAGGTGTCGTCCTTCCTCCCCAGCGGCAGTGTGTACCCCAGGAGCAAAGGTGTTGTCCTTCCTCCCCAGCGGCAGTGTGTGTCCCAGGGAGCTGAAGGTGCCGTCCTTCCTCCCCAGCGGCAGTGTGTATCCCAGGGAGCTGAAGGTGTCGTCCTTCCTCCCCAGCAGCAGTGTGTGTCCCAGGGAGCTGAAGGTGCCGTCCTTCCTCCCCAGCGGCAGTGTGTATCCCAGGGAGCTGAAGGTGTCGTCCTTCCTCCCCAGCGCAGTGTGTACCCCAGGGAGCTGAAGGTGCCGTCCTTCCTCCCCAGCGGCAGTGTGTATCCCAGGGAGCTGAAGGTGCCGTCCTTCCTCCCCAGCGGCAGTGTGTCCTGCAGGAAGCGGAGACAGTCGGTCTCGCTCCCCAGCAGCAGGACAATATATTAAAAGGGGAGACAGTTGGTCCCCCTCTCCAACAGCAGAGAGTGTTCCAGGGAGAGGAACCAGTTATCACCTCTCCCCAGCGGCTGAAAGTATGTATGGGAGAGGAGCTTGTTACCCCCTCTCCCCAGCGGCAGCTTAGCCCACCAAGGGGAGACAGTAATCTCCACAACAGTGCAGATGGGACAGTGGTCTCTGCACATGCACCACCGGGGGTAGGGACAGTCGGTCCTGTCCCCCAGCAGCAGGACTGTTTAGGCAAAGGGGAGACAGTCTGTCTCCCCCTCCCACAACCAGGCTCCCACCAGGCTACTTCCGTGGTAGCACTGGCATCAGGGCAGAGTACCGCCGGTCTCTGCCCACTCAACAACCCACCAAGGCAGCCTAACAGTTGCCCACACAGTCGTGGTGAGGCACCTGGACATGGACAAAGTTCTCCTCTACCCAGGTGTAGTAACCAGTTATTGTGGGTGGGCTGTACTGCTGTTTCTGTTTTGTGGGTGGGTTGGTGGACTAACCAGGGCACTGACCGGCAGGAGGTCAGATACCCTGTTAGTCTAGTTGGTAAAGGGGAGAAGTGTGGCGAAACCAACCTCGCCACTGTGAACTGGAGAAGCCTGGTTGCTCGCCTGCTCCCTTTGGACTATGGCCCTGCAGGTTAAACCGCTTATTTCCCCTGCAGAAAGGCTTATTTGTGTGATCTGAGTGCCATTCATCTAATAATGTGCACTCAGATCCCAGCTAATCTGGGGATATGTGAAATGTCTGTGTGCTATGTGTAAAATGTGACTTTATGTATTTTAAAGTGTTTTGTGTCTTTTGCAACCATGTGCTTAATGGAGTCTTGTGTCTGTCCTGGGAGATAATTGAATTACTTATCTCCAGGATAGAAGACTCTGAAACTGGTTTAGGCCAGAAAGCCATGCTTCATTTAGTCACAAAGGACTTTTTACTAACTTTTGAACCCCTTGTCTGATTTGTGCCATTTTTGAATATGTTGTTCCCCTGAATGGATTGATTGTGAATATGTAATTTTATGTGAATGTGATGTATGGTTTAGAGTTATGAAAGTTGGGTAGAAAGTATGTTTTAACTGTATGTATAATTGAGTTTCCTCTCAGGATAAGGGGAGGGAATATGTGGGATGTAACTGTGATGTGATTGGTTGTTTTGTAACGCCCTGTGGGCTGTACTATGTTTGTGGATTGGGAATAAAAGAGACTGTATGTGACAGTACAGGAAGTTCCTGTTTTAACCCTCAAAGTGAAGTGTCGTCTCATTATTGGGGGAAGGATTTATTGTATGCTGTTCCAGTTTGACTGCTAGGAGAGTAAACCTATTCGTATGGTTCCTATTCAACTGTCTACAGCATTCATATGCTTGAGAGGATTCATATGCTTCTCCGTTCGGTGGTTGTGGTGTCTGCTGCAGTGCTTGGAGTCCTCAGGAAGCGCTAGGAGCATCCTTTAACGGAGGTACCCATTCGGGGTGCCAGGTGATCCGTTACA
>OW240916.1:265701665-265760179 GCA_933207985.1 Pelobates cultripes | reverse complement strand
GATTGGTTGTTTTGTAGCGCCCTGTGGGCTGTACTATGTTTGTGGATTGGGAATAAAAGAGACTGTATGTGACAGTACAGGGAGTTCCTGCTTAACCCTCAAAGTGAAGTGTCGTCTCATTATTGGGGGAAGGATTTATTGTATGCTGTTCCAGTTTGACTGCTAGGAGAGTAAACCTATTCGTATGGTCCCTATTCAACTGTCTACAGCATTCATATGCTTGAGAGGAAGGTATACGCTTCTCTGGTTCGGTGATTGTGGTGTCTGCTGCAGTGCTTGGAGTCCTCAGGAAGCGCTGGGAGCATCCTTTAACGGAGGTACCCAGTCGGGGTGCCAGGCGATCCTTTACATTGGTGGCAAGCGGTGGGATGGCGTCCTAGTGCGAGGTAAAGCAGCTCGGAGACAATTCGTGGATTTACAAATTGAGGGCAACGCTAGTACCCGTACAGCGACCCTCCCTATCTACAAAAGAACTAACTTCAGCAGAGCAAGCATGGCGTATGACTACACTCAGGAGGAGTTTGACAGAGAGGTTAATGAGGTGCTGTCTACCTTTGGACCCAACCCCCCAGAGAGCGCCGTGCAGCTCGCCAGGAAACTAGTAGGAGAATACCTGCAATCTCAAGTAGATTTGGCCAAAAAGGAGTCCCAGGGAGCCAAAGGTGTCGTCCTTCCTCCCCAGCGGCAGTGTGTACCCCAGGGAGCAGAAGGTGTTGTCCTTCCTCCCCAGCGGCAGTGTGAGTCCCAGGGAGCCAAAGGTGTCGTCCTTCCTCCCCAGCGGCAGTGTGTATCCCAGGGAGCTGAAGGTGTCGTCCTTCCTCCCCAGCGGCAGTGTGTACCCCAGGGAGCTGAAGGTGTCGCCCTTCCTCCCCAGCGGCAGTGTGTACCCCAGGGAGCTGAAGGTGCCGTCCTTCCTCCCCAGCGGCAGTGTGTACCCCAGGGAGCTGAAGGTGCCGTCCTTCCTCCCCAGCGGCAGTGTGAGCCCAGGGAGCCAAAGGTGTCGTCCTTCTTCCCCAGCGGCAGTGTGTACCCCAGGGAGCAGAAAGTGCCGTCCTTCCTCCCCAGCGGCAGTGTGTACCCCAGGGAGCTGAAGGTGTAGTCCTTCCTCCCCAGCGGCAGTATGTATCCCAGGAAGCTGAAGGTGCCGTACTTTCTCCCCAGCGGCAGTGTGTCCTGCAGGAAGCGGAGACAGTCGGTCTCGCTCCCCAGCAGCAGGACAATATATTAAAAGGGGAGACAGTTGGTCCCCCTCTCCAACAGCAGAGAGTGTTCCAGGGAGAGGAACCAGTTATCACCTCTCCCCAGCGGCTGAAAGTATGTATGGGAGAGGAGCTTGTTACCCCCTCTCCCCAGCGGCAGCTTAGCCCACCAAGGGGAGACAGTAATTTCCACAACAGTGCAGATAGGACAGTGGTCTCTGCACATGCACCACCGGGGGTAGGGACAGTCGGTCCTGTCCCCCAGCAGCAGGACTGTTTAGGCAAAGGGGAGACAGTCTGTCTCCCCCTCCCACAACCAGGCTCCCACCAGGCTACTTCCGTGGTAGCACTGGCATCAGGGCAGAGTACCGCCGGTCTCTGCCCACTCAACAACCCACCAAGGCAGCCTAACAGTTGCCCACACAGTCGTGGTGAGGCACCTGGACATGGACAAAGTTCTCCTCTACCCAGGTGTAGTAACCAGTTATTGTGGGTGGGCTGTACTGCTGTTTCTGTTTTGTGGGTGGGTTGCTGGACTAACCAGGGCACTGACCGGCAGGAGGTCAGATACCCTGTTAGTCTAGTTGGTAAAGGGGAGAAGTGTGGCGAAACCAACCTCGCCACTGTGAACTGGAGAAGCCTGGTTGCTCGCCTGCTCCCTTTGGACTATGGCCCTGCAGGTTAAACCATTTATTTCCCCTGCAGAAAGGCTTATTTGTGTGATCTGAGTGCCATTCATCTAATAATGTGCACTCAGATCCCAGCTATCTGGGGATATGTGAAATGTCTGTGTGTTATGTGTAAATGTGACTTTATGTATTCTAAAGTGTTTTGTGTCTTTTTGCAACCATGTGCTTAATGGAGTCTTGTGTCTATCCTGGGAGATAATTGAATTACTCTCCAGGATAGAAGACTCTGAAACTGGTTTGGGCCAGAAAGCCATGCTTCATTTAGTCACAAAGGACTTTTTACTAACTTTTGAACCCCTGGTCTGATTCGTGCCATTTTTTAATATGTTGTTCCCCTGAATGGATTGATTGTGAATATGTAATTTTATGTGAATGTGATGTATGGTTTTAAGTTATGAAAGTTGGGTAGAAAGTATGTTTTAACTGTATGTGTAATTGAGTTTCCTCTCAGGATAAGGGGAGGGAATATGTGGGATGTAACTGATATGTGATTGGTTGTTTTATACCTCCCTGTGGGCTGTACCTGTATGTGAAAGATTGGGAATAAAAACCAGGCTGGGTGTGCCAGCACAGGAGTTCCTGTTTTAACCCTCAAAGTGAAGTGTCGTCTCATTATTGGGGGAAGGATTTATTGTATGCTGTTCCAGTTTGACTGCTAGGAGAGTAAACCTATTCGTATGGTTCCTATTCAACTGTCTACAGCATTCATATGCTTGAGAGGATTCATATGCTTCTCCGGTTCGGTGGTTGTGGTGTCTGTTGCAGTGCTTGGAGTCCTCAGGAAGCGCTAGGAGCATCCTTTAACGGAGGTACCCAGTCGGGGTGCCAGGCGATCCGTTACACCGAGCAATGCTCAAATACTAGAATTATTAGCACATAACAGAGAAATGGAGTACATATAACATCCTACCCAGGGCCGGTACAAGGATTTTTAGCTACACAGGCGAAGATGCATTTTTCCATCCACTCCCCCACCCACAAGAAAAAAAAAGGTGCATCTTCTCTTCTCCTGTGTGTCTTGAAACCCCCCCACATCTTTTGAATTTCTTACTCTTTTTAGTGTTTCATATCCCCTCTTTTGAATGTATTACACTATTGTGCTTTAGTGTATTTTATTCCCCGTTTACTGTATCTTACTCCCCCCCAGCCCCTTGTGTGTCTCTTACAACCAGCCCCTTTCTGTGTCTCATTCTTACCCCAATCCCTTTCTGTGTCTTTTTCTCCCCCCAGCACCTTTAATTGTCTCTTTCTCCATCACAGTCCCTCTGTGTGGCTCTTTCTCTCCTTATATTATTCTTAGTAAATACATATATGCTTGTTATTTTAAAGAACAAACCACATTTTCAAACATCGTTAATTAACAAGGATTATGTTATTGTAAATTTACAGTACAATCTAGAATACACTCAGTATGCGCATAGCAGCTCGGTTCAATCCAAGAGTAAACATGCAACTTGTTCGTGCCTTCTCACTCTACCCTTTGACCTGGAGCAACATCCTAGCATATTCTCCCAAATACAATAATCTCAACCTCTAAAAACCACTGTGTACATTTGTATATATTATTTTGTGTCCATGTGTTCTAACTGATGAGTCTGCTTCTTATATTAAAATCATGGGTTTCAATCAATAACCACCAAGAGGGTTCTAGAAATAACAGTCAGTGCCATTTTCCAATTATAAAGATATAGCATTATGTAGTGTCTGTGTATATATATCTGTATCAGTGTGCATGCGTGCATGTGTAACTTAGCAATGTGTTTTTGTTATTTCAACCACAATTATGCATTTTCATTATTTTCAAATAAAATGCTATTTCACATCCACACTCATAAGCTGGTGGTGATGTGGACATTTTTCATCAATAGCTTCAGTCTACACTACAGCGTCCTATTGTTCTCACTGAAATATTCCATGATGTACTAATATACAGGCATTATTTTTTTTTACCAATGAATACATGGCTTGATGACAGTTTAGACATTCAATTTACATTGACCTATTGCCTGCATGGGGGGGGGGGAATCACAATAGGGAATAGTTGTAGACTGATCATGGATACATACAGTGCACTATGAAAGGAAAGTTTTGACTGGCACTTCAGAAGAGCAATCATTTTTTTGAATGCTTTATATAGATATTACATTCAACAAATATATTCAAAAACTAATTGAAAGTAATAAAAATAATTCCAAAAGACATCCATATTTGATGTCCCTCCACTTGCTGCAAAACTTGTAGTGTCAGTGATGAGCTGTCGCCAAACCAGAAAATAAATCTGCTAATCACACACAAATAAAGCAGCTTGTGTTACATATTAGTATTTCATAAAGATATAATTTTTACAAAATACTCGTGCTGACTGCATTTAAATGTCATTGAAATTCCAACACAATACAACAATACTGTACAACAAAGTAGGGACTACACCTGGGTAAGCCTGAGTTTGAAAGTTTGAAAAAAGTAATTCCTCTGCTGTCAACTTTTGTCCGATCCCTACAGCAGTCAACAGATGGCTGTGGGATTCAGGCATTGTGTTGCTATTCGTGAGACGTGATCTACTAAGGCTCCTGGGATCATGCAGGATCCTTTATAGACCCCAGTGTTTTGCTCTGGCGCATGCGCAAGAGTACAACACCGGTGCATCTCCTAGCAGATGAAAACATTTCAAGAAGATGATGGTGGCAGGACCATGAGTCAGCTTCAGGTAAGTAAACCTACATTTCACTGTTACCCATTGCCACCATAACGTAGTCAAATATGTCACTTCAGGGAAACTTTGCAAAAATGTAACTTCCCCCCAAATGTGACAGATCTAATTTAAACCAATCTGTTCACAAAGCTGAGCATGCTCCAGACTAGTAGTTCAAATATTACTTTTCTGCTGGAAAAGGCTGCAAGACAAAAGACAACTCCAAAAGTCCGAAGCAATGACAACAAGAACAGGAGCAGTTTGTATGCAGTTTATGGGCAAAGATTATAATAATAATATACATATATATTTATAAAAACAACCCAACAACATAACATCTCCTACAGATTTCATATACCATATGTGGGTGCCCCTTAAATATTTAGAACTATCCACTTACCTGTGAATATTGTTAACTGCTATGTTTTAAAGCCAAGCAAAAAAAACACGTATGCCATTAATATACAGCTTTTTGTTAATGCTTTCGCAAGAAACTGTACTGTCTCCTAGAAACATTTGCAAAGAGATGTTTCCGAGTCCTGACATTTGTCACAGATGGTGTTTGGGTAATGGCTCCACTTCAAGAAGGGAAACAGAATGCTTCAGAATCTTGTCAAAGAAATATCTATAGATTACGGGCAACAACCTCAGTCATCCTAGATGCTGTGAACTGTATCAGCAGTGATGCTGTTAGCTCTCTCACATAGGTGCTATTGACCCTGTTTTAAATGACTTAAAACTCTCAGTTACTTGGTGTATTTAAAAAGAAAAAGTGCACGTTTCATATAAAATCATTCTTCATTATTAAGTGCTTTGAAGTTTGAGTACAGATAAAAGAACATATGAAAAAAGTAAAAAAAAGGAAGTATGTACGAAATTAGAAGTTCTGAGAGAAGCCCTGGCAAATGTGATGAAAACAAAGAAAAAGACAGTTTGCAGGATTATAAGATTAACCAACTTGGAAACACACAGCCTGGCAAGTCTAGAATTAACAAGGGAGTTTTACACTATATCATTAACAGATTATAATACAAATCCACTATGTACAGGTTTTTTCAACACATCAGGATTAGTTTTGTAATAAATCAGCTCAGTTAAATGGGAAACAAACTAATTGGTAGAATTCTAAACAACATGGGCACTCAAATACCTCTGATAACACTACATTTTCTGAATGATTAGTAATAAGGTATGTCGGCTAATGTCATCTGCTCTTATGTCGGGGGATTTATAGTTAAACAGAAGCTAGACACATCTCAGTGTCCTAAACAGCCAGGGATCTGTCATCCATCTAATGCCTACCTTTCTTTCTATATCTTGGAAACATGTGTGATATAACAACCAATATAATACTTGTCAGTCTGTCCAGTTCTTGTAGAAAAGAAAGCTATATAATAAGCTGACAGGTTTGGCTTCAGAACTAGAGGTGTTAAAAAAAAACTGTTATCCATTTCAACCTTCTTTAATATTTATTTTTTGCAGTTCGCTGTTTGTACAGCTAGAAGGCTTGCTCAACCTTAAAGGGTTACGCTAACCAAAAAAGTGTCATAATAAAATACTTTTTTTGGTCTGAGTAAACCTTTCTGGCATGGTCCCCCTCCCAAAAGAACTAAGGTAAAAACCTATTTTGATTTAACGAGGAGGTCAGGTTCTTCTTGTGGCCCAATCCTTTCTGGTGACATCACTCACCCTTACTGCACGGTGGGGAGGACTTAGGAGGCAGAAAGGGGTGGCTGTGACATCATTGATTGTCTGTTGCCAGTATGCAATGAGTGCTGATGACAGACACTATATATGCACAGGTTTAACATTAGCCACTAGTGAAACTCTAGATTTGTAATTCAATGTTACACATTGACGATCTGGTGCAAAACCAAGCAATAATGCTTTGGCAAATACTTGGAATGAGATGTTTATCCCATTGACAGTAGATAAAAGGAAACATAAAGCATTGCCAGCATATCCCTTATTCCTCACATAGTTCAGATTTCTTACAGAGGACATTCAGATACAAATCCTAGGTGAACATGTGGAGGGGGTCAGTGTAGAATTAGTCTGACTATGCACAATCAAATGCATCTTTTTGTCTTTTAATTTTATACAAAGACTCAGACTGAGAACATTTCAATGCAGAATGGTTTACATTCTAACTTATAGCAGTGACAACTGGTAGCCAACATCTAAACAATGGATATGTTTACTTACTATGGATTACAACAAAAATTATGTTGATCTTAAATCCCACTCATACCACTTAATCCAAACTAAGACCAAAATGACATCCCATAGCACAAAGTTGTATAACCGCAACCCTTCAGGACGACGTTCCTCTACAACTCTCATCTTCCACATCCAGGCTGACACTTCCAATTTCTATTGTAGGACTATTATATAAATCCAGTCCTATTTATTATTTACTCTACATTATATTGAAGGTTGGTACAATAGCAGGAATAGGGAACATATGTATTAAGCACAGCAAGTTAAACCTTACATAAGTACAATTAATTTCAAGAAAGTTGTACTGTATCACGTGAAACGATCACACCTGGTGGGATCTGAAGTTGCGAAAAGAATATCTTGCATGGTGATTTCTTCCTAGTATTCCTGTAATTCCACCTGTTTGTAATTATTTTTTTTATAATGAGCCAATAATTGGGATATTTATTTTCTGCCTCAGCCTGCAGTCTGTGCTGGAACATTAAAACCACAACTGTTTCCTATGACTTAAACTTGGCTGGGTTGGATAGAATCTGCACATATCTACTAAACAATGCTTTCACAGCCTGCTGCATATCAAACACTGCGCTACAAAAGCACAGATTAGTAGACATGAACAGGAACGCAGACAGAGAAACAGACATGCTGTCGCTCAGCTAAATGCTGCCAGTGTGCTGAATGTATATTATAATAGGGGACATGGCCAAGGAGTTAAAGGGACACTCCAGGCACCCAGACCACTTCTGCCCATTGGAGTGGTCTGGGTGCCAACTCCCACTACCATTAACCCTGCAACTGTAAATATTGCAGTTTTCATAAAGGTCACCCCCGCTGCCGGCCGCGCATCCGCAATAGGTCTCCCCCACAGGATGACGTCGGCGGGGGAGGACCGTGGGCGGACCCTGAACCAGTGCAGAGGGACCGGCACTGGATACAGGTAAGTCACTGAAGGGGTTTGAGAGGGGACCTGCCGTGCCAGGAAAATGGTTTGTTTTCCTGGCACTGGAGAGTCCCTTTAAGCTTATAGTGCAGAAAGCTGAGAAATGCTTATTTTTCAAAAACAATCCATATCTGAGAATGCAAAATACAGCATATTACCAACACTCAAACCATCACATTTGATTTAGTGTCCCTTTAAAGTTACTTTAATAGACTACAAGCAGGAAAACAAGAAAGTTTTGGCATCTAAGTAGCCTTAAACTTTATTTAGAATGCAATCTGGTTGAGGTTGTGGAGATGGGGAGAGGCGCTTGGCGGACCCCAGGTAAGAAGTCAAACCGTTACATAAATTATGGTGCATGAAATGTTTCTTAAGTAGAGTAACTGCACAATGCTGATTTAATATATCAACCTATATTTTGCAACATTTAATCACAATTTACAGTAAAGTTTCTAAATCCCAAAAGTCTATAGTCTCTTTCCTGATTTAAAGTATGTAATTCAGGAAAAGACCAAGTGTGTGTTAAATATCTTGAACGGCCTTGCTTATTTAATATTGAGAAATACGATTTAGAGGTTTATAAACTAAACACTAACCAAGGGAACTGCAGTATGATTGCAAAACACAGGCCAAAACAAATGAGCTAGGAAAAAAAAAAAAAAAGATGGATTATTGAATTCTTTTTGAGCTAATTCACCATGGATTCAATTTGGCAACTGTCAATTCAACACAACACTCTCTGCATAAATACATAACTTGGTACACACAGCTTGCATAGAAAACCCAAATAATAACATGCCTGATTCCTTTAGGAGCAAGAGATATCGGCTTCCCCTTCAAGCAAGCCTCATGATATCACGCTTACATTCATTTATATCTCCTGTTGTAAAACGCGCACAGTGTGCGCAGGTGGTGTAAAACACTGTACCAGTAGAAATACACATCTCTTGTGTACTGTGCAGCAGCAGAAGATGCTATTCAATGTATGCTTTGAAGTAAAAGTCAAAATAGATTGTTAAAAGTGCTGTCATCATGATAAACATGATGGCGGCACTTTTAATGAAACCAAATTCCTATATGTATAGATTAAAGGGACACTATAGTCATCCAGTCACACTTAGTCCTGCAATGTAAATCATTGCAGATTTTGAGAAACTGCAATAATTACATTGCAGGATGAAGACTTGCTCTAGTGGCTGTCAATCAGATAGCCACTAGAGGCCCTTCCTGGTGGATAATCAACTTTTGAAGTTTTGGTTGCTTAACTGATGCCGGACATCCTCACACACTGCATGAGGACATCCATGGTTAGTTAAATCACCATAGGAAAGTATATGAAGGGCCTAATGCACTCACCCGGCATGTGCATTAGCCTACCCATCGGATGATGTCAGAGGAGGCGGAGCGCCAATCCAGCACTAAGAGTCATCAGCCCAGAAATCGGGTAAGTGACTAAAGGTTTTTTTTTAACCCTTTAAGAGCCGAGGGGGTGCGAAGGAGGGTGGGGACAAGAGGTATTTATAGTGTAAGGAATACAGCTTTGTATTCCTTACAGTATAGAATCTCTTTAAGTCAATTATCTACATGTTATTTACATATGCTTTACCATCATATTATCATTGTTGTAAATTACAATTATGGAGGTTAAAACTCACAGTAAATCAGTTGGTAATAAAATAATAAATCTTACATTTAGCCCTATCCTTTTGACGACATCTTGAACCACATCCCTAAATAAAAATTCAGACCTTATGAAATGTCATGAATTTTTATAATATATTATTTTTACTGTATGGATGTCATATTTACCTCTAAAGGGCTCTCCAGTGCCATGAAAACAGATCCTGTTAAAACCCCTTCAGTCACTTACCTGAATCCAGCGCCGATGTCCCTCGGTGCTGAGTCAGGCTCTGCCCACGCCCCTCCCCCGCCGACGTCAGCCGGCGGGGAGTCCTAATGAGCATGTGCGGCAATGGCCGCAGGTGCGCATTAGACCTCCCCATAGGAAAGCATTATTCGATAAAAAATATGATAGGCAGCCACTAGAGGAGATCTGAAGATCACTTCCTCCTCACCTAACATGGCTTCTGGAAAAGAGAAGGGTGACTGTGTGCAGACGCCTGATCTCCAAATGCCACGGCATCCTACAGTTCCTAAAGATTGCATGCAAACTAGGAGTTCTGAAATGTAATTTAGAGGTGTTGGTTGTATTTAAAGACATTTTAAAATGCCTTCATGTGAGGAGTTAGCATATGTTTTAATAAATAAAATACATTTGCTGGTGATTTGGGTGCATAAAAGGAAAAAGCATAAGGCGTACATCATTATTATTAGAAGGCAGAGTAAGGTTATTTAGTGGCTGTTGTAGTGGCACACACTATCTCTTCCTCAGGGTATGCATCCTTGGTTACTCCAGATGTTGTGGACTATATCACACTTAAGGTTTTTATAGCCATAATGCTGAAAAAACATCAAGGGAGATTTAATCCACAACCGAAGGTGGTGTAACTGGCTCTAGATTGGAAGAAAGAAAAAAAACAACATCTGACTATTTAGAAAAATGATTTTGGTAGGAGTTATAATGTTGAGTCACATGATGTTATATCATGTAGAATAAAAACAATATGATTGGTATATTACAGCAATCAATAGACAAACATATCGCAAACATTATGAGTTTAAAACTCTATTTACTGTGAAATTATAAATATGATTCACTTCACTCTTAAGTGACTGTTTATTGAACAGTTGCAAACATCTGTTCTTTGAATCATTCCACTGCATTCTTGTTATTGGCTGCGTACGTTGCTCTGGTCTGGGGCACAAATCAAGTTCACATCAACATTACAGCAGGAGCAATCATCACTGCCGTACAAATTAGTAATGCATAACAGCAATTAAACAGTTGGCTGAATTGTGAACATACACGCACGACCATTGCAGTTACCGTACTTTGTTAATCACTGCTTGTCCCTTTTGCATTGTGATTCAAAAGCAAGTCAACAGACAACAGTCATCTGGAGACATACAGAAAATGAAAGCACTGTCCGTTTGGATCATGTACGGAGGAAAAGGGATTACATTTTAATGCTTATAACATGTACAGTTCGTAGGAACAACATAAAAAAGTGCCTCCAAATACTATTTTTATACTACGATGACCTCTTTTTATCAGTATAACAGACAGGAGTGTTTTCATATTAAATTGGGTCTGAGATATCAACCGTGATTAATCTGTGTATAAAGACTGCCTCATGTAAGCCAGCCAAAGAGGCATGACCACGCACAGAGCAATAATATACAGGAACCTAGACCATGAGCCAGCACAAGCCCAACAATGATAAATACCAGTTTACAGAGAAGAGGTCCAGGCACTCCAATAGCTTCAGGGCAGAGAGTAAAGCAGAAGTACCCTCACATTGGCAGATAAATTACACATTAAAGTCTCACCCTATACTTTGCGAAAACTAAATTCATAAAGTATGCTTTCCTTGGAAAAAAATTAACCGTATAAGGCAATTCTCTTTACGTGTTGATATATCAGGGAGTACAAAAGCCTCCTATATTCTGCATATACGCTTGGTTGATCATATCTGGAGTGTATGTTCTCTTTTTGAAGTTTCCGGACTATGCTGAACGAAATATCCTCAGGCATTTTCTAATGGATACAGACACGTTCTGCTCAAGCAATAACTGCAACTTAAAAGAGAAATCACTCGAGTATTATGTTTCAAAGAGTTAGTGCCAGTGTTGGAATTGAGCGTTTTTAAACGGACACAATTTATGTATTGCTAACTACAATGATAAAAAGTGACCACTCACTGCAAGTTCTACAAATTCTACTTCGAATCTCTAAGTGTATGCACCTTTATGGAAATTTGGAGACACTGAAAATATACAGTCCCTGAATACAAATTACTTCACATTTTCAAATAGTAAAATTGAATTTCTTACCTGATATAATTGAGTTTAAGATTGTATATGTGTGGTATGTTCCTTCATAAATAAAGTAATTGAGAGGAGGCATAGTGTGCATTTTGAAAAACTTGATGAACATGACCCTGGTCCAATGCAATCAGTACATGATGAAAATAAATAAGTAAATATATATAACACCAAAGAATTTAGGCAATACTGGTCAACAGATGGACGTTCATGGACCATTTACCAGATAAAGTCCCTGCTGACCTAGTGGGGCATTGACTTAGGAACCATCACTTCCTGGGATTTTTAATGTTATGTTTACTTATCCTCCATATTTTACAGAATGGTTTAGAAGCTCGAGAAATAACATTAAAAGTGGACGTCCACACTGTTTATCCTGGGACTGACTGCATCCATCTTGGCTCATGATTTTTTATAAGTGCTCTTCTTTTCTGGCATCTAACAGTGAGTGGAGGTGAGGAGACAGAAGCAATATTTCTGTTTCTCCTAATCTAACACATTGTGCTCCCTAGCTGTGTCAGAGCTGAGCTGCAATGTGATGTCAATTGCTAAACTTTTCAATATACATTAAAATGAAAATGGGGCATTACGTAAAACGTAAGTTATGGGTGATTTTCAATGTCGTATTCAATATTGCAATTTCAAGTTCCCTTTAAATACATTAGGTAGCTCAAAATGTATATTTTATTTAATTTCAAAATTAAAAACATTCATTAAGGTTTGCTTACTATTCCAAGATACTCAACACATTTTCTAACATATTAGGAAATATTCTTAAAATGCAAAGAATAATTGAGATTTCATGGGCTTTAGGCAGGATTCCAGTTTGGGACCTCCTCTTCATTTTTCACATAGGGATGTTAAATGGGGCCAAGAAAATGCAGGGTTCAGGCGCCCGGGACCCTAGGCAGCTGCTTAGGTCACCTTATGGTTAATTGTGCTCTGTTAACATGCATAGGAATTGTTAGAAAAAGGGAACACTCCAGGCATTGCAGCAACTGAGCAGCTAAGCATGAAATTTAAAAATAAATAAATTATATTTACTGTAAATATATTTTAGAAAATCATGTCATATAGGCACATGATTTGTTAAATGATCCATTTAGAATATTTAATATAGATTATTTGTAACACGTAAACCACACATCAATGAACAGACATATGCCATTAACCTACTGTGTCAAGCTAACATAAAAGATTCTGTTACTACAGTTCATTCTTCTTTTGATTCATCAAAAATGTCATGGCTGCAAATAAGGTAAGAGGCTTTTAATGGTAGACAAGTAGGAATTTATGGAGTTTATTTATATTGTGATATATATCAGACTACAATTACTCAAGCACTAATCAAGACAGCTGCTTTGTCTTTTACAATGTCCAAAATTGTCCTCCAAATTTAACTAATTTTGACAATCCCTTCGAGGCTTGGTTTTGTTTTTGACTTGCTTAGAAAATAATTCCCTGTGGATCTCTTGTTTTTGTCAAGCTTTTCTGTTTGATTTGGCACATACTCTACGTTTTCTTGTGAGAAAATCAAACATGTTGGTAATGGCCACCTACAGATTTCCAACGAAAAAAAAATTAACCTACAAATCAGTTTGGGTTTGATTTTGATATCGTCTCAGACAAGTGACACTTTGGGTGAAACGTTTTAGTGTTTTCATGTCATTGGTTTTAGTATCTTGTTTTAAATTAAACTAGTTTTTTTTTTTACCTTACCTAGACCTTCCTTATTTTATCCCTGAAGATTTTATCAGGAGTAGCCATACTTTTTACCTCCTTGGTAGAGAGTAAACCACCTACACTACACAGAATTGAGCAAAAAAACACCTTGTTTACTCTCCTTATGCAAGTATACTTCCTATTATTTTGCTTTTATACCAACAAAACGGAGAGGACTGTTTTCTTTTTTTAATTTTATTTTATGTAAACAGTGAACATTTGTAACACTGCAGTTTGGAGGGAAATACCTGTGAACACTCAACACCTCAACTTGCCCTTGACCCACCATCTACAAGGAACCAAGCTAAGGGACATAGTCAGAGGCGGTGTCATACCGCCCAGGCGCCTATATCTGGAGTGGAAAATAAGCTCCAGAAAATTAACACCCAGACAGTGCTGCTTCCCTTTACCCTTTCCTGGCCTATACCTAGTTACAGCCAGGTTTGGGAAGCGCCAGTTGCCATACCGAGATTTAGAAAGTGCTTTTTTTACACGCATGTTGCATTTTTTCTGGATAATTTGAAAACCTCCAAATTATGCTCATCTATATCTTCTGAATATAATACCCTAATGCATGAATTTGTCACTAAATTGTGATGAGGCAGTGCCATATAAGAGATGTGAGAATTTCAATGTGACGAAGCTCCTCTAATCAGGACAATTATATCCGCCAAGTATCACATCTCTCCAGGGAAAGAGTAGCCAAAGTGATTATAGCTTGTCGCATTCCCCTAGGACCGAGCAACCAAAGTGAATATAGCTTTTCCCAAACATCAGCCGAGGCTTGATAAAGGGTGAAACAGGTCTTAGTTGATTAGAAAACACACAGGTATATATACACACACATTTCCAACACAGGGTCATTATGAAAAACAATGCATTGCACAGCCTGTGCACATTGGTGTCTGGGACATAGCTGACTTGGCACACAATAATTAAATTACCTACCAGACACCACGGGATGCCTAGCACTAATAACCGTAACAATACACATTGATAGCTCTGTTGTGGAGGAGGTGACTAGAGTCTGGCTACAGCTAGTAAAAGTGACTGGGCAATCCGTCACATTCAGCTTTTTAATAGTTAATTTTCATATACAGATTTGTCAAATATTGTCTAATTTTGGAGCATTCTAGCAGGTTGCTAGGTCAACCTACTTCACAAAGGCCTACAATTTCTTAAAGGACCACTATAGTGCCAAGAAAACATACTCTTTTTCCTGGCACTATAGTGCCCTGAGGGTGCCCCCACCCTCAGGGTCCCCCTCCCGCCGGGCTCTGTGGGGGAGGAAGGGGTTAAACTTACCTCTTTCTCCAGCGCCGGGCGGGGAGCTCTCCTCCTCCTCTCCGCCTCGTCGGGTGAATGCGCATGCGCGGCAAGAGCCGCGTGTGCATTCAGCCAGTCCATAGGAAAGCATTATCAATGCTTTCCTATGGACGCAAGCGTCTTCTCACTGTGAAAATCACAGTGAGAAGCGCGGAAGCCCTCTAGTGGCTGTCAATGAGACAGCCACTAGAGGCTGGATTAACCCATAGGTAAACATAGCAGTTTCTCTGAAACTGCTATGTTTACAGAAAAAAGGGTTAATCCTATCTGGACCTGGCACCAAAAGCACTTCATTAAGCTGAAGTGGTCTGGGTGCCTATAGTGGTCCTTTAAAGAAGACATTTCAAAAAGCATAATTTGATCCTTATGATGGGCTATTTTGTTCTCTAGTTTGTACCAAGTATAGAGGTAATAAGTGGGTTTCTTTCTGCCTTTTTGACAAACACATTGAGATTCCTTGCATATTTTGTAACCGTTCCATGTGCTACAGCAGTCTACCACCTAATATGCAAGACCCCATGTGTACAGGTATATGTGAATGTTTAAGGGGTAATACATATTAGACACAGCCATTTTAGTTTTTTGTTTGTTTGTTTGTTTTGTTTTTTAAACTTTGCATTTTGATGCTCCATGTCCCATTCTGGAGCATTCTAGAAGGTTGCTTATTCAAACTATCCCACAAAAGCCTACCATTTCTTAAAGAAGAAACCTCAGCGTATTTCAAATTGCTTATTCTAATCCTTATCATGATTCCATTTTTTTTTTGCTAGTTTGTACGAAGTGTAGTGGGGATAAGTGTTTTTGAAACATTTTAGAGCATTTCAGCAGACTATGATTGCAAATTACCCCACAAAGATCACATCTATTTTTAAGTTAATCAATTCAAACTATGAACAAGAGCGTGCTTTTTGCTATAGGTGAATGTTAAACAATTTGTCATACTGTGGATTACTTCTTTAAAGGCACTCAAAATTCTTGTCAAAATGCATAAACCACAGTAATGTTTCATATCTGCTTCTACTGTATTTACAGTCACCCACCTTACTCACTCAAGAGGTACCTGTTGCCTCTGAATCAGCGGCTAACATGGTAAAAGTTGAAAAGTATGTACTTACTATAACGTTTGTCAGTTTGCTTGCTCTGACACATCTCAGCTACATCTCCTGTTTGTTTTATACTTTTGGACCTCTTGGTTTTCATGTCATTGCTTACGTGATCAGGCTGTCTCTATATAAGCAGTACCCAACGTTCATGTCACTTGATGCGATGTGTCTCTCTTTCACACACTCAGTGTTTGGTAAGCTCATTATTTACTATATATTTATATAAATTTGGTATCACTGTAATCTGCCTTGAATAAGACAGTGTATGATGTAATATATTTATTATTGAAGCTCCTGCAGTGCTCTCATCTCTATGGATATAATTATTTTATGCTAGAGAAGCACCAGGGTTTTTACTGCTTTAGAATTATAATAATTTATATATATATATCTACTGTATACTGAGCAATACACTGCTCTGCACAGTAAATCCCACTATGTGCTGAGTGACACACACACAATGTTTTGCATAGTGAATCCCTGTCCACAAACACACAACACTGCAAACATTCCCAATCACAGACACAGCGTTTCTCTCATTTTATGTAAAACACTGCAGTTTTTGTGTTTTTAGAAATTCTAAATGTATTATGGAAATCCATTAGCAACAGTGTGTTATATTAGTAGGTTGTTGCCAAGGCAGGTAAGATTTTATAAAGCATAAAAAGGGCACTGAATGAGGGAGGAGACATGTGCACTCAAATTTTTAAATTCTGGTCTAAATTTAAATTAGAACATAATCTGGGTTGGGAAAACATTATCTGAAGCAATAGTAACATCAATCTCCTAGGATACAATATGGAGGAGATGAATTTACACGCTTGGAAAGAAAATGGGATATAAGATTTAAGCGATATCGTAAATGGGGAACGTATAAAATCCTTACAAGAGCTCTCCCGTGAATTTAATCTCTCCTCAAAAGAGGTTATTAGATATATAAGAATTAGGAGCCATATGTCCAACTATATATATATATGAGAGAGATAATGAAATAGTGGGATTGGATTGCTAGACTAGAATTCTAATGAAAAGCATTTTGTTTTATGAGAAAGGTCTACCATCAGGTGGACTTGTCTCAACTTTAATAAGTAAATGGAAAAATGAGGTCGATGTTGAGATCAGCTCTACATAATGTTTTAAAATCATACCATCAATAAAGAAATGTATGAATTGCCTTAATCTCATCAAACTCCAATATAAGCTAGCAACAAGATGGTCCCAAAGAAAATGAATAAGATGTTTCTCATATCCGCTATATTTTGTTGGCATTGCAATAACATGGAGGGTTCTTACGTCCATATATGGTGGACATGCCAGAAAGAAAGTTTTTGGGGAAACTAACATATGCAATTTGAGAAGAAGTTGCAGGAATATCCATTTAGGGTGGCCTAAAACGGGATCAAAAGATAGATATATAACAACACGTGTTTTGTTGACAGCTAAAAAATTTTTTTTTAACATTCTGGAGATAGAATGAGATCCCGACAAAAAAAAGGGAGTTTCTGCCTATAACCAAACATGGATGGACAAAATGGAACAATTATATACAAGTAGTTTGAAATGCAAATTATATTTGGCCTGGTGGGAGGTATCCTCTTTTTAATTCTTAATTCCCCAATAATTGAGGGAAATCCCAAAATAAAATATGAATTAACAAATTTGACCTACTATTGTGCATATACCGGGTATATCCCCCAAATCTCTCCTCCTCTAGATCTCACTTTACATATGTTGTTTTTATTATGCAGGTAGTTCTGTATGTATTGCATTATCTATGATATCTATCTAAATTATTTCTTAAAAATTTTAATATTAGAGAATCATAATTCTGTGTTTTTTAATGCTTACTAAAAAATAGAAAAAAAGGCACTGAATAAGGCAATGAAAACCTAATCTGCTTCTTTATGAATTCAAAGTAAAATCCTTCATTAAAAATGTACCATATACATAGCTAGGAAACGAATCTTCCACAATTGAAACCCGTCCGAATCCCCTACTATCAGCTTAGTGAAAGCTAAACATTTTCACGCCTTTAGAATGGACTGGATGGAAGGTTGGCAAGGTTAAAACATTTTTCCAGATTCGGCAAACCTATATTAATTCACTTGACATGAGCACAAGGGACACACTGAACTCATTGGTATCATCACATAGTGCTGGAGGACATAAAAATAAAATAAGAAAACAGTTTGAAATTAAAAATGATCATGAACACCAGCTTTTCAAAAAGGGCAATATTTAACTGGAAAGGGTGCAAAAAGGGCAACAGAATATGAGGGAATGTAGATTTTTACCTACAGAAAAAAAAGACAAGAAAAGGGAAATACATTCTGCATTTTATGAATAACTATTTCACAAATATATAAGTATTGATGGAACATCACATGAGATCCACTTACGATGAAGCCACAAATAGCCTAAGGTTGGAAAGATTATTTTTTTCTTAGTAAAATAAAATGTACTGTAACAGCTTACAGGGGAAAGTTTAAGAAAATCATACGAACTGCCTCAGAGGAGGAAATCAAAAATAGTTTCACTACTCCGTTAATGGTGGAGCAAGAACTGAAGAACTGTACAGACACGTTCTACTGATAGCAGTTTACACACGCTTCTCTCCCCTATTTACTTACATTTCTGAAGTCAGAGTTTCCAGGAAAGCCTATACACATTGGCTGAGATAAGCAGATAGTTTTGAAGTTTCTGCCATCTGCCCTGAACAGATTGTTATTGCTATTTATTGTATCTTTCCTTCACAAAAAAAATATATTACATAATAGTAATTGCCAGTTGATCACTATTAGAAAATGTTTTGTGTTGGGGGGAAAAAGAAAATAAAACCAGATAGAAGGGGTCGGAATCTCATCTTTTATTCCCCTTCTTTTTTCAGTGCTTTATTTTTCAAAACAAATCAAGCAAGTAGTATGTAACAAAGAAAATAAGATGAACATAATGTAAAGACTCATCAAATCCCTATTATAGGACAATTTTCTACCAAGGGTAAGGGTAGGAGAAAATAATAGTAGACATATTACCAGACCTAAAGGCAGCTGGACTAAAGATAGGTAATATGAAAATATGAAAAAAAAGTAAATATAAGTCGAGCCAATGATCTAGAGTAGATGAAATTTAGACTACACACTCACCAGAGTGCTAAACTGGACTTGGGGCAGGCCAGACTTCAAACAAAAGTTGAGAGACAGATGATGGTCCAGGCACTCAAGTTTCAGAAAATAAGCAGGGTTATTGGGAGAGTGTACAGCAATGTTTCAACCTGAAAAGCTCTTTGTCAAGCCAGCTTGGCAAACACCTTTTAAGGTCAAAAAGTTGCTATGCACTCTACCAATAACCCTGCTTATTTTCTGAAACTTGAGTGCCTGGACCATCATCTGTCTCTTAATAATCTAGGGTAAAGAATAGAGATAACTGGGATAAACTAGCAAGGTCAAAAACACAGACATTGAGTCTACATTAAAATAAGTAGGGTCAATACCAAAAGAATCACCAAACATTTATGATGCAGAGGATATACATAGCCCTAGGAAAAATGACAGCATCCGTGAGTGGCAGAAAGGTGTCGTCAAGAGGTGTTCACATGTGGATGGAAAGATGACACAACAAATAAGTCTGTAACCTCAATACTGTGGGGTAATGCATGGCTCCAATAAAAGATGTGGACACAGTGACAGGTGTCTGTTTACTTGGAGACTGACATACATGAAATAAGGATCAGTAGGTATCATTTCATAGAAATAAAATGTGAAGAATATAAATCTAGATTACATATACGTACAGAAGAGGTATAGAGTTGTATAACCAGACAGAGATCTTCCCTTGGATTTCTAGAATCTCAGTACTAGGGGACATGCTCTGTGACTACTTTTCATCTATTTTATTCTTATGTCAATAATTTTGGAATTATTACTGTTACTATGAAAATTTAAATATTTGAATACAATCTTTTTCTCAAGTTCAATCTGAAGGGCATTCCTTTCAATATCTGTTTTACTTTGACTTTGTTGTATTATTTATTTATTTATAAAATATTTTACCAGGAAAGATACATTGAGATTTCTCTCGTTTTCAAGTATGTCCTGGGTCCACAAATCATTGCATTGTTACATTAGGGTACAATAAAATACAAAAACAATATTAATACACAATAAATACAAAATGTAACATAGAACAGGTAGGAAATATATAATCAACCATGACAGGTGCATTCTGTTTTGAGGTATGTAGAGAGGGATCTCTTAAAGGACTTTAGGCTTGGGGAAGATTTTAAATTGTGCGGGAGGTCGTTCAACAATTGCGGTGCTCTGTAGGAGAAGAAGGATCGGGCCGCTTTCTTTTTGTATTGAGATAGACTAAATAAAGTGCTGGTACTGGACCGGAGGTTATAGGAGGTGGGAACAGCCGAGGAGAGCATTTTGCTCAGGTAGGGTAGGAGTTTCTCAGAAAAGCTCTTAAACACAAGGCTGGAAAAACGAAGGGTGCGTCTGGATTCCAGCGACAGCCAGTTTAGTTCTTTTAGCATGTCACAATGGTGAGTCCTGTAATTACATTGTAGCACAAATTGGTAGAACGAGTTATACAATGTGTTGAGTTTATAAATGTGGGATTGCGATGCAGATGCATATACTACACCCCCATAATCAATGATTGGCATTAGCATTTGCTGTACAATCTTTTCCTTTACTGTAGGGCTTAGGCAGGATTTGTTTCAGTACACGGCACCTAGTTTTGGATAAAGTTTAGATGCAAGCTTTTCTGTGTGCAGGCCAAAAGATAGCTTGGGGTCTAACAGCATACCCAAGTATTTGAAAGAGTGGACTGCGGTCAGTGTGCCATTTGAATTTGTTTTGATGGATAGGTGGGAATTGTGTAATTTAGGTACTGTTCCAAAGATCATTGTGACATTTTGTTCAGTGTTCAGGAAGAGTTTGTTTTTTGCGATCCACTTTTCTACCTCTGTAAACTGGTCTTGGAGCACAGCCTCAAGCTGCGGTAGATCGGATTTGCTCACATAAATTACTGTCATCTGCATACATGTGTACATTTGAGGATTTGTAGACATTAGGTAGATCATTTATAAATAATGTAAATAGTAGGGGGCCGAGAATGGAACCTGGGGAACACCACACGTGACTGTGAGAGGGAGGGAGTCGCTGTCAGAAATGGACACATATTGCGAGCGATCCGATACATACGATCGAAACCAGGTTAGCGAACGATTACCAATACCTGAGTTTTTGAGTTTGTGCAGTAGAATGTCGTGGTCTACTGTGTCAAAGGCATTAGCAAAATCAAGGAAAATAGCTCCAGTTAGGTCTCCTTTTTCCATGCCAGTTTGGATGTCATTGCAAACTTTTAAGAGGGCAGTTGTAGTGGAGTAATTCTGTCGAAAGCCCGATTGATCAGGGGTCAGATAGTTTGATTGTTGGTAATACTCACATAGTTGCGTATGGACACATTTTTCTAAGATTTTTGACAATACCGGGAGCAATGATATTGGGTGATAGTTAGAAACCAAAGTAGTGTCACTACTTTTATGGATAGGCACTACTCTTGCAGTCTTCCAAAGTTTGGGTATGTATCCAGACACCAAGGATTCGTTAATTAGAGTTGCGACGGGTTTAGCATAGATCATAACATAGATCAGTCAATCCTGCATTTACATATAAGGTTGTTCTTCCATGAATTCATATTTCCATGTTTACAATCTCATTCCCATATAGTCCTCACATCAGACTGGCGTGCTCTGTACACTCCCTTGGTATAAGAATGCAGCTGTCATTTGGCATCAACTTCCCTACTTCTACCCCAAGAGTCTCTCTCACATGCTCTTAGTACGTCAGCTGATGCTTAAATGAAACATATCTGCTTTTCCTCAAAATCAAAGCACACACACCATAAATCTTGTAGAAATAGCTATGTCAGTTTTATAGTCATCAATGGAAGTTTCCCCACACTGGATCCTAACAGTATGCTTGTACTCTACTTTCTGTTAACTTAAAAAAAAAAAAGATAGATAGAAAGATAGATAAACATTTCGTGTAATTTAGAGGTACATGTGGAAGTCTTGGAACAAACATATTTGCAGTGCAGAAGACATGGTGAAAATTTTTGAATTTTATTGTCATTGACCATCATTTGAATTCCAAATGTGTTAGAAACCATCAGACAAGACAATCATATGTCCCTGTCGGTAGTTGTTTTGTTGTTTTTTTAAGTCTACTGCCCTGCTTTATGTATAAAACACAAAGCTGTTTTCAGACATAAACATCACATGTCATAGTCTTTACATACACATATTAAAGAGGTCCCTTCTCTGCATATTACACATATTACCATGCTGAGCGTTCGCATAGGGGAAGAGCTCAGTGCAAAAACGCTTATAATCAGACAAAAACGGGGCAAAATCCTACCTAATCGAAGGTTAAATGACCTGGAGAAAGGAGCTCCACACAGCAGACACGAGCACCAAGCACCTAGACCGACATCAGCGGCATCTGACCGGGGATAGACCAGAGGCCTACTTGGACAAGGCGAGGGAGGCGGCCGATCCCTACGCTGACCGTAGCCACTCATCTGGAGGTCTCCCCGGCATACTCACTCCCCCCCCGCCGGTGAGGGATATCCCGGCAACCTAAGCCTGTGACAAAGCGGCAAGTAACCAATGGTGCCTGTCCCATATAACCGACACAGCACCAACAATCATGGCGGACACCACATGTAACCGCCTGAACAAGATACAAACCTCGCAACCGCAAACAAAGACCAGTGGTGAGGCGCCCTACCTACTAGCAGGGATACCCCTACACAACTTCATTTACCTCCGGATGATCTGCGCTTACCACGAGGAGTACCCTCAAAAGAGACTGCAGAGACTTACTTCAGCACCCCACCATACAACCACAGCAACCTGGAAAATGCTTGCCCAATAGGCTACACTGCCCTGCACGCCGGCGATCAAAGAGAACTTAAGCACCTACCTGCTCACAGCCTCCTGTCACTGGCATCGGCTGAAGTTACTATTTTACTCTACCAGTCCGCTCCCTGACAGATAGAACGGGACTTACTCTATGTATAGGCTGATATAATTGGACGCTCTCACAACGGTAATCTTCTTTGCTCCCTCATTAGCCCAGCTGGTTACAGCACACATAACACTGTCCCCAAACAGGATATCTCAATATGTTTTATATGCCGGTTATACTCATAGTGACACTGAACAAAGCGAGACTCTAAGCTGTTTAAAATGCATACACACATTGATACTTATCTTGGCTGATCATTCCCTTACTGTCAGTTAGCCTAGCCTGTTGTCTCATCATGGTATATTGTTTCCTGAAAAATGCTTACTGAGTCTTCCTCACTATACATCACAATTGTACCTAGCATGTTCCAATGTAATACCAAAAAATGTGCAGTTTCCATGTGCCTATTTGAATATTCTGTTGACTAATCTATGCGTGCTGATGTGGCACTTCTTCTATGCACAGTAAAAATAAAGAATTAAAACAAACAAACAGATATGAAGCCGTTTTGACAATTTTCTATAGCATAACATCAGAATATGATTAACAAACACACGGGATTCCAAGAGAATTTAAAGGCAAAATAGCCAAATTTAAGGCCAAATAGCCAAACTGGAGAAATGATCTAAGTCAGTTATGCTGTCACTTCGGCTACTCTGGCCTTAAATTTATATTTCACTTTGCAATCTCATTTTAGTAAATAACCCTGTGAGATACAAAAGTTTGCAAGGTATTTGAGTCAGTTGTGATTCTGATGGCCCGATCCCACTGAATGTAATCAGTAAAGTGATCCGAGTTAGAAATGGAGATCTTGCCAATCTGAATTTGTTGCTTAAAAGTCACCAAAAACAACTTTAGCTGAATGTAGCTGTTTTTGTGTGTAGATCGCGCCCCTGCAGTCTCATTGGAGTTAAATTACTTTTTATTTCTGTCCATGCAGCCCTAGCCACACCTCCCCTGCCTGTGACTGACACAGGCTGCATAAAACAAATAAGATTTTAACTTCAGAAGTTTTTATCTCATGCTCTGTAACTTGAATATTTATCACACACAGGAGGTTCCTGCAGGGTCTAGCAAGCTATTAACAATGCAGGATTTAGGAAATTCTAATTTAAATAGAATTTGTAATAAAGGAAGGGTAAACATTAGCTCTCTAATCTCTAATTTTATTAGATCTCGTGTTATTGAAATAACTGGGACAAAATAACGCTTAAGCGCATGTTTAAACTCAATCATGCAACACTTGTGAATAATTACGAGGCAGGTAAGGGACATATTTTCCCCTAATAATGTATCAGGTACCAGGTTCCCATTGTACATTAATAATGTGCACTGAGTGACATTAGACATGCTTATCAATGAAGCACACACTATTTACCAGTTAAGTTTCCTAAAGAATGTGCCCAAAGGTCTAGCTGATAACCTGCAGTTGATGACTGATTGGAAGTGATGTTGATGCACTATATGCCATCCCTCCATCGTGCCTGTACATTGTAATAGACTAACTGGGGATGTTGCCAGCGAGGGAGACTGAGATAAGAACCTGTTAGGTCCATACTTAGAACCATGGACAGTGGTGTATCCTGGTTTTGTGCTGCCCTAGGCAGGACAAAACTCAGGCGCCCCCCTCCCCCCCGCGCCACCCCCACCCAACCCTTCCCCCCGCCCCACCTTCTAAATACACACACACACACAGTCAGACACATACACAAACACACACAGTCAGACACATACACAAACACACACACACACACAGTCAGACACATACACAGACACAGTCAGACACAAACACACACACACACACACACACACACATACACAGTCAGACACAAACACACACACACAGTCAGACACACACAGTCAGACACAAACACACACACAAACACACACAGACACACACAGTCACATACACACACACAGTCAGATACAAACACACACACAGTCAGACACATACACAGACACAAACACAGTCAGACACAAACACACACAAACACAGTCAGACACATACACAGACACAAACACAGTCAGACACAAACACACACACACACACACAGTCAGACACATACACAGACACAAACACAGACACAAACACACACACACACTCACAAACACACACAGTCAGACACAAACACACACACACATTAACTTTTTTTTTAATTTAAATCCCCCCCCAACCTCCTTACCTTTGGGAGTGCTGGGGGGGGGTGGGGGTCTCTCTCCCTGGTGGTCCAGTGGCTGCAGGGCGGGCGGCGCTGGCAGGCGGGCGGCCGGCGAGGGAGCACTTCCCATGAGCTGACTGCTCAGCTCCCTCGCGCGTCGGCTGCAGAGTGAGGCTGGGAACCGGAAGATGACGTCATCTTCCGGCTCCCAGCCTCACTTTGCGGTGCGCGAGGGAGCTGAGCAGTCAGCTCATGGGAAGTGCTCCCTCACCGGCCGCCCGGGATGTCAGTTAGCCGCGAGGCTAACAAGGCATCTGCCCTGGGCATTTGGGGGGCGGCGTTTTTTGCCGCCCCCTGAAAAATGCCGCCCAAGGCAAATGCCTTGTTTGCCTCGCGGCTAATACGTCCCTGACCATGGAGATGGCAAGAATATGGAAAATGATTAGTGTACTTGTAATGTGTTTACAGTATTTAAATATATTATGATTAAACATTAATGCTTAAACAAAATAGCCTGATTTTCCACAATTATGATAGCACTCTAGAGAGTAATTTATTACAACATTAGTTTACAACATTTGTCTCGATTTAAAGGGAAACGGTCACCACTTACCTGGCTTTCCGCTGCCCCGCTGTTATCGCCTTATTGAGGTGGGTGTTACACTTCTGCAACCTCCAACCCCTCTGGACCTCCCGCGCTCCTCCTCGTGTCATTCCGTTCCTATACTCTCAAGCCAACGCAAACTAGGGAATTACCGAAGCAAATGTGCTGTGATTGCTATGAATGGAGAAAATAGGTCTCTACTGCTCTCCCTGTTTCTCAATTCCTTGGCATCGAGTGTCTGTTTAGGCATCGAGTGTCTGTTTGAGAGACAGTTGGGGAAAAAACATTCCACACTAATAAAGGGAGTTTAAACATCAGCTCTCTCTCTACAGGAAGTGGGAGGTGTGACTAAGGAGAATAAATAAATGGCAGTGAAATGAGCAGTGATGGCAGTGAAAGCAGCAGTGAGACTGCAGGGACATGATATATACACCAAAACAACTTCATTAAACTAACGTTAATTTGGTTCCTATAGTGTCCCTTAAAGAAGTAGAACCCAGATTGCTCTTGTGAAACTTCCATATTATGAATCTGGCAATCAAGTGAACAGGCTACAGGCACGTAGGGGACCCTAAATTCAAACTATTTGTTACAAAAAATTGTTAATTGTGGCTTGAAGTTCAAATCTAGCCATACTCCTTTGACTTTTCTTTATTTAAAGGGTTTATAGTACAGCTTATAGTACAACTTATAGTAGTGATTCTGAGTCTATAGGCACTGATTTGTTATACTTCTTCCAACCTTTTGGAAGTGATTTTAAAATTCCTGGGGCTCCCTCTGACATTCATAAACGAGTCCCCTCTTCAGTAATCGCTAATTAAGCTGAAATGTAAATTACATTACGATAAATTCTTTCTAACCTGGATATCAGTGATTGGCAAAGAGCACTGTAATAACACACTCGGCTACAATTGACTACTCGGAGTGGCAGTATTCTCTCAAATTTCCTTTTAATAAGTTATTTTTGCCAGCTAAAGTGACTCTTCCTGTGTGTCATTTATTTATTGTGCCAGTCTCTGTAAACTCTAGAGGTTGAACTGCTTGGAAATAGCAGAAATATTTCTGTTTCTGGGTTGCTGAACAAAGGCACTCGACATCAGCAACCATACCACTGAAAGTCATGTATCTTCCTCTTTCATAAAGAGCAAGTAAACTTCCTGGTTATGTCTGCATGATTTATATACGGGGTTTGCACGTGATTCGCAGTTTACATAAATGAGCAGGTATCCAAATAAAGAGAGGAAATGAAAACGTTATGTGCGTCTGTTCGTTAAACCACTTTATATACTCACTGTCTTTGAAAGAAAAGAAAAAAAACAACACAAAGTTATTTAATCATTAAACATTGATCTGTGGTGAGCACAGTACAAAAAATGTAAGTCAAAACAGCAGTTAGAAGACCATTTCTTCTCAATGAAGCCATCTGGGTGTATTTGTCTGCTGTTTTAACTCTTCAATGTAAATCACTGGCGTTGGTGTAAAGAACAGCAATGATAACATTGCAGGGTTAAATACACCTCTAGTGGCTATCTTCTTGACAGCCACTAGAGACATTTCCACCTCCAGAATGGAGTCGAACTCCGTTATTTAATCAAAATAGCAGCATTTGACTGGAGAAGTGCTGAATTTTGCTATGCATGCCTACCTCATTCCCTGTGAGAAGTATTGGATTGGACAAGGTCACAGAAGAGAGTACAGAATGTCCAGGGTAAGTTATGCTAGAGGGTAGTCTTGATTTGGAATCAGAAAATAAGAACAACATTTTAGCTCCTACGTGAGCCTTTGTCAAGTCTAAGTTTACATGTGTAATACCCCATATATATTTATATATATATGTACACACACATATATATATATATATATATATATATATATATATATATATATGTACATATATATATTATACTCACCCCAATCCAATCAACACAAATTAAATATTAGATAAGTACATTGCATAAAATTAATTGGTAAACTCACAACCAGCAAGGAGGGCAGGCCTCAGCACATCCCCATGGCAAGATTGGCGACACCCGAGTATGACGTCATGCACAAGGCGTCGTGATCTCATGCACTGGAACTGAAAAAATGTTTACATAGCAGGGTTAATCCAACATCTAGTGGCTGTCTTCCTGACAGCTGCTAGAGGCGCTTCTGCGACGTTTGATGCAAAATTATCATCCAACGTGCAGAACGTCCATAGGAAAGCATTGAGAAATGTTTTCCTATGGACTGTTTGAATGCGCGTGCGGCTCTTGCCGCGCATGAGCATTCCGCTCCACTTGGGTGCTGACGTTGGCGGGGGAGGAGATGTCACCAAGCGCCGAGGGAGCCTGGCGCTGGATTAAGGTAAGCTGCTGAAGGGGTTTTTACCCCTTCAACCCAGCGGGACCGGGACCCTGAGGGTGAGGGTCCCCCAAGGATGCTATAATGTCAGGAAAACAAGTTTGTTTTCCTGACACTATAGTAGTGATCCTTTAACTTAGACTTGACAAACGCTCATCTAGGAGGCCAAATGTTGTTCTTATTTCAGGATTCCAAATAAAGACTGCCTTCTAGAAGAAGACAGAGAGTAAACTTTTAAAACACCAAAGCGGGGTGGACAGAGATCACAGCAACAGACGAGAACTTAGCGTCCTGAAAAATCAATTGTTATTTTCGGGACAATAGATTCCCTTTAAAAGAATTACAAAAAATTTTTTAAAAAATGAAACAAATTCTAAATCCCCACAACTCACTTTTGAGTGAATAAACACCAGACCTTTGAGTAGTTTCCCTTCTGCTGTCCTGGTGTCTTTATTCATCAAAGTTCTATTTTCTTTTGTATAGATGTACCTTAAAAAAGTGCCTGTGTGTAGTTTAAATAATGGATGAACTTGACTTAGTACTTTCACATTATCTCTACAGAGATTCAAGATAACAACCTAGAAAATTAGATAAAATTGAAAACTGATATCAAGTGTCTCATTGAAAACAAAAATATTGCAATCATTTCCAAGCGTGGATTATTATTGTTTTTCATATTAGGAATAAGGTCTGCCAATATGCTTTGACTCATAAAAGCCACATATTTCTTTTCATACGTCTCATAACATTTTCCCTTAAATTATTATTTTTTGCAATGCAAGCCAGCCAAAAGTAGAGTTTCTGCTCCTTTACCACATCAGATCTCACCACAAATTTCTTGTAGTGCGGTTTATAGAGTTCCCTGGGGGGGCATTTTATTATTTTTGAGTTTGTAAAATAACAGCAACTTATTCTTTTCAAATAACAAAGAATACAAACAATTGTCACCGCTCAATTCACTGATTTTCCGGGACAGGACTGATCTGCTTACTGGAAGTCAATTTAGATGTCATTTTCTGTATTAGCCAGTTCTATTACTATTTGCTGTGCTTGTCCGTTAAGTACATCTTTTTAAGCAGCTTCAACATCTCAAGTTACACATTTGGTTTCCATCTTTACACGAGCGTAATTGTTCCAGAATATTATTAGAGGAATGCTTTTAACTTCACTTTTTGTGCCCAACTTGACACACTACAGCACTACTTTCTATATACAAATCCAAGTGTGTTAGCCACTGTGGGTGAGCAACTAAATAGACCCTCATGTGTCATTATAGATAGTGCGTAATACCAATGAATAGGATGGAAGTTATCATAACAATAGTAAACAATGGGTCTGTTTGCACCAAGACTGAAACACCTATAAATGTCTCTAGATACGTTGGTTGGTTTCATACGGCTGAGCAAAAATCCCAGTTGCATTTATTCACTTTGTAGTAACTAGTACTGCCACCTACTGATAGCTTTAATCATTACAGTTGGACAATGTTGCTATTATTTATACACAATTAAACTAAATGTAACTCATCATTTGACTTCCACTTCCTTGTGTGGTAGCAAATAGTGTTCCAGTTAGTGGGAGTTGCAGTAGCTACTATTTGAAACTGCCTACATTAATTCAGTCTCCTATCCTCATAATGGTGAGCCAGGAGAGGATAATTCACATTGTGTTTCAATATGAAAGCTTGGAGTTGGTGGTAAATGCAGCAAGTAAAAAGTCGGTATAGGTTAAATGGCCTGCAAGGTGGTGTTAGAATAGATATGTGTGGTTAGCAAGTCCACCACTTTGCAGATCTGGGGTTTGTTTTCTTTAGGAGTAAATTTAATCATAGATCTAGAATCTGAAGCTATTGCAAGTCCTACCATTCTTCGTGTGGAAGAGCCACAAGAGTGATTGGTTATCAAATCAGACATCAACGAGTGGTACTGCAAAGCAGAAGAACATGAGTTTGCCAAGAGAGGCAGTATAGAGAGAAATCAGAACACAGCCATGAATGGAACCTAAATGGGCTCCAACAGGACAGGAGGTTTTATCAGAAAAGGATACACTGAAGAAGTGTTGGGAGAGACAGGATGAGAAAGGAAAGTGTAAAAAAGGTCAAGGTTGTGATGGGTTTGGAGAAGCTGACAGCCCTAAGTATGTCAAGTATGCATATCACTGGACAGGAATACTATATAAAAAATAATATATTATGGTTTGGTGTTATTGCTTTTTTAAAGTTATTTATATAAATAAAATAAAGTGTATATACAGAAAATGTTGTGTTAATAAATGTAAGATTAAAAATGGACATGAAGAGTAGATGCAGTAAAAACATTAAAATGTTTCCAAGTAAAATATAAAAGAACAAAACATAGCAACTAAAAAATAAACAGTAACGTAGGGGTGAGTCAGTAGAAGATTATGGCATCAAACGATTATGATTTTGAGGAGCCACATGAGGGCAGGAATCAGCCATTGTTTAAAAAAAAAAACAATGACAGTGCAACCAGGACGTGCCATTACTTCTACATGTGAAGCATCAGAAACACTCAGCGCCATCATGACACCAAATGTGAAAACCTTCGGAAATCAAAAGTCTTTATTCAATGAGAGGAAGCATGCCTAGTCAGTCTGACAGGCTAGTACAGATGTGGTTTAGATACTGCAATTCATCAGAAATGTTTTACATTGCCAGACCATAACCACTTAATTGATGAAGATGAACTGATTCAGGTGCATATAGTATCTTTGTAATGCTATAATTAGAGGGAAGGATTAAGAGTGGTGGAATGAGGACAACAGAGTTATCTGTGATCCTAAAATTAGACTGAAAGTATAAAGACTAATAAGGATTGTTCGCGCCTAAAAATAGGAAGAAAAGCCAACCCCACAAGGAATACCTCTAGATATAATTTAATTTAGGGTAATAAGCTTTATTGAAAAGAAGATAGCACATGCTAAACACAAAAGGTGCTCATGCAACTTAAATATGATGTGAAAAAAGTGTATATAAAAAGTGATAATAAAATGACTGCTATATCTGAATCACAGATGTACCATTTTTAAAGAAAACATGAGTGAGCAGGGAAAACACATTTCATTTATTTCTCATGGGATACATATTCAAATGTATGTTTTAACAGAATTGCACAATCATAAAACAAAACATGGCAACAAACAAAGGATAAAATTAAATAACCCCTGTTCAAAAGTCTGCATACCCATAGTTCTTAATACTGTGTATTGTTCCCTTTAGCATCAATGACAGCGTGCAGTCTTTCGTAATAGTTGTCGATGAGGCCCCTGATTACTGTTGGTAGTACAGCTGCTTATTCGTCTTGGCAAAATGCCTTCAGGTCATGCAAAGTCTTTGGTCGTGTTGCATGAACCGCATGTTTGAGATCTCCCCAGAGTGGCTCAATGACATTAAGGTCAGGAGACTGTGATGGCCACTCCAGAACCTTCACCTTTTTCTGCTGTAACCACTGAAGGGTCAACTTAGCCTTGTGCTTAGGGTCATTGTCATGCTGGAAAGCTCAAAAGCATCCCATGCGCAGCCTTCGTGCACAAGAATGCAAATTGTCTGCCAGTATTTTTTTATAACATGCTGAATTATCTGGCCATCAATTTTCACAAGATTCCCCGTGTCTTTAGAGCTCACACACCCTCACTGCTCCACAGTGGGGATGGTATTCCTTTCCTTATAGGCCTTATTGACCCCTCTCCAAACATAGCAAATATTGTAGTGACCAGAAAGCTCTATTTTTGTCTTTTCAATCCAAATTACAGTGTGCCAAAAGCTGTGAGGCATGTCAAGGAGTTGTCGAGCATATTGTAACCTGGCTTTTTTCTGGCATTGGCGCAGTAAAGGCTTCTTTCTGGCAACTCGACCATGCAGCTAATTTTTGTTCAAGTATCGTCGTATTGTGCTCCTTGAAACAACTACATCGTCTTTTTCCAGAGCAGCCTATATTTCACATGAGGTTACTTGTAGGTTTTTCTTGTATCCGAAACAATTCTTCCGGCAGTCGTGGCTGAAATCTTTCTTTATCTACCTGACCATGGCTTGGTATCAAGAGATCCCCAAATTTTCCACTTCTTAATAAGTGATTGAACAGTACTGACTGGCATTTTCAAGGCTTTGGGTATCTTTTTATAACCTTTTCCATGTTTATAAAAGTTCCATTGCCTTGTTATGCAGGTCTTTTGACAGTTCTTTTTTGCTCCCCATGGCTCAGTATCTAGCCTGCTCGGTGCATCCATGTGAGAGCTAACAAACTTATTGACTATTTATACACAGACTCTAATTGCAATTTAAAAAGCCACAGTTGTGGGAAAATAATCTTTAATTACCATTTTAACCTGTGTGTGTCATCTTGTGTGTCTGTAACAAGGCCAAACATTCAACGATATGTAAACTTTTGAACAGGGTCCATTTGGGTGATTTCTGTTATCATTATGAGTTAAAAAGGAGCCAGACAACTATGTGATAATAAATGGCTTCATATAATCACTATCCAAGAATAAAATACTTTTTTTTTGCATATTTTCAAAATCAATGCCAAAATGTCACAATTTCTGCCAGGGTATGCAAACTTTTAAGCACAACTGTGTGTAAAAGTGAGTAATATATGAAAAGTATATCAATCAAACAAAATTACGTTACCTTGAATGTGTACATATGAAAATACTTCAGGAAGCTGTGTCTTGGGAAAGCTATGCTTCCTCTCTGAGTAGCTACTGTCATTAATGTATTCCAGGAAGTGTTTACATTTACACTTAGTGTACACAAATAGCGGGATTAAATCTAATGGGAAAGCTCAATCTGCTGATCATCTGGACTGTGACGGAATATAGTCACGTTCCCTGAAGTGAATTATAGTTCAAGTCAGGCTAGCTTTACAATGTTAACGATCGTTTTTATCAATGTCATTATACAATTTAGTCTACTTTCATTAGCCATAATGATAAGGTTTTCTTTCATTAACCTGAAACAAAGAGGTCATATAAGGCATCTTAGAATGTAACACTTTCACATACTAGCTGCTTGAAAACCATCGGTAATGGTTAATTAAAATCACATTGGCATGATGTAGCACACTGAGAAAAACAAAAATCAGATAAACTGCATATACTCCTTTTACCGGTAGTGTTTCTGAACAGAGACAAAATGAACCTTGATTAATTAAACTATTTGAAATGGACACACTACAATCCTGGAGAAATTCCAGAACACGGACATGGAAGCCTAAACAAGCCCACAGCTATTTCTGTAAAGCACACTACGGCAGGAAAGTATGCCATTTCTTAGTAACTGGCTTCCCAAAACTGAGTAGAAAACCTTGTTAGAGAGACCCTTAGAACATATGACCATGTGTTCAATTTCCAGGCTGTGAAAGATCTGGGTTCTAAGAGGGACTCTGCAGCAAAAGGTCTTATATGTGATACAAAGAAACATTTTATGTATTCTTGAAATATCCTTGGATTTTTATAAGATTTTACATAGAATCAGAATATACCAGCACCACCGTCAGTATTAAATACCTTCACTTACCTCTACGGTGGGGCTAATCGCAGAAATATGATATGGAGATATCCACTCATTGCATTAGGTTATATAAGCAGAGGACACAAGTCAAATTTTTAAGAAGAAACATTAGAGTAAATGAAAAAAACCAAATCCGAATCAATTATGCAAAATTCAGATATATTAAATATACAAAATTATAAAAGTGTTTTTCACAAAATATGTAAACAAATATGAAATTGCTAAACAGCCTAACAGAAAACATATGTGAAACAAGAGACCACACAATAACAATCGGAAAATATGCCTGGCTCTGGTGGACAAACAAGAGTACATGATTTTACAAGTCTCCATTTAAAAATTTTTAAAAAAAAGGAACTTACAAGCTTTTCATCAAGATGGTGCAAACTTCTACACACTTTACATTGCTCCACTCACAAGGACATTATATGTGTGTGCTAAACAAAGACATAAAATAAAAAACTCCAGTTAGATTTTGTGTCGGTATAGGATTCCAGCGGGTAGGTCATTTTTCATAACTTGTAGTTCAGACTGGTGGGTCACCTGTGAATTTTATTCTGCAAAACATGGTTTGATTGAACCATGCAGTGTGGGGACCCCTGATCCCAGTGGCAGTGGCAAGACATACATGTGCTAGTTTGCTTGACATTAGGAGTTGCAATAGCAATGATTTTAATTCCTCCATCTCCTAGGTGTGCACAATTCTCTCTCCCCAGTTCCTTTGCCACATATCACTACAAAGAGAGTGCTGAAGTAAGACAGGAAACTGCAAACAGAAGCTGCTGTGATGACTACCTTTTATCTGCAGGCAGACAGGTGCACGGATGTCCCATGCTGCCCTAAGATTAAAGACACGTATGTCTGTTTGTGGGTATTTTACTGCATTTTCTTAATTGTTGACTCAGATATTACTGATTACTCTTAATTTTTGGTACCCTGGCCCAGGGCTCGAGTCCTGCAGGAACGCGTGGGAACGGCGTTCCTGCACTTTTTTCACAGCAGGAATGCCGTTCCCCCTGCAGGCACTCAGGTGGCGGCAAGAAATGCCGCCCCCAAATGCCCTGTGCTCCCCCTGTCATGGGGGGCCACCTGATGGATTGCCCCCCGGCGAACGGCTCTCTCCCTGTCACACGCGGAGAGGGAGCTGTGTTCTCTCTGCTCCCTCTCGCCGTGCGGGATGTCTGCTGATGCTGGGAGCCGGAATATGACGTCATAATCAGGCTCCCAGCATCAGCAGACATCCCGCGCGGCGAGAGGGAGCAGAGAGGACACAGCTCCCTCTCCGCGTGTGACAGGGAGAGAGCCGTCCTCACTGCAGCCCCACTGGACCCCAGGGAAAGGTAGGGATGCTGGGTGGGTGGGAAATGTTAATTTTTTAATAATATTATTAATTTGTATATATGTATGTTAGTTTGTTAGTGGATGTGTGGATGTCTGTTTGTGGATGTATGTGTGTGTGTGGATGTCTGTTAGTCTGTGTGTGTATGTCTGTTAGCTCCTTGAAGTGGTCTGGGTGCAGTGCCCCAGTCCCCTTAAACCTTCTCAGAAACTGCAATAATTACCTGAGGGGTAACTCCAAGTCTAGTGGCTGTCTATCAGACAGCCACTAGAGGGACTTTCGGGTGGTTAGGTGACCAAAAGTCACCTAACTGATGCTGGACGTCCTCACCCTGTGCATGAGGACATCCAGCATCTGCTAAATACCCATAGGATTTTAACCCCTTCAGTGTCGAGTGGGGAGGGGAGGACATGAGAGAAGGGGGGCACTATACGGAATTATAGTGCCAGGAAAACAACTTTGTTTTCCTGGCACTATAGTATTTCTTTAAAAGGAGCAGGAAAAGGTGGAGTCTAAAGAGGAAGGGGTGGGTTCTTAATCAGGAAGCGGTGCACCCTTGACATGAAGGAGTGGTAAATTTAGATTAGGGGGGTGCTCTATAGTCATGTCTAGGGCAGCACAAAATTAAAATACACCACTGTGTGAGTGTATGTGTGTGTGCACGCGTATATATATATATATATATATATATATATATATATATATATATATATACACACACATACATACAAGTGTTTGAGGTTTTTTTTGGGAAGTGGGGGAGTTCCCACACTTTTTTCCCCAGGACTTGACCCCTGCCCTGGCCTTAGCTAAAATGAAACTGGAATTTCCATTAACTTTAAGCTTTTCACTACACTTTAGCTAATAAAAGAGCATACAATTCTATCTATACACTCTGCTAGCAGATTTACTAGCAATTGTATAGTTTGGGAGAAAAGACAAACTTAAAGGGACACTATAGTCACCAAAGCAACTTTAGCTTAATGAAGCAGTCACATTGCTCAATTACCTGCCATTTAGGAGTTAAATCACTTTGTTTATACAGTACTAGCCAAACCTCCCTGCGAGTGACTTGTACAGGGTTACTAAACACTTCCTGTAAAGAGACATCTAACGTTTACACTACCTTTATTGCACAGAAAGTGTAATTTAGAATTTCTCATCTCCCTCATTGTTATAAGTCTTCTAGGCCCTGCAGGAGCCTCCCTTGTTTGCTTAAAGTTCAATTTACAGAACAGGAAATGTAAACTTCTAAACAAGTTAACATCTCATTGAAAGTAAGACCATTTTTTTTCATGCAGGATTGGTCATTCGGGGAGGTGTGGCTATGGCTGCATAAACAGAAACAAAAGTGATTAAACTACAAAATGGCACAGAATTGAGCAGTGACACTGCAGGGGCACAATCTATACACCATTGCTGCTACATTAAGCTAAAGTTTTTTGGGGAACTATAGTGTCCCTTTAATGATAGATCTTTATCATACCTATCAATCAACTATTCAGTATAAATGCTGTGCTGACTACCATACACTGAACAGTGGGAAAGGGATCTGGGTGAGGAACTGGAGGGTGTGGAATGGCAGAAGATATGGAAAGCTAGCAACAAGACCTCTGTTTGCTTCACCCTACAGGAGCAATTTTTTAAGACTATGTTCTGCTGGTACACGACTCTGGTAAAACTATATAAGATGCACAAATCCACCACTGACGTATGCTGGAGGGGATGTGGGGATAAGGGGACATACATACATATGTGGTGGGAGTACCCACATGCAATGACATTCTGGAGGACTATCAAAAACCTGTTGACCCAGGTGTTCTCCAGCGCACCGGACCTAGACCCATGTATGTACTAAATAGATGAATTGATGGATGGACTCGAAGGGAACAATCATTGATACATAAAATTACACTAGCTGCACGACGGGCAATAGCAAACACATGGTTAAAACAGGAATTATCTCAAATAGCGAGCGTGATAAATAGATTCATCTGATGGATTACCTGACAGAGTGAGAGGCACCACTAAGGCTTTCCAAAAACTGTGGGAACCATGGGATGGTAGTCCTCTGGACACTTAACAGTAGAGGGGTGGCAGGAGTCTCGCCTATTCCATGAAAATTACAAGACAAACCGGGGGACAGATGCCCCTCTACCCTGACAGATACTGGCCTGCCGCTCGTTCCTCCACTGGCTCCCCGCCCTCTCTGTTTCTTCACTACTCCTTTCTTTATTTCCTTTCTTCTCAGGCCCTCTCATACAGGGCACAATTTGAAATATTTGCAAACGTACATGTAATACAAATCAAGTACATAACCCCAACGAGATGATGTGTGACGCTGATATATGCTGACTAACGTCTTAGATCATTATGACACTGCAATTTTAGCAGAGATCCTTAAAAAGTACTTTACAAATTGAGGTTAATAAGTTAAAATGTGCACCTTAATCAAGCCACAACAATGTACTCGTACTTCGATGTAATATGCGAGGAGCCTGCTGAAAGTATACTATTATCTGTATTAACGCTATTGTGGCAACTATTGCTTGCTTGTTATTTTCATGCACAACAAAAATAAAGAATAAAAAAAAAAAAAAAATGCTGTGCTGAAGAATTGCCAGACATGGGAGAGCAGAAGAAACTTCCCGCAGACGGTCCTTCTGCTCGCTAAGCATAGCAATCACAGAGCATGTACAGTGGTTGCAATGGTAACTGAAGTCAGCATGTCGGCGTCACAGAGAGGTTTGCACTGCTTGCAGATGTGTCTCCAAGCCGGCAAATCATACAAGACAGCGGACAGAGTTCTAGTGAGGGCATGGCAGAACTGGATCTATGTGCATTAAGGGAAATTAATATCATCTTGGGTACTGGAGATATTGATAAAACGTATGGTTTTTGGTCTTGTAAACTATTATGATGTCTCCAGAACTGATTAATTATGTCCTATAGTACAGTTCCCAGTTATCTCTACACCTACATACATATGAATATACATAATTTACCCCAGCTCTCCAACGCTTTGAGAACTACACAAATAATAATTGTCTATAATTACTTTTAGGCTGGAAAATTATCATGGGAATATGGTACACGAAAACCTGAGATATCACTTTTCCAGAGTCTTTGTGAATTGAACATATTTACATTCTAGAGATGCACTTAAATATTTGTGGTGCTGCTGATTGAACCCTTTCTGATACATATATACACACATACACAAATACAATTATATTAATTTAATCCAACCAATACAAATTAAATCAAACAAAGATTGCCATCTTAAATGGTTTAGTAAGAAGAGAAATAATTGAGAGAACTTAGAATTATTTCCAGATAATGCTAGGTACAGACATTCGAAGTACAGCAATAAAAAATATAAAAATAGAGGTGAGGTCAGTGCACGCATGAGACCAATGAGCTGCGGAGACTGGTGGTGTGATCCCCTCTGTGCTAAATATAACTCTGTTGCATGCCTACAATAGATTAACAATCTATCTAAAGAACATTAATCATGCATTACATTTCCTTGTTCCCACAAATAATCTGGAAAATATCGAGATTTTGTTATCTCTTGATAGTATAAACTTTTTGCGAATACAAGCTGGCACTAGGGCTAGCAAGCAAAGACTGATTTATTCCATGTCGGATTCCCTATGGTAACATACACCAAGGCTTCTTGAAGTGTCATTTCCAATCACTCTAGCTCTAGCTGGAGAGAAGTGGACAATATTTCCTTAATTATTTGGACATGCAGTCTAGCTAGAATCATGCATCACAGTCAATTCTGTGCCTGGAGCATGATTTAGAATGAGTCAGTGTGAGCTTGAGCCTGGTGTACCTCACAGTTAAAAGGCATCTGTATAACAGTAGCTACATCTCAAAGTTAAAATGTAAACATGTTTCAGTGACAGTCTCCAATTATCTGGTATTGCTTAAACCTACCATGCTCAAATACTACATTGAAGTGTAACAAAACAAAATTCAGTTGTATCGTCCGATCTTCTTTTGTTTTCTGTAAGGGAAGGAGTTTAGCTCCTTTCACCCAAGAAGCACATCTACGTGACTCCCAAGTTTCTGTATTGTTGGGTTTTAAGTTGCAAAAATGTCCCATGGTACCTGTAGTGGTGAGGTTCACCTCTTTGTTTATGGATTTATATTACGTTGCATTTCTATTTGCCTTGGGCGGCATTTTTCAGGGGACGGCAAAAAAAGCCGCCCCCCAAATGCCTTGTTAGCCTTGTGGTTAACTGACATGCCGGTCGGGCGGGCGGCGCTGGCAGGCGGCTGGCGAGGGAGCACTTCTTCTGAGCGGTCTGCTCAGCTCCCTCGCGCGGCGCAGAGTGAGGCTGGGAGCCGGGTCGATGATGTCATATTCCGGCTCCCAGCCTCACTCAGCGGCTAGCGAGGGAGCTGAGCAGACTGCTCAGAGGAAGAGCTCCCTCGCCAGCCGCCCGCCCAGCAGCCACTGGACCCCAGGGAGAGAGGGAGAGAGGGAATTCCCCCCCACCCCCAGCATTCCCAAAGGTAAGGAGGCTGGGGGGGGGGGTTAAAAATAAATACATGTGTTAATGTGAGTGAGTGTGTGAGTGTGTCTGTTAGTGTGTGTGTGTCTGACTGTTAGTGTGAGTGTGTTTGCCTGTGAGTGTGTGTGTGTGTGTGTGTCTGACTGCGTGTGTATGTTTGCCAGTGAGTGTGTGTGTCAGTGAGTGTGTGTGTGTCTGCTAGTGAGTGACTGTGTTTGTGTGTGTGTCTGTCTGACTGTGTGTGTTTGTTTGCCAGTGAGTGTGTGTGTCAGAGTGTGTGTGTCAGTGAGTTTGTGTTTCTGTTAGCTAGTGTATGCGTATCTGTCGGTGTGTGTGTGTGTGTGTGTGTGTGTGTGTATTTAGAAGGCGGGGCGGGGCGCCTGAGTTTTGTCCTGCCTAGGGCAGCATAAAACCAGGATACACCACTGTATTAATCCATATATAAATATTCAAGCCAGTTTTTAAGCATCTGGGGGGTTTAGAGTGGAATTTAACTCTTCAACATAAGTGCAGATTTATGGTGTAATTAATGAATTACAGCTGCAAACAGTGAGAAGTCTATAAGGACCACTAAATGCACCCAATGAAGTAGTCTGGGGGCAATAGTTTTTTAGTTTTAACCCTGCAATGTAAAGCATTATCAGTAAGTAGATACAGCTATGCTTACACTGCAGGTTAAAATTGGCCTCTAGTTCTCCTGACAGCCACTTCTACTAAAAGAACAGAGACAAACTTGCTTCTCACACCTAACCAACAACAGGAGTGCCGCGCTACCATGCTTTTTGACGTCAATGCTCCACTATGAGGAGCACTGTATTGGACACCTAAAAGCATCAGCATAATGTTACGGAAGGCATATTGAATGGCTGAAGAGACTTGATCTCGATGCTGGAAAAAAGGTAAGTAAAACTTTTTTCCCCCAATTATTATTTAGATTAAGCAGGAGATTAAGCAGGAGAAGGCCTGAATCTAAATAAGAAGGAGAACGATATAGCGTTAGGAATACAGGTTTGCATTCCTAATGCTATAGTGTACCTTTAAACATTTTTAAAATGCATGCCTGGGCAAATGAGACCCCAGCATGTAACTGGATATGTTCACCACGTAATTAACTTAGTGAAAGGAAACAGAAAATAGCAAGATATAACACGCGTTGCCAGTAAAATTATTTTCTATTTCTAGGTAGAAATTCTTTATTTTGTTGTGCGCAGATAATATTACAAGCTTGCCTTGCCACAACAGCTTTAGCTAGCCTAGTGATAACGGAGATGATAAACATTAGTATGGCAGTCCAAGTAACAGCACACCTTTTTTTTTCTTGATCAACATGCAGAGATAGCTTGGCTTCAGGCAAGAAGAGTTTTCACATGCATTAATTAGCTTATAGTTAAACAGTAACATGTCCGTGATTATCAACATGTAAGGAGTATCGCACGTTTGAAAATAAATAAAAGAAAATTAAACTGAAAATAAACTTGCGAATAGTAGGCTTGCTACATACTTTATGCTAGGCCTGAATGTCATGGATTGCAGATCTGGACTAGCATTTTATATCAAACACGTTTATGAGCCAACGCATGTTCTAAGTAAAGGAGTTTGGTGTATAACAGGCTAACGTAAGAAGGTAACTCGCGTGGAAAGATGCTATATGGCAAGTTAGACATATGAGTTAGGATTACCATTGAAGCTCGGTTCCCCTTCGTTGTTCAACACTTCCCCAGATAAATCATATTCAAGAGTGGGGGAAACAAGGTAAGCACTGTGGCTATAAATAAGCAAATTAAGAATGCCCACCATTCAGCTAGTTTTGCGTGTGAAGATAGCCCCCAATACATAACTTATTGGTACCATACAGCAAAATGTAAAGCAATGCAAAAAGCAAGATTACTGCACAAGTTGAAAAACGGGGACATTGTGAATGCCTGCAGTTGTCAGGAATGCAATGAGTCCTGGATGAGAGATTCAGCATTAGCCAACCCCCAGACTCGGAAACACATGGCTGTAGTCGATGGGCGCTGTGAGGCAGGGGTGAAGTGCGGGCTCCCCCCAGCTCCAGGCCATAATGAGAGCCTGCATCCTAGAACTTCAGGCTCTGGAGTTCGCGGTAGAGTCCAAGTCCTTCCCTGTCAGGAAACAGCAGACACTCCGGATAGTCTGTCGCCGACTGTGGCATTGGATCTTACACCTCTGTGGTCTTTGGGATGCTAACCCTGGTGGGTTTCAGCCCAGGTAGGCTTTTCTTGGGGTACGCTGGTGCTTGTTGAGGGGCCACAAATGCCCATCAGCTCCCCTCTCTCTATTCTCCCACACGACTCTCAGCTAGTGCTGACATAACATGAGCCTCCAATCGTGCCCAGAAGCGGTCAAAGAGGTCATCGACGTGCTTTGCTATCTGTTCACTTGCCCTAGGTTGAGCTTGCACGAGCTAAGGAAGCCGATACTCTGAGGACCTGAGCGCATCCGCCATCTTGGAAGAGTCTGTTGCGTGTATTATCTGATGCAGGAAGTCGGTAAAGGTATGTGGACCGGTCCAAAGGGGGGAGGGTATCGATATGCAGGTGTACCTCTGCCAGCCAGAGAACCGGGAGAGCGTCCGCAGGCCACGATTTGGACAGCTATGCAGGGGGAACCTCGACTTTGGTATCCCCAGGTGTAGTGATGTCCCCTGGTCAGGAAAATGCTATTTGTAGCCAATACTGAGTGGTTGGGCAATAAACCCAGAATCTTGGCCCCAGACGCAGGAGCTCTTGGCATGCACGGCTGGTCCGCTTGGAAGCCAAGCTCCGCTCCCGTATGAAGTATATTTTAAGGCTACTTGTGTTGTAAATGAGCCTTAATTACAACCACCAATGAGATAAGCCTTCCAAACATGAATGACTCTGATATTGCTAATGTGGAATATCAATGTGTCAAGCCAACGGCGAACACAAAAATGGAGGATGGCATCTGGGGCATACTGGCACCATAAGAAGGACAACCAATGCATGAACAGAAAAAAACAAAACACTATTGGCCGGAGACGTGAAACATTATTTTAAGGATTCTGAAATTATCCCATAAAATATAGAAATGAAATACTTTTTCTAATGTCCTATTGTCATAGATTTCCCAAACTTCTTTAATATCAAATCAGAACATAATCATTCTTAACATCATCTGCCCAAATAGCCACCGACATAATGCTGAAAACTTGATTTTTGAGTACAGAATGATTTCGAAAGTAGTAACGTCATGAGTTGCATTATAATAGGTAAAACTATTGAAAATTGAAGAAAATCTTACCTGAGATTTCATTTCATATAAGGTTGCATCTTCTGGAGTTAAGTGTATAGCTTCTTCCCAATGTTTTACTGCTTCCAAGTGTCTACAAACAAAAAGCACAATTTTGTGTTGAGAGGTGCCCTAATCAACCTTGAATACATAGTAATGGGCCTGCTGAGGAAATAAATATAAAACTATACCGTTACGGTGCTTGAGCATACAAATCATAATATTAGTTATGAAGGATTAAATATGATCACAGAATAATTTCAAAACGATCTCAGAATTGACAATCTCAGTCAATCCAATGCTTTCTTATGATGATCTCAGCTAAGGATGTGGGGAGGCGGAGCCAAACACCATGCTGGCCAATCAGCATTTCTTCCTAACAATGCACTGAATCAGTGTATCTCTATGAGGAATGTTCAGCGTCTCCATGCAGAGCATGGAGACGCTGAGTGTCGGTGAACTGCCACTGATGGTGTCACTTTTCTCTGAACAGGCAGTGTTTACAGCAAAAAGGCTGCAGTGGCTAATATACTCACCAGAACAACTACATTAAGCTGTAGTTGTTCTGCTGACTATAGTGTCCCTTTAAGACAGAGTTTGCCTTATACATAAACTTGTATATTTCGGCTTGTCATGAACATTTTAATTTGATCGTGTTACCTCTTCAGCTCCACTAAAAACTGCTTCAAATGTATACTTCTTTGGCCTAAATCTAGTTTACATCATTCAAGACTGCACTTAGTGTAGTATTAAATCACAATCACACCCTTTTAAAACCCTGGTAACTTTTCACTTTGAGAAAGACATACTCCATGTTGTAGACAGAGATTTAAGTAATCACTATTCTGTTATTTACGACTGGAATTTTGAAACAACTAAATATGCTACTGTTTACAGCAACAAAACAAAGCAAACAAAAACAAGTTTACAGGAAAGGCACTTCCAGATTTACTAAGTATATATACTGTAGCCTGAGATGGAAAGGCAAATGTCATGTTTGGCTGCACATAAACACATCAACTCAAATCCCAAGTAGAAGAATCTAAGCAAACAAGAAAAGTTATACAACAAGAAAAAAAACTCATGTTCCAGTAACTGGAAACAGAATACATTTTTTTTTTTATTCAGCTATCAAAGCAACATTTTATATGACAGAAGGTAAAACAAAAATTGCTTGCATTCAAAATTCTATCTTTTTAGAACATTTGTGGAATAAACACATATCAGATACTCACCCAGTCTCCACTCCTTCAAAAAATCGTTAAAAACCCACTTCTTCATAAAAGCGTATCAATTAAACTGTTAATAGCTCCTGACTGATTCCTCTTCTGCAACTGTCACTAGTCTAATACTATCCTTACCTTTTTGTGTCATTTTACCCCACTCCCTCTAGCATGTAAGCTCATTGAGCAGGGCCCTCAACCCCTCTGTTCCTGTGTGTCCAACTTGTCTGGTTACAACTACATGTCTGTTCGTCCACCCATTGTAAAGCGCTGCAGAATTTGACGGCGCTCTATAAATATCATAATAATAATAATAATCAGAGACAAAGACATAAGAAACAGTGAAAAGGGGAAGGAAACCGTGAAAAGGGGAAGGAAAAAGCGAAAAGGAAAGGGGAAAAGAGGGTCCGGGTAGTAAGAAGGTAAAGGGAAAAGACAGCTAAACACAAAAAACTCTTAATATTGGGGCATAGCAAGGGAACGTGGTGAATGAGTAAGGGGAACCCTCAAGAATTGGTGCAACTGACAGTCCAAAAATTGGGACATCAGAAATAATAGGGGCACACAACGTTTAGAGTGTTATACGCTGACTGAGAAGGAACCAGCCATGTGACTTCACCATATATGTTTCTAGGCTACAGAAGCAGATATCGTGGAAGAGAATTTCGAACCCACTGTGTTTAGTTGGGGCAGAGTCATGGACGTGGCAGGGGAAAATCCTATTAGAGTACTTTGGGAAATGTTATTTACAGGAATGCTTCTCTTGTTATTAACATAACTACTTATGTTATGTCACTAGTTTTCATCAGATCCAGCAAACTACTGGATGAGGTTGATGGTGTTATAAATAAAAATAAAAAAAACTTTTATTTGTGCAAAGACAATGTTTTGGACCCAATCCTGGTCCTTTTTCTTGAAAAAGGACCAGGGTTGGGTCCGAAACGTCAATATATATTGTTTTAAATTAACAAAGTCCTTTGAGTGCCAAGTTCCCTGATATTTTTGGTTATACATTGGTTTGGCTAAGCAAGGCATTATTTGATATGTGAATAGAAGGTATGCCCTTATTTCTTTGGTGTGTGTGTATATATATATATATATATATATATATATATACACACCTATCACAACTGGAACTACTACTGCTTTCAGTTTCCACATCCTTTCAGTCCTTGGTATTTCTCCATCTTATCATGTCCCAGGTGGAACATCTGAGATCGCTGGTCAGAAGAGTGCAGTTCTAGGAACAGCTAAGATACTGTGCAGAACCCTCTGACTCCTAGGCCTCTGGAAGAGGACCCGAGAATGAGGAATATACATTACCCAAGAGGGGTAAAAAAAAAAAAAAAACACACACACACACACACTCTCTCTCGTCTGCTGGATTAGTTGTCAGCCTGGTCCCCCGATTGCAATCGGTGAAAATGTTAGATTGGTTATGGCGTGCTGTGCCACCCTAACAGCGTTAAAGCCCTTATTTTGAAAAACAGCACAGTATGCCCTAATGGGTTAACAGAGGTTGTGTGTGTTCAGCTTATTTGTGGGTTTTAAAATAAAGCACCTTGATTAAATCAGTTCTATATTATATGATTAGCTTTCCTAGGAGTTCATATCGCTTATGACGGTAAAATTAGCTAAAGATAACATATTTATATAGGGAAGATTGGTCTGTTATGTTATTTATATTATATTCATGTGCAATTAAATTGCTGTCATTTTTCTTCATTTTTTGATTTCTACAGATTCTATAGTATTATACAAAATGTGATTTAAGAGCAATTACCAATCATATAACTAGTAGAAGTTATTTAATCCATTTCACAATTTATGCTTCCTAACCTAATATTTGGACTTCATGGTTTGTGGAAGATTATTATTTCTCATTAAAGGGAAATGTATTGCAAGTTACTAACAGTAAGCTGCAGTGAGCTCTATGTACTATGTAAGTACACTATATAGAATGAACTGTATCATTTAACCCCTTAAGGACGGAGCCAAATGTACACGTTGTGAACAAAACAAAATGTAAACAGAACCTGGCATTTGCGCTACATGTCTGTCCAACCGTAATACACCTGTTTCATATTAAATGCACCCACCCTTATTATATATCATTTTATTCAGGGGAAACAGGGCTCTCATTTAATATCAAATATTTAGCTATGAAACATAATTTAATATGAAAAAATGGGAGAAAATAAATTAATTTTTTTTAGTTCTACATGACAATTTAACAGTCAATGTCATAAAACTGTTTGCTTTTACTGCAATAAAATACACATATTTGTATTCAGCAAAGTCTCACGTGTAAAACAAAACCCCCTAAGTACAGGTTTTATGGTGTTTTGGGAAGTTACAGGGTCAAATATAGCACGTTACATTTGAAATTCGCCAGATAGGTTACGTTGCCTTTGGGACTTTATAGTCGCCCAGGAATTAAATTTACACCCATAATGGCATACCATTTGCAATAGTAGACAACCCAAGGTATTGCAAATAAGGGAATGTCCAGTCTTTTTTAGTAGCCATTTGGTCACAAATACTGGCCAAAGTTAGCGTTAGTATATGTTTGTTTGTGAAAAATGCAAAAAACGCCAATTTTGGCCAGTGTTTGTGACTAAGTGGTTACTAAAAAAGACTGGACATACCCTATTTGCAATACCTTAGGTTGTCTACTATTGCAAATGGTATGCCATCATAGGGGTAATTTTCATTCTTGGGCTACCATAGGGTTTCAAAGGCAACGTAACCAATCTGGCGAATTTTAATGTGAAAAAAATGAAACACAAGCCTTATATTTGACGCAATAACTTTTGAAAACACCATAAAACCTGTACATGAGGGATACTGTTGTACTCGAGAGACTTCGCTGAACACAAATATTTGTGTTTCAAAACAGTAGAAAGTATCACAGCAATAATATCGTCCGTGTAAGTGCTGTTTGTGCATGAAAAATGCAAAAAACATCACTTTTACTGGCGATATCATCGTTGTAATTAATTTTACTGTTTTGAAACACTAATATTTGTGTTCAGCGAAGTCTCCCGAAGAGAGTCTCACGAGTAAGTAGTCATAAACTTTTTGAATAGTTTGAGTTCTTGCCTTGGGTTTGCATGGCAGTGGGCACCACTCACTGAATCTGCTATCGCAAGAAGCTCTCTGCCTAATATATACCAGGCAGTGCCGGTCATTGGCTGATAGTAATCAACTGACACTCTCAGCCAATGAACTGGCACAGCAGGTCTTAACTCACGAAAGCTGATGGAAACTCCTAAGCAGGAGCTATTGGTTCTCCATATAGGAAGAGAAGAGGCAGGGAACAGCCTCTGGCCGGCCCCACGTATAAAGTCAAAAGGGGTTAAAGGAGAGGAAAAGGACAATCCTAGCACCATAATCACTATAGTAAGTGGTAGTGGTTACAGTGTTTGTATTGTTCCCTTAAAAACACCTTTGTACTGTCAAAATGGCAGCATGCTACAGCAGTGGGTGCAGAAACAACACAAAGAAAAAGAAACAGCAATAACAATAAACATAAAGATGTCTATCTATGAAACCGTAAATAAAGGCAAAGTAAAAAACTAAATATAAAATAAGTACACAAACAGCTGAATTGGAGAATTATCCTAACATAGCTACTTTGCAATTCAGTTTATAATTCATAACTGTTCCCTACATAAAACTCTGAAGGAATACTTGTGAAGGACCATTTATCCACTGTTATTCTATTGTCTAACATTGAAAGGACACAAAGCATCTCAATGTAGTGGTTTTGGTGTATATACTCTGTCCCTTCGGTCTGACAAATATAATCATTGCACTTTAGAAAAAGCATCCAATTCTCTGTGAGAAACAATGGGTCTGCCCAAGATCATCTGTCAAAACGATCTCATAAAAGGAGTGGCTGCAGTGGCGAGACCCGGATAGTGATGGATAGAAAAGGAATTTTGCCTTTAACAAGGGAGGAGCAACAATCAAAAACCAGGGGGGCACTAACATTATACATACTTATCTTTTTTATATGTTTATTATCACATTATGCAACTACAGTTGGCAATACTACAGGGAAATTTAAAAAAAACAAAACAAAAAAAAAACCAAGAAATTCACAAACTTCCCATTTTGTCCTTAATTTGCAATTTTGTTTTCAATTCCCAAAACATACATTATTTTTAATTGGCCCCTTAATTTGTATTTTTATTGATATTTTTATGGCTAAAAATCCCAGTGACACTTAATTTCTGCTGCTTATGAAGCGTGCCAGAAAACAAATATATTTTGCTTAAGTTTGCTCTAATTAATGGATTTAGGAAGATCTACAACATTAACAGTTTCTGGCAATTTTGCCCTGTACATACTCTCACACAACTCGACTTCTGTTTCTCTCTACCATGTTGGAGTTTCTTTCTTACTAATACAATCAGTGGGGATACTGGATTTCGTAAGGTCAGGGAGTATATTTACTGTCTGCTTGGTGACCTATAAAATATATATGGGAAAAGTCTTGACACAACAGTATGATTTTACCCATATTGAAAAATGGAGCGGTGAAAGAATTTGCTTGTATGACATGTTTAAATGTAAACTGCAACGACAGAGAAGCACGTTCCATTTACATATAGCAATCTATTATCCAAGTTAGCGACTGTCAGACTGACACTAATTATGTAAGCATTTAACTATCACTTCTATTCCTTTCTTAGTGATCAAAGTTAAATATACATTTGAAAGTTTACCGGACTATAATTATTAACCAGAATTCCTTCCACGTCTTCATATAAGGAATTCAATTTATTCCAGAGTAAAAGAAAAGTGTATACTTTTGTCGCTCTAATTTGATGGAACAGTAAGACATTCACAAACACATTGTAAGGCTTGCATACTCCGCTACCCTAACGGTGAACTTTGCCTTCACAATTTAGTCTATAATGTGTCCAAGTACTCAGTCCAGCCACATGTTTATCAAAGAAGATAGCACGCATGAAGTCTTGAAAAAACCCAGGTGATAGTACTGAGATACTCAATGTATCTTCTGTATCATGTCCATGGTGAATAAACCACAGCTGGTACTTTTTAAAGACTTGTGAGTGCTGTCTTTCTTGATATTTTATAGATAACAGGTGGAACGTACCGTTTTTTGGGACTTATTTGTCATGGCAATGTACAGAAAGTTGAATATTTTGTTAAAGGAACACTATAGGGTCAGGAACACAAACTTATTCCTGACCCTATAGTTTTAAAACCACTATTTAGGTGGCTTGCCCCCCCTTTAACCTCCTTAAAAGGTAGGAAAACATTCCATCGCCGCACATGTCCGTCTGCGTTGGCTCTGCCCCCGATCCGCCTCCTTGATGACTATATCAGAATTAAAGTATTTTGGCGAATACAATGCATTTCCTTAGGGAAAGCTTTGGATTGGTGGAAATCGGCAAGGAAGCAGGAAGGAGGCCAATCAGCACCTCCTCATAGAGATGCATTTAATCACACTGTGCAGCACTGCCCAGGAAGCACCTCCAGTGGCCATCTGAAAAGGCAGTGTTTAAATGAAAATGCCTGCAAGGAATGATTATATTCACCATTAAGTTATGGTGAGTATAGTGTCCCTTTAAACATAGAATGTGACGGCAGATAAGAACCATTCGGCCCATCTAGTCTGCCCAATTTTCTAAATACTTTCATTAGTCCCTAGCCTTATCTTATAGTTAGGATAGCCTTATGCCTATCCCATGCATGCTTAAACTCCTTTACTGTTTTAACCTCTACCACTTTAGCTGGAAGGCTATTCCATGCATCCACTACCCTCTCAGTAAAGTAATACTTCCTGATATTATTTTTAAACCTTTAACTACATCAATGACAACCCCTAAGATTCTTCCATTAATTATCTCAATTTGACCTTAAGAGGGACAGGAAACCACATAGTTAGTAATACTTTCCATAGAGATAAGTGGTCATCAACCTATGTGGTTAAGTAATATTCTTTTGGGGCAATTTACTTACCTTAGAAGAAATTCTTCACATTACTTTCTGTTAACTCAGCGTTCTTTTTTCTTTTAGAGAAAATATATCTGCCCTCTTTGGTAGTTAAAGCCTATTTAGAAAGAGATACTAATAGATCCTAACCTAGGGGGATTCTTAACACAAAGACAATTAATCCACAAAGGAAGGTCTACTACCAAGGCCTACTTAATGTATTGTTTATTTACACCAATTCTCATAAAATGTAGAGAATGTATTTTTTAAAATAAACCACTGGCTTTTATGATAATTTACCTTAAATGAAACTCTCTCAACAGCACATAATGATGAGATAATTTCCTGGAAAACTGGATTTTGCAATACAAATACTTCAGCTTTGTATCAAGGACAATGTAGATTTTGTTTTGTCTATAACATTATTAAGCAGTACATTTCATTTCCTACTTTTAAGTCTATACCTCCTTTACATGCAGTGCGACAAAATAGGGTAAAATAATCCTGTCTTCATCTAATTTTTAATACAATGCATAACCAGTCTGAAATTATTTGATTGAGGAGGAGTACAAAGGTTTAAATGTAGACAGAAAAGAGTAAACACCACTGGAAGTTGGAGTAAAACAGGAAATAGAGTTTAACAGGCTTTTCTACGAATAGTTATATTAAAAAAAAAAAAAAAATTTAAGTCTAAAAGATACAATAAGTACATCTTGAAGTTGTACACGAGAATCTCTGAACCCATTCAACATGTTATACAATATTAAAAGGCCACCTGAATATTAATTAGCAGTATAGAGACAGGATAAATAACAGAAAGAAAAAAAATAAAAATAAACTACATATGCCATTATGCAGTAGCTTAGAGGTTTGTAGTACCATTGTTACCACATTTTGACTGAGATTTAAGAAGCTTAAAGGAACCTATAGTGGTAGAATCATTGTTTAAGTCACCAACCCACCTGCCTCCCGTTAAATAGATAATTTTGCTTACCTTTTTTTCCAGCGGCCCACCATGGCTGAGATCATCTAATTTGACGATTTTAGGAAAGCATTGGGAGGCTAATCCACAAAACGCAGCACGGCGCCAATCAGCATTTCCTCATAGAGATGAATTGAATCGACGCATCTCTGTGGGGAATGTTCAGCTCCTCCATTAAGAGGGTAGAGACGCTGTCCAAGAAGAACCTCTAGTGACATTATGAGTAGCTGCCACTAAAGGTGTCCCTAGGCAGTAATGCCTGCAATACCTGGTACTAGTGCTATTTCTATTTGCTACTCTTTTTTGGGGACTGTTTAACATTTTAGTCTTTTTTATAAATTTATGTGCCTTTTGTCGACAGTTTATATGTACTAATACATTTTGAAATAGTACTATGACTGTTGCACTGTATAATAGACTATACCATCAAGATTTTAACCCTTTGTGGGATTCTATATTTTGTATATTGGTTTTGCACTTTATTAGTGCAGAAACCTATACTAGATAATTATTTCAGCAGCCTGTGGACTCTACCTACCTTATATGATAGGAGGTAATGATCTGACTAGCTGATACATCCACATTTAAAGAGAAAGTGAACAGATTTTTATTTCTTTAAAGTGCTATGTGCATTTCCATCTCCACTGAGTCCTGTATATATTATTGTGAATAGAGAAACAGATGGACTAAAGTGGACTTTTTATGGACTTTTCTACAGAGTGATAGTTTTATATATATTCTGTTTTATTGTTTTTTATGTATAATAAATAATTACTACATTTTTATCACTCTTAGACACCTTTTTATTTTTTTATTTTATATTGAATTTCCTGGTTGTCATCATATCCTATGGTGGGGATTATACCACCTACACTTTGAATCTAGAGCGAGGGACGCTCTGGTACATGTGAGTACGCTACCTTGCATTCTACTCAATTTTCCTTCAAAATACTGTGATATACTAAACTATAAGGATTTCTATGTCTCTATATGTGTTATCTGTTTGAGGACGCTAAAAGGCCGATCACTTCAAACCCATCCAGAGACGGGGATCATTCCGTCTAGGCGCAACAACAGTAGAGCTCTGTAAAAGCTCTGGTAAATGTGAGTTTACATTTATTTTTTGGCTTTTTATATTCTTAAGCACCGACAATACTACACTATAAGGATTTCTATGTCTCTATATGTGTTATTTGTTTGAGGACGCTAAAAGGCCGATCACTTCAAACTAATCCAGAGACGGGGATCATTCCGTCTAGGCGCAACAACAGTAGAGCTCTGTAAAAGCTCTGGTAAATGTGAGTTTGCACTTATCTTTTTGCTTTTTTTTAAAATATTTTTAAGCACTGACAATACTACACTATTATTTTTTTAAAAAATTTCTCTTTGAGGCTTATTGAAGACTACGACCATAAGGACTCGAGTATGTACATTTGTATTGTATAAAGGATGCGATTTCCATCTGTTTCTCTATTCACATTTGCTATACTACAAGGTTGGGAATCCTTGTGTCGGTCACTGCTGCCCACTCTCAATTCATCTCGTTTTTATAGTGAGCGCCTAATCTCTGTGTTTTATCTGTATATATTATTGATTTATTTCAATAAGTATTCAACATTTTTATACCTTTAACCCCTGGTGGTGGTTATTTTTTACAAGCGATACAGTGGTTATGGTAGTCATATCCAATCTCGACATTTAACTCTAGTGGGACATTCTACCATTTTTTGGTGTTTATCCATCATTCAGTTGTGAATCTATTTAGTAAAGTAAACACTGCCTTTTCTCTAAAAAGGCAGTGCTTACATTAAAAAGCCTGCAGGCATTAGCTCTAGACACCAGAACAACTACATTAAGCTGTAGCTGTTTTGGTGACTATAATGTCCCTTTAATGCTGGTGATTAGTAAATAAATAAATAAATGTGATAAAGTTGATGAGATGCTTAACCCCTTAAGGACGGTGAAAGTGATAGGCATTCCAGGCAGTCCCCCTGCTTCTGATCTGGCTCTCCTGGGCCATGTTATCGCGAGGTCCTTGCGAGGACCTCATGATCACATGGACGTAATAACTGTCCATAGCAGTGCCAGCAGAGGGAGTGCCTGGAATGACAGGTAGTCCCCCTGCTGCCATTAAGAATGTAAAATAAAGGTTTAAAACTGTGTAGAGTAAAATAATATACACTTAGATCACATTATATATATATATATATATATATATATATATATATATATATATATATATATATAAATAAACACACACACAGTCTAATTGTATTTTAATATTTATATATATATTAATATCAAAATACACGTAGAATGATATTCATTAAATATATATATATATATATATATGATATAAAATAAATATATAGGTTAAAAATGAAACAAAAATAATAAAAGAAGAAATAATAAAATATATATATATGTCTAATTTTGTTCTATATATATATATATTCAAAATACACCTAGGAAGAAATAATATATATGTGTATATATATATATATATATATATATATATATATATATATATATATATATATATATATATATATATATATTGTAAAAAATTATATATAAAGATTCCAATGCTTGCACTCCTGTCATGATGCAAATGCCGGGTGCTTGTCAGCAAAATTATAGTAAAATACTGAGTAAAATATGGTGAAAATAAACGCATCTTTTATTCAGCATCTGCCACAGTTAATCAACGTTTCAGTTCTCTATTGGAACTTTCGTCAGGATCCTGTCTTTACACAATATTTTACTATATATAAACATATATATATACAGTTGCAAGAAAAAGTATGTGAACCCTTTGGAATGATATGGATTTCTGCACAAATTGGTCATAAAATGTGATCTGATCATCATCTAAGTCACAACAATAGACAATCACAGTCTGCTAATAACACACAGTGTTAAACAGAAGAAAATACGCCTTCTGAAGTGGCCCAGTCATAGTCCTGACCTCAACCCGATTGAGATGCTGTGGCATGATCTCAAGAAAGCGATTCACACCAGACATCCCAAGAATATTGCTGAACTGAAACAGTTCTGTAAAGAGGAATAGTCAAGAATTACTCCTGACCATTGTGCACGTCTGATCTGCAACTACAGGAAACGTTTGGTTGAGTTATTGCTGCCAAAGGAGGTTCAACCAGTTATTAAATCCAAGGGTTCACATACATTTTCCACCTGCACTGTGAATGTTTACATGGTGTGTTCAATAAAAACATGGCAACATTTCATTCTTTGTGTGTTATTAGTTTAAGCAGACTGTGATTGTCTATTGTTGCGACTTAGGTTATTATCAGATCACATTTTATGACCAATTTATGCAGAAATCCATATCATTCCAAAGGGTTCACATACTTTTTCTTGCAACTGTATATGTGTATGGCCCCCTACTACAGCCCTGTCCCCTGGCTTTAAAAGTGTAAAGTTTGAGTATGTCTGCGAGTGTGTGTCTATGTCTGTGAGCGTGTGTGCAAGTAGGTCTCTGTGTGCGTGCCAGTTTGTCTGTGTGTGTCAGTATGTCTGTCTGTGTCAGCCAGTATGCCTGTAACTGTGTGTGTGTGTGTGTCAGTGAGAATCACATGGAAAAGGTAAGGTGTTTTACTCTCCTCTTTGTGCAATGGTCCACTTGACTGGATTTATCCCCCAGGCCTACGGCTGCCAGCCCTCACGTGCCCATGAAGGTACCATCACCACTCAGGGCAGGCAAAGATGAACTTTACTTTCCTGAACCTGTACATGTTGGCGCCACCATCGTCTTCATGTCACTCCTCTTCAGCTCATGGCGCTTCAGCTGCAAGGAGCCAACGTCAGCGTTGTACTCTCGCAAATGCAGCATCAAGTACAGAATTGAGATCTATGAAGCATCTTGCAAGGCCGCAGGATCCTCCATAAAAAGAGCTAATTTCCCTACAGCTGGCTGGGAATATAACAAGGCTTGACAGTGGTAGCTTTGCCGAGTTTCAGGCTTTGTCTTGCGTAGAAAGTAGCTCCTACTTTGTGTCAATTTATCTTTTGACTAGGTTGGAATTTCAGTGAAATTCCGACAGTAATTCTGAGTATTTCACAAACATTTTGTCTTTATAAAATGCCCATTTTGGAGTGGAGGGAACAGTGCTGCTTTAAGAAAAAAGAATGAAAAAGACCCCATGTTTTTAAATCAATAAGATTTTGCATGATGCCAACCCGACATTAAGTTTTAGTTTTTAAATTATCAATGAGAGTTTAGAGAATTTAGTTCCAGAGCAGGGGATGTATATATAACTTTTCAAAATCAACGCATTAGGATGAAAGATCAAATTATAGATGTAGCTATAAACATCCTGCATTTAAATCTTGCAAATTACATTTTAAACATTGACAGTAATTAAGACAAAATAATATATGTGTAAAAGTATACAATTCAAGTTAAGGCAAAAATGACATGATTAATCACATGATCATGTAATGAGAAACATATAGGCTGATTGATCTTTAAAACACATACGAGGTGCCTTTATTAACAGACAAATACCAGACACTCTCATACACAATCCTTTAAGAATGAGTGGATTAAATCTTGAGTATCTTGAAAAATAGAATACGTATATTATCTGCACATAAATCTAGTTGCTAGAAACCATTAGACCATTCTTATGATATATGAAGATGTATTGGTCTAGAAGGGAAACTCCTGACGTTCTTTTTTAATGGTAATGTTTAATATCATTTACATAGAGATCTTATGTACACTTTAAGGTCAGCCCTGACGCAGGTCTGCTGAGACTTAGATTCGCTCTCACAAAATAATTAATCTATATATGAAAATCACAAGAGTTTTTTAGGCAGTTAGAAAATAAATCTGAAAAGGGCCAGAGATGAAAGTTATATATCATTATGTTGAAATACATGCAAAAAGAACCTAGTAAATCTAGTATTACGAAAGATTTATTCAGCTGCATTTTCTTTCCTTAATGTTTGCTAGATAACTGTATATTTCCAATGTACCCCAGGGTTCCAGTTTTTTTAACCCCTTAAGGACTGGACTGTTTTTGCGATGTTGTACATTTGCGACCAGGCATATTTTTACACTTTTGTGTTTGGCTGGAATTTTCCGCTCTCTCATTTACTGTTCCCATATAAATTATATATTGTTTTTTTCAGGACAAAAGGGGCTTTCTTTAAATACCATTATTTATATAATCTCATGTATTTTAATTTAAAAAAAATAAAAAAATATGATGAAAAATTGAAAAAAATACATGTTTTTTGACTTTTACTTGAAAAATCTTTTACTCATCTACAAAAGCGAATAAAAAAAAATGCTAAATAGATTCAAAATTTTGTCCTGAGTTTAAAAATACCCCGTGTTTACATGCTTTTTTGCATGTTATAGGGCTATAGGTACAAGTAGAATATTGCGGTTTCAAAACATAAATTTTTTAAATTTATCAATAGTGACATTGTAACACTATTATCTGTCATAAATCTCTGAATAACACCCCACATGTACATATTTTTTTTTAAGTAGAGAACCCAGGGTATTCAATATGGGGTATGTCCAGTCTTTTTTTAGTAGCCACTTAGTCGAAAACACTGGCCAAAGTAAACATTCATATTTGTTTGTGTGTGAAAAAAGTAAAAAAACTAAATTGAACGCTAATTTTGGCCAGTGTTTGTGACCAAGTGGTTACTAAAAAAAGACTGGACATACCCCATTTGCAATACCTTGGGTTGTCTTCTTTTGCAAATGGTATGCCATCATGGGGTAATTCTCATTCCTGGGCTACCATACGCTCTCAAAGGCAACGTAACCAACCTGGCCATTTTCAATGTAAAAATATTTGACCCATATATTTGACCTTGTAACTTTCAAAAATACTATAAAACCTGTACATGGGGGGTACTGTTTTACTCAGGAGACTTTGTTGAACACAAATATTAGTGTTTAAAAACTGGAAAACGTATCACAACAATTATATCATCAGTAAAAGTGCTGTTTGTGTGTGAAAAATGCAAAAAGTCACTTTCACTGACAATATCATCGCTGTGATATGTTTTACTGTTTTGAATCACTAATATTTGTGTTCAGCGAAGTCTCCCGAGTAAAACAGTACCCCCCATGTACAGGTTTTAGGGTGTCGTAGAACGTTACAGGGTAAAATACAGTGCTAGCAAATTCAATTCTCTGGAATTTCGGCCTGGGTTGGCAGGCAGGTCCTTTAAATTGCAATCAATAAAATTACTGAATTATGTAAAACTATTACATAAATACGCACGTAGAATTTAAATATATATGCATATTTATATATTTGAAGTCTACGTGTATATTTATATAATTATTTATGTAATTTTGTATATGACATATGTATATTTCTTATTATTTTTATTTATTTTTATATACATAGATATATATACAAATTCATTCTAAGTGTATTTTGATATAAATATATATATATTAATTTTAAAATACAGTTAGAATAAAATTTCATATAGATATATAATTTTTTTTCAATTTTTATAATTTTTTTTAAAAAATTTAATTTAAATGACTTATTATTTATATTTTATAACAATATATATATATACAATATATATAGTTATTATATATATTATATATATACGTGTGTAATTTAATTATAGGTGTATTTTTATATTAATATAAGTACATATTAATATAAAAATACACTTAGTATGGCATTATATAGATGATATATAGACATATATTATATAGATATAATATATGTCTATATATCATATATACACATATATAATTATTTATTTATTTTTTATTAACATTAACTTTATTTTATTTTTTGATTTTACACTAGCAGGGAGACTGCCTGTCAGCACAGACAGTCCCCCTGCAGGCAGACACATGGACACCTATTGTGACCATGTGATCGCTGTGTTGAGCGATCACATGGCCACAGGGGTCCTAATCCAGTGTGGGGAGACTGTCTGGGCTGCAGGCAGTCTCCCCACAACCGGAGCCACGCTGATCGCCGCCGGGGGAACGACGGCGATCAGGTAAGTACCCCCAGACCGTTAGGACGGTTCAGGACCGTCATCGGTCCTCAAGGCAAAAATGCCGATGACGGTCCTGAACCATCCTCGTCGCTAAGGGGTTAAACAAACAGTGCCTTGTTTGTAAACATTATAAATGTATCAACCACCCTAATTCGTTTTTTCTATCCACCTGCTTATTATCAAATATGCCATACCTCCCTCTAAAATTACTTTCTATTTGTGTTTATTTAACTTTTTGTTAACGTAAAGTCACAACAAGATTTCGGTTTTATTTTGAGATTACACAATAGGTATTTTTACAAGTGGAGCTTCTTTGATTTTCTGAGCTTTCCTTATAGGGCTTGGCAGATGTACATTTTGTTTGACTCTTATCGTTCTTGAAATTATGCATTTGTATTTATGAACATCTCCTCATATCAGCATCTCCTCTATGAAGAAAGTTCATTGTATCCATGCAGAGGGTTCAGACACTGAATGGCAGTGCTGAACACTGTGCAGCACTGCCCTAGGAAGCACCACTAGTAGCCATCTAAGGAGTGGCCAGAGGAGGTAATTTACACACTGCCTTTCTCTGAAAAGACTGTGTTTACTGCAAAAAGCCTGAAGGGAATGTTTATACTCACCAGAACAGATACAATAAGCTGCAGTTGTTCTGGTGACTATAGTGTCCCT
>OW240916.1:265520029-265701565 GCA_933207985.1 Pelobates cultripes | reverse complement strand
GGTGGGGCCTATTTGCCAGCCTCTTACCCTGTGACTATGGCCACTGCAATAGACCTGGCTAAAATACTTTAAACAGGCTCTGTTCGTGCATTTGGGACTATATGGTTTGTTTACCGAACAGCCGCACGAACCAGAGACCTCCCTTGGAGCTTTTTAAGCTTAAAGGACCACTATAGTGCCAGGAAAACAAATCCTTAGGTCCCCCCCCACCCTCAGGCTCCCACTCCCGCTGGGCTGAAGGGGGCTGAAGGGGTTAAACACTTAACTTTCTTCAGTGCAGGGCTCCCTCGGCACTAGGGAACTCTCCTCCCTCTGCCGACATCAGCGCTGAATGCGCATGCGCGGCAAGAGCCGCACGCGCATTCAAACAGTCCATAGGAGAGCATTTCTCAATGCTTTCCATGGTCGTCCAGCATCTTCTCACTGTGATTTTCACAGTAAGAAGCGCGGAAGCACCTCTAGTGGCTGTCAGTGATGGCCTCTGTGGGCACGCGGCCATAGGTCGCCGGAGGGAGGGTGCGCTCCGCCGGCGCATCCATAAGGCGGCACAAGTGGCCGCCTTAGGGCGCACCGGCCCGGCGGGCGCAAAATCGGAGTGACCGGCAGGAGGTGAGCGCATAGCGCTCCCTCCTGCCAGGCACTCTGTGTAGCGTGGCCGAGCACGCCGCGGTACAGGAACTTATGTTTCCTGTACCCGGGCGGACAGAAATGAAGTGCTCACAGAGAGAGCACTTCCTGTCCGTCCGGGTACAGGAAACTGAGCTCCGCGGTGCGCTCGGCCACACTACAAGGTAGGAGATCAAGGAGGGGAGGGGAGGGGGAGGGTTGAGAGAAAACTGAGGGAGAGAAACTGAGGGAGGTATGGGGGGGAAACTGAGGAGGCTGAGGGAGATGGGGGAGGGAAACTGAGGGAGGTAATGGGGGTGAAGGAAACTGAGGGAGGTATGGGGAGGAAACCGAGGAGGTATGGGGGGAAACTGAGGGAGATAAGTGGGGGATGGTGAGGGAGCAATGGAAAGGAAACTGAAACTGAGGGAGGGGAGGTGGGGAGAAGGAGAACCCGAGGAGGGTGGGGGAAACTTGAGGGGAGGTGGGGGGGAAACTGAGGGAGATATGGGGAGAAGGAAACCGAGGTATGGGGGGAAACTGAGGAGGGGTGGGGGGGCGAGAGGGAGGCATGGTGGAGGTATGGGGGGAGAAAACTGAGGGAGGTATGGGGGGGAAAAACTGAGGGAGGTATGGAGGGGGAAACTGAGGGAGAGATGGGGAGAAAACTGAGGGAGGTATGTAGGGGGGAAACTGAGGGAGAGATGGGGGGAGAAACTGAGTGTAGGATGGGAGAAAAAAAATGAGGGAGGGATGGGGGGAAAGAAAACAGTGGGGGTGGGGAGAGGGGGGACGACATACACACAGCACCCCTGCCCTACACATATCACCCTACACAAAGACACACACACATCACCCCACACAAACACACACACCCCACCCCACACACACACACACACCACCCCACCCCACACACACATCACCCCACACACACACACATCACCCCCCCACACACACACACATCACCCCACACACACATACACTGTACCCCTCAATGCAGTGTGTGTACACTCAGCAGTCTGTGTGTGTGTGTGTACTCAGCAGTCTGTGTGTGTGTACTCAGCAGTCTGTGTGTGTGTGTATTTAGCAGTCTATGTGTGTGTGTGTGTGCGTATTTAGCAGTCTTTGTGTGTGTGTGTGTACTCGGGAGTCTGTGTGTGTGTGTGTTTATTTAGCAGTCTGTGTGTGTATTCAGCAGACTGTGTACTCAGCAGTCTGTGTGTGTATTCAGCAGTCTGCTAAATACACATACAGACAGACTGCCAAGCACACACACAAACTGCTTAATACACACACAGAGATGTTAATTAGTTTGGACAACTGTATGAGTTGTTTTTGTAAACTTAAACCTCAGTATTCAGGTTTAATTGCCGTTTTGGCACTTTGAGGGAAAAAAAATTGGCATGTATTACGGTTTGGGCACTCGGGCTCAAAAAGGTTTGTCATCACTGCACTAGAGGCTGGAATAACCCTAGTGTAAACATAGAAGTTCCTCTGAAACTGCTATGTTTACAGCTGCAGGGTTAACACTAGATTGACCTGGCACCAGTGGCATACTAAGGGGGGGGCGGAGGGGGAGGTCCACCCCGGATGCCACCAGGGTGGGGGGTGCCATGACCAGGGGCGCCGGCCCCCCCATGCTGCAGCCGCCCGAGCGCTCTGTTGAGAGCCTTAGGCTGCTGCAGCTTTGCCCGGGCGGTGCGTCCATGAGGGCGGACTGCACTGCCCGGGCGCAGCATGGGGAGAGGGGCTGACAGGAGGGAAGCGCTCAGAGCTCCCTCCTGTCACTCCCTCCCTGTAGCGTGGCCGAGCCCTCTATTGGTCCGCGGGTACAGGGAGCATCTGTCTCCTGTACCCGGCCGGACTAACAGGAAGTGCACACTCAGTGTGCACTTCCTGTTAGTCCGGCCGGTTACAGGAGACAGATGCTCCCTGTACCCGCGGACTATACTGGGCTCGGCCACGCTACAGGGAGGTAGGGGGGCAGGGGAGAAAGAGAAATTGGGAGGGGGGGAGAAAGAGAAATTGGGAGGGGGGAGAAAGAGAAATTGGGAGGGGGGGAGATTGAGAAATTGGGAGGAGGAGGGGGGGGAGAATGACATTCATCACATACACACAATGCATTACACACACAGACACACATACACAAGCAATGCAACCGTTACACACAATGCATCCCTTACACACATTCAATGCATCCCGTATATACACAGAAACACACCTTGCAGCCCTTACACATACAAACACAATTTCACACAATGCATTGCTTACACACATATCAGGACATCCCCTACACACTCCACCCCCTGTGAACAAACTCATTGGTGGAACATGAAGGTGGACCCTGGGACCCAGACCTTGAGTTGTGTAAAGGACCCCCAAAAAATGGAGCTGCTTCCCGTTCTCCGAGAACATTGATTTTTGTGACCACAGTTACAAAACGCCTCCAGAGAGCCTGTTCTGCACCAGACCAGTGGAGCCAGACTGCAGCTAGAGCCCATCATCATCCTCATCTGGTTGTAAGTAGGCAATCTAGAATATTATTCGTGGCACTAAGCTCTAATTTACCTCACATTAAAGAAACACTATAGTCCCCAGAACCACTTCAGCTTAATGTAGTGGTTCTGGTGTCTATAGCCTGTCCCTGCAGGCCTTTTAATGTAAACATGGCAGCACTGCAGCACTGGCGTTAGTTAACATGGCAAATCATATGGGTGGGGCATTGTGATGTCACATGTGGGGGGCGGCAAACTTTACTTTTGCCTAGGGCGGCAAAAATCCTTGCACCGGTCCTGGCTGGAGGGGGCTGTGTGAGCTGTGGCCGCACAGTGCCCCATGGTAGTTAGGGTGCCGTGCGGCCAGTACAGCTCACACAAGCAAACAGCTGATAAACTGGGCGCACTGAGGAAATGTGTATGTGTGACTGTCTGCCTGTGACTGTGTGTGACTGTCTGCCTGTAACTGAGTGTGTGACTGTCTGTAACTGAGTGTGTGACTGTCTGCCTGTAAATGTGTGTGTGGGGCTGCAGGGATTTTGTAGAAGGGGGCGGGGGTTTTGTATTGGGACAGGAGTCTTTATAAGGGGGGATAAGCAGGAGATTTGTGGAAGGGGGTTGCGGGGGTTTTGTAGACGGGGCAGTACAGGATTTGTAGAAGGGGCAGGACAGAGGTTTTGTAGGAGGGGTGGGGCAGGACAAGGGTTTTGTAGGAGGTGCTGACAGCGGTTTTGCAAAGTTTATAAATTGTAAAAAAAAAAGAAAGAAAACCTTTAAATTTTTTACAGGTTTTTTTTTTTTTTTGGGTGGGGGGGGGTGCCAAGCACAGGATCCGGCCCGGATGCCAAATGCTCTAGGTACGCCCCTGCCTGGCACCCAGACCACTTCATTGAGCTGAAGTGGTCTGGGTGCCTATAGTGGTCCTTTAATTGATACATTGTTGCCATTTCCACCGCAGTGGTCTAAGTGTTAATCTGGATGGCCTCAATTCCTTTGGACGACCATGAGGTGGCAGCCATCTTGTTCGCATGGACCAAAACCACGAATGCCCTGGAACTATTTTCAGCATGAAAACTTTGCGGTTCCTGGTCGGTCCTTCAGCGGCACTTAGCCGCGATTCTATGGAACAATTTTCGGCTATGGAACCATGCCTGCGGTCGGTCAAATAAATTACTTCCAGGAAATTCCTGAACCCCTGAACTGATTTTTGGATATGTTGGTCACCCAGATCAGGGCTATCAGGGGATGTATTGTGGGGTTTTATGTATTTTAAGGGTACTTTTGGGGTGTTTTTAAAAAGTATGTTTTTGTGTGCTTGGAGATAATTGGCTTAGAATTAGTACAGTTACTGATCCCATTATCTCCCAGGCAGAGGGGAGGGATTGTGTGCTGTGTGTGGGAGTGTCGTGCCTTGTAAACTTATTGCTATTGGTCTGTGAAGTTGCAAATCAGTCCCCCACAAGAACCCTGTGGGCATACCCCTTTCATGGGGATTGTCATATAAGGCCAAGTGTGGCTCCCATTAAACTGAGATTCATTTACCCCTTCATGAAGTCTTGGCTCATGTTTGGGGGATTGAAGAACTACATTCACTCTGGGGATTGCTATATCACAATACTCCCCTGAGTATATCCACTAGCTCTTATAAGAGCTGTTCCTGCTACGCTTTCTGGACTAGGAGAGGTCTACCCGCTGGAAGCTGGATCCTGGTCTTGGGTCCAGGGTGGGTAGAGGACAGCGAGACCCCAACCATCAGTAAATAAAGACATTGGGTATGCATATACACAAAGAGGGAAGTCTTGCCAGGTTAACAAGTAATGTCTGGCTAAGCAGCACTTTTTTAAAATAGTTGGTTATCAGTAGTCTAATTTAACAATTAATATCAATACATATTATTAAAAAAAAAGTCTTCTTTTCAAAGAAAATCTGTTTTATGTGTTTTTATTGTATTATTTACTACAACTCATCGGACAAATATACATATGTATTAAAGGACCACTATAGGCAGCCAGACCACTTCATTTCCAGAGAAACTGCTATGTTTACATTGCAGGGGAAATCCAACCTCTAGTGGCTGTCTCCCTGACAGCCACTAGAGGCCGCTTCAGTGATTCTCAGTGTGAAAATCGCATTGAACTCATGTTGGACGTCCACAGGGAAGCATTGTGCATGTGCATTCATCTCCACTCGAGAGCTGACGTCGGCCTTGGAGGATAGGTCACCAGCGCCTAGGGAGCACGGCTCTGGATTAAGGTAAATGGCTGAAGGGGGGGCTCCAAGGAAGGGGGACCTAATAACCCTATAGTGCCAGAAAAACGGGTTTATTTTCCTGGCACTATAGGATCCATTTAAATAGGCAAGAGAACAACTGTCAATATGTTCTTGGAGAACAATAGTTAAAAACATATACCCGAGTGTTAGTAGCCTAATTTTATTAAAGGACACGGAGGCTCATATTATGCTTTATCTCTTTCTTTTTAATCCTCAGCAGCAAATATTGTTTATTCATAGAAACAAATCAAACATGTAAACATGCACCCTAAAGGGTTAACCACATAACACTACATCCAATCATAATGCCCCTTGTACCATCAACTCCCCATGTGACCTTAAGCCACTCCTTTCTTGCTGCTGCCTCCTCAGCTAAGTACATTTTAATTTTCTTTCTGTATGATACACAAAATTTGGTTTCGAGGCATGCTCATAAACCTTGCCTCAAACCAAAAAAAACAACGCCTCCAGAGACTAGAACATATACTCAAATGCCTAAGAACGCTAGAGATCCAATTTAAAGAAAGCCCAACTCCAAATATACTAACACAAATCCCGGCTCGCCAAACAGAACTAAAAGAATTCATGGCGCAAGATGCAATTAAGGCCCTCCAATGAACCAGACAGCTTTTTTATGAAAAATCTAACAAAACAGACACACTACTAGCTCGCAGATTACGCCAATGCACCGCACACAAACACATCGACAAAATCACAGCCCTGGACGGACAAATAAAAGACCTACCGGACCAAATAGCGGGCGTCTTCCAATTATACTTCGCGGACCTCTATGATCACAACCCACAAGTACACCTAGAACCGAACGCCCTCCGAGACCTGACGAACCGATACTTGTCCTACACCACACTACCAGCCCTCAATCAATCAGCAGCAGGCCAAATAGCTGCCCCAATCACCGAAGAGGAAGTGGCAAAAGCCATCAAGAACCGCAAACCAAACAAATGCCCAGGCCCAGATGGATACACTGGACTATACTACAAATCATTCACGAACACACTCACTCCACACCTATGCAAATTGTTCAACTCACTACTAACCGGGGACCCACTGCCGACAGACATGCTACAAGCAAATGTCTGCCTTCTCCCATGCCACATAAGACATGTTTTTGGCCCTTCGACATCCGCATCATCCTGTTTCTGTAGTCACATTGTCTCGTTGGGTAAAATGGATTATGACATTAGCGGGCATCAACACTTCTGCAGATTTGTTTCTATGAATATACAATATTTGCTGATGAGGATTAAAAAGAAAGAGATTAAGCATAATACTCGCCTCTCTGTCCTTAATGACTTTACGTCATGAAATTAGTAAAAATCTGGTAATTTTATTATTTTAAGATATTTGGATAGATGGTCTTATGATGACTTCAATTTAATATTTTTAGATTAGCGTTTCAAATGATCATGTTCTGTTAGAAAAGCTATTCAAATTATTTATCTACAAAAAAATCTCATAGATTTAAATGGTGAATTCTGGAGAAAATAATTTGAAATGGTTTTATAACAGATTTTGATCATTTGAAAAGCTTATCCAAATATATTATGACTCCTATGTAAAGTGATTAGGCTGCTGCTTAGAACACTCAGGAAGACCTAAAAAAAAGTATTGTAACATAGTTAAATTTGTACCGTTGGAACTCCTAAAGAGTTACCTTCCCTGCTCCACCTTACAAGATTTACAGCTGGTAGTCAGTTATCTTTAAAATAAAGCTAATCAATAAAGGGAAATGCATCACTAGACTTTTTTTTAGTACCAGTAGTCTAATTTAACGATCTATACCAATACATATATTTTTACATATACTTGTCAGTTTGTTTTATCTATCACATAAAGAAACATAACAATTTACCTGTAGAGGGTGATAATGTATTACACAGTTCACAAAGTTTCATGTCATGGTGTGATGGGTGCCTTATTAGTCCGATCCCTATAGCAGATCCTCAGTTTAAAAAAAATTACAGCACTGTTCTTTTTATTATATTAATATTCTATGATTTTTGCAGTCATTATTGTACTATCATTGACCTTCTTTCAGCTTTTGAGCAGTTGTCAGTGAACCCCCCCCCCCAAAAAAAAAAGAAATAGGGGAAGTGGACAACATTCCAGAGTGTGTTACGAAGTCATTTTGTCATCATCCCTATTAGAGATGTCACGAACCGTTCGCGGCGAGCTCCGGTCAGCTGACACATCCCGGCCAATCTCCAGCAGTCCCTCCCTCCCAGACCCTCCCACCTCCTGGACAGCATCCATGTTGAAGCTGCCATGTTGAAGGCAGCTTCAACATGGATGCTGTCCAGGAGGTGGGAGGGTCTGGGAGGGAGGGACTGCTGGAGATTGGCCGGGATGTGTCAGCTGACCGGAGCTCGCCGCGAACCGTGGCGAGCCGTTCGCGGGAAGTTCGCGAACGGTTCGCGACATCACTAATCCCTATGTTGCTCACTTGCCAATTAATATACTACACAGAACTTGTGGAAAGTGAACATAAGAATTGTTTCACTGAGAAAAAAAGGGAAATCATTGAAATGTATTGAGCCTCTCTATTACACTGAACAAAATTATAAATGCAGCACTTGTGTTTTTGCCCCCATTTTTCATGAGCTCAAGAACTAAGACTTTTTCTATGTACACAAAAGGCCTATTTCTCTAAAATATTGTTCACAAATCTGTCTAAATCTGTGTTAGTGAGCACTTCTCCTTTGCCGAGATAATCCATCCACTTCACAGGTGTGGCATATCAATATGCTGATTAGACAGCATGATTATTGCAAAGATGTGCCTTAGGCTGGCCACAATAAAAGGCCACTCTAAAATGTCAATTTTTGTCACACAGCACAATGCCACAGATGTTGCAAGTTTTGAGGGAGCGTTCAATTGGCATGTTGATTGCAGGAATGTCCACCAGAGCTGCCGCCCGTGAATAGAATGTTAATTTCTCTACCACAAGCAGTCTTCAAAGGGGTTTCAGAGAATTTGGCAATACATCCAACTGACCTCACAACCGCAGACCACGTGTAACCACACCAGCCCAGGACCTCCACATCCAGCATCCTCACCTCCAAGATCGTCTGAGACCAGCCATCCGGACAGCTGCTGCAACAATCGGTTTGCATAATCAAAGAATTTCTGCACAAACTGTCAGAAACTGTCTTAGGGAAGCTCATCTGCATGCTCACCGTCCTCATCGGGGTCTCAACCTGACTGCAGTTCGTCGTTGTAACCGACTTGAGTGGGCAAATGCTCACATTTGATGGTGTCTTGCACTTTGGAGAGGTGTTCTATTTACGGATGAATCACAGTTTCCACTATACAGGACAGATGGCAGACAGCATGTATGGTGTCGTGTGGGTGAGCGGTTTGCTGATGTCAACGTTGTGGATCGAGTGGCGGTGGGTTGTGGTATGGGCAGGCGTATGTTATGGACAATGAACACAGGTGCATTTTATTGACGGCATTTTGAATGCACAGAGATACCGTGATGAGATCACGAGGCCCATTGTTGTGCCATTCATCCACGACCCTCACCTCATGTTGCAGCATGATAATGCACGGCCCCATGTTGCAAGGATCTGTATACAATTCCTGGAAGCTGAAAACATTCAAGTTCTTGCATGGCCAGCAAACTCACCAGACATGTCACCCATTGAGCATGTTTGGGATGCTCTGGATCGGTGTATACAACAGCGTCTTCCAGGTTCTGCCAATATCCAGCAACTTCGCACAGCCATTGGATGAGTGGACCAACATTCCACAGGCCACAATTTACAACTTGATCAACTCTATGCAAAGGAGATCTGTTGCACTGCGTGAGGAAAATGATGGTCACACCAGATACTGACTGGTTTTCGGTCCCCCCCCCCCCCGGACCTTCCCAATAAAGTAAAACTGCTCATTTTAGAGTGGCCTTTTATTGTGGCCAGCCTAAGGCACACCTGTGCAATAATCATGCTGTCTAATCAGCGTCTTGATATGCCACACCTGTGAGGTGTATGGATTATCTCGGCAAAGGAGAAGTGCTCACTAACATAGATTTAGACAGATTTGTGAGCAATATTGGAGAGAACTAGGCCTTTTGTGAACATAGAAAAAGTCTTAGATCTTTGAGTTCAGCTTATGAAAAATGGGGGCAAAAACAAGTGATGCATTTATAATTTTGTTCAGTGTACAAGAAATTTCCTCAGTGTTCATATTGCCAGTTAAGCATTATACATTTTAAAAACATTTATGTAAAGATTCTACATTAAAGAGTTATTCCAAACCTTTTTTTACAATCACAGTTTTTTATTTTATAGTGCTCTATTAGGCGCTATAGAGTGTCTAACCCCCTGCCCCCAGAAATCAATTTAAAGAGATAAATCTATTAATGTAGGGGGCAGAGCCAGCTGCCTAACAGATTGGACGCGTCCTGCGAAAGCTCCAGCTAAGCAACGTGCTAAAACTGCCTTTTATCCTGTTTGGAACCGCAAACACTATTCAAGAGCAAACTGCTGTCTCCATCCACCATGGGGCAGATAAGCCCCGACAACTGCCAATATTGGCAATCTATTATGGAGGCCCCAAAGCTCCAGGAGTCCTGTCATGGGCCGTCTTGCTCGTCCAGTGAAACATCCCTAGCTGATCTGAGGGAGTTGGAGGTACAAACTAGAGGCAAGAAAGCTGACATACCATGAGAACAAAAGGCGGGGACATCAGTGACGGAAGGTACCCTGAAGGGTCTATTAGACAAGTTACGTCTCAATATCGCTGCTGACATCTCTGCATTTAGAGAACAGATCAGCAGAGTCTCGGCCCGCCTACACGAAACAGAGGTTGCCACAGCAGCCCACGAGACACGGCTTACTGCCCTAGAACGGGAACTGTCACCATTACGGCGCGATCAGGCACAGACACAATACCACATGGTGGCAATGGAGGACCGGAGGCAGTAGAAGAACGTAAGGGTACACGGACTTCCCGACAATCTTACAACCAAGGTATTTGTCAGTTATAAAAAAAATTATACCATTTAAGACTCCAGTTTGTAATATTGTGCAAGGCCTAAGTGCCCTGGGGCAGCTGTGTGATGTGGCCTTTAAGAACTTAGCCGTGGCGGGATGCAGATGCGTCACCAAGAGTGTGAGAGAGCACTCTCGCGGCCAATATAATTTCTTTGTTGCCACTGGAAATCTTGTCCGGCATCTTTTCCCTCTTGCTTGTTACATGCAAGAGGCTGTTTGAAGTCCTGGGGCAAGTCCTATAAGGGCAATCTAAATACCGGGGTGGTGGAGCAAGTTCCATGAGTGCAATCTCAGTGTTGGGGTAAGTCCTGAGTGCTGGGATGGGTACTCGGACAAGTCTTGTGATTGCAATCTCAGTGCTAGGGCAAGTCCTGTGAGTGCAATCTCAGTGCTTCATTAAGTCCTGGTTGCTGTAGCAAGTCTTGGGAGTGCAATCTGTGTGCTCGGGCAAGTTAATATATTCCCCCACTATATACAAAGCGTTATGTCTCACACTCTGCCCTGATCTATACCCTTGCATAGGGCAACTCAAATAACCTTGTGTACATAACTGGGGCCTATATATTGCCCTGTGCTTGGGGTATATATATCAGGGCAACATGTGAGGTATCACCTTGTGTAAATACTGGTGATATATATTGCCCTGGGAAGGGGTATATATCAGTCGTATCTATAAATAATACACTCTTCAAATGTACTTTTAAAATGCATGGTTACCCTTTTGTGAAGAAGAATATAGTGTTATAATGACGCAATGCTATGGGCTTGTTTTTATTTCCAGGGCTGGTTTATGACCTAAATTATGTGTTTTTAAAAAACTAAAAAAATTTGTCAGCACCGAAGTTGCTGTTTAGTGGATAAGGGAGTGCGCTTGATTTTCTCTTTTTTATTGTATAAATAGGCTCCCAGCAGCACCCTATTTATGCATGTTCAGGTGAGTGCAGCCAGCCCCCTGGTTTCAGCACTAATATGGTGCGATGTTCCTTGTGTTATGCTTGTAAAAAGGTGTGAAGTGCCTGTGTTAGTCTTGTAATATGGTGACAAGCATTCCACTGGCACATCACCATCATCACCAAAGTGTAAATTTATATTTATGATTTAAAGCTAATAACAGATTCATTAGCGCAGTGGTTCGGAAACCAGTCCTCGTGGCCCACCAACAGTCCAGGATTTATGTATTTCCCTATTTTATCCCAATGGAGATACTAACAAAACCTGGACTGTTGGTGGGTCTTGAGGACTGGTTTGGGAAATGCAGCATTAGAGCAAACCTTATCATTGGCAATATTGGGAAAGCATTGTATAAGAAGATTTGCGATTTCATGTGCACTAGCTGATGGGACTTCGCCTTGTAGTGGTTTCATATAGTACGGAGGGCTTTGGGTGACTGGCAGGACTCTGTTCCTAAGAAACCTCAGGAACTTTCAATTCCTCTTTATTCACTTTTTATGGGACATGGAGGATGAGGAAACAAAATATAATGCTAGATTTATTTATTTAGCTTCCCTTTCACATGGTCTAAAACTTTGATCTAAAAAAATTAAGTTTTTCTATTTTCATGATCTAGGGGAAGTGTGGGGGGACGCCAATATGGTTCCTTGCAAGGGCGCTGGAGACCCTAGGTATGCCTCTGGCCATCATGGGGGTAATTCTCATTCCTGGTTTACCATACGGTCTCAAAGGCAACATAATCAATCTGGCAAATTTCAATGTGAAAAAAAGGAAATTCAAGCCTTATATTTGACTCAGTAACTTTTGAAAACACCATAAAAACAAAAATGGTTTAAATCTTAAATGGAAGAGAATTGAGCAGTGACACTTCAGAGGCATGATCTATATAAAAACTGCTTCATTAAGATGATGTTTTGGTTGGTTATGGTGACTATAGATTCCCTTTAAATTATTTTGTGTGCCAGGACATGTGGATTGTCATGATTGCCAAGTAGATTGGGCTACCACGCTTTAAGTCTCTTGGACAAGTAAATTTTTTTTAGTATTTCAACACCCATGTTTCTTTAAAAATACTCTAAATTTTGTTAGCAAGCACATGCTAGGGAGCTTTTGAGCTGCTAATACTGCACATTCAGCCCATTGACAGAGTAACAACGTGCAGCTGTGAGGGGAGCTAGCACATTCATGGCAGGCTGGCAAACCATTATTTTTGTACAAGGAGCAGAAACACCACATCATTGGCACACCCTCTATAGTAGTGCATCACCAGACAAAAAGCCTTGCCAGGAGTTGTAGGGAGAAGATGAGCATGGTATTTCTATAATAAGTTAATGCAATATTACCTAACTTCCTTTTCAAAACTGTATTGAGGAAGTAGTATGTGCGTAGTTACAAATTATTTGATTAGCCTATGACAAATTGTGTAGCAAAAAGGTCTGGCATTTTAAGGGTCAATGGGTCAATTTGCATTGATTCTACCCTTTTAGTCATGGAAAACTATAGAAAGCTGTATATTTAAGGTAAGGGGGGTCAGGTAATTAGACCTTCGGAAGGAAATAAAAAACGGGCGTTTTAGGGTATTTAATATTTAAAAAATTAAATTCTTTATCATTAAGTATTTTTAACTCTACACAGTTATGAAAAAATATTTTTTTAAAAATTGATTCATATCATTCCCAGGATTGTAATTAAATTTTTTATAACTGAGGCTTGAAACGCTGGGCGTCACCGTTTCTATGGTTACTGCCCGTGAAATTACAAGGCGGAAAACAATCAGCCTACCCCTAGGAGGGGTACATATAGCAGGAACCAGTTCAAGAGGAGACACAAAGACTTTTTCCACATCCAGCTGAGGAAGCCTTCGCGGCGAAACGCGTCCTGGGAACATTGTGAGGAACAGACTTTGAAGTATTGGACTTTTATGCCTATATTGTGACATTTTATTATATATTTTTTTTATATTCATATTTTATTGGAAATAGCACAATAAAGTTTATATAATTTTTATTATCACAATTGGCATTTTTCTGCTATTTGAAAAGAAGGATTGTGGTCCTTAACCACATACACTATTGGATCAGAGCCGATGTGGATGGCTCTGGGTTTGTAAGTACTCTATTTACCTTACTCACCATAAGACACTTTATCTATGTTATTGCACCATATGTGCTCTCCCTTATCTATTACAGAATACAAGAGAGAGAAGATTCCATACTAAAGAAGGGAAAGGGTCGCCTTTACGGACCCTGAAAGCGATTTTATTGAGCTATAAATATATCTAGCTCTTAAAAGTGTGAGTGAGAAATTCATAATCTCCTTTATATATACTTACCTTTGTATCACAGTTTGCACTATGTTGTGGTTTGTTTGCTTATAAATTTTAAGGAACGACATGATCCACTGTGATTTGATATAAGACAAGTTAAGGTATTTGTACCTATATTTCTGCTTTCCACTGCACGGACCACTTTTATTGTTGGTTTTACTTATACTAATATAGCGCTTCACCTATACACTATTATACTTTGTTGTTTAAAGATGAGAATATGGTGATATAGCAGCTTAACATTATTGAAGTTATAATAACGTTATAATTTACATTGTCAGAATATTAGCGCTGGTACCTTCCCCTGTTTTTACACACTCACAAATAATTAACATTATTTATTTTTTTCCACCCAGCCTCCCTACCTTTGGGAGAGCTGGCATGGATGTCGTTGGGTCCAGCGGGCTGTTGTGAGGCGGGCAGATGTGTTTGCATCAGAGACGGCGGGCGGGCGCGCGAGCTGTGATCTTCCTGCTCTGCTCCCTCACACCTCGTGGGCCGTCTACTAATGCTGGGGACTGGAATGACATCATATTCCGGCTCCCAAGGCATCAGCAAACGGCGTGAGAGGGAGCAGAGCAGGAAGGTCATAGCTCCCTCGCCACCTGTGATGCAAACACAGACGCCTGCAGGGGGGTCCATAAGGTGGCCAGTGGGCCATCTCTTCGACCCCTCTATAACAGAGTAAAGAACCGGGGACGTCTAAACAGGCGGATAGTGCAGCCCAATTCAAATGCATAGTTTTCCTTGCGCTAAATACAGCACTGGTATTCCTGCTGGTGGGTACTTTTTACCGCTTGTGACTGGCTTGAGGGTCCTGATTTGTGAGTATTACAATTGTTTGAGTATTGGAGGAATACAGGAGTGGAGTACCCATTGCTTTTCAAGAGGTGCCATGAATTACACATACAGCGCTATTCACTAAAGTCTGAATTTTTGTATATTAATCCTGAATGGCACAACTGAGGCAAACAAAAGTTAGGACTATGGATGGCATCTGGATAATTTTTTTTTTTTTTAAGATTAGTTCTTCTATTCAGAATTAAATCACAAATATAGTTTAGTGATCCTGATAATATAACTGGTGTTTGAAAGAGCTAATTGGTAGGTGCTTATATTGTACAAGTCTAGTTTGTTTTATAGAATGATATTCATTAGTTTAAAATCGTGATGTGAACATAAATGATCACTGTGTTGTCAGAGCAAAGATTGGTGAAAACAATGCATCTACACAAAATGCTATTTTTTTCGCCTATGTATACTTTCTCCCCCAAGGCTGTACGTGCAGAACGGGGCATCTCCTGACTGTCGCAAACACAAGGTATCAGGATTCCATGCGCTCACAGCCATAGACACAGCCTGAACCTCCCACCGCCCGGCCTCTCCCTCTGCCCTGTCGCAAGGAAAGCACCGGGCGGGAACTGCGCATGCGTACACACTGCGCGCGCGACACCCTGTGGACCGTGCACGCGGCGTGCAGGGCTGGGCCGCCGTAGCTAAGCACCCGGGGTTTCCTGGGCGGCCCGCAGGGCTAGAGCAATCCCTCCCAATGGTGGGAGGGGACGGCCAGGTAGTTAGCAGGGGTAGGAAAACCCCACCAGTGAATGACGCCCGAGTACCACAGTCGGGGGGCGCGCGCGCTCCTCTCTCCCCGTCAGCCTGTGCGCGGGCACGAGGGAGGGGTGGGGACTGGCTGCCAGCGGCGTGAGCTCCGCTCTCTCTCGGCCGCCATTTTACAACAGCCACACTCCGCCGGACAAGGGAGCTGCAGCTGCAACACGAGGGGCGCGCTGGTCCGACTGTGGGCGAACTGAGAACGGCACCGGGGAGCACAGCAGGCACCGGAGAACTCACACAGCCACCCCCGCCCGGATAGGGACAGGTAAGCGGCCCCTGTCAGCTCGCACAGCCCGCACGTTGCCGTGCCACAGCCGGCGTTTGTGGAAAATGGATTCCAGCAGGAGCACGCTGGCCGTGGATCAGGGCGGGGAGATACCCAGCTCACAGCGGGCTCTCTGCCCCTCGCCGGGCCGCTCACGTGGGGCTGGCCCCGGATGCGCCGTCTATAAACCCAGCCGGGCCTGGCATGGAGAGCGGAGCTGGGCGATCCTGCTGGCGGTAATCGGGTGACGGCTCGGGCCCGGTGTGCTGTGTGGGCACTGGCTGGGTGCCCCCCCCCCCCCTCCGGACACAGACACTCTCTGTATGACCGCGTGCTCACACCGGCCGCCCGCGTGCTCACACCGGCCGCCACGCTCCCGATCACTCGTGCTGCTGGCAGTGAGCTCGGTGCTAGGCCCCGCAGTACCCGGCTGGCTCGCTCTCCATACAGGGTGTGCTACCGGTGGCCGCGGTGAGTGCGATTGGTCGGTCCCGGCAGTGCTGGCACGGTGGCCTCCCTCGCTGTGTGCTGCTGCTGCTGGTATTGTGTGTCTGGGCCGCCTCCTGCTACTTGAGCAGCTGAGCACGTGTTTGCAGCGGGCTCCGGCCTCGCAGCGCCCTGTGGGTGGGGAGAGAGAACAGGCGCTTTGTTCGCCTCTGTTCGTCAAAGTGAGACAGGCGGGAAGAAACAAAGCTTAATAAATCTGACAGGAGCTCCATTAATGTCCATTGTTACAGAGAGGGAGCTGTGCGATCCGGCGTCTGCCATGCAGCTATCTCCCCCGTGTGTTTGCCCAGTCAGGACTCAGGATGGTCTTTTATTCTGCCGTGGGGTTTTTGTTTCCTGGGCTGTTTCAGGCAAAATATGTAAATGGGAAGTCTTCATTATTTCGTTACTGCTTTCTACGACGCCTTGTGTGAATCCATACTAATAATACTTGGCAAAAAGACAGTGAGAAGTACATTCCATCAACTTTTTTTTTTTTAAATCACAAGTAAAGTTGTACAGCATAATAAGGAAATCTGTTCTTGACATAATAAAATATTACAGCTGGCGGTGGTGCAGTTATGTTTATGATCAAGATAAGTTCCTATTTAAAGGAACCCAAAATTCAACCTTTTTACTAACCAGGTTGTTATGCTTAAGTGAAAATTGTCAGATTTCAAGTTAAAGGCCAAAATAGCCGAACTGGGCCAATTTCTCCAACTATGCTTTCAGTAGAGCTTCTTTGGCCTTACATTTAAAATCCACTTTAAACTCTGAACGATTCTTGCTTTAGGAGTAACCTTGTCTATAATGCATATGTATCACATGAGAAATTAGAATTGTTTTTTTTTTATGTGCTGTTGGCTTTGAGAAAGCTTCTGTTTTCAGCACATTTTATTCAGGCTCATTGACATCCTGTTATGGGGGGGGGGGAGCTTAAAATGCTTGGTACACTTCACTGTTTCTTGGAATACCAGAGTCCTCCATAAGCTCTTCGTTCTTGTTTAAGGGTTATCGTTTGCTTTTTATTTTCTGAAATCACTCATTCAAATTGTAGAGCGCTGCAGAATGCTTGCCATTTGCAAATGTCAATAAAAGAAATTGCATACTCCATTACTAAATGAATATTGCAATGCCAGGTTATATCTCCCATACAGCTACTTGAATGGTTAATTGAATTCTTATGGGAATTGTTAACAATGTTATGACGTTTTACTATGATTAGTTAATTCTAGCAAGTAGTTGCTTTAATTTTACAGTATAGCTATACGTTTTAAAAATACATACTTTTTATTTATTTTTTTTCATAGATCACAATTCTAAGTAAAAGATGTGGGAATGGTGCAGGTATTACTAAAACTTGTTTGTCAGTGATGTTTGGAATCTGTAGTCTGTGTGTACTTGGAATAATAAAGCCTAAACTAGCTTATGGGAAGGTTTAAACATCTAATTAAAGAGAAATGTGCCACATTGTCATGCATGCTCAATCAGTAAGCAATGACAAATACCAGTCAAACCACTTAATGATGCTGATTATTGCGTTTGTACAGATATCTGGAGATATGGCCGCTGAACATGTTAATGGGAATGGCACAGAAGAGTCCATGGATACTTATGCTGCAGTATGCCCATCTGAGCATTTGCAGACTTTGCTCGATGCTGGTTTACCACAGAAAGTTGCTGAAAAACTAGATGAAATTTACATTTCAGGTAAGACTTGGATCTTGCAAAAACATTGATATTGGATATACTCTCTCCATTGGATTTGTGCCTAAATTGAGCAACTTTTTGTGGTTTCCAAATGTATGGGAACTGCAGTTGTAATTTTGGTGTCCCCAACCCCTTCAGTGTTTGAGGTGTCTAAAATATGTTGCTTTGCAGTGTATTGCAGAACTCTTACAGGGAAGAGGTTACCTGTTGACATGCCAGTGTAGTGTTGGATGTGATTTGTGTCAGGAATATTGACTTATTCTGTAGTAGGTACTTTTGTTACTAAACAGTTGCATCAATTGCACACTATTTAGTCATTTACTTTTAGGTCCTGTTAATAGGTCACACTCCTGTTTGTGCACAGGGAATAGTGTATTTTCAATTGATCAAACTAAAGTGTAAAAAGGGCTGAGATCTAAAACTTTTTGCAGGTGCTTAGCCAGTTTCACAATGTTGCAGCTGGGGCATTGTTTTTATTGAATCTGTTTATTCCTGTCTCTTATGTTGTTCGTGTGGTTTGAAGTGTCCCAAACATGACATTCATTAGTGGTAGGTAGTTTTGAGGGTTTTTTTTTTACCGTGGACATTTTTTGTTCTTTTACATCTGACAGACATAGCGTGTACAGGCTAGGATTGAGCTTCTGTTGCTGTGTAGTCCATTCTTTATAAAGTCTAAGTAGAAAAAAAAATGCTTTTTATGATCCACTTCTTTGGAAAAGTTGTTTCGTGCGTGTGTGTAATTTTCTTTTCTATTTTTCCACCTAAGAAAGCAAAATACATGTTATGTTAATGCCAATGTGGGCTTGTACCTCTGAATTTATAATTTTTCATACACAAATGCTTTTCTAGTTGAGATGTCACATAGAACTGTGAAGCTTGTAGTACACGAGGCAGAATATTGACAGGCTATATGTTCAAGTTGCATTTATAAACTAGCCATATTTTAGAATACTTGGGTATGGGTTATATGCTAACATTTGAGGGTTCCATATGGTAAAATCTTTTAGCCATTATTGGACATTCCATATGGATGTGCATGCTTATATATCAACAGCTCTTCAAAGCCCTATAGATGCCTTAAGTGTTATGCAGGTTTAAGACCTTACAAATATGCACTTTTTGAAATGTGCTTTACTTCAGTGTGGCATTTATCTGAGATACAAAACCTTTTTCCTGATCCTTGTTGAAGTGTGCACCCTGTATTTCTGTGTGCATTCATTGCATTAGGTTCATGCTGTCCTGTCAGGTATGACCAGGATGGTCTCAGAGTTAGGTTCTTTAATTTTGAGCAGTGAAGAAAATACTCTTATGGTGATTGCTGATAGCACTGTCTTGACCAAATTCCTTAATGTGACTGTTCTGATGGTGCAGTTCCTGGAAAGATAAAAGTGGAACTGTCACTTTTGAGGTTCTTTGTATGTTTCTCAAACATTCCCAAAGGTAACATCTCTGCTTTGGGTGCTGTGGAGATTGTATTTAATAGCTGCCATCCTCATCTTCATGGGGGACCTTCCTCAGTTCTTGGCAGGACATCTGTCAGTAGTAGTACCACTGGTGTATTTTTGCACATGGTCAAGCACAATACCTGGGGTATGTGGCAGGTCCTTAAAGAACACATGATCCTCCATAGATAACCTTTCACAATGAGTGAGACGATGCCTGTTTTCCATAGATTGGTATTTCACTGAAATTCTTGTGAAGTCAATGGATGTTTCATAATGATTATATATCATTATGAAATATTTAGAAGTAACAGAGCCACTTTAAAATAGTCAATTGTCATCATTTTGTGACACTATTGTGGAATTTAACCCTCACCCCTTGTGTGCATCTGAAAGATCCTATGCAGGGGGGAATCATTGGTTGGCTTTTATAAATAAAACCCTTTTTCCCCTAAAAGTTCCATTCTGTGTATTAGCTTTTTATTTTTTACTTTCCAGAGTACTCCTTCAATTTCCTGTCAGAGATCTTAAAGGATCACTATAGGGTCAGGAACAAAAACATGTAGTGTTAAACCCACCATATAGGTGGCTTGCCCCACACCCCCACCCCCCTATAAAAGTTTAAAACTCACCTTATTTACAGCGTTGCACGGGTCTGCTGGTGCTGGCTCTGCCGTCTTTGTGACAATCAAAATGGCAGATTTATAGCCAATCCAATGCTTTCCCATAGCATTGGCTAAAATAATCGTGTGATCAAATGCCGTTTTGGCCAATCAGGACCACCTCATAGATATGCATTGAATCAATGCATCTCTATGAGGAAATTTCTGCGTCTGCATGAAGAGCGTGGGGACGCTGAACGGCAGGGCTGCTTACTGTGAAGCCCTGAGTCAGGAAGCCACTCCAGTGGCCATCTGGAGGTGTCCCGAGGGACAATGTAAACACTGCCTGTTCTCTGAAAAAAAAAAAAAACTGTATGTGAAAATGCCCATTATACTCATTACATAGAAACATAAAATGTGACGGCAGATGAGAACCATTCGGCCCATGTAGTCTGCCCAATTTTCTAAATACTTTCATTAGTCCCTAGCCTTATCTTATAGTTAGGATAGCCTTATGCCTATCCCACGCATGCTTAAACTCCTTTACAATGTTAACCTCTACCACTTCAGCCGGAAGGCTATTCCATGTATCCACTACCCTCTCAGTAAAGTAATACTTCCTGATATTATTTTTAAACCTTTAACTACATCAATGACAACCCCTAAGATTCTTCCATTAATTATCTCAATTTGACCTTAAGAGGGACAGGAAACCACATAGTTAGTAATACTTTCCATAGAGATAAGTGGTCATCAACCTATGTGGTTAAGTAATATTCTTTTTTGGCAATTTACTTACCTTAGAAGAAATTCTTCACATTACTTTCTGTTAACTCAGCGTTCTTTTTTCTTTTAGAGAAAATATATCTGCCCTCTTTGGTAGTTAAAGCCTATTTAGAAAGAGATACTAATAGATCCTAACCTAGGGGGATTCTTAACACAAAGACAATTAATCCACAAAGGAAGGTCTACTACTAAGGCCTACTTAATGTATTGTTTATTTACACCAATTCTCATAAAATGTAGAGAATGTATTTTTTTAAATAAACCACTGGCTTTTATGATAATTTACCTTAAATGAAACTCTCTCAACAGCACATAATGATGAGATAATTTCCTGGAAAACTGGATTTTGCAATACAAATACTTCAGCTTTGTATGAAGGACAATGTGGATTTTGTTTTGTCTATAACATTATTAAGCAGTACATTTCATTTCCTACTTTTAAGTCTATACCTCCTTTACATGCAGTGCGACAAAATAGGGTAAAATAATCCTGTCTTCATCTAATTTTTAATACAATGCATAACCAGTCTGAAATTATTTGATTGAGGAGGAGTACAAAGGTTTAAATGTAGACAGAAAAGAGTAAACACCACTGGAAGTTGGAGTAAAACAGGAAATAGAGTTTAACAGGCTTTTCTACGAATAGTTATATTAAAAAAAAAAAAAAAATTTAAGTCTAAAAGATACAATAAGTACATCTTGAAGTTGTACACGAGAATCTCTGAACCCATTCAACATGTTATACAATATTAAAAGGCCACCTGAATATTAATTAGCAGTATAGAGACAGGATAAATAACAGAAAGAAAAAAAATAAAAATAAACTACATATGCCATTATGCAGTAGCTTAGAGGTTTGTAGTACCATTGTTACCACATTTTGACTGAGATTTAAGAAGCTTAAAGGAACCTATAGTGGTAGAATCATTGTTTAAGTCACCAACCCACCTGCCTCCCGTTAAATAGATAATTTTGCTTACCTTTTTTTCCAGCGGCCCACCATGGCTGAGATCATCTAATTTGACGATTTTAGGAAAGCATTGGGAGGCTAATCCACAAAACGCAGCACGGCGCCAATCAGCATTTCCTCATAGAGATGAATTGAATCGACGCATCTCTGTGGGGAATGTTCAGCTCCTCCATTAAGAGGGTAGAGACGCTGTCCAAGAAGAACCTCTAGTGACATTATGAGTAGCTGCCACTAAAGGTGTCCCTAGGCAGTAATGCCTGCAATACCTGGTACTAGTGCTATTTCTATTTGCTACTCTTTTTTGGGGACTGTTTAACATTTTAGTCTTTTTTATAAATTTATGTGCCTTTTGTCGACAGTTTATATGTACTAATACATTTTGAAATAGTACTATGACTGTTGCACTGTATAATAGACTATACCATCAAGATTTTAACCCTTTGTGGGATTCTATATTTTGTATATTGGTTTTGCACTTTATTAGTGCAGAAACCTATACTAGATAATTATTTCAGCAGCCTGTGGACTCTACCTACCTTATATGATAGGAGGTAATGATCTGACTAGCTGATACATCCACATTTAAAGAGAAAGTGAACAGATTTTTATTTCTTTAAAGTGCTATGTGCATTTCCATCTCCACTGAGTCCTGTATATATTATTGTGAATAGAGAAACAGATGGACTAAAGTGGACTTTTTATGGACTTTTCTACAGAGTGATAGTTTTATATATATTCTGTTTTATTGTTTTTTATGTATAATAAATAATTACTACATTTTTATCACTCTTAGACACCTTTTTATTTTTTTATTTTATATTGAATTTCCTGGTTGTCATCATATCCTATGGTGGGGATTATACCACCTACACTTTGAATCTAGAGCGAGGGACGCTCTGGTACATGTGAGTACGCTACCTTGCATTCTACTCAATTTTCCTTCAAAATACTGTGATATACTAAACTATAAGGATTTCTATGTCTCTATATGTGTTATCTGTTTGAGGACGCTAAAAGGCCGATCACTTCAAACCCATCCAGAGACGGGGATCATTCCGTCTAGGCGCAACAACAGTAGAGCTCTGTAAAAGCTCTGGTAAATGTGAGTTTACATTTATTTTTTGGCTTTTTATATTCTTAAGCACCGACAATACTACACTATAAGGATTTCTATGTCTCTATATGTGTTATTTGTTTGAGGACGCTAAAAGGCCGATCACTTCAAACTAATCCAGAGACGGGGATCATTCCGTCTAGGCGCAACAACAGTAGAGCTCTGTAAAAGCTCTGGTAAATGTGAGTTTGCACTTATCTTTTTGCTTTTTTTTAAAATATTTTTAAGCACTGACAATACTACACTATTATTTTTTTAAAAAATTTCTCTTTGAGGCTTATTGAAGACTACGACCATAAGGACTCGAGTATGTACATTTGTATTGTATAAAGGATGCGATTTCCATCTGTTTCTCTATTCACATTTGCTATACTACAAGGTTGGGAATCCTTGTGTCGGTCACTGCTGCCCACTCTCAATTCATCTCGTTTTTATAGTGAGCGCCTAATCTCTGTGTTTTATCTGTATATATTATTGATTTATTTCAATAAGTATTCAACATTTTTATACCTTTAACCCCTGGTGGTGGTTATTTTTTACAAGCGATACAGTGGTTATGGTAGTCATATCCAATCTCGACATTTAACTCTAGTGGGACATTCTACCATTTTTTGGTGTTTATCCATCATTCAGTTGTGAATCTATTTAGTAAAGTAAACACTGCCTTTTCTCTAAAAAGGCAGTGCTTACATTAAAAAGCCTGCAGGCATTAGCTCTAGACACCAGAACAACTACATTAAGCTGTAGCTGTTTTGGTGACTATAATGTCCCTTTAATGCTGGTGATTAGTAAATAAATAAATAAATGTGATAAAGTTGATGAGATGCTTAACCCCTTAAGGACGGTGAAAGTGATAGGCATTCCAGGCAGTCCCCCTGCTTCTGATCTGGCTCTCCTGGGCCATGTTATCGCGAGGTCCTTGCGAGGACCTCATGATCACATGGACGTAATAACTGTCCATAGCAGTGCCAGCAGAGGGAGTGCCTGGAATGACAGGTAGTCCCCCTGCTGCCATTAAGAATGTAAAATAAAGGTTTAAAACTGTGTAGAGTAAAATAATATACACTTAGATCACATTATATATATATATATATATATATATATATATATATATATATATATATATATATAAATAAACACACACACAGTCTAATTGTATTTTAATATTTATATATATATTAATATCAAAATACACGTAGAATGATATTCATTAAATATATATATATATATATATATGATATAAAATAAATATATAGGTTAAAAATGAAACAAAAATAATAAAAGAAGAAATAATAAAATATATATATATGTCTAATTTTGTTCTATATATATATATATTCAAAATACACCTAGGAAGAAATAATATATATGTGTATATATATATATATATATATATATATATATATATATATATATATATATATATATATATATATATATATTGTAAAAAATTATATATAAAGATTCCAATGCTTGCACTCCTGTCATGATGCAAATGCCGGGTGCTTGTCAGCAAAATTATAGTAAAATACTGAGTAAAATATGGTGAAAATAAACGCATCTTTTATTCAGCATCTGCCACAGTTAATCAACGTTTCAGTTCTCTATTGGAACTTTCGTCAGGATCCTGTCTTTACACAATATTTTACTATATATAAACATATATATATACAGTTGCAAGAAAAAGTATGTGAACCCTTTGGAATGATATGGATTTCTGCACAAATTGGTCATAAAATGTGATCTGATCATCATCTAAGTCACAACAATAGACAATCACAGTCTGCTAATAACACACAGTGTTAAACAGAAGAAAATACGCCTTCTGAAGTGGCCCAGTCATAGTCCTGACCTCAACCCGATTGAGATGCTGTGGCATGATCTCAAGAAAGCGATTCACACCAGACATCCCAAGAATATTGCTGAACTGAAACAGTTCTGTAAAGAGGAATAGTCAAGAATTACTCCTGACCATTGTGCACGTCTGATCTGCAACTACAGGAAACGTTTGGTTGAGTTATTGCTGCCAAAGGAGGTTCAACCAGTTATTAAATCCAAGGGTTCACATACATTTTCCACCTGCACTGTGAATGTTTACATGGTGTGTTCAATAAAAACATGGCAACATTTCATTCTTTGTGTGTTATTAGTTTAAGCAGACTGTGATTGTCTATTGTTGCGACTTAGGTTATTATCAGATCACATTTTATGACCAATTTATGCAGAAATCCATATCATTCCAAAGGGTTCACATACTTTTTCTTGCAACTGTATATGTGTATGGCCCCCTACTACAGCCCTGTCCCCTGGCTTTAAAAGTGTAAAGTTTGAGTATGTCTGCGAGTGTGTGTCTATGTCTGTGAGCGTGTGTGCAAGTAGGTCTCTGTGTGCGTGCCAGTTTGTCTGTGTGTGTCAGTATGTCTGTCTGTGTCAGCCAGTATGCCTGTAACTGTGTGTGTGTGTGTGTCAGTGAGAATCACATGGAAAAGGTAAGGTGTTTTACTCTCCTCTTTGTGCAATGGTCCACTTGACTGGATTTATCCCCCAGGCCTACGGCTGCCAGCCCTCACGTGCCCATGAAGGTACCATCACCACTCAGGGCAGGCAAAGATGAACTTTACTTTCCTGAACCTGTACATGTTGGCGCCACCATCGTCTTCATGTCACTCCTCTTCAGCTCATGGCGCTTCAGCTGCAAGGAGCCAACGTCAGCGTTGTACTCTCGCAAATGCAGCATCAAGTACAGAATTGAGATCTATGAAGCATCTTGCAAGGCCGCAGGATCCTCCATAAAAAGAGCTAATTTCCCTACAGCTGGCTGGGAATATAACAAGGCTTGACAGTGGTAGCTTTGCCGAGTTTCAGGCTTTGTCTTGCGTAGAAAGTAGCTCCTACTTTGTGTCAATTTATCTTTTGACTAGGTTGGAATTTCAGTGAAATTCCGACAGTAATTCTGAGTATTTCACAAACATTTTGTCTTTATAAAATGCCCATTTTGGAGTGGAGGGAACAGTGCTGCTTTAAGAAAAAAGAATGAAAAAGACCCCATGTTTTTAAATCAATAAGATTTTGCATGATGCCAACCCGACATTAAGTTTTAGTTTTTAAATTATCAATGAGAGTTTAGAGAATTTAGTTCCAGAGCAGGGGATGTATATATAACTTTTCAAAATCAACGCATTAGGATGAAAGATCAAATTATAGATGTAGCTATAAACATCCTGCATTTAAATCTTGCAAATTACATTTTAAACATTGACAGTAATTAAGACAAAATAATATATGTGTAAAAGTATACAATTCAAGTTAAGGCAAAAATGACATGATTAATCACATGATCATGTAATGAGAAACATATAGGCTGATTGATCTTTAAAACACATACGAGGTGCCTTTATTAACAGACAAATACCAGACACTCTCATACACAATCCTTTAAGAATGAGTGGATTAAATCTTGAGTATCTTGAAAAATAGAATACGTATATTATCTGCACATAAATCTAGTTGCTAGAAACCATTAGACCATTCTTATGATATATGAAGATGTATTGGTCTAGAAGGGAAACTCCTGACGTTCTTTTTTAATGGTAATGTTTAATATCATTTACATAGAGATCTTATGTACACTTTAAGGTCAGCCCTGACGCAGGTCTGCTGAGACTTAGATTCGCTCTCACAAAATAATTAATCTATATATGAAAATCACAAGAGTTTTTTAGGCAGTTAGAAAATAAATCTGAAAAGGGCCAGAGATGAAAGTTATATATCATTATGTTGAAATACATGCAAAAAGAACCTAGTAAATCTAGTATTACGAAAGATTTATTCAGCTGCATTTTCTTTCCTTAATGTTTGCTAGATAACTGTATATTTCCAATGTACCCCAGGGTTCCAGTTTTTTTAACCCCTTAAGGACTGGACTGTTTTTGCGATGTTGTACATTTGCGACCAGGCATATTTTTACACTTTTGTGTTTGGCTGGAATTTTCCGCTCTCTCATTTACTGTTCCCATATAAATTATATATTGTTTTTTTCAGGACAAAAGGGGCTTTCTTTAAATACCATTATTTATATAATCTCATGTATTTTAATTTAAAAAAAATAAAAAAATATGATGAAAAATTGAAAAAAATACATGTTTTTTGACTTTTACTTGAAAAATCTTTTACTCATCTACAAAAGCGAATAAAAAAAAATGCTAAATAGATTCAAAATTTTGTCCTGAGTTTAAAAATACCCCGTGTTTACATGCTTTTTTGCATGTTATAGGGCTATAGGTACAAGTAGAATATTGCGGTTTCAAAACATAAATTTTTTAAATTTATCAATAGTGACATTGTAACACTATTATCTGTCATAAATCTCTGAATAACACCCCACATGTACATATTTTTTTTTAAGTAGAGAACCCAGGGTATTCAATATGGGGTATGTCCAGTCTTTTTTTAGTAGCCACTTAGTCGAAAACACTGGCCAAAGTAAACATTCATATTTGTTTGTGTGTGAAAAAAGTAAAAAAACTAAATTGAACGCTAATTTTGGCCAGTGTTTGTGACCAAGTGGTTACTAAAAAAAGACTGGACATACCCCATTTGCAATACCTTGGGTTGTCTTCTTTTGCAAATGGTATGCCATCATGGGGTAATTCTCATTCCTGGGCTACCATACGCTCTCAAAGGCAACGTAACCAACCTGGCCATTTTCAATGTAAAAATATTTGACCCATATATTTGACCTTGTAACTTTCAAAAATACTATAAAACCTGTACATGGGGGGTACTGTTTTACTCAGGAGACTTTGTTGAACACAAATATTAGTGTTTAAAAACTGGAAAACGTATCACAACAATTATATCATCAGTAAAAGTGCTGTTTGTGTGTGAAAAATGCAAAAAGTCACTTTCACTGACAATATCATCGCTGTGATATGTTTTACTGTTTTGAATCACTAATATTTGTGTTCAGCGAAGTCTCCCGAGTAAAACAGTACCCCCCATGTACAGGTTTTAGGGTGTCGTAGAACGTTACAGGGTAAAATACAGTGCTAGCAAATTCAATTCTCTGGAATTTCGGCCTGGGTTGGCAGGCAGGTCCCTTAAATTGCAATTAATAAAATTACTGAATTATGTAAAACTATTACATAAATACGCACGTAGAATTTAAATATATATGCATATTTATATATTTGAAGTCTACGTGTATATTTATATAATTATTTATGTAATTTTGTATATGACATATGTATATTTCTTATTATTTTTATTTATTTTTATATACATAGATATATATACAAATTCATTCTAAGTGTATTTTGATATAAATATATATATATTAATTTTAAAATACAGTTAGAATAAAATTTCATATAGATATATAATTTTTTTTCAATTTTTATAATTTTTTTTAAAAAATTTAATTTAAATGACTTATTATTTATATTTTATAACAATATATATATATACAATATATATAGTTATTATATATATTATATATATACGTGTGTAATTTAATTATAGGTGTATTTTTATATTAATATAAGTACATATTAATATAAAAATACACTTAGTATGGCATTATATAGATGATATATAGACATATATTATATAGATATAATATATGTCTATATATCATATATACACATATATAATTATTTATTTATTTTTTATTAACATTAACTTTATTTTATTTTTTGATTTTACACTAGCAGGGAGACTGCCTGTCAGCACAGACAGTCCCCCTGCAGGCAGACACATGGACACCTATTGTGACCATGTGATCGCTGTGTTGAGCGATCACATGGCCACAGGGGTCCTAATCCAGTGTGGGGAGACTGTCTGGGCTGCAGGCAGTCTCCCCACAACCGGAGCCACGCTGATCGCCGCCGGGGGAACGACGGCGATCAGGTAAGTACCCCCAGACCGTTAGGACGGTTCAGGACCGTCATCGGTCCTCAAGGCAAAAATGCCGATGACGGTCCTGAACCATCCTCGTCGCTAAGGGGTTAAACAAACAGTGCCTTGTTTGTAAACATTATAAATGTATCAACCACCCTAATTCGTTTTTTCTATCCACCTGCTTATTATCAAATATGCCATACCTCCCTCTAAAATTACTTTCTATTTGTGTTTATTTAACTTTTTGTTAACGTAAAGTCACAACAAGATTTCGGTTTTATTTTGAGATTACACAATAGGTATTTTTACAAGTGGAGCTTCTTTGATTTTCTGAGCTTTCCTTATAGGGCTTGGCAGATGTACATTTTGTTTGACTCTTATCGTTCTTGAAATTATGCATTTGTATTTATGAACATCTCCTCATATCAGCATCTCCTCTATGAAGAAAGTTCATTGTATCCATGCAGAGGGTTCAGACACTGAATGGCAGTGCTGAACACTGTGCAGCACTGCCCTAGGAAGCACCACTAGTAGCCATCTAAGGAGTGGCCAGAGGAGGTAATTTACACACTGCCTTTCTCTGAAAAGACTGTGTTTACTGCAAAAAGCCTGAAGGGAATGTTTATACTCACCAGAACAGATACAATAAGCTGCAGTTGTTCTGGTGACTATAGTGTCCCTTTAATTAGCCTAAAAGGTTATTAGGGTATAACCACTTTGTGACCGCTGACTTATCCGGTACATCGGAAAAAAAACGGTTGTTAACCTTCGGACATACCTTATACATCCGCGGCAAATTTGAGCGCTGGAAGCGATCATGATCGCTTCCAAACGATCTAACAGTATTGCAGCAATGCCTTGTTGTCGAGGCATCCTGCAATACCTCCCCTGACTGCTTGGCCGCCGGGTGATTGCTCCACGTGGCACCCAGCAGTGTAGCAGAGCATCGGGCAGGCTTCCAATGCTCTGTCTGTGTGCTGAGTGGACCGAGGGGTGAGGCACTCAGCAAAGAATCAAATAAATTAAAACTAAATTTTAAAAAACAAAAAAACATGTATTACCCCCTCCCCTTCCCAGGATCGCGGACGTATCAAGTATTTCCGCGGTATTCCTATGGACTTACCTGATCGTCGCCATTCCCTCACCGGCGATCGGTGTTCCTCACCATATGGGGGACTATCTGAAAAACTAGATAGTCCCCCCCCCCCTCGGCAAATTAGGACCCCACGGGTCATGTGATTGAGATATATATATATATATATATATATATATAGATATATGTGTAATTTTTTTCTAACTGTTTATTGATATTAATATACATATATTTATATCAAAATACACTTAGAATGAAATTATATATATCTATGTATATATAAATAAATAAAAATAATACGAAATATACATGTGTCCATATACATAATTTCATAAATATACACGTAGACTTCAAATATATAAATATGTATATATATTTAAATTCTACATGCATATTTATGTAATATTTTTACAGAATTAAGTAATTTTATTGATTGCAATTTGGGGGGCCTGTCTGATAACCCAGGCCGAAAGTCAAGAGAATGTAATTTGCTAGCTCTACATTTAACCATGTAAGTTTCCAAGACACCCTAAACCCTGTACATGGGGGTTACTGTTTTACTCTGTAGACTTTGCTGCACACAAATTTTAGTGTTTCAAAACAGTAAAACATATCAGAGCGATGATATTGTCAGTAAAAGTGAAGTATTTTTTAATTTTTCACACACAAACGGCACTTTCACTGATGATATTGTTGTGATACGTTTTACTGTTTTGAAAAACTAATATTTGTGTTCAGCAAAGTCTCCCGAGTAAAACAGTAGCCCCCATGTACAGGTTTTATAGTGTTTTAAAAGTTACAGGTCAAATACAAGGCTTGATTTCCATTTGTTTCCCATTGAAATTTGCCAGATTGGGTATGTGGCCTTTGAGAGCATATGGATCCCAGGAATGAGAATTACCCCCATAATGGCATACCATTTGCAAAAGAAGATAACCCAAGGTATTGCAATTGGGATATGTTCAGTCTTTTTTAGTAGCCACAGTCACAAACACTGGCCAAAGTTAGGGTTCACAATTGTTTTTTTGCACACAAACAAATATAAATGCTAACTTTTGCCAGTGTTTGTGACTAAGTGGCTACTAAAAAAGACTGGATATACCCCATATTGAATACCCTGGGTTGTCTACTTTAAAAAAGATATGTACATGTGAGGTATGATTCAGAGATTTATGACCGATAACAGTGTTACAATATCCCTATTGATATATTTTAAATATATATATTTTGAAACAGCAATGTCCTACTTGTACTTATAGCCCTATAACTTGCAAAAACAAAAGCTAAGAACATGTTAACATTGGGTATTTCTAAACTCAGGACAAAATTTTGAAACTATTTATCATGGGTGTTTTGGGCGGTTGTAACAGATTTTGGGGGTCAAAGTTCGAAAAAGTGTGTTTTTAACAAATCTATCATCACATTTTATATTTTTTTTAATAGTAAATTATATGATATGATGAAAATAATAGTATCTTCAGAAAGACAATTTAATGCCGAAAAAAACGGTATATAATATGTGTGGGTACAGTAAATGAGTAAGAGAACAATTACAGCTGAACACAAACACTGCAGAAATGTAAATAGAGCCCTGGTCGTTAACGGTAAGAAAATTGAAAAACGGCCTGTCACTAAAGGGTGAAACTAATTTTGATTTATTTTCAGTGCCCTGTAGTGGTTTCCAGTTTGGTTATCCGAGAGCATGTTATTTCTATTGATTCTTTTGTATTTTGACCTTGGCTTGTTCTTTGACTATTCTGATTTCTATAGTAGTACATGGCGTGAGACTTAATTCACCTGAAGACCAAAGCATATAAAACCAAGTTTGGATTATTTTTAGAAATAGTGAGATTCCTTTACATAGCATGTTGGCCTGACAGAGGTCTTAGTGAGATGTCAAGTCTGCTAGTATCTGGTTGCAGCGGGAGGTGAGAAGCAGCCCTTAAGTCACTCATGGTAGTGCTGGGAGGAAGTGATCTAAGATCACTTCCTCTTAGTGCTTCTGAAGGTAAAACCTTGCGGAAGGAGAACAGCCTACTGATGATCCTGGCCCTTTACCTGATCAGCCTGGACAGCAGGGAAGCCACCCTCTCACTGCTAAATTGTAAACAAAAGGAAGATAGCTACAAATAATATCACTGCCAATGTGTGAATAAAGTAGGTAGTGTTACGTTGTGTGCGTTTGTAGTTTGATTGTAGCAGTGAGTGTGGCTATCTGGAACTGTGTGTCCTGGCACTGTGCACTGGAGAGGTACCACAAACATTACTGCTCATGCACCTGCACACTATAGCACAGCCCACATTAGCACAAATACAACCTCACAACTCTGCAGCACCTATACATAACACAAACAACAATAAAAAGTGTATTAGCATGCCAAAGGATATCAAAGTCTTGTTCTGGAAAGATGCAGATAAAAGGTTGCCTATTCCTGCTATGCATACCTTTTGTTCTATTCCTACATGTATTTGAATTTTGAAGCACATCTAACTAATGTATCTGGGCATCCTTATGTGGGTTCTTAATGACTATCACATTGTGATTGGGCAGAAGTAACTCTAGGCAATGCCAATGCTGCAGAGTTCATTGTATTATCGTATTTAAGTGTCCCTGTGCTCTATTCTCCCTTCAATCCACAAATTTGAAGTAGTGTAATTTTTTTTTTCATGCAGAATATTTGTGCATTAATAGTAATACTGTGCATATCAACCAGTAAGTCACCCTCCAATAATATGTTATATATCAGCCTAGAATAGACATGGAAAAGTTCTGATTAGCGACTGTTACCCCCAGTGCCACCTCAACCAACTACCACAGCGTAGTAACTGGAGTTTTGCTGGTTGTACCAGATCATATTCCTGGCCTGTTAAGGAACTTTATAACTGTCAAAGAAAAAAAAAACACACGACTTGTCTGGAAATTGTAACGAGTTCATACTGTGAATTATTCTAAGTTTAGATCCAGCTAACAATCTTATAGATGTTTATTCTCACCTTAAAACACAGTGCTATGTTTTTTTCTGTCATTAAACAGTTGCTTTGTTGACCTTAGTTACTGCAGAATATACAGTACACGCCAGTTTATAAATACTCATTATACGGTTTTTGAGTTTGTCAATACAAATAACTAAACCTCTGTTTGTCATCAACTCTCTTCTGTACGTAACGGATGTCACGTCTTGCAGCTAAACAGAGAATGCATGTCATGTCAGAAAGGATGTCTTGTCATTTAACTTAGTATAAATAACAACTGCAGCACTTATCAAAAAAGAATAGTGAACATCTTACAAGCTACAGAATCATAATAACTACAAATAATAATAATTATAACAATTCTACAGTCTTCTACAGCTATGTTATTCCTGTTTGGTGATATAATGCCATCATACATTTAATTACTTTTGCACCTGACTACATAATATTAAATTATTTATCATTTTTTAATCCATTGATTTGGAGAGGGGTGTGGCGGTTTAGCTTGTAGATCACTATAGACATATCACATGTGTTATGGGCAAGCCAAAACTGTAGCCAGAAAAAAACAAAGGAGGGTGATATGTGTTCCTTAAAATTTATCACCACTGCTCGTTAACAGTATATTACAAAACATCTCTTTATTTAAAGTCTTATTAAAATATTAAAATAGATTTAAACAACATACAGGTAAAAAAAAAAAAAACTTCTTAAAACCTTCAGAGTCGTGGCATACGATCTATATGTCTACAGAGACACTTTATCAAACCACAATTGTACAAGCACAGTGAAGTCTACAAAACTATTGCATATGCATAGTGTGTTCTTTTATGGCATCAAAATGTAATGACATAAAGCAGAACTTGTGCATTAACATGCTGGCTGCTTCTCGTCTATTTGTTTAATTAAACATATTCATTAAAATGTACTTATTTCATTTTCCTTTGTGAAAGAGAAGCAGCCAATTGTGCATACTGCTGTAGGTAGGAATCTGGGAATACCTACCCATGTTCCTACTGAAAGCAAAAAAGGAAATTCTACACAAGTCATGAAACAAATATCTTAAACAGCCGCCTAACATACCCAAGGGATAAGAGTTGCCAACGCGTTTTCCAAACTCTTCAGCAGCAATTCTTAGAAAGGTGTAGCATTTGTAGGTATCTTTGCTTTCACCATAGCTGGTAAAAATGTGGAATTCTATTTTTGGGAAACTGAAGTTTAAACCCTACCAACCCTACGAACACAAGGACATATAGATTGTGACCAAGAAAAGTGCATGCCAAAGGTCCAACACATCCCTGGTGGGAGAAAAATCAAGGTAGGGGACTGCCAAACTGACATTTATGTGCTCTGAAGCGGCAAATTTGTCAACTTGGTTTGCACATCAGCATTGTAGAGAAGGCAGTGCCACAAATACCCCAAAAACGGTCATGTATTCATGTATTATTTCCTTGTGACTTATAGGGTATTTCCATAATCAGGACAACAAAGTAAAACCCAGAACAGTCTATTTACTTTTGGGACCAGAAGCTAAATGAAGAACTAAATTCTACAGATTAATGTTGTTAATCTTAACATTTTTCACTGTGTATTTTAAAACAGGTATGTTATATACCTTATGCTTTGTTTAATATGTATGAACATCGTCTGTGCCTGGAGTGCCCCTAAAATGGTTAATTTTCTTTTGTTTGTTTCTCAGATCCTAGGCACTTTGCTTCAGGTGTTAACAAGAGCAAACTGATCTTTGTACATGCAGAGGAATAACATTTACAAATTATGTGGCTAGATAAAAACCGAGCTTATACCAAAAAAATAAATGATCAAAGCTTGGTAATAAACAATAAAAATGAAATAATCAGATACAGCAAAATAATATTAAGCCTTAACAATGACATGTATAGTCGCAAAAATAAACTCTAAATAAAAAGCAATTAAAAAAAAGTTAATAAATTATTTTTTGTAAACTTATTCATATATTCATATAATTCATGATGTTTTAAAAACAGATAAAGTCTAGAATTCAATTGTTGTAATAAAAAATGCATAAAACTAAGAAGTTAAACAGTACAGTTCTTTAAATGGAGAAATACCCCATGTCATCGAGTAACAAGCTCCCATAAAGTCCTGATTTCAGTGGGACAGTCATAATTTGAGGTTCTGTCCCGCAGTCCCAATTGCAAACATTTGAGATATGGTTAAAAGGAAACACTCCAATATTTAAACTGTTTACATTCCAATAATAATAGGGCAAGAAAAACTGGAACCTTCCAATCAGGCTTGCATGTTTGAATTTTTCCCCCCTAAACACTGCGTTATGGTCCCTTTCTTTGATAAATTTTATGGAGGGCAGAATTAAACACAAATGATAATGCAGAGCAAACAAAAATCTATGATTAAGAGCGATGGAGTCACAGAGGAAGGGAATAAATGTGAGAGTAAAATAAAATATAATAACAAAAATGATCTAATAAAATCAAAGCATTTTCAGCTGCGGTCTAAAACTCGTCTTCAGATGAGATTTTCTTTTTTTGTTCAGCTATTCAGAAAAACTGAGTGAAACAAATACTGGCAGTTTAATAGCAACGGAAGGTCACAAATTATACCAATTATTCAGCAGAATGCTGAGGTAAGGTTTATAAATATATTTTTTATTTTTTTTTTATTTAGAAGCTACACTGGAGAATTTAGAAGCTAGACTTGAGATACAGAGATGATCCTGGCACTGACATAGGTATGTATAATTTAGAGTAGCTTACAGCAATACTTTAAAACCAGGGTACAACTCTAGAAGACATATTTTACATCCTTATAAACCTCTAGATTTATTGAAGTCATGGCAGACAGCTTTATCTGAACTAGAGAAAAACACAGTAGAGCTCCTCAACGTACTTTAGGCGTCAAGCACTCTGAACTCTATTGTTGGTTTATTTCAAACCCAGATACATGTAGGCGTGTATTCGTATATGGACCACTAGTAAACAATTTGGCCAGAATGAGAGACGTGTAATGATAAAAACACAAAAAAGGGGAAAGTCTGGAGTCGGGAAGCCTGACGTAAAAAAGTTTTATTTCTGATGACACAAAGCAGTAGTGTAGTCAATTGAAGTGGAGGTGCATAGTCTAGTGAGCAAGGCATGGGTCAGCTAGTCAGTGAACAAATACCGGGTCAGCAAACAAGAACAGAAACACAGAAAAGATAGGACAGAACAACTTCAAGCAGGCTGTTGCTCAGGTATAGGGGCCTAAGACTATCTAAGCACTATATGAAACCTTGATATAGAATTCATACAGTTGATCTGGGTTAGGGCCCAGGCAATATGCAGATAAAACATGTGTTTATGTGTGACAAGAGTGTCGTAGATGAATAAAAGACCATAATCTACATTAACACAACATAGCTAGTTACACAATGTTTGAACATGGTCAAAATAAAACTGGTATCACAACTGGAATTAGATGGACTACACAAAAGAACGTGCATGAGCCATGATGAAGAAGAGACTTTCATACCCACAACTGTACTTACAGAGGTGTGCCCCAAAATGCAGATATACGAGCGATGATCTAAAAAAAGCTATCAGTTCTTAAAGGAAACTATAGTGCTAGGAATACAAAACAGATCGAATTAGAGCGGCTTACATGAAATGTATGTGGGATCTATGGCAGAATAAACACTCATTCACTCACACCAAAACAGCTAGTTACACCACATTTGAACATTGCCAAGAGGGAGCTAATGTCACATGCCCAGGTACATGGACTACACAAACATTATTATTTATGAGCCATGAAGAGGAAGAAATCACCATACCAACAGTACATCTCCTTGTGTGCAGCATTTCAAGCAGAAACACTGCACATACAGACTCCTACCATAATGACCACTTCTGAAAGCAAAAATGGTCATGGTGGTTGGAGTAACCCTTTAATACCACACAACATTATTTAAAAGAAAAAATATATATATATATATATATAGACACATAATATACACACATACTGTTCATACAAGCATACAGTTAATAATAATAATTAAAAAAGGTTCTTTTAGGGAGCAATCAATAAAATTGCTAGGGAACATAAGAGCCGATCTGGTGAAAGTGTTGGATTTCTTGCATGTTGATATAGTTCTTTAAAAACATGAACAGACTGAAAGCCACTATGTGACTATGTGATCAAATGAAAAATGCTAAACACCATAGCAGCCCAGCGATAATGAACTGTGGTGTCCAATTTAAAATGATTTCCCATTCATATTATACTTAAATATTTCAGTGCTTCTAGTCAGTTGAGAAGCTGCCAGTGATATATGATGTTAGTACTGTAAAGAGTCACCAGTACAGATCTACTGCATATTAAATTTATTGTGTCAACTGGGAGCTCTAGTGTTTTTCCTGCGTGACTGGGAAGAATGAAATGAAATCACAGTTTGATTACATTCACTAAGATGATATACTATGTTTCTAAGGAGTAACAGCCTAAACCTCTCTCTCTCTAGAGAATGGACGTTTGGAACTGTCACGCAAAAGTCTACTTATAGAAGGTCACAACCAGCCCAGGACTACACTACGATCTGGAAGTATAGCCAATGCTGCATGACCAAACAATATATATCATATTTAATGTTCTCCACAAAGAAAGTAAGAGATTAAATTCCAGCTGGGCTGTCCACTATATTGATTGCCTGCTATATTTGCATTATAAAGCAGTTTCATCTAATAGATCTCTTCAGGGAGAAAAATTGAGAGCAACAAAGTTCTGGAATCGTAGCTCATAACAAATACCAACCTGCATGGTTAATAACAATATAAATACTGAACTGGATATATGCTTGTGATGCATAACAGTGTTTTTTTGTATTTGCACTGCAAATGGTCTCACCACAATCTTTTTGGTACCTAACTATATGCTCTCAGAGAGACTAAGGTCCAGAACTGGTGCCTTGCTGATAGTGCCAGGACACAAATGAAATCCCAAAAGAAAAATATGTAAACACAAAAACAGACACTGCATCACTCATGTATGTAACATTCCAATATACAACCCCTAAACCGCAAAACAATAAAAAAAAAAGCAACATTTTATGCAAAATATTGTATTTTCCTAGTACACTGTACAACTGTGCATCAACTTATAAGAACAAAAAAAGAAAATAAACACAAACATATACCTTGATTTCATATTTTGGATAAACAAACAATTAAAATAATTTAACCCCTTAAGGGCTGAGCCAATAGTACACGTTCTGATTAAAACAAAATGCAAACAAAAACTGGAATTTGCGCTATATGTCTGTTCAACCGTAATTCACCTCTTTCATATTAAAGGACCACTATAGGCACCCAGACCACTTCAGCTTAATGAGGTGGTCTTGGTAACCAGGTCCAGCTAGGGTTAACCCTTTATTCTATAAACATAGCAGTTTCAGAGAAACTGCTATGTTTATAAATGGCTTAATCCAGCCTCTAGTGGCTGTCTTCCTGACAGCCGCTAGAGGCGCTTCCGCGCTTCTCACTGTGATTTTCACAGTGAGAAGACGCCAGCGTCCATAGGAAAGCATTATGAATGCTTTCCTATGAGACTGGCTGAATGAGCGCACAGCTCCTGCCGCGCATGCGCATTCAGCCGAAGAGGAGGATCGGAGGCGGAGAGGAGGAGGAGAGCTCCCCGCCCGGCGCTGGAGAAAGAGGTAAGTTTAACCCCTTCCTCTCCATCCAGCCTGGCGGGAGGGGGACCCTGAGGGTGGGGGCACCCTCAGAGCACTATAGTGCCAGGAAAACGAGTATGTTTTCCTGGCACTATAGTGGTCCTTTAAGTACACCCACACTTATTTTATATCATTTTGTTCAGGAGAAACAGGGCTTTAATTTCACATGAAATATTCAGATATGAAAAATAGTTTCTTAATAATAATAAATAATACATCTAAAAGAAAAAACTTAAAATTAAGATTTTTTCAAATTGTTTTAGTTCTGCTTGGCATTTTAATTGTGAATGTCATAATTCTGATTGCTTTTACGGCAATAAAATGCACATATTTGTATTCAGTGATGTCTCGTGAGTACAACAGTACCCCCAAGTTACAGGGTCAAATATAGCACATATTTTTTCAGCTTATACACATTGAAATTTGCAGACTGGTTATGTTGCCTTTGAGACTGTATCGTAGCCCAGAAATGAGAATTACCCCCATGATGGCATACCATTTACAAAAGTAGACAACCCAGGGTATTTAATATGGGGTATGTCCAGTCTTTTTTAGGAGACAGTCACAAACACTGGCCAAAATTAGCGTTTATATTTGTTTGCTTACTTTGGCCAGTGTTTGTGACTAAGAGCTACTAAAAAAAGACTGAATATACCCCATTTGCAATACCTTGGGTTGTCTACTGTTGCAAATGGTATGCTATCAAGGGGGTAATTCTCATTCCTGGGCTACCATATGGTCTCAAAGGCAACATAACCAATCTGGCAAATTTCCATGGAAAAAAAGTAATGGAGAAGTTTTATATTTCACCCTTTAATTTTCAAAAACACTATAAAACCTGTACATTGAGGGTACTGTTCTAATCGGAGACTTTGCTGAACACAAATATTAGTGTTTCAAAACAATAAAACATATCACAACAATATCATCAGTGAAAGCGCCATTGTGCGTGAAAAATGCAAAAAATTTAACTTTCCTAGACAATATCATCGCTGTGATATGTTTTACAGTTTTTAAACACTAATATTTGTGTTCGGCAAAGTCACCCGAGTAAAAGTACCCTCCATGTGCAGGTTTTAGGGTGTCTTGGAAAGTTACAGGGTTAAATATAGTGCTAACAAATTAAATTCTCTGGACTTTATGCCTGTCAGGAAGGTCCCTCATATTGCAATCAATAAAATTACTTAATTATGTAAAAAAAAAAAAAAAAAATTATATAAATCTGCACGTAGAATTTAAATATACATACATATTTATATATTTGAACTCTACGTGCACATTTATGAAATTATTTATGTAATTATGTATTTGGATCTATTTATATTTTTTAACATTATTTATATATTTTATTTATATATACATAGATATATATATATAATTTCATTCTAAGTGATATGAATATATAAAAACATATATATATATGTATATATAAATTATTTACTTGTTTTTTTATATTATATATATATATATATATAATCATATTACATAACAACTGTAACAATAACTGATCTGAGCAGTAAACATGTTTAAGCGTAGACTAAGTAGTTATGTGTTCACTGTTGTGGCGTAGATGAGCAAAAGACCTAAGTGTTGCAGGCTGAATATGTGTAGGTGCTTTATATTAGTAGAAACATCATGTTATATTCCCAAGCTGAGGAAACCACGGGTTCCACGTTGTAGTGTACTATGCGGATGTACGAGGTCGGGCCCAGCCATCCCATGACAGTGCGGCGGTGGGTGCATCGGATCTTGTCATGTCAGTGCTGGTGTGTGCCTTGCGTGTTTGTCAGCTTCATGTAGTATCTTATCAGCTAACTGTGTGATTATAGGATGGAAGGCCGCCAGTACACCCACTTTAACAGTAATACAATAACATGCGGGCATACATACAAACAAGTCACTGAATCGCAAGAACCATGTGTAGGGTTGTAGATGTAAGCCTTCGCCCGCTGAGTGCTTGAGGAGAAATGCCCTGGATCAGGCTTAGCAGGCTTGGTAGCAGGCTCTGGACTTTATGCCTGTCAGGAAGGTCCCTCATATTGCAATCGTTAAAATTACTTAATCATGTAAAAAAAAAAAAAATTATATAAATCTGCACGTAGAATTTAAATATATATACATATTTATATATTGGAACTCTACGTGCACATTTATGAAATTATTTATGTAATTATGTATTTGGATCTATTTATATTTTTTAACATTATTTATATATTTTATTTATATATACATAGATATATATATAATTTCATTCTAAGTGATATGAATATATAAAAACATATATATATGTATATATAAATTATTTACTTGTTTTTTTATATTTTATAATATATATACACACATAATATATATATATATATAATCATATATTACATATATATATATATATATATATATATGTGTGTGTGTGTATGTGTGTGTGTGTGTGTGTGTAATTTAATTCTTAGTGTATTTTTATAATAATATAGCTATATAGTAATATAAAATACACTTAGAATTACATAGCAGGGAGACTGCCTGACAGTCTATTGCAGCCATGCGACCGCTCTGTTAGAGCGATCACATGGCACGCAGGGGCCTAATTTGCTGATGGGGGACTCTCTGGGCTCTCAGGCAGTGCCCCCAGACCGGGAACAACGTTGATCGCCAGGAAATTAATGGAACGAGGATTGTTCTATCCCGCAAAATGGTATTTGTTCAATCTTTTTTAGTAGCCACTTAGTCACAAACAGTGGCCAAAGTAAGCATTCATATGTTCATATATTGTGATGGTGATAAATTATGTCTCCTGCATCATGTTTTTATAATTTTTATTATTTCACATGCTTGACAGATCTCCTGTAGGTGGTTTATTGTTGTCTGTCCTAATTACACATTTAAGTCATTAGTTCATCGATAGTATTGCAGATGATATGCTGGATTCTTTTACCATGTATTTGGCCAAAAATGTCACTAGAGGAAACAGAGGATTTTGATCAGTATTGTGAGTTAATAAGTGTAAACAATTTGTAGTGTTTCAGTTTAGGTGTGAATGCACTAGAGCAAGTCCGGTTGCTGAACATTTGTTGTTTTTTTTTTTTTTTTATTCTTTATTTTTCCGTGCAATAGGGTTAACAAACAAGCCTGCAGTGCCATGATAGCAGGTACAGGCATATCAAAGCAAGCATTATCATGACAAGATTGAGATGCACATTTTTTTTTGTAAACAGGATATATACGTCTGGTCGGTAATAAAAGATTGTGCATAACGGCATTTGTGGTAAGCATGTTAATGAGAAACAAACAAGTGTAAACTTTGCCATTATAATAAATTGGGTTAGCATAATACTTAACAGGCACTATCTGACATTTTGCTTAGATTCAAGTGCATGTTTGAGAAAAAAAAAAAAAAGAACAGTAGTGAGGTGGGGTGTTAGTCAGGGCATATACTAAAGGGGTTAGCGGAGCTTAGTAACTGACTATGCTTTAAATTGTTAGAGATTACAGGCTAGTAATACTTGAGTAAACTATAGTAAATAAGTATACATAGTAAAGCAGGTTAGATATAACAGTTGTATTCGAGTAATTAATGAATACTAGAAAAAAATGATTTAGTACATGCTGATCTGAGCAGTAAACGTGTTTAAGCGTAGACTAGGTAGTTATGTGTTCAATGCTGTGGCATAGATGAGCAAAAGACCTGAGTGTTGCAGGCTGAATATGTGTAGGTGCTTTATATTAGTAGAAAAATCATGTTAAATTCCCAAGCTGAGGAAACCACGGGTTCCACGTTGTAGTGTACTATGCGGATGTACGAGGTCGGGCCCAGCCATCCCATGACAGTGCAGCGGTGGGTGCATCGGATCTTGTCATGTCAGTGCTGGTGTGTGCCTTGCGTGTTTGTCAGCTTCATGTAGTATCTTATCAGCTAACTGTGTGATTATAGGATGGAAGGCCGCCAGTACACCCACTTTAACAGTAATACAATAACATGCGGGCATACATACAAACAAGTCACTGAATCGCAAGAACCATGTGTAGGGTTGTAGATGTAAGCCTTCGCCCGCTGAGTGCTTGAGGAGAAATGCCCTGGATCAGGCTTAGCAGGCTTGGTAGCAGGCTCTGGACTTTATGCCTGTCAGGAAGGTCCCTCATATTGCAATCGTTAAAATTACTTAATCATGTAAAAAAAAAAAAAATTATATAAATCTGCACGTAGAATTTAAATATATATACATATTTATATATTGGAACTCTACGTGCACATTTATGAAATTATTTATGTAATTATGTATTTGGATCTATTTATATTTTTTAACATTATTTATATATTTTATTTATATATACATAGATATATATATAATTTCATTCTAAGTGATATGAATATATAAAAACATATATATATGTATATATAAATTATTTACTTGTTTTTTTATATTTTATAATATATATACACACATAATATATATATATATATAATCATATATTACATATATATATATATATATATATATATGTGTGTGTGTGTATGTGTGTGTGTGTGTGTGTGTAATTTAATTCTTAGTGTATTTTTATAATAATATAGCTATATAGTAATATAAAATACACTTAGAATTACATAGCAGGGAGACTGCCTGACAGTCTATTGCAGCCATGCGACCGCTCTGTTAGAGCGATCACATGGCACGCAGGGGCCTAATTTGCTGATGGGGGACTCTCTGGGCTCTCAGGCAGTGCCCCCAGACCGGGAACAACGTTGATCGCCAGGAAATTAATGGAACGAGGATTGTTCTATCCCGCAAAATGGTATTTGTTCAATCTTTTTTAGTAGCCACTTAGTCACAAACAGTGGCCAAAGTAAGCATTCATATGTTCATATATTGTGATGGTGATAAATTATGTCTCCTGCATCATGTTTTTATAATTTTTATTATTTCACATGCTTGACAGATCTCCTGTAGGTGGTTTATTGTTGTCTGTCCTAATTACACATTTAAGTCATTAGTTCATCGATAGTATTGCAGATGATATGCTGGATTCTTTTACCATGTATTTGGCCAAAAATGTCACTAGAGGAAACAGAGGATTTTGATCAGTATTGTGAGTTAATAAGTGTAAACAATTTGTAGTGTTTCAGTTTAGGTGTGAATGCACTAGAGCAAGTCCGGTTGCTGAACATTTGTTGTTTTTTTTTTTTTTTTATTCTTTATTTTTCCGTGCAATAGGGTTAACAAACAAGCCTGCAGTGCCATGATAGCAGGTACAGGCATATCAAAGCAAGCATTATCATGACAAGATTGAGATGCACATTTTTTTTTGTAAACAGGATATATACGTCTGGTCGGTAATAAAAGATTGTGCATAACGGCATTTGTGGTAAGCATGTTAATGAGAAACAAACAAGTGTAAACTTTGCCATTATAATAAATTGGGTTAGCATAATACTTAACAGGCACTATCTGACATTTTGCTTAGATTCAAGTGCATGTTTGAGAAAAAAAAAAAAAAGAACAGTAGTGAGGTGGGGTGTTAGTCAGGGCATATACTAAAGGGGTTAGCGGAGCTTAGTAACTGACTATGCTTTAAATTGTTAGAGATTACAGGCTAGTAATACTTGAGTAAACTATAGTAAATAAGTATACATAGTAAAGCAGGTTAGATATAACAGTTGTATTCGAGTAATTAATGAATACTAGAAAAAAATGATTTAGTACATGCTGATCTGAGCAGTAAACGTGTTTAAGCGTAGACTAGGTAGTTATGTGTTCAATGCTGTGGCATAGATGAGCAAAAGACCTGAGTGTTGCAGGCTGAATATGTGTAGGTGCTTTATATTAGTAGAAAAATCATGTTAAATTCCCAAGCTGAGGAAACCACGGGTTCCACGTTGTAGTGTACTATGCGGATGTACGAGGTCGGGCCCAGCCATCCCATGACAGTGCGGCGGTGGGTGGATCGGATCTTGTCATGTCAGTGCTGGTGTGTGCCTTGCGTGTTTGTCAGCTTCGTGTAGTATCTTATCAGCTAACTGTGTGATTATAGGATGGAAGGCCGCCAGTACACCCACTTTAACAGTAATACAATAACATGTGGGCATACATACAAACAAGTCACTGAATCGCAAGAACCATGTGTAGGGTTGTAGATGTAAGCCTTCGCCCACTGAGTGCATGAGGAGAAATGCCCTGGATCAGGCTTAGGAGACTTGGTTGCAGGCTTAAGGGGTGGCATGGTGGCAAGAGGCAGAGTTCGAGCAAGACCTCCCTATAGACCCGGGCAATTGCGAAGGCCTGCATCTCTGGGCCACAAATCTGGTTGTTCCGGTAGGAGGCCGGATTCTTCCCATGTAGGGGACGACATTGGATCCTGGTGGGTATTCGCCACTGACAGCGTCGGATCTTCTGCGTCAGTGGCCAATGCTCCGGGAAAAATATCCCTTGTGGTCTTTGGCCTGGGTAGGTACATCGCATGAGGCTGTAGCAGTGCCGTGGAAGGAGTGCCCTGGGGGGCCCTGCTACTCTCCTGCCTCTCCTCCCCCTTCTCACCCGGTGTATCCGGTGTTTCGGGTTTCTCAAGGTGGTCCGGTTAGTTGTCCCAGCTGACGTACATTTCAAGTGAGCGCTGGAATACGGGTTCACAAGTGCACTGCTGGGTCTCGTCACAATGCTCTGCACAAGGCTTTTGGTTGCCGGCCATCTTGGGGTGAATCGCCCGGTCTGTAACTGCGGCAGGACAAGTGCTGGGGAACAACTGTAAGCAGTGGTGGTCCTCTGTGGGGACCGGGATAACCCCCACCGGTGCAAAGGGGGATGACGACAGCAAGACACCAGTCAGAGAACCAGGGGAGCGACCGTCTCTCCTCAGCTCAAGCCCAGGTAGGCCTCAGGCCTCAATCAGGTTACTTCTGCGCTGTGTGGGGTCAAGTAAGGTATCTCCGAGTACACCGTCGGCTGACTAGCAATAGGAACACCGATTTGGGTTGATGTCAGCTTGTGGCATGAAGTTAGCACCGATTTTCTGGCTCAGATGCGGGAGCCCAGACGAAGCACGTCTGATCTAATCAGTGGTCAGGCTCTGCCCCCCCGAATTACACATTTGTAGTAGTTGGGCACTAGATTTCTGATGGTGCATGGTGCATTACAATGCATGAATATTGGACAGAATATCAAGTGTATCAAAAAAACTATTACCTTTTGCTGTTTTCTATATAGAATTGATTTAAAGAGCTGTTGAGGAAGCATCTAGTACAATATGAAATGTGAAAATTGCTCAGCTTTATTTTGGTCTTTGCACCCTTCCCCTACACTCCTGATTTACTTGTATGATGTAGCGTAGTGTTAAACTTGCAACATGTCTGTCCTTGTATTCTACCTTTTACATAGAATGCATTATCCCCCACAATGGAGTCATGTTGACACAAACTTTCTAACTGGTGTCAACCATGGGGGCAGTCTCACTCAAGGATTCCCATGGTCTGCCTGGCCTAAATGCCAATTATGCAGGTTGATCCACCAAGGGCAGGCAACATGGTATACTTTCAGGGAACAAACACGGGACAGCAGAATAGGACCATGAATTAAGGCCTGCAAATGTCATAAAGAAGGGGTTAGCCTTACAACCTATGTTTATGCATTGATCTTGCAGGAGTGCAAATGTACTTTAATTATTTCTGGGGAAATTGCCACATGGAGTGGCTTAGAGAGCAGAGCATTAATTATTGAAAACAAATTAAAAAAAAAAATTAAATGGTGGATACTAAACAATCATATTGCTATATTTCAATACAATTAAATCCAGTGAGGCAAATATATATTTTCTTAGAACAGGAAGTTTTCTGTTACAGGGGGAAAAAACTAACAATGGAGCTGTACTTTCACTCCATAGTTTAAATAAATCAGTTTCTAGAGAAAATTGGTCTCTTAGAACACCAATTGCAGTTTCCCACCAGGAGTCCAACTCACAATGATGTGATATGACGACTGTATACGCTGTTCATCAATCATAATGAACTGCTCACACTGATAACATCTGAAGCCATTCAGTACTATAGTGTGTCTAGGCTGCTTCACATTCAACATAAATACACTGTAGACTGAAAACAGATTGATGTAGTAAAAGAAATGTACAGTAGAAATGCAAAAGGGCTACTGTTTTCACAAAGTATTAATCGAATGTGTTCAGATTACCCAATGAATGCCATTAGGAGCATGCAGTGCATTGCAAATCAAACCAATGCATATATGTTCTTGGAGACTTTTAGAATGCTTTTTAAAAGAACATTTTCTTTTTAACATTTTATAGTACAAGGCTGTACAAATCGGCCATTGGAGAGTAAAATTTTGCCTGGTGAGTAAGACATTATAGAAATACTCTCCCCCTCCACCCATGGTGAATAAAAGGTTAAAAACTCTTTATTTACTTACTTGATCCCAGTGCCCATGTCCCTTGCCACTGGGTCCCAGCTCCTCCTCCTCCTCCATTGTCTCTTGACAAGCGGGCACTAATGCGCATGCACAACAATAGCCAAGCGCACATTAGGCATCCCTATAGGAAAGTTTTGAATCAATGCTTTCCTATGGGAAATAGCGGACGCTGGACTTCCAAATGCAAAATGTGAGGACGTCCAGCGCCAGTTTTCAGACCAAAAGTCCGTTAACATCCAGGAAGCTCCTCTAGTGCTGCAATGTAAACATTGAAGTTTCTCTAGGGACACTGCACCCAAACCACTTCAATGAGCTGAAGGGGTCTAGGTGTCTGTAGTGTCCTTTTAACCCAAGGTAAGCGTGTCATGGACCCTCAAGGCTTGAAATGGAGAGTTACTTTTAAGGCTGGGCTAGTAGAGTAGGACTTGCAGTTTTAAGCCCTGTATAGTGTATCCACCTTCAAGACGGAGTAAATAGTGCACGTTCTGATCAAAACAAAACGTAAACAAAAACTGGAATTTGTGCTATATGTCTGTTCAACCGTAATTCACCGCTGTCACATTAAGTGCCCCCACACTTATTATATATCAGTTTGTTCAGGAGAAACAGGGCTTTAATTTATTATTAACTACTCTTATATGGAACATAATTTATTATGAATAAAATAAAAAAAAAGTGAGAAAATAAGATTTTTATTTTTTTTTTAATTTGTATTTCCGTCTGACATTTTAGCTGTGAATGTCACAATACTGTTAGATTTTACTGCAAAAAAATGCACATATTTGTAATCAGCGATGTCTTCTACAACAGTACCCCCCATTAACAGGTTTTATGGCGTTTTGGAAAGTTACAGGGTCAAATATAGAACGTTCCATTTTCAAATTGAAATTTGCCAGATTAGTAATGTTACCTTTGAGACGGTGTGGTAGTCCAGGAATGAGAATTACCCCCGTAATGGCATACCATTTGAAAAAGTAGACAACCCAAGGTATTGAAAGTGGGGCATATTTAGTTTTTTTTAGTAGCCACTTAGTCACAAACACTGGCCAAAGTTAGCGTTCATATTTGTTTTTGTGTGAAAAAAGCAAAAAACTAATATTTAGCCAATTAGTAACAAACACTGGCCAAAGTTAGCATTTATATTTGTCTGTGTGTTAAAAATGCAAAAAACCAATTATGAACGCTAAAAGTGGCTACTAAGAAAGACTGGACATACCCCACTTGCAATACCTTGGGGGTTGTCTACTTTTGCAAATGGTATGCCATCATGGGGGTAATTCTCATTCCTGGGCTACCATACGCTCTCAAAGGCAACATAACCAATCTGGCAAATTTCAATGTCAAAAAAATGAAATGCAAGCCTTATATGTGACTCTCTAACTTTCCAAAACACCATAAAACCTGTACATGGGGGGTACGGTTATTCTCGGGAGACTTCACTAAACACAAATATTAGTGTTTTAAAACAGTAAAACATATTACAACAATAATATAGTCCATAAAAGTGCCGTTCGTTTGTAAAAAATGCAAAAACTTAAAATATCATCGTTGTAATACAATTTACCAGTTTGAAACACTAATATTTGAGTTCAGCGAAGTCTCCCCAGTAAAACAGTACCCCCTATGTACAGGTTTTTTGGGGTCTTGGAGAATTACAGGGTCAAATATAGTGCATGCGAATTAAATTCTCTGCACTTTCTCCATGTGTTGGCAGGCATCTCAATCAAATTTTAATTAATCAAATTACATAATTATGTGAAAAAAAGATTACTTAAATATACATGTAGAATTTTAATATATATGCATTTATAGGTATTTAAATTCTACATGTATACTAATGTAATCTTGTATGCAATTATATGTATTTATGTATATATATATATTTGCGGTTATTTGTATTTTATAGATAGATATATATATATAGAATGTCATTCTAAGTGTATTTTGTTACCAATATATATATATATATATATTAATAACAAAATACATTTAGAATGAAATTACATATGAATATATAATTTATATTAAATTTTGTTTCAATATTTTATTTATTAATTTTATTTTATTTATTATTGTAATTATAAGTATATATATATATATATATATATATAATATATGTGTATATATTATATATTATATATATGTAACGTCATTCTAAGTGTATTTTAATATTATACATATTATATATATGTAACGTCATACATAGTGTATATATATATATAAATACATTTATATTATTTTACACATGTCTAATTTTTTTTTTTTTTCATTTCAGACAATCCCCCTGCTGGCAGATCCACAGCCAGCTATAGAGCGATCACATGGCCCCTGGGGGTTTCTTTGTGAGGCAGTCCTCCCGAAGCAGAGCGCCGGGAAGGTAAGTATCCCGGGCGCTCTACGGCTCAAAGCCGTTACGTCGTTAAAGGCCAATTAAAGCGGGATGGCATAGAACGCCATAACGGCATGAAGGGGGTATTCAACAAACGCTATAAAGAAATAGGTTCCCTCCCAAGTAGGAAGTGAAGTGGTACGTTACATCAATCTCCTTCTGCCAGCTGTAACCACTAACATACACTGCCATATTCACTTGATAATGTTCATGTTTTTACCAATTTTATACAGATCCACGCATTTTCTGTGGTTTCTATTTCAAAAAGTCATGAATCCAATTGGTGCTCATACCTGCTGCCTGCATTACCTTGCGCAGTTCAACTGGTGAGAGAACAGGTAGAGAGACTTTATTACTCTAATAACAGAGATAAAGGAAAGGAATCTTGGTTGCTGGGTTGCAGAGTTCCTTGCACCATAACCACTTCAATAAACTGTAACAGTTATGTTACCATGCAAAACCAGCACTCGAATACACTGACATAAAACAGTTTGCTGGGTTTTGCATTTTCTTATTTCACTGAAGGTTAGAGCAGATTATATAACCACTCGAGTTCAAGAGTGCTGCTGAAATACTTGCACTTTGGTTACCTTATAGATCAATCTGTTTTTCTTCTTCAAATGACTTCTAAAGCCATTACAATAATATATAAAACCAGCTATCCTTATTCGCATCTGAAGTTTTACAATTCTTTATTAGAAGGCTGAAAAGCAGCACAGTAGAGATACTCGAAATGAAATAAGGGAAATATTTAATCCACTGATCAGTCCTTCACAGATGATTCATACCTCATTTTTTATGACTAAAGGTTATTAGGAAAGCATGAGGGCAGGCTGTGTACAGAGACAGACTTACAGAATACAAACAGTTTCATTAAGATTCTTGGCAATCAATCTTGAAAGTCTGCCTACCTAACACTTAGTGTTGAAATTGATAAATTACAAGGACATGATTTGGAACAGACACTGGTTTGATAGTAATGTAATATCTGGAACAAGACATTTTGTATATAATGAGTTTACAATCTGTAACTTTTTTCTTCTATATTATGTTCCATCTAGATGATGATAAAAACTACCAGATGAGTACATTCTCGTATGAGCTAATAAGAGCAGGACAACCTTTTCTTATATTAACTGGTTTATATTTTCATTTCTTGATAAAAAAAAAAAAAAAATAGAACTAAAGGAATAATGATCAGGTTTAGTTTGTCAGCATTAACTATATCAATCACAAACTAATAAAAAGGGACACTATAGGCACCCAGACCAGCTCATCTCATTGAAGTGGTCTGGGTCCAATGTCTCCATTTCCTTAAAATGTCATGCAGAACTTACCTTTCTCTTATTGTTTCCTCTTCTCTTCCTCTCACAGAATTTGTTTTTCTTTTCTTCCTATCTGACCTAGTTTTCATTAAAACGTAAGATAAAGTAGGAACTGCTTTGTCTTATGTATTTTTCCTACGCTTGACCTTCTTTGACTAAAGGAGGACCTTAAGTCCACTCCATTTCCTGTGGTCAAATAAATGTTCACACAATACTCACATCTCCACCTGTGTTCTCACGTTGCTATATTCGCCATTCGAACGTCCTGTTATTTAGACAGGGCGCTGTCGAATTCACCAAATTCCGTCCTAACAAAATGAGTACAGTTTGTCCAATCGCCTTAGGACGAAATTCGGTGCTTTTTGTTTGGTTCGGAATTTCATGCAAATGAATAAAATTCCAATCTGATTCGCGCCGAGCAGGCATATCTACTAAACAGTGAGCAGGCAGTGGCCAGTAGTTGTAAGTAAAAAAAAAAAAAAAAACAATAATAAAGTGCCCCATGGTGTGGCACCTATTAAAATAACTAATGGGGGACATAGTGTCCCAAGTCACCACCCATGCTCCGCTATTCAACTAAATTGGGACCTATGGTGCCCTCCCTCCCCCGGCCTCCACACATGAGGTGGATAAGGACCCTAAGTGACAAAAGGGGGGGATCTATGGTCTTGAATAATATTACAATGGTGGATTTATGATTAAGTGGACATCATTAATGGTTCAATACCAGCTGTTAGCATATTGATAAACAAATACAATATTTTAATTTTGCGAACAATTAAACCATTTAAATTTTTTTTTTTTTTATTCACTATATTTTATTGTGACTTTATTATTGCAGAATATCATATTATGCTATGTTTATATAACTTATAATGGTGTCTCTTGGTCTTTCGCAATAAAAACATTTTTTTTTTTTTTTTTTAAAAAGGCTTATAAATATACATATATTTACCAAGTAATATTTCGATTATATGACATAAATGAATGTTTACTCTCTAAAATATGGAATATATTATGTGTGTTTTTACTGTACTGTTTTATAAAATAAAGCAAAGCTATTGTTAAGAAACAAAACAAATGCACAATAAATAAATGAATACGACGGATCTATAAAACATGTTCCGGTAAATTTCTAAGATCTAATGAGTTTATTTAAACATCACCTCCAGCCGCTATTACAAGTCTGTTATTAAAAATTCATCAGTAAACACATTTATAAGCAGAGCAATTATTATTACAGGAGATGAGCTGTCAAAATAGGTATCTGAGCCGAATTCCTTTTTTATTGCTTACATTACGTTTAATTTAGTAATATACAAATTACTGCAAAGTGCGACATGTGCGTGTGGAATCATTGGTGAACCGAAAATTTAGAATCCTTCTTACCCCTAATCATGGTAACCATACCATATGTCTGAGGTATATGATTAGTCAATCTGCAACATCTGCTACAAAGGCAGATATTGGGCAAACTTAACTGCTATGAATGTAAGAAGGATTTTCTAAGGAAATGTCTTCTTTTACACTTATATGAAAATGTGATAAATAGCTTGTAAGTTACATGCACTTCAAATGACATGCATCATTAAGAGTACAGGTCATTTAAACGCCAAACTATGTGCACTCAAATACAATTTTAAATAAAGGGTTACTCCACGCACCATAACCAATTCAGGGAACTAAAGTGGTTATGGTGCTTGGAGTCTGTAAATTCAGTATTTCAGTTTAAAACACCACACATACAGAGTTTTGGTGAAGGAGTAATTCCACTTTCGGCAGCATCATTGTGGTGTCATTAGCCAGCTAGCCAATGTCAGTTCTGTGCATATTTACATGTACAGTGGGTTATTCATTGGCTGGGAGTATAGTTAAAACAAGATGTGCAGGACAAGAGCTCTGAGCAGGACACGAATAAGAGAGTTAACCACTGTAAAAAAAATTTGCCACAGGGTACTGCTAGCATAGACAAGGAGACATGCTACAATGAACAATGTAAAGAGATAGAAGAAGATAACAGAGTGGGAAAGTCAAGAGATCTATTCAAGAAAATTGGAGATCTAAAAGTTACCTTTCATGCCAAAATGGGTGTGATAAAAGACAAAAATGGCAGGGACTTAACAGAAGAAGATCAGATAAAGAAGAGATAGCAGGAATACACTGAAGATCTATACAGGAAGGATCTTAACAGCAGTGATGACCTCAATAGTTGGTCCAATGAGATGGAACCAGAAATCTTGGACAGCGAAGTGAGATGGGCCCTAGGATGCCTTGCAGATAAAAAGGCTGCAGGAGATGATGAAATCCCAATTGAACTATTCAAAATTCTGCAAGATGATGCTGTGAAAATTCTGCTTACCTTATGTCAACAAATTTGGAAAACTCAACAGTGGCCAAAAGACTGGAAAGGTCAGTATACATCCCAATCCCAAAATAAGGCAATGCCAAAGAGTGCTCCAATGATCGAACAATTGCACTAATTTCACATGCCAGCAAGGTAATGCTTAAAGGGAAACTCCAGTGCCAGGAAAACAATCCATTTTTCTGGCACTGCAGGTCCCCTCTCCCTCCCACCTCCCACTCCCATGTTGCTGAAGGGATGAAAACCCCTTCAGTGACTTACCAGAGGCAGCGACGATGTCCCACGTCGCTGCTTCTTCCTCCGCGCCGCTCCTCCCTCTGATTGCGTTGGCCAGTGGGAGAGACTGATACCGCTCACCGGCCGGGAGACCTAATGCACGTTAGCGCTCCCCATAGGAAGGCATTGAAGCGGGAGGACATCCAGCGACGCTGTAGCACAGGTTTCCTGTGCTAGAAACCAGGAAGTGCCCTCTAGTGGCTGTCTAGTAGACAGCCACTAGAGGTGGAGTTAACCCTGCAAGGTCATTATTGCAGTTTATAAAAAACTGCAATAATTACAGTTGCAGGGTTAAGAGTAGTGGGAGTTGGCACCCAGACCACTCCAATGGGCAGGAGTGTCCCTTTAAGATCCTACAAGCTTGACTCAAACAATATATGGACCGGGAATTACCGATGTACAAGCTGGGTTCCGCACAGGACGAGGCACAAGTTCTTAAAGAGATGGGAGTACCAGATCATCTTATCTGCCTCCTGAGGAATCTGTATGTGGACCAAGAGGCCACATTTAAAACCAAACATGGGACAACAGAATAGTTCAAGATCGGGAAAGGAGTGTGACAAGGTTGTATATCACCTTATTTTTTCAATTTATATGCGGCATACATAATACGTAAGGCCGGGCTGGATGAATCCAAAGCTGGAATCAATATTGCTGGAAGAAATATCAACAACCTCGCATACGCAAATGATACTACTCTGATGGCTGAAAGTGAGGAAGAACTAAAGGACCTGTTGATGAGGGTAAAAGAAGAGAGTGCAAAAGCTGGCTTGCTGCTTAATGTTAAAAAGACTAAGATCATGGCAAAAAACTATCTGAGTTCCTGGCAAATAGATGGGGAAGAAGTGGAGGCAGTGACAGATTTTATATTCCTGGGATCCAAGATCTCTTCAGATGGTGACTGTAGTCATGAAATTAAAAGACGTTAAAAGACGCTTCTGGGGAGGAAAGCTATGGCAAGCTTGGGCAAGCTGGTAAAAAATAAAGATATTACACTATCAATAAAGGTCCGCATAGTCACAACTATGGTATTCCCAGTAGTAACATACGGATGTGAGAGCTGGACTATAAAGAAGGCTGAGCGTCATAGAATTGATGCTTTTGAACTGTGGTGTTGGCGAAAACTACTTAGAATCCCTTTTGATTGCAAGAAGATCCAATAAATACGTACTACAGGAAATCAAGACAAACTGTTCACTGGAAGCTATGATCATGAGGCTGAAGCTCAAATATTTTGGCCATATGAGAAGGCAGGATTCGCTAGAGAAGACTCTGATGTTGGGAAAGATTGAAGGCACATGAAGAAGGGGACGACAGAGACGGATAGATGAAGTCACTGAAGCCACGAACATGAAGTTGTTGGAGCTCAGAGGGGCAGTGACTGACAGATGTACCGGGCATGCTAGACTGAACGACTAAACAACAACAACAATTGCTCACATCATAACCACTACAGCAGGCTTTAGTGGCTATGATGATAGGAGAAACCCTTTTAGAAAACAAGCTTTAAAAAAGTTCAATAGATCTTTAACCCCTTAAGGACACATGACGTCATGATTCCCTTTTATTCCAGAAGCTTGGTCCTTAAGGGGTTAAAAAGAACCAATATTTTACTTATTTAAATACAAGAGCACCAGAGGCATTGTTCTATATATGGTAGAAAGAGAACATGCCAGCATTTTGGATCTGGACGATCGTTATGGAAAAGGGGGGCAAGGTGGTTCTCAAACTGATATGTATATGCAATATCAGCAAATGGTATAGATTCTCTGTGTAATGGCACAAGAAAGCAAAAATATTTGAGAGACCTGAGTGGGGCATGTTCTTAGATGTGGACTCCGTGCTCACTGTGCCTAGAGGGATATCAGCTACAACTTACTGACGAGGCCCAAAGAAGGTAAAAATGATCATCCAGAGTTCCTGTATCTTTCGCACAGAGGGCTTGTCAATCAGTTGCTAATGAAATTTACCCAAAATCTATCAGTACCAAATGCCATCAATACCATAGAATGGCAAACATAATGGCTGTACCCAGATACTGAGTTCTGGCACAATATATAGTAACAAAAAGCAAATGGCTAGGAAGCAAGTATAATCATTAAGGTACAGGGGCACCTATTTTAAATATGTATATGAGTATTCCTTCAAATTCAGACTAATTAGTATTCCTATTTCTTTAACACAATCTACTAAGCAACGATATTTGTCATTGTTGTGGAGGTTTGTTTTTCATTCAAACAGGAGTTTATATTCAAAAATTGTGATTAGTCACGAAATAAACAGCTTTTGGCTATAGTCATTCCATTCTGTTCCTTTAATGGACAGTTGTTTACATATCTATAATGAAAACAAATCTTTGTTGAACTCATCTTTGTAAACTAACCTCAAATACTAGGCATACGTTAAAGCATGGAACAGATGTAGACTAACCTAGTGCATAGCTGAATACGTGTTTGCAAGAACTCTATAAAACGTTAAAAAGACACCATAGTAAACACAATCTAGTAATCTGGAGCATAAAACATGTCACTGCAGGGTCAGCATGGGAATGTCACTTATTGTACCTATGGTTAAGCCTTCCCTCCAGCTATACCATCTCAGGGCTGGCTTAGATGAATACAGGAGGTATAAATCTAATATTGGGCAAATGTCTAGTCTGCTTGCTAGGGGCGAAGATCTAACTTTCAGCAATTCACCATCTTTTCTTGTTAGAGACCCCACGGACAAAAGATACTGTTACTTTACCATCTAAGTGACTAGTTAGGTTTCCTGTTAATGTCTACTTTTTATTTTTAACTGTTGTTGGTGTAAATAATTTGTATGTCATCTGTCTTTGAATGCCCTGTGACAATTTATTTTTTTGCTCATAATAAATATTGCTTTATTAAGTTCTGCCTTTGTCTGGTAAAGACTCATGTTACGTTAGTAATTTGAAATCACATAGATATTATGTTAAATCATACATTGTGGCTTTTTACTCTAGTTTACTTGGGGGACCAAGGCGCTCCATTTATATATTGTCTTGCTGTTGCAGCATTATTAGAGTATTTATGTTATTATAATTAAGTGTGGGTGGTGTTAAGAGGGATTTGTTTAATTCTTTCTGGTCTAGTGCAGACAAATAGTGAATGTTAACCTTTTCAGCACCAGAACCAAGTGATGCAAACGCTTAAAATAGGGTGCGTTCATGTAGTGCTAAATACAGCCCTGCAGGGAGGGGCAAATGGTAGCTCCCCAGCTGGCAAAGCATTGTGGGAGATGTACGACAGACAGGGATCTACCTTTTTTTCATTCTTGCGATACTGGGTCCCAAAACAATTCTTGCACCACGGACTATCTACTTGAGTTATGCCACTGGCTAGACTCCAACCATTTCAGTTACACCTGACTCACTATTGGCAATCAGCACACAAGGTTAAAGCGGCAGGCTACTGATTGATCACTTAATACCTTTGCAGCTGGCAATATAATTAATCTGCAGTGGTAATATGGAGCCAAGAAATAGCTGATATGGTTAACTGAATCAACAATTATAACAGATTAAAACAGATTGAAATCAGAATTAGATCAGTCCTCAGAGTCCCAGTCCTAGTCCTACAGTTTGAAGCTTCACAAACTTTCAACCAGCCATTGCAAGAGAGTGTCTCCTCTGTAGGGTGACTGAACACTTTACAGAAGATGGTAGGTATGTGCAGTAGGAGCTATTAAAAATATTAATGACACTACTGTGGCGGAACCAACCTCGCCACTGGCCACTGGAGGAGCCTGGTCGCCCACCTCCTGCTGCTGGAATATGGCCCAATGTTAAAAAACCTTTAATTTTCCCTGCAGAAAGGCTTACTCGTGCCTTTCTGCCTGGGCGTTCGGTAGATTGAATCTACCGAACAAACAACCGACCGATCGACCTCCTGGGAACTGGAGTGTGCCGTCAATTAGCTGCAGCTTAATCGACGAACGCTGGATGGCCTTTGTTCATTTCCCAAACACGTGGCAGCGGCCATTTTAAACTCCCGAACGGCCAGTGGTGCTCAAATCTAAGCTATCTGGGTATTTGTTGAATGTATGTTTTGTGTAATATTTGCAACATTGTATATTTTTCTGTCTTTTTGGTAACGTGCTTAATGGATAATTGGATTACTTCACAATTATCTCCAGGACAGAGAGGAGGGATTGCAATGCATTGTGGGATTTGTTTAAATGTGTAAGCTTGTGATTGGTCCTTTTACCCTTTGTGTCCCAGTTTCCCATCTGGTCCCCTAAGGGAGTGTCCACCAGGTGGGAGACCTGCATAAAAGCCGGGCAGGTAGCCCCAGTAAATCAGTTATGCTTAACCCTCAAACGAAGTGTCGTCTCATTCTTGGGGAGAATTGGATTGTATGCTGTTACAGTGCGACTGCCAGGAGTGTAAGCTGTTCGTATGGTTTTTCCTGTTTGGCTGTTTAACCCCTTAAGGACACATGACATGTGTGATATGTCATGATTCCATTTGATTCCAGAAGTTTGGTCCTTAAGTGGTTAACAGCATTCGTGTGTTTCCTGTTCGGGAGTTGAAGGATTCGTATGATTCCAGTTCAGGAGTTGGAGAATTCGTGTGTTTGCAGTTCGGGAGATTGGGGATTGCACTAGCTGCCTGTGCATCTGAAAGAGGAATATCGCCTAAACGGTTTTTAACCTCTTGTGTGCAAAACGGTCCATTACAATTAATGGCAAGCGATGGGTTCATTCCCACAGCCCAGGAGGACAGCTTCAGGGCAACACCAGTTCCTGGATTTACAAATTGAGGGCAATGCTAGCACTCGTGCAGCGCCCCTATCCACAGAGGAGCTCAGCAGAATGGAGCGAGCTGACCTGAAAGCAGCAATCACACCCGGGGATGAGAGTGACCTCAAATTGAGGAGTAGAACCCGAGGGTTACGCTGGGAAGCTGACTTAGAAGAGATTCCGTTTCAGCGAGGAGAGGGACTCCCCGGTGTATACCAGCGTTTGTGGGACCAGGTAGCCCAACGGAGGCCGCTTCTGGGGGAGCAACCCAAGGCGGAGTGGGTAAGCTGCCTGGAATCCCTAGGAGAACGGGAACTAGTACTGGATGATGCCTCTGTGGTGGCACGCAATACAACAGGATGCCTGGCTGTCCGAGGGGGCTTTGCCAGAAGGGAAGGACTATGGTGGCCCTGGTCTGATATGGACGGGCCTTGAGGAGGACAACAATTTCGGCAGTCCTGCCCAGTCACGCTACTGGGCCATTTATGCCCACCGGAATGCTGTGTTGCAGTAACCCTCACTCCTAGGACTGGGACCTGACCTTGTCCGTCTGGCCACAATGGAGTGGGAAATAGAAAGACAGACGCAGCTCAGGCAGCAGATAGTGGCACAGAACAGGAGGGCTGGGTGACATCCCCAGACCTGCCACCCTACAGCTGGGAAGATCTGGCTGAGGGCAATGCTAGCACTCGTGCAGCGCCCCTATCCACAGAGGAGCTCAGCAGAATGGAGCGAGCTGACCTGAAAGCAGCAATCACACCCGGGGATGAGAGTGACCCCTACTTCTGCTTCCCTACCAACTGCAGAAGTAGGGGACCTCATGGACTGGTCCTGGGAAGACCCACAAATGGCAGATGGAGATGGGACCGAAGTCTCTCAATCGGCCCTATAGGGATGCTGGGCAGTCGGCCCAGATCTCCAACGGCAGTGTGTATCTTTGGGAGAGGGGGACAGTCGGTCTCCCTCCCCAGCAGTCCAGGGAGTTACAGGGAGAGAAGTGTGCCGTCCTTTCTCCCCAGCGGTAGTATGTATCACAGGGAGCTGAAGGTGCCGTCCTTCCTCCCCAGTGGCAGAGTGTGTCCTTAGGAGAGGAGACAGGTGGTCCCTCTCCCAGCAGTCCAGTGAGTGTCTCTCCCTCCCCAGCAGTCCAGGGAGTTACAGGGAGAGAAGTGTGCAGTCCTTTCTCCCCAGCGGCAGTATGTATCACAGGGAGCTGAAGGTGCCATCCTTCCTTCCCAGTGGCAGAATGTCCTGCAGGGAGCAGAGACAGTCGGTCTCGCTCCCCAGCAGCAGGACAATATATTGAAAGGGGAGACAGTCGGTCCCCCACTCTACCAGCAGAAAGAGTGTCAGGGAGAGGAGCCTGTTACCACCTCTTCCCAGCGGGAGCTTATTTCACAAAGGGGAGACCCTATTCTCCCAGATGGGGCAGATGAGACAGTTAGAACACGTGGCAGCGGCCATTTTAAACTCCCGAATGGCCAGCGGTGTTCAGCTCCAAATCTATGGAACTCAAAACGGACACTTATTTGCACGAACACCGCTGAGCCGCCGACTTCCCTTCTCCTACAAAGAAACGAACACCGATTCATTCGGGACTTTCATTATGTGAACAATGTTACCCCAGATAGTTATGCCATGGAGCCCATTTGTATACCGAAAGACTGTATGAAAGACTTTGGCTCCATGGCGATTGAACTATGTGTATGTGAGCTGAGCGCCATTCAGTAATAATGTGAACTCAGATCTAAGCTATCTGGGGATATGTTGAATGTATATGTTTTGTGCAATATTTGCAACATTGTATATTTTTCTGTCTTTTTGGTAACATGTGCTTAAGGGAGTTTGCCTCTGTCCTTGGAGATAATTGGATTACTTCCCAATTATCTCCAGGACAGAGAGGAGTGATTGTAATGCATTGTGGGATTTATTTAAATGTGTAAGTTTGTGATTGGTCCTTTTACCCCTTGTGTCCCAGTTTCCCATCTGGTCCCCTAAGGGAGTGTCCACCAGGTGGGAGACCTGCATAAAAGCCGGGCAGGTAGCCCCAGTAAATCAGTTATGCTTGACCCTCAAACGAAGTGTCGTCTCGTTCTTGGGGGGAATTGGATTGTATGCTGTTACAGTGCGACTGCCAGGAGTGTAAGCTGTTCGTATGGTTTTTCCTGTTCGGCTGTTTAACAGCATTCGTGTGTTTCCTGTTCGGGAGTTGGAGGATTCGTATGATTCCAGTTCGGGAGTTGGAGAATTCGTGTGTTTGCAGTTCGGAGATTGGGGATTGCACTAGCTGCCTGTGCATCTGAAAGGGGAATATCGCCTAAACGGTTTTTAACCTCTTGTGTGCAAATGGTCCATTACAACTACTCTTGTCACTACTGGGCTTCCTGGCTTTTTATATTTTAATTATATATTTGAGACAATTCCTTTGCTTAATCAGTCCTCAGGATAACATTAGGGCTTTGGGGGCAGAAAAAAAAACCTGTTAGTTCTGTATTACAATATATATTTGATATAAACATTTTTGGGAAATTCTTGGGCTGTAGCCTTCAATTTGCAATGTTCTCAAATTTGGGTCACAGAAAATAGGTTATGAATATGAATTTCATGATAACGTTATATTTCAACTTACTGAACCAAAAAAGGTTAAATGCTTAATCTATACAAAACAAATAACAGAAGTTAGCTTTTTTTTGTTTTGTTTTATAAAACAGCGCTCTCTTCCAATTTCCTGGTCATTAGTCCAGATATTCACAGACGTACTGAAATGTGAGTCATTTCCACTTTAAAACTAATTAAATATTATAAAAATTTTGCTATATGACTTCCTGTCTATTTACGGTGTAATGATTTACTTACTTGTAACCTTAGAAACAAAGGATTACCATATCTACTGGGTAAAGGTTTTATGTAGCTGTTACATATCAATACAAACCTCGCCCCCCACCACACAAGAACCATAAATTAATTAGAGAACAATAGCTGAAAAATATACAAATAGAAACAATTCTACCACACCACAAGCAACCACCACTATATAATCCAATCACCCCCCACCCCCCCCAAAATAAATGTAAAATATAGGGGATAACTACACACATTTTTTTTTTAATCTAAAATTACTTTGCATGCCGATTCGCTAATAATTTATTATATTGAGGTAATTAAAATCAAACTTATTAAAACAAAACTGTTAAACAGTGGTAACTGACAAATATTGCGGCCTACAATTGCTGTGTTTTAAAACATACAATGTAGCATCAAAATTGCAAACACCAGTATAAAAGACAAGGTAGCAAAATCCAATAAAGTATAGTACCCATGAGAACCAGCTCCCTTAACCAGTCGGGTATTAACTCACTCTGTTGTACACAGTGTTAATTTTGTCGACTAACAATTTTAGTCGACAATTCAGATGACTAAAATATGACTAAAACAGCCTTTTAGTCAAAAGACTATGACTAAAACTAAATTGAAATTTGCCGCCATAATTAACACTGGTTGTACGGACAAATATTGGATATTTTTTGAGTGGTTGGGAGGACATATCATTGATGCAATAAATTCCAAAGATAATCTACCTAAATCCTGTGCTAATTTAGGCCTTGATTTAATATTTTTGCATAAGATTTTCAAATGACTTAATATTATTGGATAAACTCTCAAAATAATACATTTTCAGCATATTCAAATATCAAAAAATATATCATACTAAAAAAATATTAAAATATATTTTTTTTAAAAATGTAAATATTTTTCATAGTATTACATAATTGTATTAACCCCTTAAGGACTGAGGCAGAAGTACAAGCTATGATCAAAACAAAACAAACAAAACTTTAAATCTGCGCTATACAGGGAGTGCAGAATTATTAGGCAAATGAGTATTTTGACCACATAATCCTCTTTATGCATGTTGTCTTACTCCAAGCTGTATAGGCTCGAAAGCCTACTACCAATTAAGCATATTAGGTGATGTGCATCTCTGTAATGAGAAGGGGTGTGGTCTAATGACATCAACACCCTATATCAGGTGTGCATAATTATTAGGCAACTTCCTTTCCTTTGGCAAAATGGGTCAAAAGAAGGACTTGACAGGCTCAGAAAAGTCAAAAATAGTGAGATATCTTGCAGAGGGATGCAGCACTCTTAAAATTGCAAAGCTTCTGAAGCGTGATCATCGAACAATCAAGCGTTTCATTCAAAATAGTCAACAGGGTCGCAAGAAGCGTGTGGAAAAACCAAGGCGCAAAATAACTGCCCATGAACTGAGAAAAGTCAAGCGTGCAGCTGCCACGATGCCACTTGCCACCAGTTTGGCCATATTTCAGAGCTGCAACATCACTGGAGTGCCCAAAAGCACAAGGTGTGCAATACTCAGAGACATGGCCAAGGCAAGAAAGGCTGAAAGACGACCACCACTGAACAAGACACACAAGCTGAAACGTCAAGACTGGGCCAAGAAATATCTCAAGACTGATTTTTCTAAGGTTTTATGGACTGATGAAATGAGAGTGAGTCTTGATGGGCCAGATGGATGGGCCCGTGGCTGATTGGTAAAGGGCAGAGAGCTCCAGTCCGACTCAGACGCCAGTAAGGTGGAGGTGGAGTACTGGTTTGGGCTGGTATCATCAAAGATGAGCTTGTGGGGCCTTTTCGGGTTGAGGATGGAGTCAAGCTCAACTCCCAGTCCTACTGCCAGTTCCTGGAAGACACCTTCTTCAAGCAGTGGTACAGGAAGAAGTCTGCATCCTTCAAGAAAACATGATTTTCATGCAGGACAATGCTCCATCACACGCGTCCAAGTACTCCACAGCGTGGCTGGCAAGAAAGGGTATAAAAGAAGAAAATCTAATGACATGGCCTCCTTGTTCACCTGATCTGAACCCCATTGAGAACCTGTGGTCCATCATCAAATGTGAGATTTACAAGGAGGGAAAACAGTACACCTCTCTGAACAGTGTCTGGGAGGTTGTGGTTGCTGCTGCACGCAATGTTGATGGTGAACAGATCAAAACACTGACAGAATCCATGGATGGCAGGCTTTTGAGTGTCCTTGCAAAGAAAGGTGGCTATATTGGTCACTGATTTGTTTTTGTTTTGTTTTGAATGTCAGAAATGTATATTTGTGAATGTTGAGATGTTATATTGGTTTCACTGGTAATAATAAATAATTGAAATGGGTATATATTTGTTTTTTGTTAAGTTGCCTAATAATTATGCACAGTAATAGTCACCTGCACACACAGATATCCCCCTAACATAGCTAAAACTAAAAACAAACTAAAACTACTTCCAAAAATATTCAGCTTTGATATTAATGAGTTTTTTGGGTTCATTGAGAACATGGTTGTTGTTCAATAATAAAATTAATCCTCAAAAATACAACTTGCCTAATAATTCTGCACTCCCTGTATGTCTGTTCAACCAGAAATCTCCTCTTTCATATTAAATGCACACACACTAATTATATATAATTTTGTTCAGGAGAAACAGGGCTTTCATTTAAAGGACCACTCTAGGCACCCAGACCACTTCAGCTTAATGAAGTGGTCTGGGTGCCAGGTCCAGCTAGGGTTAACCCATTTTTTCATAAACATAGCAGTTTCAGAGAAACTGCTATGTTTATGAATGGGTTAAGCCTTTCCCCTAATCCTCTAGTGGCTGTCTCATTGACAGCCACTAGAGGCGCTTGCGTGCTTCTCACTGTGATTTTCACAGTGAGAGCACGCCAGCGTCCATAGGAAAGCATTGTAAATGCTTTCCTATGTGACCGGCTGAATGCGCGCGCAGCTCTTGCCGTGCGTGCGCATTCAGCCGACGGGGAGGAACGGAGGAGGATCGGAGGAGGAGAGCTCTCCGCCCAGCGCTGGAAAAAGGTAAGTTTTTACCCCTTCCAGAGCCAGGCGGGAGGGGGAAGGGGATATATTCACACACGCGTGTTTTTTTTTAATTATTTTTATTTATACATAGATATATACATATATATTTATAGAGATATATATTATTTTGTTCTAAGTGTAAGTGTATTTTGATACCTATATAGATATAGATATCAAAATACAGTTAGAACAAAATTACATATGTATATATAATTTGTATTTATTTATTTTATATATGTATATAAATTTAGGACTATAAATATATATGTAAAATTAATATAATTCTAAGTGTATTTTAATATTAATATATAATATATATTAATATTGAAATACACTTAGAGACAGTGTATGTGTCTGTGTATATATATATATATAGATATATATATTATATATCTATATATATATATATATATATATATATATATATATATATGATCTAAGCATATATAATGTACTTAAAACAGTTCTTAAACTGTTTAAAACTTTATTAAACTTTCTTACAGGCACTGGGGGGACTGCCTGTCATTCCAGGCAGGCCCTCTGCAGGCACTGCTTTGGACGGCTATTCCGCATGTGATCGCGACGCCATCGTGATCACATGGCCCTAGAGCGCTGGATCAGCCGCAGCGGAACTGCCTGGGACGCCAGGCATGTCCCCTCATCGCAATCACCAGCAGGGGATCGCCAGCGATCAGGTAAGTGGGAAGGACGACGTGGACGTACTGTGATGCCTGCCGGCTTTTAGGACGGGGTCCCCAAGGACGGCATAGTATGTCTGCCATCCTTAAGGGGTTACTTCTCATTTTAGTAAACGTTTTTCCAAAAAGATTAAATCCTATAGCTTATCCAACAATATTAACTTGAGGCCGTGGTTATAAAAAAATCAAAAGTTACTGGCCTATTAAACCAAATAACACAGGCATGGTTAGTACAGCTACTTGCCTCAAAAGTCTATATTAGCTGGTACACTGTAGGGGGTATAATCAAAGTAGTGGTGATTATCTAACTGATGGTGGTACTTTTGTAAAAATAATGATATAACCTGCATTAGCATTGCAATCCCTTTCTACAAATCTCAAACTGTCACAATGACTAATTCTACATCCATAATATGATATACCCAAAATAAGATGTAATACATTTTACAAAACATATATTACACTGGGGAAAGGCAATGGCACTATTTCAATATTTTATTGTGCGAATTTGCATGAAACTATAATCTCCCAGAGCACGTATCTCAATGAAGTGGTCTGGGTGCAGTGGCCCTGTTCTTTTAACCCTGTCATGTAAAACATGATGTCTCAGGAGGTGGAGAGGTGAGCAGCGCCAAGGGAGTCTTGGCGCTGGAAAAAGCTAAGAAAAATAATTGTATTCAATTTTAGCTAGTGTATTTAACTAGCTACGGGGCCTATAGCGCTAGGAATATGGGTTTGTATTCTTAACATTATAGTATTTCTTTCATGATAGTATCATCTTCCAAGCTCTGGGTAGAGTCTGGAAGAATAGTGTTCAGCTCTGTCCATATTTGAGACTGCCCAATCCACTTCCTAGACAGAACTAACAATTTAAAATCAGAGCTCCTACTACTCTTCACCTGTTGCCTCCACTATCCTGGCATCATTACCGTACATCCTACCATCGTGTCATGAATAATTTATACTGAGGAATCATAGCGGGATCATATCAACACCAGTTGGAGAACTACAGTTTGTCTGCCCTCCATAATCAAATGATTACCACTGATTTATGTGTGTTTATATGTGTTTGAGACTACAGATATGCTCTTCTTTATTAGCAGTAAAAATTATTGCTCTGTTTCTTCCTAGCAGCTGGGTAAATAGATTTGTTGATGATATACAGCAGCTACTCACTCCAGATACACCAGTTTATGGTTTTAGTAATTACCTTGCCCACTGGTGATACTTTAACTTGCAAATTAGGTAGTTTCATGAAAAGTTGACACCTGTTTTAGCAGACATAAACATTGCACATGTATTATATACCACAGGAAGCAGACAGCTGTGATCCCAACATTCTGCAAACACACAGATCAATATCTAGGTTCCACATACGGTGTGCCTGTAAGCATGCGTGTGTGTACAGAATAAACACTTGTCAAGGTTAGTTCATAACTTTATCACAGATGAAGAGGCGTTGGTACACAGTTGGTCTGGAGCATGCTGTTAATTCAACTGATTAATTTCATAAAAAAAACAAAAAAAAAACAGAATGATGGCTCAAAGCGTACAATACCCAGGGTTTTTTTTTACACTGAAATATACCATGAGCAAGAAATTAATCCTAGTATTTTTTTTCCCAGAGATTCCCATTTGGAGCAAAAGTTAGTTAGGACATGATTTGTATGCCCTCATCGTACGAATAGGACGTATAGGCATCGTAACCACTACAATGCACTGCAATAGTTATGGTGTTTGGATTCCCCTGCAATCTTCCTTATGAAAGTGGTCAAATCTATTGGAACAGTTATCTTGGTTCACTGGACAATTCATATTTGATATGTAAGCAGAGTTTTCCTTTATGCAACAGGTTCCTACTTCCCAAGGGTCCCTATTTAGGAGGCACAGTCCCTATTTTGGACCCAAGTTCCTCTGTCCCTCTTTTCTATGCTAATTTTGATCTGTTCTACAGATTCATATTGTTGGTATGTCTGTGCATATAACAGAGCTCCACGGCAATAAAACTTTGCATTAATGTGTCTGTACACTATAATAAATGTCTTTAGAGATTGATCTGTGTGAATAAAATATATTATTCTTGTACTAAATTACAGTTTAGTTGCATAAATTATTAATAAGTCACACAAAACCTCACAGAACAACCCCGCCCATGGCCACACTCCCACTCACACCCCTAAATGTCCAACAGTATCTATAGCGTTAGGAATTCACACTTGTATTCCTTACACTAAGGTGTTCCTTTATGTTGTCTCTTCAATACCAAAATCAAGTTTAAATTTTTTTATTTTTTTTTGTAAATCAATATTTATTTTTTTTTTTTAAGTATGAAATAAAAAGATAGTGTGGGAAGTGCAAGTCCCTAATAATACCTTGAAAATACAAGGGAATACACTATGGAGTTACAGTATAGTGATTTTCCATTAGGCAGTAATTAGATAGGTGCAGTATTTGTCACATCTGTGGCCTCTCCCATGGTTGTAACGGAAGCAGTCTCCAGCATTCCAACGAGAGAGACAACAACTGATAGACTAAATCTAAAATGAGGCGAACAACCAATACACTAAACCCTTTATAATATACAACTATGGGCTTTCCTCACCAACTAAACCCTAGGTACTGCCACTATATTCAGCTACTCTTATGGAGGTATTCCTTCCGAGTCTTACCATCAGTGGAAGTGTAGGTGCATCGCCCAAATGAGGGAGAGTATTAGTAGCCCACATAAGTATTCTGTTGTCAAATATAATCAATGCGGAAAAAAAAAAGATTGTTGAAGTATAAATCTACAGGTAACATGTAATAGTGTATAAATAAGCATAAAGAGTTGGGGGTAGAATAGCAGGACTTTCCAGTGAGCGCAGGCGTAGTCATCCCTCATTTTTCTGCCAGAAACCACTAGTAACTGAAAGAATTAATGCAATGTTGCTGAAAATGTAAGCTTACCCCTTGCTTTCAAACAGGACAAGAAGTTTAAATGAGTGATACCATTCCTACAACAAGGGAGTAAGGAATAGTGAATGGACTCTACCATTTCACTAATAGCATTACATTAGCATTCCAGAGATTGATAAAGATTGCTGTAGCAGTTTTAAATGGCTTTATTTTAAAAATATATGATTTAACTGTATTTACTGTATGTGGGCATTATGCTCAAATGCAGAAATTTCTTTTACATTCTGTTGCCATTTTCAGTAAGCTGTTGTAACTGCTAGTAATGCCTTCAGGTTCCTTACATATACAAGCAAGTTATTTGGCAATTTTTATCTGCTTTCTCACACCTTTTGTATGTGAAAAAAAAAATGTTCTTGTTGTTATACTAACATTTCAGACTGTGTGAAATATCACAAGAAAAAGGACACTGTATATTGTCAAAAGCTTTTCATATCCCAAATAATTTTGCAAATAAGTGAAAAATATAAATTGTGTATGTTTGTCTGCAAGGCAATCCATACACAAAATTTCTGTGTTAGGGTATGTTTATAGGTTAGCAATTTGTATATTATATGCATCCTTTGCTCCAAATAAATATTATGTTAATATGTACGCAATCCAAAAGAGCTCGGTAGTACAAGGGTTTCAGTAGAAATCATTTTCGTAACATAACGTGGGTATAGTTTGATTTTAAATTCTTATTTGCTGCAGTGCTCAGAAAACTTTAATACATACCCTTTTCTGCACACCATGTCATTCATTAAGATATTGTATTAATGGTGATATTTTTTCTGAAATAATTCAAGCAACATTATAGTGTATTCCTGACACTATAGTGTTAAAGCCCCATGTAAGGTGGCCGGCCCCCATTACTCCTTTTAACCCCTTAAGGACACATGACATGTGTGACATGTCATGATTCCCTTTTATTCCAGAAGTTTAGTCCTTAAGGGGTTAAAAAGAATGAAAACTCAGCTTTATCCCAGTGTCACGCAGGTCTGCCGCCGCCTCGCCTCCTTGGCTGAAATAATCAGAATGGACAATCTCAACCAATCCAGTGCTTTCCCATAGGAAAGCAGTGGAAGGCTATTGTGCATGCATGCCAAAACGCGGCACAGCAATCAATCAGCATCTCCTCATAGAAGACTATGCAGGACTGTGGATGTGACTGCAGAGGTATGGATGTTACATTGTCATCCAACAAATTCACTGTACTGTGCCGGTGCTCTCTAAACATACTAACATGAAGGCATGCACTTTACACACCTCAGAAATACTATTCTTCCAACTACCAGCATTATATGTGCAGTATAAATAGTGTCAGTAAATACCCTTGTGGAGACGCTGAGCGACTAAGTAACTGCCACTAGAGGTGTCCCTAGGTAAAAAGGCAGTGATTACATTAAAGTGCCTTCAGGGACTGGCTATACAGTTACACACCAGAACAATTACGTTAAGCTGTAGTTGTTCCGGTTACTACAGTGTCCCTTTAAAATGTCGCACAAGCTTGTGTTGCTGGTATACCTATTATGACCTCCACCTCCCACTTCTCTAACATTTGATTTATCAATTTAAAAAAAAATGCAATTTCTAATATGAAAAGGTTGATAAACCATAATAAGACAGCATGACTTCCTCTTTCTAGGAGCATGCCAGGGATCCCACAAGGGAATTACTGCAGAATATCAAAACCATGAATCACGGAATAAAAAGTTTCTATTTGTTATGGAGACCGGATATATATTATCTCTTTTGGAGTTTATCTTTCCATGGATAGTTATGGAAATCATCAACTTAAACTGACAATTCTTGTATATTTATCATATAGATTAATGTCCACATGTAATATGTATATACATACACATAAGTACATATTATGTGCAGCAGAAACAGATAATTGTTTTATGTTGCTCTTGGACACATACATACAACTCACAAATACAAATCAAAATAGAACACAAAGCAAGTACTGACAGGGCATTGTAGCAAACTGAAATTCGAACGGCAATAGTTAAGCAAAAATCATTCATCTGGAAAATTCTCTTCATCGGGTTTAGTGTCAATTTGTTAATTCAGATTTTAATTTGCTACAAATTGAAGTTTAGTGAATGACCTGGTGTATAAATACTACAGGAGTTAACTGTTATTGTATGTAAATTAAAATAAACTAATGAAAAAAAAATATTAGCACAAACTGTAGCTAAAATTACTTTAGTGTCCCTGTGTCACAGTTCTTGCCGTGACATCCAGACGTGGTTGCACCAGAAATGCTCAACGAGGGATTTAAACCGGAGGCCTTATGCATCCCAAGCCTGCATTCCTGCCTCTAAGCCAGTTCATGTTTCTGCCTATGTCCTATCCTGCCTTGTCTGCAGCACTAAGGGGCTGGACTTCACCAGTAGCTGCTCCTATCAATCAGCCCACCTGAAGCAGATGCCTAATTAGAGAGGTATAAGACACTGCCTCTCCCTGAGGGCAGTGCCAGTTCATTGACTCTGGTTCTGCTGTCTGGTTCCTGTTTTTGTGTATCCAGATCGTTTTGCTCCTGACCTTGGCTTATTCTCATTTTGTATCCTAACTTCTGGCATCCTCTGACCTTGGCGTTCTTACCGTGTATCCTGACTTCTGGCACCCTCTGACTTTGGCTTACCCTTGACGATTCTCCTGTTTGTGTCCTTACCTGTACCGCGTCTTGGAGCAATATCCTGCACATCCCCCATGCACCGACTCACAGACCAGGTGAATTCTTACCTGACCACCTTGGACTGTGTTTAATTGCAAGGGTGAGCATAAATCTCTCCCTACCAGATTCCCAACTAAGTTAATCCGTGACACCCTGTACCTAATAAGCCAGTCACCCTTATTTTTTTTTTTTTATTTTTTTTTACTTACCGTATAAACTAGAGTATAAGCCAAGGCCCCTAATTTTACCACAAAAAACTGGGAAAACTTATTGACTCGAGTATAAGCCTAGGGTGGGAAATGCAGCAGCTACTGGTAAATTTCTAAATAAAATTAGATCCCAATACAATTACATTAATTGAATATTTATTTACAGTGTGTGTATATAATGAATGCAGAGTGTGTGTTTGTGTGTGTATATAATGAATGCAGAGTGTGTGTGTGTGTGTATATAATGAATGCAGTGTGTGTGTGTATATAATGAATGCAATGTGTGTATATAATGAATGCAGTGTGTGTATATAATGAATGCAGTGTGTATATAATGTAGTGTGTGTGTTTGTGAAGTGTGTGTAAACTGGGTAAGGGGAGGGCATTTTTATTTTAATTTTTTTATTTTAATATTATATTTTAATGATATTATTTTATTATTATATTATTTGACTATTATATTATTTTAATATTATTTTATTATATTATTATTATATTTTAATATTTGCATTATTTAAAAAAAAAAAAACATTTTTGTCCCCCCTCCCTGGCCAGGCAACAAGCAGGGAGGGGGGGACAAAAACAATTTTTATTTTTTTATTTTAATATTATATTATTTTAATGATATTTTATTATTATATTATTATTTGATTATATTATTTGAATATTATATTATTTTAATAATATTATTTTATTATATTATTTTAATATTTGCATTATTTAAAAAAATAAAATAAAATTTGTCCCCCTTTCCTGGCCAGGCAACAAGCAGAGACAAAAAAACATTTAAAAAAAAATAATGCAAATATTAAAATAACAATAATATAATAAAATAATATTATTAAAATATAATCTTAAAATAATAATAAAATAATATAATATTAAAATAATATAATAAAATTAAAATAATATAATATTAAAATAATAATATAATAATAAAATATTATTACAATAAAATAATATTAAAATAATAATACTGAATCCCTGGTGGTCCAGTGGTATTGGCTGTTCAGTGGGGGGGCTGGCAGTGAGCTGTTGCTTACCTTCCTGCAGCTCCTGTCAGCTCCCTTCTCCTCCGTGCAGCTCCTCTATCAGCTCCGTTCTGCTCACAGTGTAAGTCTTGCGAGACTTACACTGTAAGCAGAACGGAGCTGACTGAGGACGGAACGGAGCTGCACGGAGGAGAAGGGAGCTGACAGGAGCTTGTAATGAGCTCGGCGGTCCTGGTCTGTATTATGGCAATGTAAGTTGCCATAATACAGACATTGACTCGAGTATAAGCCGAGTGGGTGGTTTTCAGCACAAAAAATGTGCTGCAAAAAACTCTGCTTATACTCGATACGGTACCTTTTTCCAGCACTGATTGTCACACAGCATTGCTTGCCTCTCTTCCTCTTGCAACATCATGGACAAGGCATGGACTTCTCTGTAGTCGGTCCAATTCAATGCTCTTCCTAGGGGAGCACTGGGAACATGATGCACATACGAGACGAATGCAGTGTTTGCCTCCACGCTTCCCTGTAGGATAGTTTTGAATCAGGCCCGGACTGGCCATCGGGCACATTGGGCATATGCCCGGTGGGCCGCGGTGGCCATGGGCCGAGGCCCGCAGGGTAGTCACAGGATCTCTCCTGCCGGTCTTTTCAGGGCCAGCGCTATCCGAGCGCCAGCCCTGCAGTAGTCCACGGGGAGAGAGGGAGGGAGACAGCCAGGAGAGGAACCCGACGGAGCTCTAACTCAACCGGGTTCCTCTCGCGAGATTCGGAGTGTTGCCATGGCAACGCTACAGGTCTCGCGAGAGTGAACTCTAGCCCCACAGGCTAGAGTTCACTTACCACAAGGACCACCAGGGATGGATGGCCGCAGCAGCAGCATGATTCCTCCCTCCCAGTCTACAGGTAAGCAGGGAGGGGGGATATAGTCACTCAAGTCACAGCAGCCTCACTTACTCACAGACACCCTGTACCCCTGACACTCACATCGCCCTCACTCACACACTCACCCACTGCACCCCTGTCACTCACAGCACACACAAACATACACTGCACCCCTGACACTCACAGCACCCTCACTCACACACCCTGCACCCCTGACACAGCACACACACACGCACGCACTGCACCCCTGACACTCACAGCACCCTGCACCCCTGACACTCACACACCCTGCACCCCTAACACTCACAGCACCCTCACACACACCCTGCACCCCTAACACTCACAGCACCCTCACACACACAAACACACTGCACCCCTGACACTCACAACACACACACACACTGCACCCGACACTCACAGCACCCTCACTCACACAAACACTGCACTCCTGACACTCACAGCAAACACAAACACACACACTGCACCCGACACTCACAGCACCCTCACACACACCCTGCACCCCTAACACTCACAGCACCCTCACAGCACACACACACTGCACCCGACACTCACAGCACACACACACTGCACCCCTGACACTCACATTACCCTCACACACACACACTGCACCCCTAACACTCACAGTACCCTCATTCACACAAACACTGCACCCCTGACACTCACAGCACACAAACACACACACTGCACCCCTGACACTCAAAGCACCCTCACTCACCCACTCACACACTGCACCCCTAACACTCACAGCACCCTCACTCACACAAACACACTGCACCCCTGACACTCTCGGCACACACATACTGCACCCCTGACACTCACAGCACACACACACTGCACCCCTGACACTCACAGCACACACACACTGCACCCCTGACACTCACAGCACACACACACACTCTGCACCACGGACACTCACAGCGCTCTCACTAGCATACACATACACACACTGCAGCCCTGACACTCACAGCACCCTCACACACACTGCACCCGACACTCACAGCGCCCTCACTAGCACACACACATACACACACACACACACACACAGTGCACCCCTGACACTCACAGAACCCTCACACACCCACTCACACACTGCACCCCTGACACTCACAGCACCCTCACTCACACAGCACCCTCACACACACACACTGCACCCCTGACACTCACATCTTCCTCACATACACACACTGCACCCTCACACACAGCTTCCTCACATGCACATAGCACCCTCACGCAAACACAGCACCCACTCACACACAGCACACACATACTGCACCCATCACACACACAGCACCCTTACCCACATAGCACCTTCACGCAAACAGCACCCATCACACACACACACACACACACACAGCACAATATGCTTTCCTAGCATTTTTGTCTCCTGGTATCCCAACTATGGAGACACAGTGCAAGCATGTTATTAAATTTGCTTGCACTGTGCAGAACAAATACAGGGTCTTTTTCTCATGCCAGAGCTCTTCAGCAGAGCTCTGCGCATGGCCTACCCTGGAAGAGCATTGAACCAACATGCTCAATTTGTGATGGTGCGTGCTTGTCATTGGTGATGACAAAACACACCCTATCTGGCCCTGCCACCTTTTTAGTGGACCGCTGTAATTAAAAAATGCCCTGGCCAAATTTTCTTCCCAATCCGGCCCTGCTTTGAATCATTGATTTTCTACGGGGGCTACAGACACGTGACAGAGTTTTAAATGGTCGCTGCAGCAGGAAGCATCTTGTTTTACATTGCAAGGTTAAACCTAGAGGACCAGATCACCTAGACCACGCCATTGTGATGAAGAGGTCTGGGTGATTTTAGTGATCCTTTCATTATTTGGTTGTGTGAGCCTCTTTAAACTCGCAGGGTACTGACACATATAATGCTGGTAGTTGGAAGAATACTATTTCTGAGGAATGTGAAGTGCATGCCTTGATCAGTCTAATCTCATGTTTTTTGGGGGGTTCTGGGAGAGAAGTCCAAGGCTTTTTCAGCCTTGATATAGCAACTTGGAAGAAACACATGATGTATCCAAGGGTTTGACTAAAGAGAACACTCGACTGAAAACATTTATTGAACACGTCAGACTCTGTCTTACTGAATTCAGGAGATAACATCAAAAGCTAAAGGAGAATAGAGCAGTTGTTTGCCTAAAACCCAGCTATCTCGTGAAATAATGACAGTGGTTATTCCAACTAGCTCCCAACACCAAGAAAGTCTTGTAGGCTGAATGGTCAATGTCATTTAGCAACTATTGGTTCCAGTTGAATATTATGTACTTTGCTTTTGCTACTAAATGTATATAATAAAGTTACTAGGCATACTGATACCACATTTACAAACCTAGACTATCCACTTACAGAACTGAGTCATAACTCAGTCAACTGTATAGAGTGCCCATGCTACTGCAGCTCTGCAATTTGTCAAAATCTGAATTCTCGTCATTTAACCCCTTAAGGACACATGACATGTGTGACATGTCATGATTCCCTTTTATTCCTGAAGTTTGGTCCTTAATGGGTTAATGCAGTGGTTAGGTAAAACAAACAAACATACAGGCACACTTCCACAATCTACTTGGTTAATTAGTCTGTAGTATATCTGAGAAAATACAGTGTTTACATTGAAAGCTAGGAACACCTCCAGTTGCAGTCACTCAGAATGCTACCAGAGGGACTTCCAAGTTGATTGAGGCATAAAACTCCTCAATCCACTCAGATCTGCTGTCAGCAGAGCACAGGGCAGCATTGTGTCTCCTCCCTCGGCTAGATGGGGGTTTAAACACCATAGGGTCAGGAATACATGTTTGTGTTCCTGACCCTATAGTGATCCTTTAATTCTTGCAATAAATATTGACTTCATAACATTAAAGATCAGGAATCTGCATCTTCCTTTCGTTGCTGTCTAGTATAAAATGTGTTTTGGCTGCCGATACCTGCATGTTTACCTCCACACCTCCCCTCCCACTATGTTCGATTATTTTCCTCTCCATCCACAATTGTAAGCCTTTAGCTATTAAAACTATTGACAGAGACCACTGCAACCTATTTTTTTTTATTCTTTATTTTTGTTGTGATGGTACTGCCACAATAGCAGTAGTATGGTATGAGAAAAGACTGCACAAAATTTTATAATAAACATGCTTGTTATAGACTTTGCACATTTTATACGAGAAAAAGAGAGCAAGATAAGGGCCATGTCTGCAGATGATAGTCGCTAGTTGGTTAGTCTGAGACACGTACTGTTATTATGATTACAGGTACCACCTAAGAACGAAAGTTATACGAACAAGAGTAAGCAGTGTGTTTGTAGAATGTAGCATAGTTTGTATAATGGAGTATAGGTAACAGGGTAGTGACATGTCTATTCAGGTCTGCCCAGCTAATAAGTAGGATACATGCAAGGTGCATACATATGCAAGTGAGTTGTGTAGCTAGGAGACATATCTGACTCAGTAATACATTGGTAAAAGTTAGGACTGACATAGGCTAGATTGTCACTGACCTGCCGTATTATACCATTAACTACAGAAACATAAATATTGAAACCTGCAGAGCACTACCCACAACAGCAGCTTAATCATCTAGTTTTGCACTGTATGCTGAAAGGCAGTGCTATCAAAACATTTGTAATTAGTGTTCAGCAGATGGGTGATGCACCGTAGAAATAAAAAAAAAAATCATGATAAAAGGAGATTGGGAATACAGTACATCAACTTAAATCAACTTGGAGGTAATGGGAGGCCTGAAGCTCCCAATGGCTGCTTGTTGGCATCCACAGATCAAAAGAGTTGTGGACTGAATTCAGACATGGGTCATCCATAGACGCAGTCAGCCTATTCCCACTTCTGGGAATCTTGACTGTATCATGGGGAGGTTGTTGAGTGTATGCTAGTGATGGTTAATACTAGTAGGTCGCAGCCTGTGTTTCTAGTGGTTAAGTTTACACTTCGTGAAGGTCAGTTAGCGGGGAGCAACATTTTATAAGATTTGGTATAACAACTTGAACTTAAATTAAAGAAAATCGGGAGAAAGAGATACCCCTGTGTAAGGCAATGAGTAGTAAAAAAGTGCTCAATTCTATGGTATAGGAGATGTAAATATGAACACATTTGGGCTAAGTGTCATTGGGTCAGTATCTGTATCTTGAGCGAGCGCCGGTTGTAGTGCCCGGCACTAGAGTTAGGCCTACTGGCATGTGTTATCTTGTGATAGCGCTCGTTCGTTCAAGACATGGATATTGCCCCCCCGTAATCCCCAGAGTAGTAGGTGTGTCCCAGGGGTTGCTGAGGCCTAGTGTGTGTAGATGCGTGGAGTGGGTCTGTACACAGCTATGGGTCTGCGGAGGTATTTGTGATGGGCCTTTAAGTCTGGGTGATGTAATGCCGAGGCCTGTCTTTGCTATAAGTGTCGCTGGGTTGGCTCAGCGATGAAGGTGGAACTACAGGTATATGCGGATTCAAGGTGCTAGTTATTAAACTGTTGGCGGCTATTACCGCCGTCTGGCCGTGGTTGTGAAGGCCCTCGCGATAAGGACAGTGAGGTGTAAAGTTATTCGGGCCTAGCGGTTGTCACCGTTACGGTGTGCTAGGGGTATCTCTGGGGTGGGTTAATTGCGCAGTGTGGGGGGTTCCATATATCAATTAAACAACTTATGTGATGCAATGTTGTTCCCACTTAGATAACAGTTGTGTTGTCGCCAGTCTCTGCTCAGGTTGTGACTGCTATGTACAGGGCTTTGATGTAATCTGTGAATTCAGTAAGACAGAGCCTGACATGTGTTTAATAAATATTTTCAGTCAAGTGTTCTCTTTAGTCAAACCCTTGGATACAGCACATGTTTCTTCCAAGTTGCTATATCAAGGCTGAAAAAGCCTCGGATTCCTCTCCCAGACCCCCCTCAGCCCCCACCCCAATAAATTGTAGATTAAAATAAGTAAGTTGTGTGGAGAATTTTTACACTTGGCTATTTTGGCCTAAAACATGAAATTCACTTGCTAGTTCCAAACAGTTCATAATATAGTGAATACACTGGGAAGATTCTGTTGGTTATAATATATTGCAGCAACCCATGTTCATTTTATGGAGTGGTTATGCAATCTGTGGGCCGTAGACAAGCCCGTACATGTTTTTCACAGGACATCCCTGTAATAAATTACATAACACAGAGTAAATCTATTGAAGGCATTACATAAAGATGTGTTTTCCCCAAATTTATACAGATCATTTACAAACAGATTGTGTATTACGTGTTTGATAAAGGTCAAATGTGTATTTCTCATCCACTAAGCTATCAAAATAAGATTTACAGGGCCTGATGTAGCCTTGACACAGATTGGAACAATGTCATTTCAACATATTCTTTAATTGCATTTCGATTCCCAAATAACATAATTTTTAAATGATTGACTGGCTATTCATTTTTACACACATGACAGACCTATAATTGATATTGAAAAGGGTAATGTGAACTGTAGTAAAAGTGTCAGATCTAGAACAGATATCTTGCTTTTGGCATCGTCTGACAACGAAATATGGAGTGACATTTAAATTGGACCAAATTTATGATAGTTATCTGATGGAAATCTTGTTTTATGAGGATGGCAAGTAATCAAAGCTATAATATAGTTTTTAACGTGATACTTGACTTTAACACCATGTGTGGTAGAGGAGTTGACTCTAAATTTATGAGCTCAATACACACAAAAAAAAAAAAAAAAATTTTTTTTTAAATGAAAATAAAATGATAAGATGGGACTGTCCTCATTGCAAACAAAATATAAATATTAGTCATCATTTTGATCATCATACACTTAGCACAACTAGGATTTGTTTTTCCATTATCTTTTAATAGGACATGATGTATACCAACAGGATCATTCATGTGTTGGCTATTTACGTTATTAATTAGGTTTTGGCCTCATTAAAATGCAGTTTTTTTGCATTCTCAAATCTTTCTAGTTTTTTATTTTTTGGGAGGGGGTGGGGGGGTTGCGGAATGCTGCACTATAAACCTGTCTCATTAGAAACATCCCCTAAAAGACTTCTTAACCCCTTAAGGACGCATGATGGATATATTCCGTCATGATTCCATTTTATTTCTGAAGTTGTGTCCTTAAGGAGTTAATCATTATTACTATTATTGGCATTTATATAGCACCAACGTATTCCGCAGCGCTTTACAATATATATTTTTTTAATTAATATTTTATTACGTTATTGTACGCTGTGTATAACTAAATCATTATACAATAGTTAATACAATGCTAAACAAAAATCTGCACACCAGTCAAGCCATAAGACTTGCTTTTCCCACAGAAATCCCAAATCAGCAGTGATGTTACAACCGCAAAGGATTCTGGGTGGGCATATGCAAATTAGTTTAACAAAGAATCACATTTTTGGCTCATTCCATTTTAAACATGGATTCCTTTTAATTTGTGTTTGCAGTATACAACTGCTTGGAACACAATTTAGGATAAGATGCAAAACCAGTGAACCACTCATGGACAGCTGTTTCGTTGTTAATGCAACTCTTCAGCATGAGGTTGGTTACTGGTTTGCTTAGTGAGGCTTGGTAGTGCTTGCAAGCAAAATCCAACTGGTTTTGCATCTTATCCTAAATTGTGTTCCAAGCAGTTGTATACTGCAAACACAAATTAAAAGGAATCCATGTTTAAAATGGAATGAGGCAAAAATGTGATTCTTTGTTAAACTAATTTGCATATGCCCACCCAGAATCCTTTGCGGTTGTAACATCACTGCTGATTTGGGATTTCTGTGGGAAAAGCAAGTCTTATGGCTTGACTGGTGTGCAGATTTTTGTTTAGCATTGTATTAACTATCCACATACTTCAGGTGGAAGGGGTTTTCAATCACAATTTTTCCCCACCATAACCTATTTGAATTTTGCTTCCCAAGCACTACCAAGCCTCACTAAGCAAACCAGTAACCAACCTCATGCTGAAGAGTTGCATTAACAACGAAACAGCTGTCCATGAGTGGTTCACTGGTTTTGCATCTTATCCTAAATTGTGTTCCAAGCAGTTGTATACTGCAAACACAAATTAAAAGGAATCCATGTTTAAAATGGAATGAGGCAAAAATGTGATTCTTTGTTAAACTAATTTGCATATGCCCACCCAGAATCCTTTGCGGTTGTAACATCACTGCTGATTTGGGATTTCTGTGGGAAAAGCAAGTCTTATGGCTTGACTGGTGTGCAGATTTTTGTTTAGCATTGTATTAACTATCCACATACTTCAGGTGGAAGGGGTTTTCAATCACAATTTTTCCCCACCATAACCTATTTGAATTTTGCTTCATTATACAATGGTAGATAACATAAAATATGGGGTTTGTGCTTAGTACAACATAACATGGCAATAGTCATCTCGCACTGAAGGTGTGCAGCTGCATGTATAGAACATTGAATAACTATGGTGCAAGCTAGCATGACACCTCCAAGGGAAAGATCTAAGGACCAGGATACCAAAATAAATACAAGATAACTGAGAAACATCTAAGGTTTCTGTATGGCTGGAGGTTTTAATTGTGGTTTGGAACTTCGGTTGGGGATTATCGCCAGAAGGTTGCACCCCCAGACAGTCTCGGCAGTCTTTGTATGGTGAAGTTCCCCGACCCGCCATTTTGCTGTAGCTTGGTAGTAGGCTTTGGTTGTAATGGGGTCTGCAGACTCAGATCCCTTTAGAATGCCTCTGGTTCATCGGATGTCAAGGTATGGAACTCTTTTCCATGTGTGACCACAAGGGACCCTTACAATCCCCATCTGTATTTAATGGAACAGTCTGGTGCCAATTTCCTTTTTTCCACCAGGACAGAGAAGGGGATGTCGCTGTATACAGCCATCAAAGGATATAAGTCCCTTAGCTCTGGAGTCGTTTCGTATAGAATTCCTCACTGCTACATCCCGTGTTATGGCAATGGTGTCTCTGGGGGCTCCTGGCGCCGCAGCTGACTTGCACACTCGAAATGCTGACATGATCTGTGGGTGGTCTGTGCTTCCTCTGATACCCATAGTGGCAACCATGCTCTGGGTCAATTGCGGTAACCTCTCACCTCAGACCGTTTCGGGGATCCCTCTGAGGCATATGTTGCACGTTTCCAGCATGTTTACTGCTCGACTAACCCGCTGTACTTGCGAGGAAAGGCTTCAATTTGCGAATTGGCAGCCCGCAGTTGTCCGTCTCTGGCAGCCTCCTGCTCCTCTACCACTCGCACGTTCTGGTGGACTACCCTCATCTCAGCCTGAACTTTCTGTAGATCCAACTTCCAGACCTGCTGTAGGTCTGTGAGGCGTTTTTTGATGTCTCCCTTCGTGGATGGGGACGAGTTCACATCTGAGTCAGATGCTTGGTAGACACCTACAGATCGTGGTGAGGTAAGAGATTCTCCCTCCTGAAGTTCATCAGATGTCTCTGATTCACTTTGGGCCTCAGGCGCCATCTTTGGAGGCGTCCGCGGTGTCGGCCCTTTTAAAGGATAGCCTAATATCTTGCAGACGGGGAGTTTCTGGGTGATGGTGTCTCTTATTTTTGCGCCCCACTGTGTCTTCTGGTAGGGGGTAATAATGTCTCGGGCTAAAGAATCATTTTTCTGTGGCTAAAATCTGTTTCTTATAGTCTGGATCAGCGCTTTACAATATTATGAATACACAGCACTGAGTGAGCTGAACTAATGGAAGCCAACACTATTCTAAACAAGCATTTAAAGGAATATGCTCCAATGCCTTTGAATTGCAGAGTAGCAGTTGTGCCATCATGGGACTACGCACAACCAAGAAAATTATGCTGATAAATGCATATGTAACCTCAAATGAAAAATCCAATCATATTAAAAGACAAAGTTTGCGGTAATAAACCAATTTTCATGCAGGCTGTCTGTGTAAAGAGATTTTGGTGGCTTCATTTCAAATTGTATGCTTCATGAAATTAAAATCCCTCTACTCAACCGGTACATCATGCTTTGGCAGCTTTGTGGGAAATTCCACAACCTCATTGCAGCGGGACTGCTGCCTGTTCGTGAATTGCTATATGTTATTTTCCGTGTTTACCTGGTGTTGTTATATTCCTATATTTTACCTGCTCCCCGTTTGGGAGAGCCAATACGACCGAGTTCCATTCGCCTCCCGAACGGGGACCACCACAAAACCTCATTTAGAATGTTGTCTTAGAACGTTCACAACTCGTAACGAGGTGGATTGCTTCCCACCTTGTTCGGTTTCTGAAAGAGGACCTCGCCAGTGCCCCTTGGAATGTTCACACCAATCAATTAGAATGTTGACAACTTGCAACATAAGTGTGAATCCGCAAGGGAAGTAATAAATGAGTGCTTCGCAGGGGGAGCATTCGTGTCCCGAAAGGAGACGCTTCCCTTGCTTGGTTTCACCCAGGGACCCCGCGTACTGAGGCAGCTTGTGGCAGTTGCCATTCTGGGGGGCCCTGAGATTGGCAGGGACACTCTTTGGGGACAATTGTGGTTTGGCGGGCTTTTCTGTGACTGGGTGTCCAAGAGGTGGGAAGCTTTCCCGCGCTGGGGCTCCCAGGCACAGAGGCTCATGGAATAAAGACCTCCTGTCCCCGGAGTCAGGAAACACTGAGAATGGGTGGCGGAAAAAAGGGACAAAGGGACTGGAGTTCCTATCACACGCGCAGACCCCTGGGAGGGGGCATGGATAGGCGGGAAGAGGGGACAAAGAGGTTCCGGTTCTGTTATGTGACCCCGGGAGGGGGAGGACCTTGGGAGGGGACATTGTCATTTTGTGTGATCCACATTTTGCATGGGGAAAGAATAAATCCGATCTCCCACAGGCCAGACACTACCTGCTCGCAGTGCCAGTGGAGCGTCTGGCCTGCTTGCAGAGAATAGCAGGGCTGGATGTGGAGGACGGGTGGCTCATCTTAAGGTAGGGGAAGAGGGATTTGGGGGAAGTTCCTGTGTAATGTGTTAAATTGGGAAGGGGGACAGTATTAATTTGAGGGAGGAATGGGGCATTGAATTAATTTGAGGGAGGGAGCATGCAGTGTATTAAATTGGGGGAGGGAGTGGGTAGTGTATTAGAGTGGTGGGAGAGGGGCAGTGTGCTAAATTGGGGGGATAGCAGTGTATTAGTTTGGGGGGGAGGGCAGTGTATTAAATTGGGGGAGGGAGGAGACAGTATTAAATTGGGGGAAGGAGGGGCAGTGTATTAGATTAAGGGGCAGTGTATTAGATTGGGTGGAGGGGGTAGTGTATTGTATTTGTGGGCAGTGTATTAAATTGGGTCTGCATGCAGCCGCTGCACGCTCCCCATAGAGATGGGGATTAGCCGCGCAGCTTTTTGCCACACATGCACAATAGCCTACCAATGCTTTCCTAGGGGAAACCTACAGCCCATATAAACTTAATCCTTGTTTATTTGGCATGTGTTAGCATTTGAGTTTGACATGCTTGCTGTAAAGTAATACTTCCTAAAATTATTTTTTAACCTTTGTCCCTCTAAGTTAAGACTATGTCTTCTTGATATGGTAGATAGAAAGTTGTACCACTTCTATATAACACTCTCGATAAAATGTTTGATGCAAAAACTCCTACATCAATAGATCACTATTATTTAGTCTAGAATAATCAAAAAATTGACTACTTCTAGAGTGGCAGCTAGTATCAAGGAGGAGTACATTGTGTACAGTCTACACAGACAATTAGACTGAACATCTCTCGGTACAGCTACAGACAGCAAATGTTATCATGTATCATTAATACACTTAAAGTAATTAAATTATTGCTGATACATCATTAAGGAGATGTTGAAATATTTGATCAATAACGTTTGGAACTGATCAGCAGTAGCAATAAACCTATAAAGTCTCATATCATTTTAACAGAAGTCAGCATAAAATACCAGAGTCAGATTTAAGCTATATCTGTACATTTCTTATTGATCAGAGACTTTCAGCATTTTGCAAAATAATATGCTTTTGTTTATATAAATATACATATGGCTGAAGGGGACATATCTCCACATCACCAATACTCAATGAAGTGTAATATACAGACACCAAATGAGAACCAGGTTGGTGATAATGTACACTTTTTCAGAACTAAAATTCCATTACATTATGCTAAACAGAAAATCAGGAAAAGATTCACAGAGAAAATTCTTTGAGTATTCATATACAATTATATGGGGTTTTTTTGTATTTATGAAGAGGATCAGATTTCACAGAGAGTGAATGATGTTGAGTAGGTGTCGGTAGGATAAGGAGATGCTGATTTGCAATTAGAATGGACAATCTGATTACCCCACTATGTGGACGGTAATGATGCAGAAGATGAATTTCTCCCTCTTCTATTAACATTCTGTCTCATATTCACAGTTCACCCAAAATGGTGTAATAAAATATCAGGACGCTCCAAGTTCATTAACCATGTAAGCACTTTGCATAGCTTATGATTCAAGGTGTTCCCATTCAAGGGATCCATCCAATTCATAACAGCAGCAGCTAATTTGCCTCAAACTCTGGCCCCCCAGATGTTGCTGAACTACAACTCCCATGATTCTTTGAATTACATAGATAGCCAGAGAATCATGGGAGTTGTAGTTCAGCAACATCTGGGGGGGGACGGAGTTTGAGGACCCCTGCTGTAGTCTGTCCAGGTTTTTGGCCCCTGGATAGTAGTTAAAGTAAGATACCTAATAAATATTTTTACTACTGCAACCTGCTGTTCTAACTTTACAAACCAAACCTGTGTCAAGAGCATATATGGTTTGCAGTATCTAGCTATTATTTGTACCTTCTGACTATTGTATAAATGTAGACACGTGATAACACGACAGCATGAGTCTCAACTAGGATAACTGGAATCATTCCTAGAATTCCCCTTAGAAAGGAGAAAAAGATGAATGGTTGCTGAGATGTTTCATAAATCTTTAATACGTTATTGCTTCTGTCACTGCTTGAGGCAGCAGGGAGGCAGAAAGTATACAGTGCTCTCTGGTTAACATCTACTATGACAAGCCAGGAAAGTGGTATTTTATAATGTCTGGCAACAAAAGAAAAGTGATCTCAAAAATGAAGCAGAGATACGTGGTAATCTGTGGTGTTTCTTATTCAAACAGACATGACATAGATGCGGAAGAAAAAAATTTCTTATCCAGAGTCTAGACTTTTTATCTGTAAAATGAATATACTGATTTATAAATCTAAGTAGCAAAAATAAATATTATAAATATATATATATATGAATTATATGGTTTTACTTATCAGGACATAATAATCATCTTAAAAATACTTGGGTATGATGTTAGACCCCAATCTATCTTTTGGCCTGCACACAGAAAAGCTTGCATCTAAACTTTATCCAAAATTAGCTGCTCTGTACAGAAACAAATCCTGCCTAAGCCCTACAGTAAAGGAAAAGATTGTACAGCAAATGCTGATGCCAATCATTGATTATGGGGGTGTAGTATATGCATCTGCATTGCCATCCCACACATTGTATAACTCGTTCTGCCGATTTGTGCTACAATGTAATTACAGGACCATTGTGACATGCTAAAAGAACTAAACGTCTGTCGTTGGAATCCAGACGCACCCTTCATCTTTCCAGCCTTGTGTTTAAGAGCTTTTCTGGGAAACTCCCACCCTACCTGAACAAAATGCTTTCCCCAACTGTTCCCACTTCATATAACCTTCGATCCAGTACCAACACTTTATTTAGTCTACCTCAATACAAAAAGAAAACGGCCCGATCCTCCTTCTCCTACAGAGCACCGCAATTGTGGAACGACCTCCAGCACAATTTAAAATCTTCCCCAAGCCTAAAATCCTTTAAGAGATCCCTCTCTACATACCTCAAAACAGAATGCACCTGTCATGGTTGATTATATATTTCCTACCTGTTCTGTTACATTTTGTATTTATTGTGTATTAATATTGGTTTTGTATTTTATTGTACCCTAATGTAACAATGCAATGATTTGTGGACCCAGGGCACCAATTTAGAGGCTTCATATGGTCATTATCTAATGAATAGACTATAAGACCTGAAATTGATGTATGCAAGTCTTTTATCAGACTATGTAACTGTAACTATGAATTACAGTATTAACGTGGTAGAGAAATAACACACCAAAAGTCACAAAGAGAGTATCTTTGCTCTGTAGTCTATTCTAACACTCAAAATATTGTGACCTCCTTAGATGCTGTGTTACTCATACATAAAACATTGTTGTAGTTTTTCTTCCTGTGGACCATAGTGCATTTAGTTATACGCAATATTAAGAGGTGTTAGAAAAAAGGAAAACATACTAGGAAAAGAAGAACAAATCTGTTTTGTGAAGCGTGGGAATAAAGCTTTCACATATGAAATACATCAGTCTTTCCAACCACATTGTGGTTTTGTATATTTCCCTTGACCAAGTTTCTTTTCAGAACACAAAGGTTTGTGGAAATTGAAACTTTGAATCGGAAGAATTAGGATGACAAATCAGAAAAACACGTGGAATTTATGTCAGGAGAATGCACGTTCTACAGGGGAAAGTGGTGCACGCTGAGAGAAAATAGGTCAGATATAAAGCTGCATTTGAGAAGAAACATTAAAATGCATGGAAGCTATGTTTCATGCTATCACTGCAAATTGTATAAAGTCACAAAAATAGATTTGCAACATAACACCTATAAGATAAATAGTAACTATGTTTAAATCCCACTATAAAACTAGACCCCCCAAAAAAACAACACAGTAGAGGCCTATGGATTTTTAATGCTTTGGGTCATTTAACAAAGATGGCTGGCTGTAGCCTAGAATTTCTTACCTACTCTAATTGTGTGACAGAACGTCTTCATATTTAAAGGACCACTATAGGCACCCAGACCACTTCAGCTCAATGAAGTGGTCTGGGAGCCAGGTCCATCTAGTTTTAACCCTGCAGCTGTAAACATAGTTTCAAAGACACAGCTATGTTTACATGTTAATCCAGCCTCTAGTGGCTTTCTCATTGACAACCACTAGAGGCGCTTCCGCGCTGACGTCCATAGGAAAGCATTGATAAAAGCTTTCCTATGGACTGACTGAATGGGCGCGTGGTGTTTAACCCCTTAACCACTCTTGAGCCCAGCGGGAGTGGGACAGTGAGGGTTGGGGGTACCAGTTTGTTTTCCTGGCACTATAGTGGTCCTTTAAAGGAATATTACAGTCATCCGGACCACTTTATCTCAATGGAGTTGCCTGAGTGCAATGGTTCTGTCATTTTAACCCTGCAATGCAAAACATTGCCACTTTTTAAAAAGAAACACCAATGTTTACATTGCAGAATTAAATCCGTTTCTATAGGTGCTTCCTTTTCCAGGTTGAGTAAAACTTGGTCTGGGAATAAAACGCTGCCGATAGCATCATACAAATAGAGGAGTGTGACGTTTGGCCGCGCATGCCTACCTCCAATCCATTGATTCTCTATGAGAAGCAATGGGTTGGAGCAGAGTGTAGGTGGTGACAGCATGGATGCTGACATCAGAAGGGAATCTATAGTCCTGAAATGATTATTTTTGGGAGTATAGGTTCCCTTTAAAGGGACACTGTAGGCACCCAGAACACTTTAGCTAGTGGTCTGGGTGCAATGTCCCATCACCATTAATCCCGAGCATGTAATTATTGCAGCCACTAGAGGAACTTCCGGGCTTGAAGGTGACTTTTGGTCTGCTAAACGATGCTGGACATCCTCACGCTAGGCATGAGGACTTCCAGCATCACTGGAATTCACATAGGAAAGCACTGATTAATGCTTTCCCATGGTGAAATCCTAATGTGGCTGCGGCCATTGCCGCACAAAACAAGTTTGTTTTCCTGGCACTATAGTTTCCCTTTAATGTTAAAAACATAGTACTTGATTTAATTTAATTTAATTTAATCTGAAAGGATTTATTTCTGTTAAAAAATAATATATATATATATATATATATATATATCTTAAATGATTTACCAACAGAACCCTTAAAGTCTATAGGAATTTTTGCAGATAAATCATTTGAAATGTTTTGATTTTTTTTTCAACAAAATAGAATTATTTCTGATTAAATCGAGGCCAAAATTTAAAAAATCTAGACACAGATTAAATAAAGTACTAGTGAAATGGGAGTTGTGCTCTTCGAATCCTCCACACGGCATGCAGCAATGCTCTGCTGTGAAATCTAAAGAATATACCTAAGTTAGTGAATATGATGTCTCAACAATACTTGAACTGTGAAATGCTGAATCACAGCTTACATTTCTTCACACTTAAGACGAGTGCAGCGATCACTAGCACTTGCCAATCAAATACACCTTTAACTGTGACACGTTAATCAGAATTGTAGTTCATAAAATATCTGGGGTGCTGAGCTTAGCCATCACTGTGTTAGACCATGCTCTTTAAAGAAGAGCACCAAAAAAAGATAGAAAGAATAGTTTTTTGTTTTTTCTACTAAAAGCACAGAATTTCTACTCCCTCCACATGCAAAATACTGGATGAATACAGTTCTTTAAAACTTGTTACAAGTGTGTAATGCCCCATAGAACGGTCAGTCCTTACGCATATGCTTTCTTTATATGTTCTAGCTTAAACAGAGCAAGTATTGCACAATAATAATAATAATAATAATAATATTTCTGCAGGACACTACCCGTTATTCTACCTTCGGTGTTAAATCAATAGCTTGTATAAAGACAATTACAGTAGAAGATAAAATAAAGGGAAATATTCTCCAAATTCTTGAGGTCATGGCATAACCATAATAATAAAAAGAATTATATTAATATAAACAAATATTTATAGTTCCTTAGATCTCAAGTATATCCAGCAATATACATGTTACACAACTACACTGAAATCCATTATATTGTGTCAGTTAAAGCATCCTGCACCCTTGTATCCAAATTAAATTACACGAGTATGTAGTAGCTCAGTTATGTACAATTTTGACACCTAAAACCAAGTTGCATATTGACCAAATGTGCTCAATGTGTTACTATATATTAAAGCTTGTATACAATTAACACTTATAAACCTGGAGTATACAGGCTCAATAGTCCCCATAAAAATCATTACAGGAAACACATGAAACTATTGTAAATTGGTAATCTAGTACACACATTAAATAGAATCAGAAAAGACCAGCTCCAATCTTGTAAGCTTGTGTGCCTTTAATGTAGTGTTACGGTATTAGAAAGTCAACATGCAGAGTGTTCCCCAATAATGGAATAAACCAACTAATTACCAGTCCTTAGAGTGGCCTGGCTCTATGTGAATATACAAACAATGGTCAGAGACAAGCCAGAAATCGTGAGCACGAAAGACAAAAGTCGGGTCAAAGGTACCAGAGAGGAGAATATTCAAAATAAGTTCAAGTCAAAAATCAGGAAAAAAAACAGTAATATAATATAAGCGCAACCAACAAGGAACCACAATAGAGCATTGAACAGAACTCGGACAAACTATTTATAATGCTCTTGAAGTGGACATGATTGGGCATAATCAGCGTAAGAGCGTCAATCAGCATGTGTTGTGTCATAAAACAGAGTGGAGTCACAGCACCAGGTGTCTGGACTGCTGGTGGAAGTGGCCGAAGAATGAGTAAAGACACAGCCTGCCTCCAGATCCCCACATGCGTGTCCTAACCTCTGGGGGAAAGCAGCAGAGGAATGAGGAATGATACAACCTGCCTACTGACCCCCAGTCAAAACAAAAGGTATCCTGACAGGTAGAACACCACTTTCCTTCTGTTGCTCCAATATGAATGCTCAAAAAAATAATTTTAAAGTGGCAGTGCAAACACGAATTGTGAAGTAATGGTTATAATGCTTGTAGCACCCATCTAATACCAAAGAGGGTGTAATGCTTTGCTCCTCATGAAAAGAAGAAAAAATGTATGTGTCCTTTTAAAATACTAGGGCACAAAAAAAAACAAAAAAAAAACAAACAAAAAAAAAACAAATGCAGACATTTGTATGGACACTCCTGGCACCGAAACAACTTAATGTAAGTTAAGTTGTTTTGGAGGCACTCTTACCTCAAGGGGTTAAGCCCGGAAGTTGCCTCCAGCGGTGATGTCCACTCCCCCACAGCAACATCCGGCTTTAGAATTTTCAGATTCAGGACACTCTCAGCCAATCAGTGACTCCCCATTCACAAAACTGTCTTGGAAAGAAACGTACCCGGGAGTTGACATCATCACTCGAGAACGGTTTAACAGCTTCTCAGGTAAGAGTGCCTCCAGTGACCTCCTGGCATCATAACAACTTCACTTACAGTAAGTGTTTTGGTACCTGGAGTATACCTTTAATTCACTCAACTGACAAAAATAAAACCAACTAACAATCAATTTGATTAACATGAAGTGTTTCCTTAGAATATAATGAGTTTCGTTGTGGGACAGTTATTTAATACAGCAGGTTCATTTCCGCCAGTTGCAGAAAATATACGCATTAAATAATTATAACAAACAAAATGTAATCACTTTTGATTTAGTAATTAAATTGGTAATATTTCACACAGAGCTAAGACATGAAAATCTCAAATGAAACAAAAGGAATAACTGTTTCATGCCCACAGGGGAGAGCAATTTGTATTTATGTGACCAGATTAAATATAAATATAGAAACACAGAAAGACAAAAAATAATTTGTTGGCAATAATAATATAGAAGCTTAATTCCTCAGCATTAATGAAGATGAAGCGACAGGGGCTGAAGAGGAACACGTGGAAGAGGATGGCAGCAGCCACGAGCAACAGGTTCGGGTAAGTAAAACTCACCTTTCACCCTACAGTCACCAGTGGCACTGCCATCAGCAAAGTCACTATCAGGGTTTTTGTAAAATATGCAAATACCCCAGAAGGTGACCGAGTCGCTTTAATTTGCTCCTTTGCTGTCAATTTCCTCCAACTTGGTTGTAGCGTGCGCACACCACACACAGAAGTAGAAAGACTTTCTCCTAGCTCCTCATCTGACTCAGATGATCATCGCGCAGAGCTCACACGGTATGGCTGTTGCAAATCCATTTATTGAACAGATCCGCTCACCCTATGTGATGAGTGGAACTACAGCTGGGAGACAAACCACTAAATCTGATAAAACCTTATTGGACAGAAGTAAAACCAGATCTCCGAGTAGAATGCAATGCTCCTTGTAGATTGGTCTGGAAGGGAACCCTCTGCAGATGCAGATACAGTACATTGAAGACATTTTTTATTATTATTATTTGGATTCGTTTTGCATTCATCATTTGTAATGCGTTTAAAAAATAAAATAGAGGGTCAATTTTTTTGACTACAGTTTTTATTTAATTGAGTCCCATGCCAAAGAGCCAGACCTTGTTAAAGGGTAACTGATATTCCAGAGATTATTATTATTATGATATTTATATAGCGCCATCAAATTCCACAGTGCTTTACAATGGGTGGACAAACAGACATGTGGTTGTAACCAGACAAGTTGGACACACAGGAACATAGGGGTTGAGGGCCCTGCTCAATGAGCTTACATGCTAGAGGGAGTGGGGTAAAATGACACAAAAAGGTAAGGATAGTATTAGACTAGTGACAGTTGCAGAAGAGGAATCAGTCAGGAGCTATTAACAGTATAATTGATACGCTTTTATGAAGAAGTGGGTTTTTAATGATTTATGAAGGAGTGGACACTGGGTGAGCATCTAACGGAGGAGGGAAGCGAGGCATGGGAGGTGCAGGCGGACAGGAAGATGAACCTCGCCGTTGCATTCATTATGGACTGTAACGGCTCAAGTTGGGAGCACAGAAGACCACTGAGAAGCGGATTACAGTAGTCAAGGCTAGAAAAGACAGTGGAATGACCAACACCTTAGTCGCATCTAGTGTTAAGTAGGGGCGGATGCGTGCAATATTTTTGAGATGGAAATTACAGGATTTGGCGATAGATTGAACGTGAGGCTTGAAGGAGAGGTCGGAGTCAAAGAGAACACCTAGGCAGCGAGCCTGCGTGGTGGAGCTGATGGTAGCACCGTTGACTTGGAGGGAGACAGAAGCAGGAGTAACAATACTCGAGGGAGGAAAGACCAGAATTTCAGTTTTGGTCAAGTATAGTTTAACCCCTTACAGACCAAGCTTCTGGAATAAAAGGGAATCATGACATGTCAAACGTCATGTGTCTTTAAGGGGTTAAGGAAGTGGGCAGCCATCCAGTTAGAAAAAGCAGAGAGGCAGTCAGAGACACTAGTCAAGAGGGAAGGGGAGAGATCAGGAGAGGACAGGTAGATTTGCGTGTCATCTGCATAGAAATGATATTGGAAGCCAAAGGAGCTAATGAGTTTACCAAGGGAGGCAGTATAGATGGAGAACAGAAGGGGACCAAGGACTGAACCTTGTGGGACACCAACAGAGAGGAGTTGGGGAGAAGAAGCAGAGCCAGAGAAAGAAACACTGAAAGAGCGCTGGGAGAGGTAGGAGGAGCACCAGGAGAGAGCAATATCTTGTAGACCGATATTGCGGAGCATGAGAGAAGCTGTTGATGATCAACAGAGTCAAAAGCCGCAGACTGGCCAAGGAGAATTAGGAAAGAGTAGTGACCATGAGATTTTGCAGCGAGTAGATCATTGGATACTTTGGTCAGTGCCGTTTCCACAGAGTGCTTAGCGCGGAAACCAGACTGAAGCGGGTCTAGCAGAAAGTTGGACTCGAAGTCTGTCAATCTCGCATACACAATTCTTTCAAGGATCTTGGATGCAAAAGGCAGTAGCGAGATAGGACGATAGTTGGATGGGGAGTTAGGGTCAAGATTAGGCTTTTTTAGAATTGGGGTTACAGTTGCATGTTTGAAGGGCGATGGAAATATACAAGAGGAGAGAGCGAGATTGAGAATTTTAGTGAGAGGTGGAGAAAGAGAAGAAGATAGAGTACGGATGAGATGCGAGGGAATTGGATCTAGGGAGCAGGTGGTGGGGTGGGAGGACTGGAGCAGAGCAGAAACCTCTTCCAATGTAGCGGGTGCGAATGAACATAGAACAGCAGAGGGAGTGAAGTTAGGGGAAGTATTGTAAGGGGAAGAAGAAAGATGAGAGATCTCTTCTCTGATTGTAGAGATCTTGTCAGTGAAGTGAGTTGCAAAGTCTGAGGTGGTCAAGTTAGTAGGTAGAGGAGGAACAGCAGGGCGAAGAAGAGAGTTAAATGTGTGAAATAGTCGTTTGGGTTCGCGGGAGAGTGTGGTTATGAGGGTATTGAAGTAATTAACTTTTGCAGAGGAAAGAGCCAAGCTGTATGAGCTCAGCATAAATTTATAGTGGAGAAAGTCAGATGCAACAGCGTTCAGCAGTTCTGGAGCAATTTTGGAGGTATCGAGTCAGCTTGGTGTGCCAGAGTTGTTGTTGGGGGCGCCTGCGGCGTTTCAATGTACAAGGTGCCATGATGTCTAGTTGAGAGGAGAGGGTGGAATTGTAGATGGAGGTTGCAGAACTAGGACAGGAGAGTTTGGAGATTAGTGGAGAAATGCTCTAGGTCAAGACATTGGAGGTTTCTGTGAGAGTGATGTTCAGATGGTGGTGTCAATTGGGTCTTAGGTATGCCAATGTCAAAAGTCAGCAGATGGAGGTCAGATAGAGGATAGAGGCAGTACAGAGGTTGGTGAATGCAAGATCAAGAGTGTTTTCCGCTGTATGGGTTGCTAAATTGGACCATTGCGTAATGCCAATGGAGGAGGTTACAGAGAGCAGACGAGAAGCATCAGTGCAATTGGGGTTGTTGATTGGGATATTGAAATCCCCAAGTATAAGGGAAGGAGTGCTAGATAAGAGGAAGTGGGGAAGCCAGGAAGAAAAGTGCTCAATGAATAGAGATGTGACAGTTCCTTGTTCCTTCACCCCAGCAAATTTAAAAAAACTGGCATATGATAATTCTGAGAAGGAACAAAAGCATAGAGAAACTCAAAGAAGGCCAAAACGATTGTCCGGGGTTGCTGTATCTCTCGTACAGAGAGAACTGGCTGGCATTTCCGTTATGGACTGGGTGGATTAGTATGATTTCCAAAGATATAGATCCTTTTTGTATTGGCACAAGTGAGCAAAAACATTTTTAAAACCTGAGCTGGGATTAAGGGCATGCTACTGAGTTTCGGTAAGTTTTTGCCCATTCTCAGAGTTCTCATATTCCAGGTTTTTTATATTTGCTGGGGAAGGAACAAGGTGCTGTCACTACTCTGGAATAACAGTTACATTTTAACAGATCTGGCTGTCTCGGAGTTCTCATATTCTCTGCTTTTGTTGCAATGCATTTGTGTGGTCTCTCCCTAACCTACCAAGGTAATCCAGACTTGACCCCATGCTCACTGTGCGTAGAAGGGTATCAGCTACATCTTGCTGTATCTCTTGTGCAGAGAGAACTTGCCGGCATTTCGTTTCTGGACTGCTTTTGATCAGTCTGATATGCAAATAGTTCTCTTTGTAATGGCACAAATGAGCAAACACATTTTTGGGACCTGAGCTGGAACTAACCAAAGGGCAAGCTACTGAGTTTCTCTAAGCTTTTACATTCTCTGGTTTTGATATGTAAAAAAACCTACCTACCCCTGCTGCACATTTACATTTCTGGGGCATTGTCACCCCATGATGCCCGATTTTTATATAAAATGTCTAAGTTGTATTTTTACTATTTCAGATTCGGTTTTAGTATTTTTTTTCTCCAGAATGTTTAATTAGGAATTTGAAAAAAATATATAGATAAGGGTCTCAGGCATTCGTCATTTTATGAAATACATTCATCAATTCAGACCAGGGTTTTTGGTTAGTAAGCAGGTCTGTCCATCATGGCATAAACAAAGAAAAACTGTAGGGATACCTGCAGGATGTAAGATGGGGCAACATAATCAGATGTATTAATGGTTGTTACCATACAGGAATTGAATGAAATATAAACTTATAGGAGTACTATCACCTAAAAAATATTTTAATACATTAACCCTTTTATCGAGTATTGATGAAATGATTATATTAAAAAAATTATTAATATGACAATTGTCCTTTAAGAGGGGTGTTTCAGAATGCGGATGAATGGTAAAAAAAACAAAAACCCTTAAACAAAAAACAATACACACAACATGCACCACTTGCATATAGAAAATTACTGACTTTTGTAGAAGAAATACACTTCTGTTCTATGGTTTTGCGGACTATATTGGTATAAATCTGCAAATGTATTTCATTTGAATTGTTCAACATCCACAAAAAACAGAGATATTTTGTTAGCAACAGTAATATCACATACTTAGAAAAATGTGTGTGTGTCTTGTGTTTACACTTGGCTGTCAAACCAAATAAAGCCTTAACATTGTGTAATGATTAAATTACTTTATCAACAGGGTGGTATTTTAGGACATTTCCAATTACACAAAACAGTGAGCTAAAGCAGAATATTTCAAATGTAATTTGCCTTGCCGAAGTATTGCAAATATATGATTTATATTTAGCCACCGTTTGGAAACAATAAAAGTCTGATTTGGTTAAGAGTGGCATCGTCTACCTTAACCTGGCAGCAACGCACAATTAACATTACTCCTTTACCTAAGGAATGCCGATATTTTATTTGTCAGCAATTAGTGCTAGGGTAATTTCAACAGTTTCCAGAAAATCTGTAACATATCACTTGGGTTTTTCAAAATGTGATTACTTTGACATTTCTACTTTGTATGTTACTAGGTCAACTTTACAATTTACAGAATGATTTAGATATCTACATTTATCTTGTTCACCTGTTCTATGTGACAGCTTTGCAATAGTATATGCGTAAAACTGTAAATCGCCCCTTAAAGAGAAAAGTAAAGTACCTTAATATATTGCATTTTATGCCCCTTAAACATAAAAGCTGCGCTGCACCAATCAGCATCTCCTCATAGAGATGCATTAAATCAATGCATCATTATGAAGAACGTTCAGCGCCTCCATGCAGCACCGACCCTGGAAGCACGTCTAGTGGCCGTCTGAGTGACTGCAACTAGAGGTGTTCCTAGGCAGCAATGAAAGCACTGTCTATTCCCTAAAATGACAGTGTTTACATTAAAAGGCCTGCAGGGATGTACTATACACAACAGGACAATAACATTAAGCTGTAGTTGTTCTGGTGACCAGAGAGTCCTTTTAAGTTGTTTTTAACATGGAGGCTGTAGTTTTTACATATTTGCAAATAATACCACTCCAAACAGGCAGATAGTATTTGTACAATACCAACAAATCTATATTTTAGGACAATTACTGAGTTATGTGGAGTCTCCGGACAACACTTGTACAGAACTAATTTACACCATCAACATCTCATAAAAACCCTCTTCTCTGTTCTACCTTTGGTGTGTATGAGGACATAATTAAGGTATGAGATATTTTGCCTTGATTGCCCTCATCAGCAAGGTGCATCAGGTACCTCACTAAAGCACTGTATGCACATGTATTTTTTTTGTTTAAATGGTTGTTGCAGGGGGCGGGGCCTGACTGCCATGGAGGAGAGACGTGTTTTGCAGGAGCTCCTCTCCTAGGCAAGCTTGAACCGAAGAAATCACCCATATTCTGCCTAAGTGGGAACAATCTAAGCGAATTATATAACTCCCGACCCTAGTGAGACCCACTGTGGGTGGTGATAATCTGCAAGGAGCTCATCTGCTACGCTATCCAAATCATGCGGCCTGAGGCACACTGGACGGGGGAAGCGGCCGATCCACCGGCCCAGAGCAGCTCAAAGGCATACAACATGGCACGAGAACCCCTTACCCCCGCCCCCTCGGACCGGTGGGGGTTACCCCGGTCCACCCCTGAGAGGCTGCGCAGACATGGCGGGAGCTAGAGACAGAGCCACAGCGGCCACTACAACCTGCAACGACACAGCCAAAATGGCGGGTGCAGAGCGGGCCCCCAACAACCCAAAGGACAACCCTGACATCTTGGCCAGGCTGGACAGGATGTTTGACAATTTCTGGCGCAAGCTGGAGAGTAAGAAATACCAACCTGTCTGGATCCAGCCCGGTGACCACTCACTGCACAAGCCGACCCCAGTCATGAAACAAAAGATCGCAGCGGCAACAACCCAGCGAGCCCCAACATGGCGGAAGAGCGGGAAACGTGCCCCGTCGAGAGGCCCAACTACCCACCCTGGCAGTTTGCCAAAGGGTAAAAGCTTACCTCGGAGTTACCCTCCGCGATCAGCAACGGCACCAGAGGGAGAAGCTTCATCCCTGCGGCACAACAAACAAGATGCCTCCCACAAGCTCAAAGCACGGCAACATGCACCCACGGTGAAGGCTCTAACGTGGACGACGCGCAAACCGCAGAGCCCAGCGAAACCAGCAGCAGCACGGAGGCGAAACCCGCCAAACGGGCAAACCTCAGCCCTGCATCAAACTCAACAAGTCAAGGAGAGCCTTGCTCCTGGCCACCGAAAAGCTCCAGCACAGACGGGGACTTTGCTCTGACGAAACGAGGCATAGGGTGAATGGGGATTGTGGGGTGGTGGCTGCAGGGGGTCCTGTTGGGCTTCATTAGCAAGATATCAGAACGCACCCCTGTCTTATCCTAGACCTGAATTACACTCTACTCCTCTGAACATGAGCTTGAGTTTGTCACTAACGGGTACACAATATTTCACCATACTGCACCCAGGGGCATTAACTACTCACAGTAAGCATGCATACTACACCTTATACTTATCTAACTACAACCCGGTCCTAGGGGTTAAGCCATAAAGGAAGCGTAGGTTTATTTGTATCGCTCACTCAGATGACTGTATAACATGCCTAGTCAGTTAACTATTTTCTCACCTACTCTGTCCATTCATCCACCAGACGACTGCTACACATCTACTGACATAAGCAATGGATAGGTCCACACAGCCTCTCTCATAATCGTAGCTACGGCTTGTATCACACTACTGTCTACTCAAAAATTAAAAATGTGCATTGTTCATTCATGCCAACTATCTTTATATGTTTATGGAAACTCTGGCATACGCTGTTGTAGCATTGCTGGCGTAAATGTAACTTGTATAATCCATGCACGATAAAATAAAGAATTAAAAAAAAAAAATGGTTGTTGCAATTTCTAATATATGGCTCATCCCATGTGGACAAATGATAAAGTACTGCAAATTTTTATCAAATGTAATTAAAAGCAAAATTTTAAATACCAGTATTTTATTTTCGGAGTTTTCAGAACCTCAGCCCTTTTTGGGAAATGGAAATTTTACTGCTAGTGTAACATTACCAAAAACAGAACAAAAACTATAGTTGCCCTTAATATTTCAATATTTTTCCAAGGCACCCCAAGTCAAAAAAAATTCTAGGTTGTATATAAGAACAGTTTGACAACTTACCTGGGGTCTGCCAGGATTGGGGCTATAGTGTGTGTGTACTATGTGCGTGTGTGTGTGTATACAGGGGTGCAGTGTGCGTGTGTGTGTTTGAAGGATGCAGTGTGTGTGTACAGGGGTGCATTGTGTTTGTGAAGGATGTAGTGTGTGTGTATGTGGGGCAGTTTGTGCATGAGGGGTACAGTGTGTATATGTGGGGGTGCAGTGTGTGAGGGGGGGCAGGTTGTGTTAGGGGTACAGTCATGGGCGTCCGCAGGAATTTTTCCAGGGGGGGGGCATAATTGTAATGACATCCATGCTTGGTACCTTTTTGACAGTGTCATGAAAGGGAAGGGGCATAGCCATTATCACATAAAGCCAGGGTGAATAGCGTTTTCACAACTATGGTGTCAGGAATATATGTTTGTATTCCTGACACTATAGTGTTCCTTTAAGCAAATTAAAGGACATTTCTGGTCACCATAACAACTTCACCTAAATGAAAATGCTATGATGCCAGGAAGCCCCTGGGTGCTCGCTTTCCTTTAAGGGGTTAAATTGCTCTCAAATGGTTTAACCCCAAAGGCTTCCTCCAGCTCCAGGTCGCTCAGTGGTATTTGGCTTCTGAAACAGAGTGTCAGGAAGTGCAGATTGACGTCAGGCATGGGTGCCGCTGATTGGCTAGAGTGGTCAGTTGACGCTCTAAGCCAATCGCTAGTTCCCGGTTCATAAAATATTTTTACTTTTTTATGAATGGGGAGCTACTGATTGGCTTAGAGTGCCAGCTGACCGCTCTAGCCAATCAGCAACACCCCTACCCAACGGCACTCTGTGCTTCCTGACACTCAGTAAATAAAAGTGAACACATTAACACCGATATTTTTTTACCTTTGGAGATGAGAAGGTCCAGCGTTTCCCTGCCAGGCCCAGGTACCAAAGCCTTATGATGTGGTGTCCAGAATAAAGTGGAGGGTTCACTTCATTTGTCCTTCCTGCTCCAATCTCCTTTTCCTCTCCTTCATTTGACAGTCTTTTTTTTTATTCTGACACTGTTTTCTATCCTTGGCCCCTTCTGCTCTTTTACCTTTCTGCTACTTTCTGCTTATTTTGCGCCCTTCTGCTCCTTTCTCATTCTGATCCCTTTCTGCTCCTTGCAGACCCTTTCTGCTCCCTTTTCTACTTTACCTTTGTGCTCCTTGCTGTCCCTTTCTGCTCCCTTTTCTACTTTACCTTTGTGCTCCTTGCTGTCCCTTTCTGCTCTTTCTCCTACTTTACCTTTGTGCTCCTTCTGATTCTTTCTGCTCCTTTACCTTTGTCCTCCTTGCTGTCCCTTTGTGCTCCTTCCTGCTCCTTGCAGGCCCTTCCTGCTCATTCTCCTACTTTATGTTTGTGCTCCTTCTGCCCCTTCCAGCTCATTTCTGACCCTTTCTGCTCCTTCTACTTTACCTTTGTGCTGCTTTACCTTCCAAGCTCCTTGCTGACCCTTCCTGTTCATTTCTATATATCTATAGGCTGCTGCCCCCCCCCCAAATCTATGGGCTGCTGCCCCCCTCCCCAAATCTGCTGCCCCCCAAATCTATGGGCTGCTGCCCCCAAATCTAAAGGCTGCTGCCCCCCCAAATCTATGGGCTGCTGCCCCCCCCCCAAATCTATGGGCTGCTGCCCCCTAAATCTATGGGCTGCTGCCCCCAAGATCTATAGGCTGCTGTCCCCCTCTCAAACCCTCCCCCCACTTACCTGATGTGTAGGCTGTCTCTGGCTGCATGTGTTGTTCCCCTGCGGTTTCAATCAGCAGAGAACCAGGGATAAGATGCAGCTTCCTATCCCTGTCTCTCTCCATACACAGGCCGGCGCCGGTATTGCAGTTCATTTTAAATCTCACACGAAAAATAGCAGAACAAACTGAAAATCGAGGGGGGCAAGTGCCCCCCCTTGCGGACGCCCATGGGTACAGTGTGTGTTTGGGGGTTGCAGTGTGTGTGTGGAGGCAGGTTGTGTATGTTGAGGTAATTGTGTGCATGGGGGCAGTGTGTGTTTGTGTGTGTATGGGGAGGCAGTGTGTGTGTGCATGGGGGGGCAGTGTGTGTATTGGGGAGCTATTGTGTGGTGTCGGGTCTGTGGGGGTAGGAGAACAAATTAATAAATATATATATTTTATTTAAAAATAAAAATTATGTCCTCCCTCCCTGCTTACCTTTGCCTCGAAGGGGGGACATATCCTGCAATTCCTGGTGGTGACAATGAACTCTAGCAGCCGCAGGAGCTGCTAGGGTTCACTCTCGTGAGATTTGGAGCGTTGCCGTGGTAAATGGCCGAGCTGCATGTTAGAGCTCCCCCAGGTCCTCTCTCCCTCACTCCCCGCCGGCTATCAACAAAGTGCTAGCGGGCCAGAGAGGGAGATCTCTGATCTCCCCTCCAGTCCAGCAGAGGCAGCTCTCCTGTGTGCCCGTTGAGATGCCCCAGGGCGCCGCAGCACAGAGTTTGGGAACCGCTGGTCTAGGTGGTTTAGGGACTTCATTCCTCTGGTCAGAGACAATTTTTGGTGCCTAAATTGCTGCAAGAAATAAGGTAACAGATCTCAGAGTGCAGATACTGTGAATTAAAGGAACACTATAGCTAGTACTAATGTTCTACTCGCTATTTAGGTTTTTGGATTATTGCTCTCCCCGTGAGCGAAAAAAAGATTTATTTACCTTATATCCTGCAGCACACTGGTCTCCATGTTGCCTCCCCACCTGCCCAGCTGAGATCATCAGCGCTGATAATGGATAATCTCAGCCAATCCAATACTATTCCACAGGGCAGCACTGGGAGGCTAGTGCACATGCACTACAAATGTCTGCACTGCTCCAATCTGCATCACCTTTTAGCCTTTTTCCCCCTCCTTTTTAACCTTTAGCATCTAGATGCAAAGTGCAGATGCAGATAGCGTTCAATTTAAACAGAAAACATGAGATTTTTATTTAATAAAAAGAACAAATTATCTGGCTCAAGTGACATAATTGTGTGTTCTCTATTAGGAAAATACACAATGTTACTTGTTGTTTCCCTTCACTTTTACACTCACTTCTTGGGGGATTCTCTTCATTGTCATTTTAATGCCTTATCATCCACCTGACATATTCCTACACTGAAACACTAGCACCTGCTGGGTAGTTCCCTTCAAACCCCACTTATCTCTGCTGCTTTTTCTTCATTGCCACAAAGTACCCTGCTGGGGGTTTTCCTTTCACTGTTATAAAGTGCATGCTGGGATTTTCCTTTTATTATGAATAGGGGTACCAGATCCAGCATGTTTCAGGAACACATATCACATATACATATTCACTGGCAGCACATGAAAAGGGTTGCCCTATAGTAAGGTTAAGTAATCAGACAACGCTTTTCATGTGCTGCTCATCTCTCTCTCTCATATATATATATATATATATATATATATTTATTTTCATATGTGTAATATGTGTTCCTGAAAACATGGTGGAACTGGTAACCCTAGTTATAGAGTGCGGGATTGTCCTTTCATTGTTACAGGGACTCTCTGCTGGGGCATTTTCACACGGTTCCCTGTTGGGTTCTCCTTCCTTTATTGCCATACTATTCCCTGCTTGGTCAGTCTGCTAGCCTATTTTAACTCAGATTTTTATTTTGAAGATTGGTCTCTACATTAAAATGGTATTTCAGTAACATTAACAGCACATTATTCACTTCCAGAACAGCTTATACATCAGGTCTGTATAACACAGTCTGTATTCAATTAGAAGAACCTAGAAGAGTTTATTCACTAAATAGTGAATTTGCACGAGAAAAACAAAATTGCAACTAATTTGGCAAAAAAAGATACAGAAATGTTCCCAATTCAGCTTTAGTTTCGGCAGGTCTATTTTTGCAATTTTGGTTTACAATTAATGGAACATTCCAACATTAAAATTAAACACATTTATTAATAAGGCTGGTGTGATGGGGAGTCACATGGGACTTCTTTCATTTGCAAAATCTGTAATATAAAAGGTTACTTGTTTCTAATCCAGCGGCGAGAGTGTCTCCTCAATATAGCTCTGCTCCACCTGCCAGAGATCATCAATAGTGATGGCCAACAGAATGCTTCTCATAGACAAGTGCTGGGACACAGGGCAAATGTGCTAGAGCTGTGGTTCTCAAACTAGTTCTCATGGCCAGCTAACAATCCAGGATTTATATATTTTTTTCCTATTTTATTCCAATGGAGATCGTGACAAAACTAAGACCGTTGGAGGGTCTTGAGAACTGGTGGACACAATGTACTATACAGTTGCCATACTATCCCTGCAAAACTTCTCGCAGAGAAGCACTGAATTTAAAACTTATCTATGAGAAGCCTACACATTCACAAGAGAGAAGGTGCAACATTGTCACTTTAAAAAAATAAATGTGAATTTGTATTGAAATAAACACTATTTATAAAATAAAGAAATGGGAAAAATCTATTAACTTCTAAAGCACTTCAGCGAGGGTAATATGTGATGTGATTTTGGGGTTTGGAATATTCCTTTAAATAATATTCAGTGCTTAGTGAATTAACCCCATTGTGTGTGGGAGATCTCTTAATCATGTGTCACTGATTCCTTAATCCTCTGTGTACTGTGTGTGTATAATCCTTTAACACAATTGCCAAACAGAGGTCTACTAGCTGTCGGACTACAACGTCTATAATACTATATAATAGCAATGACAGTTTATTACATTTAGGCATAGTAGTATATTAACAGCTGAAGGTACTGAGGCTGACACACTCATTGGCAACCTCCAAACAGTATTAGGTCTGTGTTTTGGATCTTATACAGATCTAGGATTTATGCTCACTGAGCATCATGGTGAAATTAGGCAAAAACTACCTGCATTGCCAAGTAAGTCATCAGAGACAATAAATGATAACCTTCTTACATAGTCTGCTAGGGTTAAAACAATGTTTAAAAACACAAAATCAGGCAAAATATTCAAACATCAGTTACTGATGAAAGAGAAAGCTAAACAACAAGAATGCCAATTTCCTCATGTCTCATGCAAAATCACTTTATTTCTTTCTCCTGCTTTCTCCATAAACAAAGGTCCAAAGAGAAACCACAGAATACTCTATTGTTTTTACTGGAAACAACTTTGGCTAGAGAATGTAAATTACAATGTGTTTTAGATCTAGGACAAATAATTTGTTTTTCACGACATGATTTGATTGTTGTTATCCCAGCATCAAGTAGAAATCTGTAGTTCACTGACCAATTCAGCTATGTCCTAATTTCTGCTACTTAAGGTGACCGGATGTCTCTTTTACAGAAGAGCCTTCTGGGAATCTACAATTGATTTATGTCTGTCCATCAGTATGCATTTTATTATACGAGATATTGATACAAGGAAATCACCAACATAGATGGGGTTAACTTGTCTTGCTTTTAAGTTTCAGAGTTGACTATTGTTTGCTTAGAGCTTGAGAATATTGACTTAAGCCTCACGTGACCAGACACCAGATGCACAGCTGGGTTCATGTGTCAACTGGACAGCATAGCTGGGATTATCCAAGTTTTCACAAATTCAGAACTGCAGTTCTGATAGAATCTGGATGACTAGCGGGAATGACATACTCACATATCGGGATAAATGAACCATCTGAACTGCAGATGTGGTAATTGATTCAAAAGTTATCAAGGCAGCCCTGGGAACTGTGCATAATGTTTTTTTTTTATTACAACATTCCATGCCAAAGGTCTCTAGCAAAAGATTGGTCATCACAGTACATGAAGAAACCATTTCTTAGAAGACTAATATTAAACCATTTTAATATTAAAATAATATTCAGTGGGTAAATAAATAATGGTATATGTACAGTTTTAGACGTGAATTCTGTCTGTGGGTAACTTACTCCTTAAAGTAACGCTCTAAGCGCTATAACCACAATAGAATGTTGTCCATTGGGAAAAATTCACAAACCAAAATAAAATGTAAACAGTTCTACTTTAAAGGACCACTCTAGGCACCTAGACCACTTCAGCTTAATGAAGTGGTCTGGGTGCCAGGTCCAGCTAGGGTTAACCCATTTTTTTAATAAACATAGCAGTTTCAGAGAAACTGCTATGGTTATAATAGGGTTAATCCAGCCCTCAAATCCTCTAGTGGCTGTCTCACTGACAGCCGCTAGAGACGCTTGCGTGATTCTCACTGTGAAAATCAGAGTGAGAACACGCAAGCGTCCATAGGAAAGCATTGTAAATGCTTTCCTATGAGACCGGCTGAATGCGCGCGCATCTCCTGCCACGCATGCGCATTCAGCCCAGGAGGAGGATCGGAGGCGGAGAGGAGGAGAGGAGGAGGAGAGCTCCCCGCCCGGCGCTGGAGAAAAGGTAAATTTAACCCATTTCCTCACCCCAGAGCCCGGCGGGAGGGGGTCCTTGAGAGTGGGGGGCACCCTCAGGGCACCATAGTGCACTATAGTGGTCCTTTAATGATGTAATGAAACAGTGTCCGCATTTTTGCTTGATTATGCTAATAAAAAAAATAACAACAAAACAAAAACACCAAGAATATGCAAGCAAGTCAAAAGCATTTAGTGATTCTAAATAAATATACTATAATGAAGAATTACAAATAGCAGATTCATTAGCAAAAACACAAAAATACACACACACACACACAAGATATATACCCCAGTAGCCCTGCACTCCAACAAAATCAGTAGCTTCGAAGAATATATAAATCTATATCCAGATAGCCCTTTCATGACTTGTGTAAAGTTGAAACATAGCTTATTGCTCCAAAACAGCATTCCTGGGAATTTATTTAAATTTTTTTTTAAAAAACATGACTTTTGTTAGATACAAATATCTGTTGTTTCCCTTGTATGAGCCCCTGGTGCTGGTTTGATAACCGAAAATTGGTTAGTGACCAAACCAAAGCCGCAGGTATGACCGCCATTTAAAAGGCTGGATGGAAAACTGTAGGTGCAATGGGTTAAAACAATATAAGAAGGCTCTCTTGGCGATCATTATGCATTTAGGTGCATTTAAAAAAAAAAAACATGAGAGAAAAATGTAAAATAAAAATATAGAAATGTGCAAAAAAAAAAAAAGCAAAAAACTATATGAGAAGTATGGTAACAAATACTTTTTAATTTGCAAATATCTCTGGACAATTATTCTAACCACATTATACATGTAGCTGGAAATTTATTTTTGTAAAGAAACAGGCAAGCAATAATTGTTACAAATATGCCACACTGTAACGTGCTAAGAAACACTGATAAAGAATATTTTTCACAAGTCCACTAAGATGTACCGTGTCCAATGTTCTGATCCAGAATAGTTAATGTTGAAGCAACATCTTTTTCCATTTTTTTGCACTAGAAGTACTTCCTGGTCCTGCAATCTTTACATTCAATCTACAGTCAACATCTCCACGCTCTGCATGGAGACACTAAACACCCCCCATAGAAAAAGCACTGATTTAATGCATCTCTATGACGAGATGCTGGTTGTCACACTGCTGAGTTTTGCTGTGCATGCACAATAGCCTCCAAATGCAAATCAATTTCAGATGCATGTCTTGGTAGGTAGCCATTAAGAGTAGTTTCATCAGTTTGACGATCATTGTTATGAGTGTTTAATGGGACAGTATTGGGAAATGTGTTATCCATCTCACCAAGCCCCAATGTGTTGTTGTGTAATCCAGGTTTGGTCTAATTTATAAGTAGAGTGAACTAATTGAATAGTTTGAAATAGTCGGTTGTGTAAGTGAGTAGTCTATGGAGTGATCCCAATCTTCTTGGCTTAGGTGTGGGATCAAGCGTTGGAATTTGAATTATGCAAAAAAAAAAAAGTGAACATTTATTTGCGGGTTATTCGACGTCGACCTGCTTTGTGCTCCGCTAAATGGATGATTAATTTGCCCACTCGCACCTTCCAATGAAAAAAAAAATCTATATTTTGAGAATTCTGATTTTTTAGCCTTTTTCAAGAGGAAGGATTCGAAAAGTTGTTTTGCCTCCACATATATTTGCTTTTTATTTTACATCAGTTAGTGCAGCAATGCCATTTGAGTGTCTGCCAATTCCTTATAGAGTTTGCTGTATTTCTGATTCCATTGTATTTTGAAATTAGAAACAAAAGCCTTTATCTGGCCTCGCATCATTGCTTTGGAAGACTGCCAAAACATCATTGTGTTTTCTACATGGTCCAAATTGTCATCCGTAAAATTAGCCCAAGCTCACACCACTCTTACTCACTTGTGTAGTCTGATAAATTGGGAATCATCATTGTGTGGTTAACAGTATGGTTAGGTATATGGATAGGTTCGGGTCAACTGGAGCATGGTCCGAGATTAGAATGTTATGTATGTCAGTTTGTGTTCTCATGTTTTAGATCAGAGGAGACTAGAAAGAAATCAATTCTGGATGATTTTATTATGAGCTCTGGGTGGGTGTCTAGTTCCTGATCTCTATGTTCTATATCCTTCATATATATGTAAAGTTGAGGTTTTGTTGAAAATTAAGTGTATCATTCTCCTGGGCGAGGGATGGCTTAGCAGAGCAGACTTATTCCTCTGACCGTCGAACACTGAGTTAAAATCCCCTATTTGAAATCCGCAAAACAGTTTCATGAGGAAAGGGGCATTTGAGATATTTGGTGCATAAATGTTAACCAGAATGTAGCAAGTCTTGATCAAGGTGACATCTAGTATTAGAAACATTCCTTCTGGGTGGATTCTCACTTAAGTGAATAACCTTGCCTATCTTTTTACAAGACAGGTTCACTTTAAATGACAACTTTTACTCTAGTGATTGGACATATTGAGTGTTTTTCACTAAAGTGAGAATCCAGCGTCAATTAAATATTTCTTCACGTTTGGCTACTCTGGCTTTAAATTTTAAATTCAATATGAATTTTCACTTTGGTGAACAGTTTATGTTGTGAAATAATAAGGAGGTAATTTAATTCTGAGAGAGGAAATAAAAAAAAAAAAAAAAAGGACAAACTACTTTAAACAACTGAAGAAAACCGATAAGTGCTATTTACACAGCCAGTTAGACATCATCAAAAGTCAACAAAGGGCATTACGGAGGGTGTGCTGTACATCAGATAACCAATGTTAAAATAAGGAAGTACATAATTAAATTGCCACTTAGTAAAGTATTAGTGCACACTGTTCTTTTTTTCCCTTTCTTCTTGCATCATCTTATTTTATTAGGATTAATCCAGGTTATTATGCGATACTAATTGTATTCATTTGCCCGGAAACCTGTATTCAGTGCATAAACTAAAATAAACTTCTATAAAAAAATAATACTGAGATATTACTTTCTTCAAAACTTGTATTTTTTTATTACAAAATTATTTAGAATGGAACATTGTTTTATTTATTTTTTTAAGTTTACCCGTCAACTAGAAAACTGGGTAGAGTTCAATCTATTTATTGTGCAAGCAAAATCAGGTCACTTGGATTCACGGGGAATGGTGTTTGATGCATGAGTCCAGTCCAGTACTTCCCCTAAAAATCTTTGGATAGGCTGAGGTTTAAATATTAAAACACTATTAAAGGAACACTCGAGGCACCATAACACTTTAAATCTGAATTAAGTTGTTATGGTGCCAGCTTAGGGAAGGCATCCTAAAAGACAAAACTGAAGCTTAAGGCTCAGACAGAAGGCCACTGGTCCCCAAAGTCAAGGCCCTAGACGGCCACCTATGTTGCCTTAAGAAACAATAAAGTCCCAATTACTCACCCATTAAGGAGGGGAAGTTAGTGGGAATATTTTTATTCAGCCTGATTGCAAGGATTTCTCTCTCTCTCTCTATTATATATATACATATACATATATATATATATATATACACACACACACACACACACACACACAGGAGCAGGGAGTTGCGGGAGGGTCTAGTTTCGGCAATTTAAAGTACTCACCTCCTTTAGCTAGTAAACATATCTTGGTTGGTGCAGCATGTATCCCACCCTCTACTCCCAACATTTGAAACACTTTTCTGAACTAATTCTTTAGGTGGTGCCTCTTTATTTTGTAGGGCTACCAGTATGTCTGTTTTGGCACACTTCAACCGACTTACGTATATTCCCTATGCTATGTTTATGTCTTGCAGTTTATAGTCTTTTGTGAGACATACATGGCCCATGAGCCATATTGGTGTATTATGTATAAAGTTTGATCATTTCAGGCTCAAGCAGCACCACTGTTAAATAAGGGTGTACTCAAACTATGTTGTTCTTGTGTTTATACCAGCCCTGATAAGACATGTACAGCACAACACAATTTGATATCAAAAACATAACCATCATAACACTAAGGGACATGGAGGGAAGAGGAACACTAAGGGACATGGGGGGGAAGAGGAACACTAAGGGACATGGGGGGGAAGAGGAACACTAAGGGACATGGAAGAGGGAGAGGAACACTTAGGGACATGGAGGGGAGAGGATTACTAGGGACATGGAGGGGAGAGGAACACTAAGGGACATGGAGGGGAGAGGAACACTAAGGGTCAGGGGAGGGGAGAGGAACACTAAGGGTCAGGGGAGGGGAGATGAACACTAAGAGACATGGAGGGGAGACGACCATTATGGGATGAAGAGGGGAGAGGACCACTAATGGACATGGAGGGGAGGAGAGAGGAACACTAATGGACATGAAGGGGAGAGTGGCACACAGGGGGGCCTGAGTGGGGAGCGTGGCACACAGGGGAGCTTGAGTGGGGAGAAAGACACACAGAGGGACATGAGGGTGGAGAAAGACACACAGATGGGCCTAGGAGTGAGAAAGTCCACAGAGGGGCTGGGGATGAAAGCACCACACAGAAGGGTCTGTGAGTGGAAATACAAAGGGCTGAGGGTTAAGTAGACAGAGTGGGGTTGGAGAAGAGGAAAAAAAGAAACAGAGCGGCTGGGGGTGAAAGAGAAATACAAAAAGGAGTTGGTAAGAGTAAAAGACACAAAGGGACTGGGAAAGAAGGAGACACACAAAGGGGCTGGGGGGGAGTAAGAAACACAAAGGGGGTTAGTAAGAGATACACAAAGGCCTTGCCGCCCTGCAATTAGGCTCAGATCACTCTGGTTGGTTGGTTTAAGCCATCCAATCAGAGTGCTCTGACAGGTAAATGAAGAGACTGACAGGTAAGTCTCTACATTTACCTGTCACAGCACTCTGATTGGTTAGCTTGAAATTCAGCCAATCAGAGTGCTCTGTGTCATTTTACACAGCGTGGGGAAGTTATTTGGAATTTTCCCACTCTGTGTAATTTGACTCCTAACTCTCTGATTGGTTACTTTCAATCAACCAATAAGAGTGTTGTTAGGAGTCAAATTACACAGTGTGGGAAAATTCCAAATAACTTTCCCATGCTGTGTAAAATGACACAGAGCACTCTGATTGGCTGGATTTCAAGCTAACCAATCAGAGTGCTGTGACAGGTAAATAAGACCATGGCAGAGTAAGGGTTCCAGACCCCGAGTAAATTTACAGCCTAACAAAGACACCAAGCACCAGTTGAATTTTAATTACATACTGTTCAATACAGCATCTGATTGCTTCAAAAATGTTGTAATTTCAGAGAAAATTGCTTACATATTAGTGATGCAGGTCAGTAACTGTCAGACTCTTCCACATAATCACGAAACATAATATGATGTCATTAAAATACTATATGATTTCTGCTTCAGTTGTTTGTTAGAGCAGGATTAGATCCTGAAACACATGACTTTTACTTTGAGATGAAGGACATCATCTTAACAGTACATTAAAAGAAAAGTGAAAAAAACTGTGATCTCATACTGTACACTGTATTAAAGGGAACTCTCTCTCAGAACTACTAGTGTTAATTGGTGTGTTTTCCTGCAGAAGAACAAAATTCTATTTTGCATATGATGGAAACCACAGGGATAGCAAATGTAAAGAAAAAGGTATGGAATATTTCACAAGGCTTTGGCCACATTGGTCAGTGCAGTAATGGTTGATGTGCGCATGCAAGCCTCCCATAGAAATATGACTTGTATGTTCTAACGACCCCATTTATACGATATATATACACACACATGAAAGTCTGCAAGGACTGAAACGTTGATCCTGGATGTTTTAATCATTTGTCATTAAACTTTGGACTTTTATTTCGTGAGTGCAGCCATTTACTTGAATTCCTTGGATTTTGAAGCTACTTTTTGGTTGGCACCCAGCTACTAAGGGACATTGAAGCGTGAGTGCAGGAGCAATTTCGTTTTTTTTATATATACACACTGCTATAATAAAGTAGTACATAATAGAAATCACAACAAGAGACTAACATCTTACTGGACTACGTCCCCCTACCTCACCCTTCTCTCAATATAAAGCGCACAAATTAGAAGGTTCCTCTTCTGACTCCCCATGGCTCCTGCTGCATATCAATGCAGAATCTGTGTTCCAGTGAAGGCGACATTTTGTTTAGATAAATGAACATTCCTAATAATTTAATACAATAGCTACATTTTAAAGGGTTACTCCAAGCATCATATGATGCATAAGATGCTAGTAGTAGACTAGCACCGCAATTCCCCAGTAATGGGTCAAACCGTTTTGGAGTGGTTTGCCTGTTACCTGGGTCCCACTGGGTGCCAAGCCTCCACGAATGGTGCTATTTTGTACCTTTAAGACAAGAGCACTTGTTACAGTCTTACTACGTTACATTCAATGGTAATATCCCTCCTACTTGCATATACACACGTTACAAATCAGGGCTCAAAATTCAGCACTGGCAAGTAGTGATTATGGTGCCAGGTGACCACTGGTAATTTGTCAAACTATTCACAAACGGTATGACACTTACCTTTCTGTGTTGTGCGCCTGTGGAACTACCTGTCTGAGTTGGAGCTGTAGTGATTATGATAGTGATTATCAAGAGTGCCCAGGTGCCATCCCATGATAAGCAGTCAAAACATTTTTTTTATGCTTTTAGATTTACTTGGCGAACATGGTCCTTCTGATTTCCTGAGATATTGCCAAAGTGAAAGATTGCATTCTACGTTAGTAATATCAATTTTGTCCCTATATTGACTTAATTCATTGACTGAATCTCAGGTAATAAATGATGTTCACAGTTTGACAAAATTGATATTTATAAAGTGTTATAAGAATTTGCAAGTATCTTTTAAGCCTGTAGTGTTGCAAGTAGCATATGGCTTGAATTTTTGGAGTAGTGCTCATAGATAGATAGACAGACAGACAGACAGAATACAAATATTACATGTATATATATATTTTTTTTTTTTAATTTAAAGTTAGAATTGTCTTGCAAAGGATTCTTACACTAAAGTAAACATGGGAACCTTTTTTGGCAAAATGCATTTTTCATGGTTTTGCCAATTGCAATTTGTAGACAACTAGAGTAGCTAAAGAAACATGTGTTAAAATAGATTTGTGCGTGTGTTCTGATTTTGGGAATATGTAATTTGGTTTATGACACCATAATCCACAAAAAAGTGCCCTGAGAAGCGTGACGCCATCGGGCCACCCTGGTAAAGGGAGCAGGCCTTATAGGTTCTGCATTACCACTTGGGATATTTACCTCCAGGTGCAGCCTTCCAGCTAAAGCTTTGCATTTTGGATCCCTTGATTTTTGAGTTAGAAATTGTGGCAGGCTTTTTCCCTGCCTTATATTTCTATTTACCCTTTAGCTGTAAGCGTTCCTTTCAGAATCCTTTGTCCCTTTTTAAGTGTTCTTTTTTTAAGAATTAAGGATTTTGTGAATTTATCTAGGGTTATGCTTCAACTACTAGTTTTTATGCTCCTTACTATAGTATTAAAGGGACACTATAGGCACCCAGACCACTTCAGCTCATTGGAGTGGTCGGGATACACTGTCCCAGATCCTTTAACCCTGAGCAGGTAATGATTGCCGTTTTTAAGAAACTGCAATAATTACCTGCTAGGGTTAACTCTACCTCTAGTGGCGGTCTACCAGACAGCCACTAGAGGGACTTCCAGGCTATTAGGCGACTTTTGGTTTCTGACACTGGACGTCCTCACGCTATGCATGGGGAAGACCAGCATCTACCAAAAAAAAATATTAAATGCTTTCCTATGGGGAAATTATGAACATTAGGTCTCCATTGCTGGCTGATGGTTGTCCTCTTTTTATGGTCATAAAATAAAGTTATTTTATTTTTTCATCCCTCATCCCACCCTTCTAAGCTAAGCTTGTACAAGTGTCAGTTTTTTTTTCTATAAAGTCAAACAGGGGAAGCCTGAAAAATAATAGGAACACTATAGTGTTAAAAAATTCAGATTTGTATTCCTAACCGCTACAGTGATCCTTTAAGAATTAAAGGGATTCTACAAACCCGTTTTTCTGGTACTATAGGCTCCTGTAGTGCCCCCCTCCCTCTGCGCTGAAGGGGTTAAAACCCCTTTAGCCACTTACCTGAATCCAGCACCGATGTCCGTCAGTACTGGGTCATGCCCCGCCCACCCTCCTCCCCCGCCGTCAGGTGAGACCTAATGTGCATTAGACCTCCCCATAGGAAAGCATTATTTAATGTTTTCCTATGGGAAAAATCTGACGCTGGAGGTCCGTGAGGACCTCCAGCATCAGATAACGGACCAAAAGTCCGTTTGGAATCCTGAAGCCCTATAGTGGCTGTCTGTTAGACAGCCACAGAGGGCAGCCTTAGTGCTGCAATGTAAACATTGCAGTTCTGTGGAACTCCAATGTTTTACATTGCAGCACCAAGTGCAAAATGATCACAGCACCCATACTAATTCAATTAGCTGAAGTGGTCTGGGTGCCTACAGTGTCCCTTTAAGCTTTTCAAGAACAGTTTAACAACATAATGAGAGAGGGTAGCCTGGGACTTCATCCCCAATAGCAACTTTACTGAGATGCATTTGTTATAGAGTGTTCCTTTAATCCCTTAAGGACCAAACTTCTGGAATAAAAGGGAATCATGACATGTCACACATGTCATGTGTCCTTAAGGGGGTTAAAGGATCACTGTAGGGTCAGGAACACAAACATGTATTCGTGACCCTATCGTGTTAAAACCCCCATCTAGCTCCCTCCGGCCCGTCATGCCTCCATAAATATGGCAACATCTTACTGTATTCAAGTCAGAAGCTGTAGCTCTGCATGCGGTTTGCCTCAAAAAAAAAAAAACAAGCGGTCTGCTGACCTCATCAGAAGTGGTGGCCTGATCCAATCACAGTGCTTCCCCATAGGATTGGCTGAGACTGACAAGGAGGCAGATCAGGGGCAGAGACAGCACGATTCAAACACAGCCCTGGCCAATCAGCATCTCCTCATAGAGATAAATTGAATCAAAGAATCTCTATGAGGAAAGTTCAGTGTCTGCATGCAGAGGGAGGAGACACTGAATGTTTGGATGAATTTTAGGCAGCCATGATCCAGGAAGGATCTCTAACAGCCATCTGAGGAGTGGCCAGTGAAGTAATCGTAATGGTTGATTATATATTTCCTACCTGTTCTATGTTAAGTAATGTATCAATGCAATGTTTTGTGGACCCAGGACATACTTGAAAACAAGAGAAATCTCAATGTGTCTTTCCTGGTAAAATATTTTATAAATAAATAGTCACTAGGCTGTAATGTAAACACTGCATTTTCTCTGAAAAGTCCATGTTTACAGCAAAAAAAAGGTAATGATTCTACACACCAGAACAAATTCAATAAGCAGTAGTTGTTCTGGTGACTACAGTGTCCCTTTAAATATTTCTATCTTGATAAACTCATACACTCCAAAAGGATTCTAGTCATCAAAGTTAAGCCATAAATTAGTCATTAACGTTCCCATTTAACGCACCGGGCAGATTAATTTCTGGAGCCTGTGTTAAATAATCTTTCTTCTTCCTCTTCTACTTTAAAGATGAAAAAAATAAATAAAACCTACTGATGCACATTTTTATTGATTTAAATAACCACATAATTGGACAGTGCTTTGTCTTCTTAAAATGTCACATTGGAAAATGATTAACAAAAGATTTGATAAATCATTATAAACCAATGCTTTCCAATCTTGACAAAAGTAAAATATTGGATGCCATTCCTCACAGAATTGCATAAGGTCACATATCAATTTCACTATATATGAAGCATAATTGCACATTAGAACGTTCATTCAAAGCAATATTTCTCAGCTCAGATAATTATCAGTGAAGCAGAGCCAAATGTTTGAACATTTGTATACAAAAGATGTTAATGGTAGACAGTGGACAGATGACAGTTTTATTTCTTATATTTACTATTAGGGGGCTGTAAAGAATATTTTATTTATGCCATGTACCAATGAGGTCAGCAGACTACATTTCCACAAATAGGGTAATGGGAAAGGAAGTAGAGTAAAAAATGGCAAGTGACATGGGAATTAGCTGGGAGATGTAGATTAGGAAGAAGTGTGAAAAGGCCAAGAAATAGCACAAAAGCAGAAACAGCAATAGACTTATTGAGGGTAGGAGGTGGGAGAAGGATGGTGTAAGTGAACGGGATATGGAAAATGGTGTGGAGAGAAGTGGGCAAATGACTTGACGCCTAACTAAAACAAAGCCTGCTTTAGTTCTTGGTTGAGCCAGGCCTCACTCATGCATACAAGGGAAATAAGTAATAAGAGCAGATGAATGGAAATAAGAGGTGTAGGCACTCCTCACTTACCGATAGGGTTCCGTTCCTGCGACCCGGTCGTAGAACGAATTGGTCGTTAAATAAGGAGTTAAGTGATTCCCTGCTCTGGTGCTTTTTTCTATGTTCGGGGAAACTTCCCCAAACATAGACGAACGCACCAGAGCAGGGAATCCCTCTAATCTATGTTCGTCTATTTTCGTTTCCCGGAACATAGACATGTGTACCAGAGCAGGGAATCGCCACGACTGCTCGCACATACGCCTGATCGTAAGTGCGAGCTGTCGTAAAACAGGTAGGTCGCTAAATGAGGACCACCTGTATACATACTGTTCTTATCTCCTTGTAATATTATATTAGGATTGACAAACCCCACTTGTTGCCCAAGATTTTGCTGCGCAAATGAACAAGTAGTCCTTATGTTTTATGTAAATCTAAAAAACTAAGGTTAATAAAAAAATATTAATAAGATATCCAATCATCTGTGTTTGGGGAAGCATTAGATTGGCGGACATTAGCGCTGTAAGGGGGAAAAAAGCAAGTAAAATCAGCTTTTTAACCCTGGCAGTAGGGGCTCGTTTACCTTAATGGCTACTAGTGCACTATAGTGTTAGGAATACACATATGTATCCCCAACACTATAATATTCCTTTAATTTTAAATAAATTTCATATTTTCTGAAAACCTTAAATCATTTACATGTACAATTGATATCTTATCAATTCTTCAGACTGTCCAATTATTCAGAAGGCTATAGAAGATGCTGATGCTGTAAAAATAGTTAATAATAATACACAAATCCCTGGAAACATCACAAAAAGAACAGGTGGGAGAGAGAGAGAGGAAAATCAAATTAAATCAAAACCGCATAAATCTGCACACTTGGAAAACGTAAGCAATTTTTCCATTGATTTTTTTTTTTTTTGGAAACTGATGTAGGATAAATATAAAAATGCTTGTGTGCCGACAGAAAGTAAGCTAGTGTCATGTGGAAATATCATTTCACAGATCCCAAAATACAGAACCCAAATAGTTATACTGATTTTTTTTAAACTCTCAGTCAAGAGATTTGTAAACTAAATTCCCATGAAGCTATGGACTGCATTGGCCTAGTAAAAAAATACAGACCACAAACATCTTCCGTACCAAGGTCTGCCATCAATGCTATATGGTTTTCCCAAGAATGACATAATATATGCCTTGGATTCACTATTTTACCAATATGAACATGGGCATGTATATGGTTCATTGTTAAAACCAAGATCCATAGGGATGCCAATGAGTTGACTACTTGGTTCATTCACAGAAAACAGAGCAACCAATATAACTGGGAGATATGTATTAGCAGAAGGTTTGTGATAAATGCTGCATACAATATAGAAAAAAAATACTCAAAATTGCTTGTATCAAAACAGCAGACAAAATTATTGTGTGACTGACATTTTGGGAACAAATTAGGTGCACTATCACTTTAAACCCAATAGAAGATTTGACATTTTGGCGTCAAATTTTCAGCACATTATTGGCACAAATGATTAAATCTGCATTTTATTTACAAGTTGCTTCTTTTGTACTATGACCTATATTTTTTAATATATGCCACTTTTTCAGAAACAGAAGTTTCCCCAAAAAAGTGTTCTGTTTTTCTATTTGCCACTCTAAATTCTGCCATTGAACATTTTCTGAAATTGTATTTTTGAGTTTTACAAAAACCATTTTGTACCTCACTTTAAATGAATTATTATTATTATGTTATTTATATAGCGCCATCAAATTCCGCAGCGCTTAATGATCAAAATAATGATGGAACTTCTCAGAACACTGCTACATATCCCCCAATGTTTCTTCAACACTATCAATGACTCAGCTACATAGTCACAGACAAAACAAAAGCACATTTTCTGAATTGTGCCAGAACAAAAACAATAAGATTTGCCCGTTAAACCCACAGTCTTTGAAACATATTTCTGTTTATTTCTGAGACTGAGCTACATGTGCACACTTGTTTGTTTCAAATTATTTTAACATGCTTCCAATTAATCTCCTTTGCAAAGTAAACTAAACAATACTCAATATTATAAAATAAAAAAAAGAGACCTACACTGATGAAACAGATGCTAACTTTCTGCACTAGAGGACAAATCAGATCAAAGTGAACACTCATCAGAATGAATGTGGTTGTCATCTGGTCTTTAGGCAGTATAAATTGTAATAATATTTATCTAAATCAGCAGCTTCTTTTCCCCCCCCAATGGCACCATTGTGACCAATAGGCCCAATGCTAGGTCTTAGGAATACCTGGGCTTTGAACCCAAAGAAAAATATGATGACCACAACCCTAACAGAGATGTTGGCATGCAGGGGTATGCAGGATAGGTGAATCTTACAGCAGAGCACGGCAAATCCCAGACCCCAGGTAGGAAGAATTTTCTCCTGGCGCCTGGGATTTGTGAGTCAGTCAGTTGAGGGAGAATGCAGGCGCCAGCAGATGCAAAGAGGAAGGTGCCAATCGTCTCAGGGAGAGCTGGCTATGCGGAACAGAGGCAGTGAGGGAGCTATAATCTCTCTGCTCCCTTGCGCGCTGTGCAGTGATGTTGGGAGCCGGAATACGATGTTACTCTGGTCCTGGCATCACTAAACGGCTTGAGAGAGGGAGCAGAGCAAAAAGAGATTACAGGACCCCATGTAAAGCCTATCCTCTCCAGCTCTCCCAAAAGTAGGGAAGCTGGATGGATTTAAATTGAAATAAATATTATATATATATATATATATATATATATATATATATATATATATATATATATATATATAATGTCCAAATGCTTGCACTCCAGTAGTCTTATAATAGAGCCCCGGTGCTAATCAAGCAAAATAATATAAACAGGAAAGTAGAAAATAGCACTCTAAGGACTTCAAAAAGATATGGTGAAAAAAATAACTTAGCTTTTATTGGTCTGAATAGCAAAGGACCAGCTATGCACCCGTGTAATACATGTTTGTAACATATTTGTGTAGTACATGTTATATAGCTCCTCATATTGAAACAATTGAGGGTATCTATAGCTATATGTTTTCGCATTTTTTTTGCTTAATATATTCAACACTGCCACATAATTCTGTCAAGGGCACCTCACCATATGAATATTAGTGAAAGTGTAACCAGAATTGCAAACGTATATCCTTGGATGATATACACACTACTCTTTCCTTTTGTACACATTGTATATACACGGATGCCTTATCCCTATGGAAGAATTTTTTTCACAAGCCGGGGGCTTGTTGGAACAAGCGGAGACACTACAATATACAGAGGAAGACGCTGAACGGATTAGATGGGAAGAATTGACTACAGATCTCCCTCAAACGACCACACTGAAAGAAATCTACCTAGAACTGATACAGTTAAAAAAGAAAGAGACAGACTTGGATCTCCATGGACTATTCCTATCAGACTATCACAGAAGATTACAAATACCAAGGGGATTCAGAATTAAAAATATCCCCACGATTGGCCGATCAAAACCTAAGGTCTGTAAGAAATGGATTGCAGTATTAAATAAATGCTCCCTAGACCTGATTCTTATCATTGAGGATGTAAAAGAAGACCTTGTTAAGATAAGACAACGCATCACTCAACTTGAAGCAAGAGAAGCATTATTACTGACCTCGCCAGAAGCAGCCCCCACCATCCTGAGACTTGATCAAAATGTGAAAGACTATAAAACAGACCTAATCAGATTCAAACGTGAAAAACAAGAAAAAGTCAAAAGTGACTACACGGAACACAGAGTCTACCGGTGGTTAAGTGGCCAGAACGAGGTCCCACGCTTCGCACGAAATAGAAGACCCATCAGGAGACCAAGGCAGTACACAATAGACAGAACCTCAGGAGAATCCACCTCAGATTCAGACCCTCAACCGACAAAAAGCACACAACAAACACCCCTTTTTTTAGAGAAGGGAAGCACATCAACGGGCACGACTACGAGACAACGTGCCAGACAAGAGTTCGAGGAAAACGATACACTACAAGAAGAGGACAGAAGGGTAGGATATACTGGGCTAAGAGGCAGACCACCGCGCCGGAGATAGCACCAATCTTCAACCTATCTTCACGTCAACTCACGACTCTAGAGAATAATCTCCTGATGAAAGGCCTATCCTTTGTACCCACTACTCAACCCAACCCTCTTACCCAGGAAGTAGAAATATATAAATTTGGGAGAACACTAAGACTGAAGGATTTCTTTAAACAACAGAGCACACCCAGCCTACCTAACAATAGGTTTAAAGCCAAGAGTACCTGGGATCCTCTACCCAACCAACCTACTATTAAAACGTTCTTGAAATATCTAGATTTTGAAACTCAATTACACCTTAATCAATCAACTAAACGGAAAACCAATATTACGAAAGAAGAACGAAAATGCATAACCTCACTAGCTAAGGACCCCAGCCTTATCATTCGGCCAGCAGATAAGGGCGGTGGGATAGTGCTGTTAAATTACACAGACTACAGACGGGAAATCCTTACACAACTTGGGGACTCAACCACATACTCTAAACTAGCTGCTGATCCTACTACATCAATTATGTTAAACATTCAACATATTCTACAACGAGGTTTGGAAGCCACCTTCATCACCCAAGAACTCTATGACTTTTTACTACAGAAGAACCCAAGAACGCCAGTCATCTACACACTGCCAAAGATACATAAAGATCCCATATCACCACCAGGAAGACCCATCGTTTCAGCAATAGGTGGGGCACTAGAACCAATAGCCAAATGGCTGGACCACCTGTTCAAGCAACCTGTTGAGGAATTACCCACGTGCATCAAAGACACTCCAAGTCTTCTCAAATCACTGCAACAGTTTACTGGATTGGAACCCGACATCACCTTCATAACATGTGATGTAAAAAGCCTATATACGATCATTCCACATGATATGGGCATTAATGCCATGCGGAGGATATTGGCCTCATCAACATCATATATAGGACCACCAATCGAGTATATAATGGAACTTCTTCATCTGGTACTCAGTCAAAACTATTTCAGATTCGAACTGACTTGGTACAAACAAATCGCGGGGACTTCAATGGGAGCCGCCATGGCCCCGATGTATGCCAACAGCTGCATGTACATATTTGAGCAAGAACAGATACTCATACCATTCCATGACAGCATACTATTTTATCGTCGCTTCATCGATGACATTTTCATCATCTGGAAGAACCTAGGACCTACCCCAGACGAAATGCTCAACACTATTAACAGCCTGGACACACCAGTTCGCCTCACAATGACTACAAGTGACAAACAGATTGACTTCCTAGATGTTCGTCTATACCGGGAAGATGATAAAATAGCATATACGCTATTCAGTAAACCAACAGACAGGAACACCCTCCTTCATGCCAAAAGTCACCATCCTAAACATCTTATCAGTTCACTCCCACAGTCACAATTCATGAGAGTGATACGTAACAACTCTAACACAGTCAACACCCAGCTCCAACTACAAACTATGTGGGACAAGTTCCTGTCACGAGGTTACCACCCAAGAGACTTAAAGGCATTAGAGAGATGCTATGAAGCACCGGCACACAGCACAGCTAAAAATGACAGACTGGTCTTCCCTATTACATACACAACAATATCGGATGATATCAAACGGTCAGTTGACCATAACTGGAGAATGCTACAGAAGGACACAAGTCTACCAGCACAATTTAAGCAGCGCCCAATGATGTGCTACCGGAGGGGAAGTAACCTAAGGGACTTACTGGTCAAAACCGACCCCACACACTGCTACAGTCAACCTAATACACATCAGAACCTAGGATGCTACAGATGCTTAGGCTGCGTAGCATGCAGCCACATGATCCCTAGCAAATCTTTTACTCATCCCCATACAGGTAAAAAATACCTCATAAGACATAGACTTACCTGCACAAGCGACTTTGTGGTATATAAACTGGGGTGCCCCTGTGGTCTAATGTATGTAGGGAAAACCGATCTACCACTACGTGAGAGAATACGTAATCACCATTCTAGCATACGGGTAGCCTACAGAGATAAAGGCTCAGAACTGCCAGTGGCTAAACATTTCTTGGAGTTTAACCATCCTCTTCCAACAATGAAATTCCAGGCAATCGATCATATCCCACAACCAATACGTGGTGGTGACCGGAAAAAGCTCTTACTACAGAGGGAGCTACATTGGATCAGAACACTTGACAGTGTACAACCTAAAGGACTCAATGAAAAGTATACACTGGGCATCTTCATTTGATCAGCACCCAATAGACATTTAGATGACAGGACTCATATTATCTATTCATATTTCCATTCCTATATGCATATTTAGCCCCCTGGCAAGTGGGTTACTCTCCCTTGCTTACCACAAGGTCTCACACTTAAGATTTTTATATTAATCATTTTTCTTAATGAACATTATTGTGTAAATATGTATATATGTAATTATTGTAATTACTATGGCTGCTTCATATATGATGTTGATGCTCCTTATGCTCTAGGGGACACAATGCATGATTAGTTAAGTTTATTCCATCTAACTGCAGACATATCAGTTTATACTCATGCACACACCTATGGATGTCTCCTCATATGACTTGTGGATTGTTATTGGGCACCTCACAACATTTTGTTAGACATACATAGTACCACCAGATACTGCACATCCAACTTAGGCTCAGTCAACTATTTAAACACACCATGTGGAACTAGTTAAGATGCCCTGCGCTCTATGTCACCTTTGTGGAGACCAAATGTGTGTATTCATATTTGACATTTATGTCCACCTTGTGCACAGTGACCCCAGCTTTAGTAATTTTTCTATATATAAATTCTATATATACATCCTATATATACACATCCACAATGCAGCACTATCTTTGGATATCATTAGACAGCAAGACTTATTCTGCTCCTGACCCCCTCTACCTATGTAATTACCCATGTTATACCCCATGGGCTCCCCCCTCAACTCCCCTCTTCATATTGTCTCCCCGTGCTTAGTCCTACTTAAATTCAGTCTCCTAATAAGGATCGGCACATTCTTGCCTTCCCTGCCCCTTGACACCTCCTCCCCTTCTCTCTCCCATGTTATGCCACGAGATCAGCAGATCCTCTATGTGATCGTACACATATTTTTTCCTATTATGAGACTCTCAGACTCCCCCGCCCGGCTGAACACTCGCGGCAGGTTGCTATAGCAACATATAAACAAATCCAACCGCGTTCCAGCCGATAGTCTCGGCACCCGTTAGATCGCAAGGTCAGATACATGATCCAGCTGCAGAATACACTTTCAAAGGTCAACACTACCCGCGTTTTTTCGGCGGTTTCTAGGGGAACCACACTGGGAGAGGGGTAAGCACCACCTGTATACAATGTATGGTACTAATGTAATATGTATCCTTTTGTTATTTATTTGTTGTCTTTTACAATGCACCTTATCCTGACGAAAGTTCTGCTATAGAACTGAAACGTTGAAACATTGTGGCAGTTGCTGAATAAAAGCGAAGTTATTTTTTTCACCATATCTTTTTGAAGTCCTTAGAGTGCTATTTTCTACTTTCCTGTTTTTATATATATATATATATATATATATATATATATATATATATATTTATATATATATATATATATATATATATATATCTCTGAGTGTGTGACTGGTGTGTGTGTGTGTGTGTCTGTTTGTGAGTGTGTCTGCCTGTCTGTTAGTGAGTGTGTCTGTTAGTATGTCAGAGTGTTTCTCTGTCTAAGAATCGGTCAGTGTGTGTCTCTGCCTGTCCGTGTGCATCTCAGTTTAGGTGGCTGGTCCCCATCTGATTTTACTCACCTTTTTCCCCTATGCTGTGCAAGTCTCGTCATGGCTGCAAATCAATCTTGATGATCTCAGCCAAGCCAATGCTGTCCCATAGGAGAGCACTGGGAGGCTTTTGCTCGTGCGCTAATCTGCATCTCCTCATAGAGATGCATTGAATTAATGCATCTCTATGGGGAACATTCAACGCCTCCATGCAGTGTGTGGAGACACTGAACATCATTTCCACACACTGTGTAGCACTAGACTAGGAATTGCCTCTAGTGGCCATCTAAGTGACTGTGATTAGAGATGTTACTTGGCAGCAATGTAAACCCGGCTTTTTCCCTAAAACAGTAGTGTTTACATTAAAAAGCCTACAAGGACAGGCTATAGACACCAGAACCACTAAATTAAGCAGTAGTAGTTCTGGTGACTATAGTGCCCCTTTAAGAATTGTATTTGTCGCTGTAAATTAAGCTTTGTTCGTTAAAAATACCTGGCTCCTAACTTTTTTAGCTGGCTCCTAGATTCCAAGCAAATTTGTCAAGCCCTGGCTTACAGAAAGTTTAACACTCACTGAAACATGATGATCTCAGCAGGAGACAGGAGTAATATATAAATACATGAAAATATGAACTTAACAGAATCAAGGGAAAAAACGAGTCAACTATATGGTTAGAAAATTGCAAACATATCTGACATGAAAGTTTCATGACATCCGCCCTACATTATGTCCCCTCCTCTCTATCCATGAACTGCGTGTGCTTTCCAGGATATCAATGAACCTGCTGTGCAGCCAGGTATTCAGTGCAATTCCGTCACGCTTCCTAACTAATAGATTGATGTGCATCTTCCCAAGCACACCCTCTCAACAATTAGCTGGAGGGGCACTACTCCCTTATTAGCCTTGCCGTACATTACTCGTGATCTTTCTTTTTCAATCAGGCAACAGCACTGGTAAGCAGCTGCCTGATGTAAATTAAAAAAAAAAAAAACACACAAATATCCCCCTGACACCTCCACTATCTGTAGAGATCTGGGGCTAAAGAGTTCTACATCTGCGACTTCAGTCCCGAAATCCCCGCCACCCTACCAGCTCCTATGGTGGCCAATCCATGACACCAAAAAGTTTTGCTATGATTCTCTAAGTAGAAACACATCATATGGTTAAGAATAGGAAATTATAGGGGCCATATATGTTACCCCAAGAGCCGTGAAAATGATAATAGTGCCATTTCTGAGAAAGAGTTTAACATTTTGCATTTTATTAGTTGACAGACAGAAACTTAAGGCTTCAGACTAGCATAGCTTCAGTTAGCAAATCTATTTAACATTCAGTAACGACATGCATGGAAACATGTCGATACTGAACGTATTGAGTATTGAACGTACCGAAACATTGAATCAATGGATTCAATGTTTCTCAGAGCACTGGACTGGCAGATCGCCGCAATTGCTGTGCATGCAGCGTGTTTTAGGAAGGATTTGATCATTTGCAAAAGGTAAAGGAAACTTGATTAAGATTTCAAGTCCTGGAAAAAAAAAATCTAATCCTATCCAAATTCTGTCCCACAATTACATAGTTATACTGTCTTCAAGAAGAAGTAAGAAGACCATTCAGCAATTACAAAAAAACTCAAATGCAGAACGTGTTCAAGACCCTTCACAATTTCTGCACTTTTGAAATCTGTAGTCAAAGAAAATATCTGAACTTGATATTTGGCGGCTTACTTATATATTCTATATAAAATATATTCTAAAGACCTCTAGCTCCCTCAAGTGGTGGAAGAATTCAGAACATTATACTTCTGTGTAAATTCCCATTATGAGTGAAGGAACTGTCAAAACACATCTCTCTCATTTAACCCCTTAAGGACTGTACCAAATGTACACCTTGTGAACAAAAAACGTAAACAAAACCTGGCATTTGCGCTACATGTCTGTCCAACCGTAATTCACCTCTTTCATAGTAAATGCACCCACCCTTATTATAGATCATTTTCTTCAGGGGAAACAGGGCTTTCATTTAAATATCAAATATTTAGCTTTGAAACATAATTTAATATGAAAAAAATGGGAGAGAATAAGATTTTTTATTTTTTTAGTTCTACATGACATTTTAACGGTCAGTGTCATAATACTGTTTGCTTTTACTGCAATAAAATACACATTTGTATTCAGCAAAGTCTCACGTGTAAAACAGTACCCCCTATGTACAGGTTTTATGGAGTTTTGGGAAGTTACAGGGTCAAATATAGCATGTTACATTTGAAATTGAAATTTGCCAGATTGGTTACGTTGCCTTTGGGACTGTACAGTAGCCCAGGAATAAAATTTACACCCATAATGGCATACTATTTGCAATAGTAGACAACCCAAGGTATTGTAAATTGGTTATGTCCAGTCTTTTTAAGTAGCCATTTGGTCACAGTGTTTGTGACTAAGTGGCTACTAAAAAAGACTGGACATACCCCGTTTGCAATACCTTGGGTTGTCTACTATTGCAAATGGTATGCCATCATAGGGGTAATTTTCTTTCTTGGGCTATCATAGTATCTCAAAGGCAACATAACCAATCTGGCAAATTTTAATGTGAAAAAAAATGAAACACAAGCCTTATATTTGACGCTGTAACTTTTGAAAACACCATAAAACCTGTACATGAGGGGATACTGTTGTACTCGGGAGACTTCGCTGAACACAAATATTTGTGTTTCAAAACAGTAAAAAGTATCACAGCAATAATATCGTCCGTGTAAGTGCTGTTTGTGCATGAAAAATGCAAAAAACATCACTTTTACTGGCGATATCATCGTTATAATACATTTTACTGTTTTGAAACACTAATATTTGTGTTCAGCGAAGTCTCCCGAGTAGAACAGTATCCCCCATGTACAGGTTTTATGGTGTCTTGGAAAGTTATATGGTTAAATATAGTGCTAGCAAATTAAATTCCCTTTACTTTCGGCATGGGTTGTCAGGCAGGTCCCGCTAATTGTAATTAATTAAGATACCTAATTATGTAAAAATATTACATAAATATATATGTAGAATTAATTGATCTAAGTATATTTTATTTTTTTACACTTTTTAACATTAATTTCTATTTTATTTCCAGCCAGCAGGGGGACTGTCATTACAGGCAGTCCCCCTGCGGGCAATGCAGCAGGCAGCTAACCCGGCCATGTGATTGTGAGATTATCGCAAGGACCTCACTCTCACATGGCCGGGGGAAAGGGAGTGGCGGAGGAGGCAGGATCCGCCGCGTGGGGCGTACTATTACGCCCTGCAGCGTTTAGAGCCGCTTAGAATAGGGCGTAATAGTACGCCCTCCGGTCTTAAGGGGTTAATATATATATATATATATATATATATATATATATATATATATATATATATATATATATATATATATATATATATATATATATATATATATAATTATATATATTAATATCAAATTACACGTAGACTGATACTGATTAAATATATATATAATTATTGTTATATATATTTATATATAATATAAAAAATTTAATATGTAAATACGTTAAAAAAAATAAAAAAAATAATTAAATATATAGATGTGTGTTATTTCGTTCTAACTGTATTGTGATAATATATATATATTATATATATATATATCAAAATAGAGCAGTAGATGGTAGAGTAGTACTCCCTGCTCTACCATTGTGAGTATAACTTATTTTATTTTATGTTTTCCCTTCTTACTGAGAGCACTATATTTGTTTTTATATACCGTGCGAAATCCTACGAAACCAAAGCCGGACAGAGTGACCTTTCCTCACAGAATATCAATTTCGCTAATCCTCTCAGTACATACTATACCATCGTAAGTGTGTTTATGTTTTTATCTTTCATATACGGATTCCCTGGAAATTCGGAAGGATTAACCTTTGAGGACTGTACATATACAGCTCATCCACATATCAGTGAGACGTCTTTTATGCATGTTATTGGACTTTTTAAGTTTTATCACTACTAGTGCACGGACTTTGTTTCACACATTCTTATTGTACTTTTTACTGCATATTTTTATCCTACCATTATTTTATATATTTTACATTTTATTTACCTGTATCCAGCGCAGCCCTTCACCCCTCCTCTTTTCTTTACCATAAAACCTGTACATGGGGTGTACTGTTCTACTCGGGGGACTTCGCTGAACACAAATATTAGTGTTTCAAAACAGTAAAATGTATTACAACGATATCGCCAGTAAAAGTTACTTTTTTTGCATTTTTCACGCACAAACAGCACTTACACGGACGATATTATTGCTGCGATACTTTTTACAGTTTTGAAACACAAATATTTGTGTTCAATGAAGTCTCCTAAGTACAACAGTACCCCTCATGTACAGGTTTTATGGGGTTTTCAAAAGTTACAGCGTCAAATATAAGGCCTGTGTTTCATTTTTATCACATTAAAATTCGCCAGATTGGGTACGTTGCCTTTGAGACCCTATGGTAGCCCAAGAATGAAAACTACCCCTATGATGGCATACCATTTGCAATAGTAGACAACCCAAGGTATTGCAAACGGGGTATGTCCAGTCTTTTTTAGTAGCCACTTAGTCACAAACACTGGTCAAAATTGGCGTTTTTTGCATTTTTCACACACAAACAAATACTAACGCTAACTTTGACCAGTGTTTGTGACCAAATGGCTACTAAAAAAGACTGGACATACCCCATTTGCAATACCTTGGGTTGTCTACTATTGCAAATGGTATGCCATTATGGATGTAAATTTCATTCCTGGGCTACTATAAAGTCCCAAAGGCAACATAACCTATCTGGCGAATTTCAATTTCAAATGTAACGTGCTATATTTGACCCTGTAACTTCCCAAAATGCTATAAAACCTATACATAGGGGGTACTGTTTTACACATGAGACATCGCTGAATACAAATATGTGTATTTTATTGCAGTTAAAGCAAACAGTATTATTACATTGACAGTTAAAATGTCATGTAGAACTAAAAAAAAATCAAAAAAAAAAAAATCTTATTTTCTCCCATTTTTTTCATATTAAATTATGTTTCATAGCTAAATATTTGATATTAAATGAAAGCCCGTTTCTCCTGAATAAAATGATATATAATATGGGTGGGTGCATTTACTATGAAAGAGGTGAATTACGGTTGGACAGACATGTAGCGCAAATGCCAGGTTTTGTTTACAATTTGTTTCGTTCACAACATGTACATTTGGCTCCGTCCTTAAGGGGTTAATACTGAATGAAAATGTCCCTTTAAGGATTGAGCAATACCACAAATTACTTAGATAAATGTAAGCAGCATTCTTCTAATTACTTCACGGCTATTGTTGGCAGAGAGCACTATATTTTGTGTTTTATACCGCTGACTACACCTGGCTTGGGATTATACCACTTTATGGCATTTTATCGGAGCCACTTGCGCCTCTCCATCATGTGAGTGCATATGATACATAACTAAATCAATCAAGTGTGTGATATAATAATCTACATAGTGTCGTTTGGCAGCCCTGGGAAAAATATACTAACGAATAAAACCCCACCCCACCGGGAAGGGAAGGGGACCGGGGACCGGGCCGCCGCGCGCCTCGACAATTATCACCTACCCCCAGCCCTGCTCGTTCCCCCCCCCCCCACCCGACCTTCCCCTACCCTTCCTCCCATATATGGCATAGAGGATGTCGCGCATAGAGACTGCCCGCCCACGCTCATTCCAGGGTCCCAAGCAGACCGCACTGATACAACCTAATAGAAGACAGCCGAAAGGGAAGAAAACAGTATAGACGCCGACAAGGGCTCCAGTAGCGAACATGCAGGGCCAACCCAACTCGCGACAATGCTCCCAGGACTCACACTCATAGACCCTCAGGGTCAAAAACACAAAGTTGGGAGGGCACCAAAATCCCTACCTGAGAGGTCATCCGGGATAGGGACACGCACAGGATGGGGAAGGATAATCCGATAAAAGCTACTGTAAACGACAGACGTACATGAAATTGGGGCCCAGGAACACAGAAACCTAAATCAAACGCAATAACAGACATCTAGGTCTTGCCGGTGGGTTGGAATCCTATGGTCGGGACCTATATCGGAGGCTCTTATCTTGGGTAGCTCTATTTAGTTATGACTTGTCTAGTATTGTTAAGTTTTGTTCTGTATTACATTTTATACTTTATTTTAATCTGTGGACATGAAAAGCCCACCAACACAGAAACGGCGACACTGCACGGCGTAACAGAACCTTGCGTTAACTTGTAAAACCGCTTATCTTCTGTATTATGCAATGTTAGTCTCAATCAATATTGGCCTCTGCGCGAGTCACTGAATACTGCCATGCCGTAATATGAGTCGAATCAAAAAGAATAAAAAAAAAAAAAAAAATCTACATATTGTCCCATTACATGTTCTGCTGAGGATTCGTACCAATTAGAAGAAGACACCTATATAGCAAGGCGAGGATTGTTAAGCAAGATATTGGAGCATTACTCCTATCCTCAGTGACCACCAGAATTTCCTGCCATAGTCTTAGAGTTCTATCCAGATCAAGCCATGCACTTTCAAGTACTTGGCGATAGATATACAAGGGAGTAGGTTATGGAACTGTCAGATGTTTATTAAACAGAACAAAGGCTTTAAATTAACATGCAATAAAGTTTCTGATCAAAACTATAAAAAAAAAAACTTTAATTTTTCTATATGTCTGTTCAACCATAATTCACCTCTTTTATATTAGGTGCACCAACACTTACTATTTATTATTTTGTTAAGAAGAAACGGGACTTTCATTTCATATCAAATATTTATATTTGAAACAATTTAATATGAATAAAATATTTTTAAAAAACTGAGAAAATAAATAAATGTTATTTTTTTAGTTTTGCATGGCATTTTAACTGTGAATGTCATAATACTGTTAGCTTTTACTGCAATAAAATACACATTTGCATTCAACGATGTATCACGAGTACAACAATACCCCATACGAACAGGTTTTATGGTGTTTTGGAAAGTTACAGGGTCAAGTATAGCACGTTCCATTTTTCAGTTTATACACAGTGAAATTTGCCAGATTGGTTATGTTGCCTTTGAGACCGTATGGTAGCCCAGAAATGAGAATTACCCACATAATAGCATTCCATTTCCAAAAGTAGACAACCCAATCTATTACAAATGACTTATGTTTAGTCTTTTTAGTAGACAGTCACAAACACTGTCCAAAGTTAGAGTTCATATTTGTTTGTGTGTGAAAAATGCAAAAAATAAAATAAAAATTGGGGGTTTGTGACTAACCACCGTCACTACGTACTATGCCCACTGCTTACTTATATGTTTTTCCATTGTATTGTGTGTTTTACCCTTGCATTCTGTGTTTCCCCATGTATCAGTTATGCATTTTGTGTGATTTCCCTGATTTATTTTTAGGGTTCCTATATGTTTGGGATGTATATCTTATAGTTTATGTTTTATGGTCTGCAACTCTAGTGCCTGGGGGATAATTGGGTTAAGCAAATGTCTCTTTTGGACATGGTGTTGAATCAAGGGTTTCCTGTTTCTAGAAGTGTTGTGGACAAAAATATTAACTCAATTTATGTTAGTAAAATGCCTATTTACTCAGCATACCTACAATCAGCATTATTCAACTTTATATGTGATTTACCTAAAATGGCCGCTAGGGAGTTTCCCTTCGACATCGACTAACACCCTCACTAACAAGATGGCGCTGGAATCTGGGGGAGACCTCCAAGATACCAGTGATATCACACCCGGTAGGAAGAGCAATAAATGAACCACTTAACACCTAACCAATTATTGATGTATTATTTCATGTTATCTCTGACAAAGCATATGATGTAATTTTTATAAGGGGCATGCCGTCCCCTCAGAATAAACATTCCTCAAGTTTTTCATGAACCCGAAACCTATGTCTGGTGTGAATTACTTTAGGAGCGTGCACGCACTACTTCTTTAATTTGGCCGGGGGCAGATACATAAGATTAATTGATTCCACATCAAGAAGGCTTGATCATTACCATATCAAACGACTTCCAGGACACATCAATGTGACTTCCCACCCCCTACAGAATAGCTCTGCTGGAATATAAGCTTCAAAGAGGGATTGGGGTTGTAAGCTTGGACATTCCATGCAATCCAAATAATCCCTTTGGAAATTGGAATTGTACTTTTGAGGAGTTTATGTGTTTTAATGGGTGTACTTGTATGTGCTGTTGATATCTCCCAGTGCGGGAGATGGCTATCTGTAACCCAGCCCCCTCCTGCCTGGGATGTTGTTGTACTGAGTGGAGACTCCCTGCGGGGGTCTGTGCATAAAAGCTGTGTGTTCAAAATAAAGGCAGTTGGTGTTTTAACCTCCAGAACTGTGTGTTGTCCGGTTACTGGAGGGAAGGAAGATTCAACCCCTGTGTCAGCTTGCAGGGAGATGCAACGGGGAAAGTCCTTGTAAGGACTAAGAGAGCTAGTTCCCCCTATCCGTTTCCCCCGGGTCCCAGCTAGGAAACAACTCCTCTGGCAGAGGTGCCCAGCCAGGGTACAGGGAGCTCCGCTACATGGATTATCCTTGTTTTTACAGTATTGATGCAATTGCATTGTATATCTTGCTTATGGATTGTGAATAAACATTTTTTTTAAATAAATAACTCAAAACCATATAACAGATCATGGACATAAACTTATCTTTGGGACATTACTAGATCGGGACTTCTCTAATAGAAGGATTCAGGGTAGTATCTTAGGAGAGAACAAAGATGGTCATCTGCCCAAACTACATATGTGATGATGTGGCATTGTCTGTGCAAAACTACGTATGTGAAGCCTTGCAATGTACAAGGCTGTTTGTCTTATGATTCAGCCAAACATAAATGAACCCTTTCACGAGATCTCGTAAATTTGATTAGCATTTTGGTGTAAATCAAACAGATGCAAATTGAATTCATTTAAAAATAAATATCAACAAATATGAAACGGTACCTTCCATTTTGAGCCATCGTTATTCCCTCTTCTTTTAAACTTTTACTTTTTACAATGTTATCCTCAAGGAGTACTTCCTTTTTGCGTTTAATGGTATGATGCCAATCAACCTCCTCATTCTCAGTCAAATCTGCAGCCTCCTCCTCAAACTGCTGGCTGGTCACCTTTGATACCTTCTCCCCTATCTTTCTCTTCCATCCAAAAGAAGCCATTCTGCAGCAAATTGGGAAACAGAAAATACTACCAAATCAGATCACACAATACAGCATCATAACTACAACTTGCATTGTTCTTTTAAGACACCTAGAAAATATTGTTTTCATTAACCGAGTAGTGGAAAAACATCTACCTATGTATGATGTCAAAATTGCATATGCTGGTTATGCAATTTTAAAATATTAATAGTAGTTAATGTTTAAGCACAAGCCACAAGACTCACATATTATTGCTATATGTCGTAATATGCAGAGTTTCACTCCTGCTCTCAAAGACCCTACAATTTCAGATGTGGTGTCCACCAAGGTTACTTATCAGTTAAACACACTTTGCAAGCAGTAATATTATTATTTTTTCCTTCAAAATAGAAATAAAAATCTTCTTCCTGTCAAGACAATGTAAAGATTCCAGAAAACAATCTAAATGTTGTTAAATATGCTAGGCATAACTTTGAGTTACTCAGAGTCCACCCACCACCTCGGAGCACAGGAAATTATATACAAACACTCAAACACAATCAAACACCGATACTATACACAAATATGCATCCGCATTTAAAATCCAACACTACATCCAAACACACCACTGCATGCAAATGCAAACTTAACATACAAACACACCCCTGTATTAAAATGCTAAAATTATATACAAACCAACCCCACACACAGAAGCACACCTGCTCCTAAGAACTATTATCTGTTTCCGATCTGTAGAAATTAGTGTATATACCAAAAAATTTAATTTGCCAAAAAAGAAAACATTACGCTCTACTAATTAAAAGGTTTGTGCTACGGCACACTTTTTTTTCTGGGGGTTCCATGATGTTGGTACACTATTGTGACGATAGTCACCATCACTGGGGGCTGAAGACTGACACTTTATGGAGGTCCCCAGATAAATCCTATGTTTTAGTCAGCCCATTATAGGTACAAGGTGTGTAATGTATATTTGTCAGATATTCTCCTCCCCACCTCCATTCCTTGTTGTTTTCCCAGAAGGGCATTGTCCCATTGTTCCAGAGACCCCTTTCATCTGCTGTATATTATAATATGTATTTTAGGAGTTTTCTTGTACTATGGGAGATAACTGTGTTAGCGAGTATGTGTATATAAAAGGTAAGAAGGGAAGAAATTAGTTCATAATACAATAGCGATTTTGCTATGAATCTTGTTGTCAGGTAGGTAATTCAATTATGGACTCTCGACTTAATTCTGTCCTAGACATCAAGACTCCAAGGAGTGACTTGTATTGTTTTGTGTGATGACCGCCTGTTGTGATTACTGGTATATAAACCTGTGGTTCACTCAATAAAACCAGTTCTACTTTACGCTTCACTAAGTCTCGGCTAGTGTTTAGGTTAAACAGATATACTGCTATACACTCTACAGGAGTGAGTGATCACTTGGAGCTGTACCCAGGACCCTGTTCCAGAGTGGGAAACTACGGAGAGACCCCAGCCAAGCTGAGGTGGCAAGGGGCTGAAACGTTACTGATGTCCCGGTGAGAGCTAGGAAGTGAGCTTGGCGGGGGTACCCAGCTAGGGTACCAGGCGATCCGTCACACTACATCAAAGGATTCCACGATAAAATGAATTGGAACCTCTGGTCTAGACAATGCATAAATAGACAAGTTGACTAAACTACAGTATTTTCTTAAAGGGACACACCAGACCCCTAAATCATATCAGCTTGCACAAATTCTTCATGTATTAAGTATACATACTCTTTATTCATTTTGCAAAAAATGCAGATTTCTGTATACATTTTCACTTTTATAAATCAACCTTGTTATGCCCCTGGCTGTCAATCATATATGTCTTGTTATTTAATGGCTGTTTAGCTCAGTAGCTCTAAACTCAAGAGGCAGCAATTGCCTAGAGCACTGAGCATTGAGCTGTATTGGGAAGTCTGTGAATAAACAGCCACAGAAAGTCTGAGCAGGGTTAGAAGGCAAGTGCTTGCAATGTACTCTGCACCTATAAAAAGGATATAGCAAAGAAACTACAGATTCAAAACACCCAAAGATATAACAAAGTAGATGAAACATATAAAAAGTAAACAGTGCCCCAATATATGTCAATGGACTCTATTCTGCCCCAGGATAGGAATATGCTGTGTAAAGGCAAAACACAGTGCACACTTGTTGAACTATGAGGCTAATGCAGCATGATCTCCAGACAGAAGTACAAGGCTATTTACTCCCTGTGATGGAAGAGACATCAATGATTAATCATGAAAAAGCTGAGTAGGAAAAAAAAAAAAAATGAAAAAAAGCTTGCAAAAACCGCAGACATGCTGTCTGCAGTCTTTACAAACCCTCCCCTCTTTCCTGACACAAACTTACAGGCTGTACAGGGAATTGACCAATCAGAGGCTTCTTAATGAGCCTCTGCGCTGGAGCTGCAAGCATGCATGCAGTCACAGCTTTCTGATGCTTCTCCAGCCTAGCGTGCATGTCATTTTCTTTAACTATCCCTGTGGACCAAATTAAAGCAAAAGAAAACCCTATGATTATCAATTTCTGCACCCAGGTTTAATAGTGCTGGTTTCTATAGAAACTAGCACTTTTATATGATCTCGGCAAATAGACTGACCCCAGCAAGCTGAAGTGCTTCATGTGTCAGGCATGTCTTTCTTAATAAAAATATACAAAAATACAGTCCTATTAAAAAAAAAATAAAAAAAAAACTTGATTTCTGAAATGTTACGATAGAAGAGCAAAACAGACAAACGAACAAATTAGCAATCTACAGGTCACTTGAGGCTGCTACCGTGTTTCTCCGAAAATAAGACCGGGTCTTATATTAATTTTAGTCACAAAAAACACACTAGGGCTTATTTTCAGGGTAGGGCTTATTTATTTACGGTACCGGTATGTACATTGAACCCCCCCCTTTAATTAATCCACCCCCCCTTTAATAAATCCACCCCCCTCTAATTAATCCAGCCCACCCTTTAATTAATTCACCCCCCTTTAATTAATTCACCCCCTCTAATTAATCCAGCCCACCCTTTAATTAATTCACCACCCCTTTAATTAATTCACCCCCTTTAATTAATCTAATTAATCCAGCCCACCCTTTAATTAATTCACCACCCCTTTAATTAATTCACCCCCTCTAATTAATCCAGTCCATCCTTTAATTAATTCACCCCCCTTTAATTAATTCACCCCCTCTAATTAATCCAGCCCACCCTTTAATTAATTCACCACCCCTTTAATTAATTCACCCCCTCTAATTAATCCAGTCCACCCTTTAATTAATTCACCCCCCTTTAATTAATTCACCCCCCTTTAATTAATTCACCCCCCTCTAATTAATCCAGCCCACCCTTTAATTAATTCACCACCCCTTTAATTAATTCACTCCCTCTATTTAATCCAGCCCACCCTTTAATTAATTCACCCCCCTCTAATTAATCCAGCCCACCCTTTAATTAATTCACCACCCCTTTAATTAATTCACCCCCTCTAATTAATGCAGTCCACCCTTTAATTAATTCACCCCCCTTTAATTAATCCAGCCCACCCTTTAATTAATTCACAACCCCTTTAATTAATTCACCCCCCTCTAATTAATCCAGCCCACCCTTTAATTAATTCACCACCCCTTTAATTAATTCACCCCCCTCTAATTAATCCAGTCCACCCTTTAATTCACCCCTTTAATTAATTCACCACCCCTTTAATTAATTCAGCCCACCCTTTAATTAATTCACCACCCCTTTAATTAATTCACCCCCTCTAATTAATCCAGTCCACCCTTTAATTAATTCACCCCCTTTAATTAATTCACCCCCTCTAATTAATCCAGCCCACCCTTTAATTAATTTACCACCCCTTTAATTAATTCACCCCCTCTAATTAATCCAGCCCACCCTTTAATTAATTCACCCCCTCTAATTAATCCAGCCCACCCTTTAATTAATTCACCCCCCCTTTAATTAATTCACCCTCTCACCCCCTTTAATTAATTCAATTAATCCCAGACATAAAATATCTAGCGGTACTCACATTTCAAAGATTCCTTGCCGAGTCCGACCACTGGGAGCCTCACCGCCCGGAAATGGATCCTTCCGCTGAAGATCCGTGAAGGCAGACTGACGGCGCTGCAAAATGTCGTCATCACGTTGCGCGACGCCCCTCCTACAGCAGAAGAAGGAAGTCTCGCCGCAAAGGTACAATGCCTAGGTCTTATTTTCGGGGTAGGGCTTATATTGCAGCCCACCCCGAAAATCCGACTAGGGCTTATTTTCGGGGTAGGGTTTATTTTCGGGGAAACACGGTATATCTGTATTTAAATGAGCACATATTATTTTTAAAGTTATAATTCAATTCAGGCTTTATAGAAGAAAGGATTAATCCTAGCTGGACCTGGCACCCAGACCACTTCATTAAGCTGAAGTGGTCTGGGTGCCTATAGTGGTCCTTTAACCCATCTCCAGTCACCTATCTTGGTACTAAATAAACCTGGCCACTCGAAGGACCAGTATACGCTTACTACTGTTATCCTCTGCTCTAGCTGCACCTAGATTTACGTGCTAGAAATAGGCTAGTCTTGACATTTAAAACTCCTTTCCTAGGATATTTTGTGGACCGAACCAGGGCTTTATATGTGCTATTGTAGACAAAGGCGATATCTGCAGTTTATTTTGACAGTGTCATTTTTCTTGTGAGATAAAAATAATGTGATGGAGTAAATGCAAGCAATATTCCTTTTTTTAAATCAGCCTTATAGTGAATGTATCAGCTCAGTCCAAATCGAAACATATATTTCATACCTTGGGCACCTCCACTAAGAAGATTGGCTGTTTTTGAAGTGGTTAGTTGGTTTAGGCAGTGATGTATTTACCGCAAGGCTAACAAGGAATTTTCCTTAAGCGGCAAACAACACGCTCCCAAATGCCCAAGCAAATACCTTGACAGCCTTGTTTTATGGGGGCCCAAGAGCTACCCGGCTAGTCACCTTTGGGCGCCCCCAGGGCAAGGAGCCACTTCGGTCCCAGGCTGGCTGTGTGAGAGGGCATAACTGTGAGCTCTCCCACACGCGACCCGCAGTAATGTAGGGAGACGGAATACGACGTCACTCCGGCTCCCAGAATCACTCTGCGACGCTGAGCAGGGAGATCGTGGCTCTCTAGCTACCTTCTTTGTGCGCCCGCCCGCCTGCCTTCCTGTCTGCTCGTCCGCCTTCTGCCCAGCAGTCCCAACCTCCCCCACCCAACAGTAAGCCCTGCAGCCCTACTGAACTCCAGGTAAAAAAAAATCCACACAGCTCTCCCAAAGGTAGGGAGGCTAGGTGGATTTATATTACATTTTAAAAATATAACAATTTCTGAGTTTTGTGTGTATGTGTGTCAGTGAATGTGTATGTCTGTGAGTGTGTATGTCTGTCACTGAATGTGTTTGTGTGTCTGTCAGTGAATGTGTGTGTATCTGTCTGTATGTGCCTGCGAGTAAGTGTGTGTGTGTGTGTGTGTGTATCTGTCAGTGTGTGTCTGAGTGATTATGTGTCTGTCAGTGTGTGTGTCTGTCTGTCAGTGAATGTGTATATATCTCTCAGTGTGTCTGTTAGTGAATGTTTGCGTCTGAGTGAGTGTATGTCTGTCAGCGTGTGTCGGTGAGTGAGAGTGTGTCTTCCAGTAAATGTGGATCGGTGCATGTCTGTCAGTGAGAGTCTGAATGTCAGTGTGTGTGTGTCACTCACTCACAGACACACTCACTGTGTCTGTGTGTGTCTGTCAGTGTGTCTGAGTGATTGTGTGTGTCTGTGAATGTTAGTCTTCAACAGGAAGAAGTGTGGCCTCAAAGGGAAGGGGTGGGGCAAATTCAAATTAGGGGGTGCCAGAGTTCCGTTATGCCCAGGGCAGCACAAATCTAAAATACACCACTGGGTTTAGGTGCTCATTTTGAAAAACATGCGATAAGGTGGCAGCTTTCGAAAGATAGCAAATCTTTTTAGGTAGAGAGATAGATACGAGTTTTAAACATTGGCATGCATAAAAGTTAACAGAAATGATGGCTACCGCTATGTGATGGATCAAACAAAAACACTAGTCTTCATCATGACAGTTTCACTTTACCAGGAATTGTATCTGTTGAATTTACCACTTGAGGCTTGATTCAAACTCCAAAAAACAGAAAAACACAGGGCGCCACAATCACTATATCGGCAATATAAAATAGGAGGGGAAAAAAGGAATATAGAAACAAAGATAAAAAATAGCAAGAATTTATTGATAACAAAGTATCCACACTTGACAGCACAAAACGTGCAATAACAAATGTATAAATAAAAAGGCCACAATAGGCCAAAGACCCTTAGGTACAGCAGCTTAACACAACATAATACTGGACTGAATGAACAAAGTGCAAGTAAAGATAGAAGTAAAGGTGCACAAAGTCAACCACTTTCAAGTTCAATATATAACGAACTAAAGGCAAAATATTGCACAAATAATAAAAAACCAGCATATATGCAAATAAAACCGCTAATATCAAACTGTAGGGTCACAGGATATGCTCAACGTGTTTATGTTGTGTTAAGCTGCTGTAACTAAGTGTATTTGGCCTATTGTGTTTATATTTGTGGTTGGAGTGACCTCCTCACAGAGGCTTGCCTGCACTTGATTTTTTCACTGCCCTCCACCCACCTTTCACTTTATTTATTTTGATTCAAATTCCACTTTCATTAAAAATAGACATGACAGCAACTTTCAACAATATAATTAATAAATCATAGTTGGGATGCTTTGGCAACGCAACCTGTGAAAAACACAATGCAAATGGTGACAGAAAACATATTTCATTTTCCTCTGCCAAAAAGAGCCAAGTCAGAGCTATTTATACAAACAGAACCTCATGCTAGGAGGCAGGTGTTAAAAGGTTACATGGGACGTCTAGTTATTAATTCCAACAATGACACTTGCATTTTGTATTAAGGGCAACCAAGTTGATGAAATGCAAACAATATAAATTACCATTTGTAAAAATGAATGAGTTGGATGAAATAATATTTTACGTGGCTGGTACCAAGTGGCTGACAAGTCCTGATAAATGGTCGTGTTATTAGCAGATTAAGATTGATTGCATGATATGTAACTTTCCACTAATGAATAAAAGCTCCTTTCAGACGACAGTTTTCATTTACTGTACCTTGTTTTCTCATTTAATAGGCTGGGCCAAATTTAATGTTCAGTAATCAGGGATTTGTGATGTGCTAACAAATAACTTGCGTAATGAAGACGTAAATAGCCAGGATTACTTACTCTTATTTTGGTCTCAGTTTTGCAAAAAAAGCCACTTGCAGTGAAAAAGCTTAGTGGTGGGTTAATGTGAATAGGCGAGAAGGTGATAATACGTGCGTTAGTTCATCCCAGTTTGTAAGGTATTATATGGATAATTTGCAAACCACTTACACTGCTTAATGTCGTCATGGAAACAGTGTGTTGTTCAATCCACATGGAATTTAATGTCATTTTAGTGTCAGCGGGCCTAAAATCCTGCTTGTGCCAGGGAGATTTGGATATCACTAGATACCCTGGGGGATACCCTTTACAGGCCCCATGCTCACTGATTAGAGGTAAAAAGTGTACTGTTACATTTCATTGACATTCTGTGGTCAAACAGTCAAAACAGTTAACACAGGGTGCCAAGGTAACCAGGGAGAGGACCATACAGTCTTATCAGATCAGGTCTCCCAGAACCCCAAAACCTAATCACACTGCCTGTACACTTGGAGACTTTTCCCACTTCAGTTATTTTGGCCTTAAATTTTAAATTCACTCTGAATTCCTGACAATGAATTACAGCGTTGGAAATACTGATAGAGATATGTGAATACTTATTTTTTTTTACAAAGCTACATCCTAGGAAAAACACATCGCTAATAGTGTCTAAAGATGACTTTTTGCTTTTGCTGTATACATTACAGCAACCCTACACTAGTCTACACAATGTTACTCCAACACACCAATGTTTCCAAATATATATTGGATATATATCTCTTGCTGTAAGCATTTTTTGTATCCAGATACTGCTTAACCTTCACCCTTTAAAGAGTTAGTCTATCCACCATAAGCACATCTCTGCAAATGTGTGGTGATTAGAGCATCCTGAGCCCACTCGGGCTGTCAATTAAAGCATCACTATAGCATTAGAAATACAAATCTATATTTCTAATGCTATTGTGGCCCTCTGCCTCCACGACACTCCTACCTGGGGTTTGAAGGATTAAAAACCCTTTCATCACTTACCTCTTTCCAGCATTGAGGTCCCTCTACGCTGGATTGGTCTTCTCCAGCGACATCACTCCAATAGGGGTACCTAATGTACACATGCGGCATTAGACGTTTCCCATAGGAAAGCATTAAATTAATGTTTTCATATGGGGATTATAAAGACAACGTCCTCATGCAAAGCATCAGGATGTTCAACGTCATTTTGTAAAGATGAAGGAAGCGCCTCCAGTGCCCCTCTGCTAAGGGGACAGGAACATTGCACCCAGAGATTAAGTGTTCTGTCCCTTTAAGCAGTCTGGGACACACAGTTTTGGGTTGCAAGTATCAATGCTATCCTTTTTGTACTAAACCAACAAACTAGGGCACTACAGATTTGTCTTCCCAACGATGTAGAGTTAAACATTTTTTCCCCAATATTTTGAATGCATTAAAAATTTTCATATTTTGCATAGACCACAGTATAAATAAAGGGTTAATCCAGCAGTCTTGAGAAGGGGAGACCTTTTTGGCATAATATGGTTGGAGTAACCATTTGAAACAGCACAGTCACTTTCACAGAGATTGACAGATATATACACAAGACAAACCAGGAACTTTATCTCATGGAAGTAACAAATTATGGCAAAACATAGCAATAGGCAAATATTATGCCATCAATTCTGCCATGACTCATGATTGTTGGTAGGAACAGGAATCATATTTTTCAGAAGATAGGACTCTATAGTGTGTGTATGTATATCACATACACAAATATACATTCACACATGCAATTTGTCATTATAGGCTTCCATTGCAGGAGAGAAAGCCTATGAGACTCTCTTGCGAGCACTAGCTAGTTAGATCTTTGCCACGGGTAATCATGGCAATGATCCGATGCTGCACAATGACAAGGCTTGCAAGAAGAGTTTGCAAAGGTAGATGCAGACATGCAGTTGGAGATGTGTCCGCCTCCCTGGCCAAAAGGTAAGAAGCAGGTGAAGGAAATAAACCAAAAACAGACAAATAAACATGAAGAAAAAAATATATCAAACTGCTCCTCTCTCCCCCTTTACCCAACCACACACTGCAAAAACTCCAACCACTATACACAAACTATTCAGATACACACTGCCTCCACTATACAAACACTGCAAAACTATTCAGACACTGCATCCACTATACACACACTGCAAAAAACTATTCAGACACACTGCATCCACTTTACACACACACACACACTGCAAACTATGCAGATACACTGCCAAAACTATTCAGACATACTGCATCCACTATACAAACACACAGCAAAAAACTATTCAGACACACACTGCATCCACTATACACACACAGCAAAAAACTATTCAGACACACACACTGCATCCACTATACACATAATTAATTTTCTTAAATTTCAAGTTAAAATACATGGGTACGTCATATATTATCCAAAAAATACGGTACATGTGGAGATCTATGGCGGTTCCTTTGTCTCACAGAACCCGGTTTTATTCTCTTATTTATGTTCGAAACAGCCAAGAAACAGGCTCCTGGCTGCCAAAAATGTAAAGACCCACAAAAGAAAAGGCTAAATTCCACTTAAAGGTGAACTGTGACTTCAGGAATTTTAGCACCAAATATCTATGTAAAAGGTAGCTATTACTTGTGCTAATTCTTTAGTTATTTTTATTTTAATTTACATTCTCTAATGTGCACACCAGCAAATCATGCCAGTTTGTTTCAGCCCTTGTGTCTTGAGATAATTATAGAGTGCTGAAGAATATGTTGATCCTACAAAAATGCTACTACCACTAATAAACGAATCCCTGAAGTTCCATACACTGTTGAAGAAAACATGCACACCCAAGGCATCATGGGATGACTGAACACCCAGAATGTGAAAGTGAAGCAAAGGTTTTCTTTTTGTTCTGTTTGTTTATTATTTTATACATCCCAGAAAATGCTGCAAAACCATTTACCATTTATCCAAGAAGTCTGCTGTACATTTCAGTTTTGTGGTTTTAAAGGACCACTATAGTGCCTTTAGTGCCCGGAGTGTGCCCCCACCTGGCTCTGGAAAGGGGGAAACGGGGAAAAACTTACCTTTTTCCAGCGCTGGGCGGGGAGCTCTCCTCCTCCGATCCTCCTCCCAGTCGGCTGAATGCGCACGCGCGGCAAGAGCTGCACGCGCATTCAGCCGGTCGCATAGGAAAGCATTATCAATGCTTTCCTATGGACGCTTGCGTGCTCTCACTGTGATTTTCACAGTGAGAAGCACGCAAGCGCCTCTAGCAGCTGTCAATGAGACAGCCACTAGAGGCTTTGGGGGAAGGATTAACCCATTTATAAACATAGCAGTTTCTCTGAAACTGCTATGTTTATAAAAAAAAAAATGGGTTAACCCTAGAGGGACCTGGCACCCAGACCACTTCATTAAGATGAAGTGGTCTGGGTGCCTAGAGTGGTCCTTTAATACTACTTATCTGACTGCATGCTTGTTTTAAAGTGCCATAATTATAGGTTTTATTCACTCAAATAAGAATTCATAGTGCATTTCAAATTCAAGGTAACAATAATTGAACAGGAAAAATCTCTAAGTCAGCCATGGTTCCAGTTTGGCTACTTTGGCCTTAAAGTTGAAATTCACTTTGAATTCTCACATTATAGAATAGTCCTGTTAGTATCCTCATACAATACACATTTATCCCACTTTTCTTCATTGCGCTCCAATTTAGTACTAGGAACATTGTTTGGCATAAACCATAAGGAAAATAAAATACGCTCAACTGGTTGTTTATTGAATAGACCCCGCAGTGTGAATCATCATTTACAAAGATTCAAAATTACATGTCTGTTAGTCCACCCATTGTACAGCGCTACAGAATTTGCTGGCACTATATATATAATAATCAAAATGGAATGTAGCTGTGAATTTATAATTGTTGGCAAAACAAATAGTGAGTTCCAACTTGGCTATATCCAACTCATCTAGTTTGACCTAAAATTCTAAATGATCTGGTTTACTGTAACAATTCAATGTTTAGCAAATAGCTTTTATGTGTAGCTGCACATGATTTGTTTTAAAAGCTAACTTTTATATTTTTGTTTTAGAACAGGACACTCCACCATAAACCTTACCCAGATTATAAAATAGTTTTTTTTCCCCTTTTATCAAAGTGAGATTGCATTTACAAGTTTTACTACAAATGGTAACCAACTAGATCTGTACTGCAGAATACCTATAGACAAAATGGAGCGGCTTCCCTGTGTCTAACTCACATACAGTCTATCCCTGTATAGATTCAAGATCTCACTCTTCCCCAGTTTACCTATATCTGCATTTGGATTACCTTAATATGGTCCTTTGACTCTCATTCAACCACAACCCTCCCATCCATATATACAGATCCCCTGAATTTACCTTTGATTTTCACTCATTCCAAGACCACCTATCCTTTTAAATAGATTAACAGGATCTCTAACTCCCACTCTCCCCTCTGTTATGCCCCTGTCCTTCAATCTCTGCACATTCCTTGGATCTCTTGCCCTAGCTCCTCTCTCTGTAGGACACCTGGCTCTGTTAGCACCTGTCCTATCTCTGTATGTTACCTGGCTCAGTAACACCCAGTCCTCCTCTCTATGCATGTTACCTGTCTCTCAGTTACCCCCAGCCCTCCTATCTCTGTATAATACCTGGCTCTCAGTTACCCCCAGCCCTCCTATCTCTATGAGTTACCTGGCTCTCAGTTACCCCCAGTCCTCCTACCTCTGTAAGTTACCTGGCTCTCAGTTACCCACAATCCTATCTCTGTAAGTTACCTGGCTCTCAGTTACCCACAATCCTCCTATCTCTGTAAGTTACCTGGCTCTCAGTTACCCACAATCCTGCTATCTCTGTAAGTTACCTGGATCTCAGTTACCCACAGTCCTCCTATGTCTGTAAGTTACCTGGCTCTCAGTTACCCCTAGCCCTCCTATCTCTGTATAATACCTGGCTCTCAGTTACCCCCAGCCCTCCTATCTCTGTATAATACCTGGCTCTCAGTTACCCCCAGCCCTCCTATCTCTGTATAATACCTAGCTCTCAGTTACCCCCAGCCCTCCTATCTCTGTATAACACCTGGCTCTCTCAGTTACCCCCAGCCCTCCTATCTCTGTATAATACCTGGCTCTCAGTTACCCCCAGCCCTGCTATCTCTGTATAATACCTGGCTCTCAGTTACCCCCAGCCCTCCTATCTCTGTATAATACCTGCTCTCAGTTACCCCCCAGCCCTCCTATTCTGTATAATACCTGGCTCTCAAGTTTCCCCAGTCTCTCCTATCTCTGTGGAGTTACCTGGCTCTCAAGCCACCCCCAGTCCCTCCCATTCCTGTGAATTACCTGGCTCTCGCTACTCCCCCCAGCCCTCCTCGGCCTCTGTATACCTGGCTCTCAGTTACCCCCAGCCCTCCTATCTCTGTGAGTTACCTGGCTCTCAGTTACCCACAATCCTCCTATCTCTGTATAATACCTGGCTCTAAGTTACCCACAATCCTCCTATCTCTGTATAATACCTGGCTCTCAGTTACCCCCAGCCCTCCTATCTCTGTATAATACCTGGCTCTCAGTTACCCCCAGCCCTCCTATCTCTGTATAATACCTGGCTCTCAGTTACCCCCAGCCCTCCTATCTCTGTATAATACCTGGCTCTCAGTTTCCCTGTGCCCTCCTATTCTGTATAATACCTGGCTCTCTAGTTACCCTCAGCCCTCCTGCCTCTGTATAATACCTGGCTCTCAGTTACCCCCAGCCCTCCTATCTCTGTATAATACCTGGCTCTCAGTTACCCCCAGCCCTCCTATCTCTGTATAATACCTAGCTCTCAGTTACCCCCAGCCCTCCTATCTCTGTATAACACCTGGCTCTCTCAGTTACCCCCAGCCCTCCTATCTCTGTATAATACCTGGCTCTCAGTTACCCCCAGCCCTGCTATCTCTGTATAATACCTGGCTCTCAGTTACCCCCAGCCCTCCTATCTCTGTATAATACCTAGCTCTCAGTTACCCCCAGCCCTCCTATCTCTGTATAACACCTGGCTCTCTCAGTTACCCCCAGCCCTCCTATCTCTGTATAATACCTGGCTCTCAGTTACCCCCAGCCCTGCTATCTCTGTATAATACCTGGCTCTCAGTTACCCCCAGCCCTCCTATCTCTGTGAGTTACCTGGATCTCGTGTCCAGGCTTTCAGACACAGCACAACATTAGGGGGCGGGGACCCGGGAAGTAGTGAATACAGCAGGACAAAAGCAAAGTTACCCAGGGTGATGCGGTATGCAGACTGACTACTCGAACAGAGACCCAGGGTTACTCATAGTCGGCCATAGTGAAGCCCAGCACAGAGTGTAAGTGACTGTGGGCAGCAGGTGTCTGCTCTGGTTACATGCTCACTGTGTATTTCTCTGCAGTGTTTCCCTGGTTACTCTATGCTCCTTCACCTTATATAAAATATAATAATACATAGTTTTAATAAAAATGTGTGAATTATATATCACATTCTGCTCCTTGAGATGTAATTTCCCCTAGGCTCTTAGGGTTGTTGTGAAATTTAATATGTGGATCTACAAGGATGGACTACAACCTACACGATGCTCAGCCAGCCAGTGTTCAAGCACTGTAAGGTGTGCAGTGTTTTGAAGCAGCTGAATTACTAATCATTCTGCCAAATGTGGTCCCCAGTAACCCTATAGCCCACATTTTAGTAAATTAAATGTGAATGGCAAATTGAAGCTAAATATCCAAGCTGTGATTAGATTAATTTAAAAGAAAACTCAAAAACACTATAAGCACAACAGTTTGCTGTAGTGGGTATGGTGTCAGGAGTTCCCAAAGCTGTATTCCTTACACAATACTCCCTTCTACCTCCCCTCCCACTCTGTAAGGGTTACAAAACCCTTACTGTACTTACCCGATTCCAACACCGATCTCTCTTGGCGATCTGGCTCCTCCGACGTTACCACACAGGGGTGGCTAATGTGCATGTCCAGCGAACGCCACTAACACGTTAGACCCTCACTGTAGGAAAGCATTGCTGTAAGCATTTAACTAACATGGATATCTTCATTCAGAGCCAGCGGTGTATTTACAGCGAGGCTGACAAAGCATTTGCTTTGGGTGGCACTTTCAGAGGGGCAGCAAAAAAACCACCCACCCCGGCAGATTCCATGTCAGCCTTTTGTCCTGGGGGCCCAGGAGCTGGCCACCACAGGCCCCCAGAGGCTGGCATGCGCTAATGTTGCAGGCAGGGAGGGAGCACTCACCCATGAGCTCTTCCCTGCTCATCTCCCTCGCGTGCACCACAGTGATTCCGGAGCCGGAATATGACATCACTCCGGCATCACTAAGAGGCGCGCGAGAGAGCTGAGCAGGAGGATCAGAGCTCCCTCGCCGCCCGTCTGAACTGCGCGCCGGAATTTTTCGACCACCCGCCAGACCACTTGCATTGTCCTGCCAGCCTCACTGGACCCCAGGGAAGAATCCACCAATATACCTAAAAAAAATGTAAGCAAATAAAATATATGTGAGTGTTAGTGTGTGTCTGATAGTGTCAGTGTGTGTCTCTGTTATTGAGAGTGTGTCTGTTAGTGAGAGTGTGTGTGTCTGTTGGTGTGTTTATTTGTCTGTGTCTGTTAGTGAGAGTGTGTCTGTCAGTGAGTGTGTGTCAGTGAGAGTGTGTATGTCTGTTAGCAAATGTGTGTGTCTGACACTGAGTGTATATGTGTGTCAGTGAGTGTGTATGTGTGTTTGACAGTGTGTGTCTGTCAGTGAGTATATGTGTATCACAGTGTGTGTTTGTCAGTGAGTGTGTATGTGTATCTGTCAGTGAGTGTGTATGTGTATCTGTCAGTGAATGTGTGTGTCAGTTAGTTTGTCTGTCGATGGATGTGTGTGTCAGTGAATGTGAGTGCATGTCTGTCAGTGAGTGTGTATGTTTCAGTGAAAGTGTGTGTTGGTTAAACAGTGTGTGTGACAATGACTGTGTATCTGTCAGTGAGTGTATGTCAGTGTATGCATCAGTGAAGGTGTGTCTGTCAGGCAAAGAGTGCATTGGTTTTTAACAGGAAGCGAAATTTAGAAATTTTACGTTTTCTTTGTTGGTGTTTGGAATCATTTATAGATTTGGATTGCAATTGTTTCTTATGTACACTAGACATCACTTTTATTCAATCCCAAATAATTGTATGTCATGTTTTGCAGATTTCAAGGTATCTGTCAGAGACACGCTTGGCCCTTTAAGCCTCTACCCTAATTCATAGGTGTGTAGGTTATGGTAGTATGGTTCGTATCGCTGAATAGTTTCCGTATGACAATAGATATACCATTTTCATTTGGTTTAGGCCTCCCTCCTTAGTTGTGATCCCAGATTGTCGCAAGGCGGATCCTTCAAGAACACTTTACCAACAGGTACGAGACTCCAGGCCCGCTCCATTAGCCTATTTTAACTACTAGGTTTACTGGCTGATAGGGAATTAGGTGGCCATTAAGGTATTTCGTTCAGGCACTCTTTGCCTAAGACTCAGTTGTCCCGCGAGGCCAACACCCATCCTCAGCGCAGGAGGTAATCCCCCCCCCCGGGTCAAATCATAGCTAGCCACCTCACTGGTTGCATAGATAGGGCCTCCCTTGTCACTCCCTTACTATCCTTTGCTTTAGCAGTCACCGAGAGGCCAACACCTCGTCACAACGTTCGGGGCCAACGCTTAGGTAGAGCCTCTCAAGCCGCTTGGCAGCTAGTTAGGTCTCGCCTGTCACTTACCTAGTGAATTGTTTCTCCACTTGGCACTAGCTAGCCAGCCAGTACATGTCCCCGGTTACAAGCCATGTTATTACTCAGTATGTCTCAGATTCCCGATGACGGTGACGATATGTCAGTCCACAGCACTCTGGCCAGGTCCGCTACTCCTACTCGCAGGTCATGGACTATCCCCTGCATCACAGCCGAGCTACATAAACGCAGCATCCCTTTGCCTGCGACTGCCAGGAAATCTGAGCTATTCAGGCACATGCGGACCAGCACAGACAATACAGATGCAGGAACGGGCACAAGTGGCTCAAACGACTCCAACCTTCACACGATGATTGCTTCCCTAGTGTCCTCAATGGGGAAAATTAATGACAGGCTAGAGAGATTGGAAGCTCGTAGTCTTCCCGTTTTGGCAACTGAGTGCCTCACGGCCGAACTTCCAGGCCTGCCACAGATACAACCGGGTAATGATGTACCCGCTAGTTCAGGATCGCACGTTATCAACCCAGCCCACATGGTATCGGCGAATCTCAAAAAGGACATCCTGGAGGGACATTAATCTCGCCTCCAAGGATGTCGATGAGAATTGCACATACGCATACAGAAACTTTTCATCTCTGTGGTACTTAAAGCTAGAGACCCGAGACTCAGTAAAAAACTGTCAATCCCAGATTTTGTCATAGCATTTGGTATTTATAGGGGTGTGTTGTGTTCATTGTACCCACATAGGAGGGAAGAGTTTGACCTCTATATGCACAAGCTGGTGGACCTTGGCAACAAATACGGTAGTACATCTTTTTATGACTACAACCGGTTGTTTTCAGCGAGGGTGTCGGCAGCTCTGGCCCAGTACAATGTCAAGATGGATTGGAGCCAAGTGGACACGGAGCTGTTCCTTAGACACTTTGCTGGGCTAAGGACCCCAGCTTGTTAGGACGTTTTCCTTATATAAAAGATTTATGGCAGATCATAACCTGGAAAGCATGTTTGCAACTTTTTGCCACTTCAAGTTAAAGTTATCCCACAATACCATAAAGTTATACCTGACAGGCATTCAACACCATATGTACTCCACTTTCCCCAACAACTCTTGTTTCCTCTCATCATACCCTATCAGGACCATACTTAAGGGCATAACCTAAGCCCACAGGCCTACCCCACAACAAAGGCTACCCATTGACAAGCAGTTGTTCCAAAATATGCCTGATTTGCTGGATTCAGCCCTTTCGAACCCCTTACTAACTCCGTCATTAATACCGCTATGTACCTGGCCTCTTAACGCTTCCTGAGACCACGAGAATTCACCATCAGTGGCCAACACAATGCACAAGGTTGCCTTCGAAGCTCCTACCTAATTAAACATTAAGATCATTACATACTGACTCTACCGTTAACCAAAACAAGTCAACTGAGTCAACCCGTCCACATTCCATATTATCCCACAAATAATATATGGTGCCGGTAAAGGTTTTCGATTCCTACCTCCTCGCCATACCGAATATTGCATCTCTTCCGCTACTGTCACTTCACGGGGCTATCCTCACTACCTCTAAGTTCATGTTATACGTAAATTTATTGTTAACAAGGCTCGGTATGAACCCTAGCCATTATTCAGGACTCTCGTTTAGGATAGGGGCTGCATCTACGGCATCAAGCTGTGTTAACCTCTACCACTTCAGCTGGAAGGCTATTCCATGCATCCACTACGCTCTCAGTAAAGTAATCCTAATATTATTTTTAAACCTTTGCCCCTCTAATTTAAGACTCCTCCTTTACTGTGTTGATACCTTTTATGTATTTAAATGTTTCTATCATATCCCCCCGTCATGTTAAGATCCTTTAACCTTTCCTGGTAAGTTTTATCCCGCAATCCATGAACCAGTTTAGTAGCCCTTCTCTGAACTATCTCTAAAGTATCAATATCCTTCTGCAGATACGGTTTCCAGTACTGCGTACAATACTCCAAGTGAGGTCTCACCAGTGTTCTGTACAATGGCATGATCACTTCCCTTTTTCTACTGCTAATACCTCTCCCTATACAACCAAGCATTCTGGTAGCATTTCCTGCTGCTCTATTACATTGTCTTCCTACCTTTAAGTCATCAGAAATAATCACCCCTAAATCCCTTTCCTCGTATGTTGAGGTTAGGACTCTATCAAATATTCTGTACTCTGCCCTTGGGTTTTTACGTCCAAGATGCATTATCTTGTACTTATCCACATTAAATGTCAGTTGCCACAACTCTGACCATTTTTCTAGTTCACCTAAATCATTTGCCATTTGGCTTATCCCTCCTGGAACATCAACCCTGTTACATATCTTAGTATCATCAGCAAAAAGACATACCTTACCATCAAGACCTTCTGCAATATCACTAATAAAAATATTAAAGTGAATGGGTCCAAGTACAGATCCCTGAGGTACCCCACTGGTGACAAGCCCAAGCTTCGAATATATTCCATTGACTACAACCCTCTGTTGCCTGTCACTCAGCCACTGCCTTACCCATTCAACAATATTGGAATCCAAACTTAAAGATTGCAATTTATTGATAAGCCTTCTATGTGCAACAGTGTCAAAAGCCTTACTGAAATCTAGGTAAGCAATGTCTACTGCAGCACCCTGATCTATAATTTTAGTTACCCAATCAAAAAAATCAATAAGATTAGTTTGGCATGATCTCCCTGAAGTAAACCCATGTTGTCTCTGATCTTGAAATCCATGTGTTTTTAGATGTTCAACAATCCTATCCTTTAACATGGTTTCCATCACTTTCCCCACTACTGAAGTAAGGTTTACTGGCCTATAGTTGCCCGACTCCTCCCTATTACCTTTCTTGTGAATGGGCACAACATTCGCTAACTTCCAATCTTCTGGGACTACTCCTGTTAACAATGATTGGTTAAATAAATCTGTTAATGGTTTTGCTAGTACACTACTAAGCTCTTTTAATAACTTTGGGTGTATTATATCAGGTTCCATTGACTTATTTGTCTTTACTTTTGACAGTTGAAATAGAACCTCTTCCTCTGTAAACTCCCATGTAATAAATCACTCATTTGTCCTTTTTCCTAACTGAGGTCCCTTTCCTTCATTTTCATCTGTAAATACTGAACAAAAATATTAATTGAGGCAGTCAGCACCTTTATCCTCTTCTACATACCTTCCTTCTTTTGTTTTTAATCTAACTAATCCTTGTTTTACTTTTCTTTTCTCATTTATGTATCTAAAAAATGTTTTGTCCCCTTTTTTTACTGACTGTGCTATTTTCTCTTCTGTGTATGATTTGGAAGCTCTTATAACTTGCTTAGCCTCTTTCTGCCTAATCTTATAGATCATTCTGTCTTCCTCACTCTGGGTTTTTTTATAACTACTAAATGCTAACTTTTAGTTTTTTACTATTTTGGCCACATCTGCGGAGTACCACAGTGGTTTCTTGAATTTTTTGCTTAGATACATGGACAGCTATTCTGGCCATGTGATCGCTCTGTTGAGCGACCACGTGGCCACGGGGTCCTAATTCGCCATGAGGAGACTGCCTCGGCTGTCAGACAGTGTTCCCACACCGGGAGCAATGCCGATCGTCGCCTGGGGAACGACGGCGAACGGGTGAGTACAAAATACCGTTATGACGGTTCAGGATGAAGGTCCTGAACCGTCCACGGTCGTAAAGGGGTTAAAAAGGGCAATCTAAATAACAACAAACACTCAAAGTGATTTAGTGCATAGAAATAGTAGCCATTTACACTAAAATATCAATGAGGTGAAATTACAGCTCCATATGGGGAACATAAAAAGGAAACAAAATAGCATATAGTATAATATTGTAAAATAAAAGTATTCAAAAGGCAAAAGAAATTGGAAATATACTCACAAACGTAGAGCAAAAAAAGGTCTGCTCTAACTGTAATGGACCAAAACTGTAGCCAATGTAGATAGATAAACACTGTCTTTCCAATATTAAAACTAAAACAATCTGCTTTAAGTAAAATATCACCAGATCCCTTATGGTAACAGTCCGTCCTAGAATAAGTGCGACCGCCTGCTTCTCTATGCTTCGTGTGATACACTCGGGGGCTGGCAGTACCCTTGATCGGGATACTTCCGGGAAGCAGAGTTTGAATGATGACGTCTCCTCCTAGTCAGATGACGCATTTCGCCGAATCATCGTCTTCTTCAGATCTGGCCATTATTCAGGACAATAGTTTAGGATAGGGGCCGCATCTAGGGCATCGAGCCAGGACGTTCCAGTCCATGTCATTAAAACTTTAGGTTGTGGGGCGGGGCCTGAACGCCATAGTGACCGGTCGCGGGTTGGAGAGGCTCCTGTAAAACTTGTTCTCCAAGGGCAAAATACCTAAGTTTCCTAACTACATTGGAGTCCAGGAGATACCCCCATGTGTCCAGATGGCTGCCGGTGGCACTGCGGTAACCGAGATCGGGAGTTTTGGAGCACCAATACGAGGCTTTGGGGCCTGCGAAGATCAGGACGGATGGACGCCGTCCTGTTTGTGAGCCAGGCTGCTGTGCAGCGACCTTGCAATAGGCGAGGGGGGTTATCCCGGTTTCCCCACTGGGGGGAATTACCGCCTACCATTGGCCCCTCAAACGACTTACTCTGCACTGTGCACCCCGAGCCTGAGCGCCAAAATGGCGGCAATGTGACTGATGCTGAATGAAACAACTTTGCCTACCTGCAGGCAGCTCTAACCATATGACTGAATCCTGAATCTACCTACTGCCTATGACACACAAACGGATTTCCTTGGAAGCTATGGCCCACTTACCCACAGATCGCGGCTGGTACCTATGGCTGCCTTCCTGGGCATGGAGCCCTCAGAGGTAAACCCACTCACCACAGCTCTATACCTGGACATACCACCTTCCCTAGGAATCCCATTGTTGGTCATAAGGAGCCAAAACCGAAAGCACAGGTAAGGGGCCCATGGAGTGCTGGGGGCCGGCGGCATGGTGATTTCCAGACCACACAACATGAAGCTGCTAAATACCACCAGTTGGAGGTAGGTGCAGACCACAGCCATAAGACAAGGCAGACCTGACTGCAGGCGTACCCCTAGAAGTTTCGGACGATGGGACAGCACCGATCAGTCAACACACTCCGGCAACTTCCCGCTATTGGGGATCTGACAGAGGAGAACTCATACAAGATGGAGGCCACCAAACCTCCTACACTCACTAGATACAATTGAGCTCTGATAGTTTTATTTTGTTTTTGGCCTGTTGCCTTATATTTTATTATTTCATTGCCTTTCCAATGCTCATGCTTGTTAAAGTGGTAACTATACTGCAGTGACAGGCAGGGACCCATGCTTACCCGATTTACCATGCTTGAGTTACCCAGCATTATTGATAAATCATGCTCATTGTACCCCTTGCAGTAAGCCCCAGCTTTATAAGTCTCTCAGTAATGTCTTAACTCATTTAGCTCAATCCATTGGAGCTGTATCTCTGAGGCTTGTTTCCAGGTCACTGTCCCCACACGTAGAGCTTATATTGATTCTCTTTAACCTCTAAGGAAACACAGCCTAAAGCAGAACTACCCCTCCCAGCATAGCCATCAGCGGCATGGGAAGAGAGACACAGGCTTAATTACTTAATCTTGCATCTAGCTTCCAATGCTGCAATGCCACCTCCTACCAAAGATAGCCAGAAGTATGTGCCCTCCAGTGGTTATACAGTTTGTTGAAGAATGCTATTGATAATCATTTCCACTTACTATAGAGTCTAGATGGATATATTCATATCCTGAGAACCTGTGTTACAATCAAGCTCTAGGAAAGTATTACTAATCTTGTCATTATACCCTTAAAAAAATGTGCATGTTTTTCTCACTGCCTTAATGCTTATAAGCTGTGTATCTTGTCTCCCTTGTCACATGCTGTTGGGGCATGACGAGTTGGTTTGTAATTATTTGCACTACAAAAAAAAGAATTTATAAAAATAAAAAAAAAACCTCTAGGTCGCTGGAAGTCATCAGCATATAGCATATATAATATACATACCGGTACAGGAAATATGAAGAGCATTCGTTAAAATGTCATCTTAATGTACTTACTTTGTATTATGTTCTTTACTCAATAAATGTATTTTGAGCATGATATGTATTCCTTTTTGCCCACTTTATTTACTGTCCTACAGCATACGTCGGTTTTGGCATCCCTCAACTGACTTTTTCGTATCACAGGTTTGCTAACAACAGTCTACTTTAAATCATAATCAATGTTGCCCCGAACACAACTCAACATTAACACAATGTACTCCCATATCCTATATATAATTTTAAAGTCTTTGACCAGGCCCATAGTCTGTGGGCAGGAGGCTAGTTGTTATGCCTCTCCAGCTGACTGTCTCCACTCCCTGCACTGTACGCTGCAGCTGGAGAAAGAGACCAGTTGTCTCCTCTTTCTGTAACAACCACTGCCGCTGGGGAGAGGGACCGACTGTCTCGACTCCCAGTAATTCAGGCTGCTGTTGGGGAGGGAGACCGACTGTCTCCAATCCCGGTTGCTCCAGCTGCCGCTGGGGAGGGTAACCAACCCTCTCCACTACCATTAACTCCTGCTGCTGTTGTGGAGGAGGACCTGCTGTCTCTACTCCCTGCACTGTACACTGTCGCTGGGGAGAGAGACCAGTTGTCTCCTCTCCCTGCAACACATCCTGCCACTGTGGAGTGAGGGTACTGTCTTCCTCTCTCTGGAACTCACTCTGCCGCTGCTGTACAGAGTCGATTAGTCGCCGGTAGTCCTGCTTGAGCTCCCATTCCTGGTTGGCTGTATAGTTCAGATCAGATACCAGGTCAGTTTCTGCTACAAGATCCAGCAGGTTTCCATTACGTTCCCAGATGTCCCAGAATCAGAACACTGCTGAGCTCCCAAAATCAGTCCACTTCCACAATAAGCCAGGGCCAACATAGTCCTCACCCTCCAGAGGGTTGTCGTCTGTGAGCCACGGGAACTGCTAGACCGCATACCACCTCAACGCCCGGTAACCATCGTCCAGACACAGTTCTCTGCAGACCAGTCTCTCCAGTTCAGTCACCCATTCCTGCAGGGACTGCTCTCCCAGAAAAGTCATCTGCATATCCAGTTGACCTTGATATCACTGTTCTGGGATTGGGAGGGATTCTTTCCAGAGAACCTGTACCTCCTCGAGTACCTGGCTCCAGAGTTGCTTTCGGATCTGGTCCCTAAGATCCTCCTCACACTCTCCCGGGATTGTGCCATCATACTGGAACAGAGCTTCTTGTAGTCGCTGCTGAAACTCTGAGGTCAAGAACCTATGTTTCTGCACTCCTCCATCTACTGAGGGATTGCCTCCAAAACAGGGCCATCTCTCTGAACTTCTGCACGGGAACTCTTCCTCGAATAAGGATGCTGCACGGTTGCTAGCTTGATCGATATCCTCAGGAATACTGCAAGTGGCAAGTTCTTTAGATCGCTCTTTTTCCGCCTCCACCATAAGCCGATCAACCACCTCAGGTGACGGGTTTGGGCTATAGAAAACCAGGCGTTCTCTTACCCTCTGTGAAAGCACATCCTGTCCTGTCTGTGCTGTCAGTGAGAACGGTGATTCACTGGGAGGGCTGGCTGGCTGGCCTTTCCTGGTCCAGTCCTATCAGGGCTGTGTTCATCTCAGGTTTCTTTAGCCCTGCTGGATCGTAGCCTCTGTTAGTGAGGAGCTCCTGTAGGGCTAGGATGGTCAGGTACCTATAGTTGTCTGCCATCCTGGTTGCTGTACTTTCTGCTGAACATCCGTCTGGACTGTTTTTCACGGAGGATCCCACTTCTTGACACCAGTGTCACGGGTTCCAGGGTCTCTTAGTGTCCCTTGGCCGCTGCTCCTGGATTCAGCTACAGCATACAGTGATTCTAGCCCTCTGGAACTTTGTAAAATTCCCCAATATAGTGGACAAGACCAGTCGTATTGGGTAAAACAAGAGAACTGTTTATTTCAGAGAAAAACATGCATTTATCCTTCTACACACAACAGGGGGTCTTCAGCCAGCACAATGCAAACCACTCCCTGGTGTCTTCGTGTCTGGGGCATAAATGGGTCAAGACATGATAACTTAATTTCCTGCTGGACACCAAGACACATAGTAAAATAGCTTTTACATACTACAATTAACACAATAGCTTTCATTCACCTCAACATTTTACATAATAACTCAGCATTAACACAATGTACGCTCATATCCTATATATCATTTTAAAGTCTGTGACCAGGCCCATAGTCTGTGAGCAGGAGGCTAGCTGTTATGCCTCTCAAGCAGGCTGTGGCACAGGAGCTTCCGTGACAATATATATATATATATATATATATATATATATATATATATATATATATTGGATGTAGTGTGTGTGTAGAGGATGCAGTGACTGTGTTAGTGAAGTGCATGCAGTGTGTGTTTGTGGTGTTGTAGTGTTTGTGATGATAAGTAAATTTGTGGGGGTGAGCAGCTTTTTTTTAACTTATCTCCCCTCCTCCCTTCCTCTTACCTGTGGGCAGGGAGGTGGGATACATGATTCCCTGGTGGAGCTGGATGACAGTGAAAAGGGGGCCCTGAGAGTAATCTTACATTCTCAGCAGCAGCAGCAGGTACTCTTCTTTCACGAACCGTGTGCCGTGTGGAGCATTCCCACGTCAACCTGTGGTGACGCTTTTCCGGCTCACAAGAGAAGAGTATCTGCTGTTACTGGGGATGTAAGATCACTCTAAGGGCAACTCTTCACTTTACAGACCAGCAGATATGTATAGCGGTACTCGCTATATATGTGCACTGAACCAGATTTCTTAAAGGTATAGGGGTGGCAAATTTCCACCCAGGTCACAATGCCGCCTGGGGGCCAATGGACGGGCTGGCCCTGCTGCCCACTCTCTACTGTTTGTTTTTTATAGTTTGATTTCAGTTCAGTTTCAAATTTTTCAATGCATATTCTTGATAATCTTGAGACACATGCTGAGGTAAAGAATGCGAACGCATGAGTTAAAGTGACACAGTGGGTATCTGGCTGGCTGCAGCATACAGGTATGTCAGCTGGATTCAGGCTGGCTGGAGCACACTGTGGGTATTAGGTTGGCTAGAGCACTCTGTGGGTATTGGGTACTGGCCTTGATCCCACAGTTATCTGGCTGGAACACACTGTATTATATTGGCCTTGAGCACACATTGGGTATCCAGCTGGATTCAGGCTCGCTGAACCACACTGTGGGCATCCGGCTTGATTCAGGCTGGCTGGAGCACACTGTGGACATAAAGATGGCTAGAGCACACTAAGGGTATTGGCCAGGCACACACTGTGGGTATCTGGGTGGAGCACACTGTAGATATCTGGCTAGATCTAGGCAGGCTGGAGCACACTGTGGGTTTGGGTATTGGCCTGGAGCACACTGTGGGTTTGGGTATTGGCCTGGAGCACACTGTGGGTATTAGGTATTGGCCTGGAGCACGTGGAGATTGGGTAGGCTGTAAACCTTCCCAACAACCTTGGTTTTTTTTTTTTTTTATGGGGCTGTACACTCCAGATGGGACTGCTCTTCCATGTAGCTTTCCTCAGCATGATGTTCACCCTATCCTAGTGCGCTTCTGTATTTTCTCCCTCTGGCCCTTGTGCTTGAGTTTAGGAACAAGGTAGAAGAGGGATTATGCGCACCTCTGGCATTCTGTGCAGAGCCATCAGCGGTTACTGCTACAGATCTCACACGGGCCCCACATGTTGGTCGTCTTAAATCATCACAATTAAGTTATTAGGTGCCAAGAGGCATCCGGGCGCTTTTCTTACCTGAGGTAAAAGGTTGGCGCCAGCACTGGATCTCTAATCGCCCTGAGGCATCCAGCTTCTAAAATTAACTATAAGGTAGTGCTCTAAGCATATCAGTAGCTCCTTATTCATGAAAATGTATGTACCTTATACAATTTCAGAAGCTGGATGCCGCTGGGGGGAATTGGAGATCTGGCAATGGTGTGTTTCGACAATGGTTTAACCCCTTCATGTAAGAAAGCACTTGGGTACCTCCTGGTGCCATAACAACTTAATTTTGATTAAGTTGTTTTGGTGCTCTGAGTATTCCTTTAAACAAGCAGGCTCCTAAGCTAAATCTTACATCGGCTGATTGCAGAGCTTAGCTCATACAGAGCTCTCCTGGCTCTCTGTCACTGTCAGGGAGAGGGAATGGAGAACCCCAAGTAATAAGTCAAAATGTCCTAAAATGGTTTGACTCAATTGGGGGAGCCTTGCCACTCCTGGTACTATAACACTCTACTTGGAGTGTTCCTATTAATTACAAAACATGCCAGGACAGAACATCTACATCTATATATAACAGAACTGTTATATGATAACTGCACTCTAGCTAAGAGAAAAGCACAGTAGAGGTCTACATTTCCACTAGTATTTGGCAAGTGAACATTCAACCTTGGTGAAAGTTGCATGGGCCCTCCAGGCTTGCTGTGCCAATTATCTTCTAGGGGGCGGGGCCGGGCCGCCGAACTGAGAGGCAGCAACACACTATGTCTCCTGGCCTGAGCCCGGAAAAAACCCGCAAAATAAGCGCCCACAACACCCTGAAAAGGATTTGGCGGATCCACATTTACCAAACAGCACCCAAGCTTCCTGGGGATCCCAAACAGAGGCAGATCACAAGCCAGGAACACTGCAAACAAACAAGCAGGCCTTTGCACCATGAAAGATGGCGACTCCCGCCGACACGAACTGACAGGCAGGCGGGGGGCAATGATAAACCGGCCATAACAGCTACCTGGAAGAATTCTCCAAGGCAAGAGACGGCCCGGCTCCGCTCCCCCCCCCTGTTTTCCCCTACCCGGCTGGGGGTGGGGGGTAACCCAAGCCGCATGGCGGCGGCACCCTCCGAGGTGGAAGATACCGCACGGAGTCCAAGCTGCCCGCCTAAACGGGTAAAGGCAACAAATACAGCCCACCCGAAGACTTACCCCAGAAGGAGAAGCACCAAAGGGGACCAATATGGGCGGCTCACACGGGCCCTGGCAGGGCCAGGTGCCGGACGGATCCACCAGGCCGTGACCTCGACCACGGGAGAGGTGTGTGCCCGGGCATTTGGGTCAGGGGTCCCCAGAAAGCCTAGTCCCTGGCGCTGTGAGCCCGGTGGGGCGGGACTGTGCCGCCCCCCTCGACGGACCGGTGGTCGTGGGGGGCGGACGCCGGCTCCAAGCATGCGGCCGGCGTCGGGTGAGACGCAGGAACACACTCCTCAAGGGACCCAAGCGGGGCCGGGGAGGTGCAGGGAGTGGACGGCCGGAGGACTTATGTGGTGGGGCCCAACGGACAGTTTCAGCTCCCGAGTGCCCACGGAACTGTGGGGGACCAGACCGGTGAGCGGAGATCGGCGTGAGGGTGAGGGAAGGAGGCCAGGCACCCCAGGGACAGTGTGGAAGCAGCACCATGAGAGACTCCCCCAGACAAACATGGAGACTAACAGAGCCACCCTGCTGATGGATAGCTCACATTTGGGTCTTAACAGCTGCATTCATTTTTTCAGTTTTTATCTATTTTGATTATAAAATGCTGGTTTAAAATATCACAGGAATGTACAGTTAATGCCAGAATGCCCATAGGGGCCAAAGGTAGATATTGATGCATATTTAATTGCTGACTGCTGCATGATAGCCTGTACAGTCGCATATTACTGTAAACCTGGTATCCAAATAGCTTTGTTATATATTAAGGCAGCAGACTAAAAACAAATATGCTCCTTATGTTGAAAGTTGAAAAAGTTTTTGTATCTTAGATTATCGCTTAATGTCCGACTCTGATTAGCAAGCTGATTAAGTTGCCTCTGCACAGGCGACAATTTGCATTTACCAACTAGCAAACACGCAGCACTTAAACACACCAGTTAACACAAAACACTTACTTAACGCTATAACCAAACTAAAAAGGCAATACAGTACATAAGAGCATAAAACACAAAGCAACCAAATGTGCACAAAAAAAACAAAAAACAAACACAGACTAGGACAAACCCGCCTCTACGCAGGCGACCAAATGTATATGCAGTGTTAAACCAATGTCTAAGCCCCTGCGTGGGCAATCACTTGCTTTTATTATGAATCAATCTGATGCATGACTTTATATTGTGCATACAATAAAAAATATTCAAAACCAATTATCTTCTAAATACTAACTAGTGGTGTCGAACTTGACATTTTACACTCTGCCTTACTGTTTATTGTAGTGGCATACCACTCAGCAGTGTCAGGACAGTCTGAAGTTGGAGTCTGGTACCTTTGTCCTGTGTTTGACTTTTGGTGTCTTACATCTAGCAATTATAGAATCCAGCCTCCCTTAAAGCACAGCTTGAGGTTGTCAGGCCAGCACAAACTGCACAGAAGCCATTCAGCTCACTGTTATGGAAGTCTGTTTCTGATATATTACAATTTACATCATGAATAGATTGGGAATCTGAATCTCAAGTTGAGGTGAACTAAAGAACTGTGTTTTGCACACTGCTAGATAAATGGTGCATATCACTGCTGCAGGATTGGAGTTCATAAAGGACAATCTCAATTAAGTGTCCTGGGTGCAGTGGTCATGTCCTTGATAACAACTAGATGCACTTCCATGGCACTGACCGAGTGAAACTATGTGGAGGCCCTCATAGCAAAGAACACTCCACTATGAGGAACATGGTATTGGACCATGGTGGAGGAGGCCATATCTCCTCCATTACGTTGCAGGAGGCAGCAACGTAAGCATTGCCAAGGGTGCCTCTGTGCTGGAAAATGGAAAGTAAACATTTAAATGATTTTTTTTGAGGCACACACTGGGAGGGGACTAACATAAATGGAGCTAGGCACCACTTATATATACCTTATAACACTTTATCTCAGTGTAACACTGTTTAATAGATATGGCAATATAAGTGAATAAAACTTGGTCATTTGATAAAATGGCTCTCTTAGAAAGAATTAGATTGGAGCAGCGTGGCTCTTTTTTGCTGTAGCCTCCTTTTCCCCCAGCCCGGGCATAAGCCTGCCCTCCCAGATCTCAGGAGGTGGGTAAGTATAGGATTATGGGCCCCAGGAGAAGTGCAACAGCCACTCCAATTCTGGCTGCTGCCAGTCAGGCCAAGTTACCATTCCAGCAGATGGGCTTAGTTAATCTCTAGTGTTTTTACAGAGGCTTAAAGGGACACTATAGTCACCAGAACAACTACAGCTTATTGAATTTGTTCTGGTGAGTAGAATCATTACCTTCAGGCTTTTTGCTGTAAACACTGTCTTTTCAAAGAAAAAGCAGTGTTTACATTACAGCCTAGTGAAAACTTCTCTGGCCACTCGTCAGATGGCTGTTCGAGATCCTTCCTGGGTATTGGCTGCCTAAAAGGCATCCAAACATTCAGCAAATCCTCCATCTGCATGCAGGCACTGAACTTTCCTCATAGAGATGAATTGAATCAATTAATCTCTATGAGGAGATGCTGATAGGCCAGGGCTGTTTGAATCGTGCTGGCTCTGCCCCTGATTTGCCTCTGTCAGTCTCAGCCAATCCTATTGGGAAGCATTGTGATTGGATCAGGCTACCACTTCTGATGTCAACAGACAGCTTGTTTTTCCTTAGGCAAACAGCATACAGAGTTACAGGTTCAAGCTTGAATACAGTAAGATTTTGCTATATTTATGGAGGCGTGAGAGGCCCAGATGGTGGTTTTAACACTACAGGGTCAGGAATACGTTTGTGTTCTCTCTCTCAGCAAGCGCCCAAGGCTCTGGTCCCCTTTCTCCATCAACTGGTTAATTCTCAGATAGATGGGCACCCAACATATCCTTGGCCACGTCAACCAGCCAGAGCGGAAGAGGAACTTTATTCAAACAAACCAGCTCAAACTAAATTATGCACAGGTGTAACAGCAATTACACTATGTGCTGTGGTTGCTATACTGGTCAGCAGTAGTGTTCCCCTGGTCTCCCTCTCAATTTTTTTCTAACACAGAAGTAAATGATGACTCTACACTAAAGAATTGAAGGACAAGTGAAAGAGGGGCCTACCTCTAGATTTTTTGGGGGGAGGGGGTAGAGGGTTCTGAACATTTTGCTAACTGTAGAGATGAAATGTAATTATTTTAAACTTGCCAAACCTGTGTCTCCCATGCTAGGTACACGTTAACATTTATCCTAGAGAGCTTTCAATTAGGAGACAACAAAGATCCACAGATCTGAAGGATGATTCATTCAGATCTACAACAGATATTGCATCAAATGATAACTTGTTAAAGGGGCAGGATTATCCTTGTATGTTCTAACCGTTTATAAGTTAACGGTTGGCAATGTTTCAACTCTGAAGTTGGGGCACCAAAGCCCAGCATATCTGCCTCCTGGCTGGTTTTCCTTTTTGCAGTCCAATGCAATGAACCATTGAGTGCCATTGTAGGGGTTAGACACTCTCTTCCCAAAAGCCAGTAAAGGTTGCTTCCTATGAGAACCAAGTCAAACTTCTAGAGAAGCATTTGATGCGGATGCACACTAGACTCTAGTGATAGGCAACCTACAACACTCTAGCTTTTATGGACTACAGCCCCCATAATACTCTTACACCCATAATGCTGGCAAATCATGGGAGGTGTAATCCAGAAAATCTGGAGTGCTGAAGGTTGCCTGTGCCTGCCCTAGAATATGCAAAGAATTGGCATTAACCAGCCCAGAATAAAGTACTAATTATGCCGCTGGAGGTGGAGTCACACCTTTGGCATACATCTGAAAAATCTCTGCAGGTGGAATATTTCATAAGTAAAATGCTGCACCTAGACTGAGGAAGGTTCAGCATCTCCACGCTGAAATGACAGTCCTCCACACTGTGCAACACTGCCCCAGAGAGCACCTCCATTGGCAGTTTGAGGAGTGGCCAGTGGAGGTGTTCCTAGGCTTTATTATAAAAACAAGAGAGAAAGTTACCTGCACTCTAGCCCAAATCCCTATGTACATTTAAACAAAATTGAGGTTCTTTAGTTTAATTCCAATGGCCATTTGAATATAAGCTAACCTGCCACATCACTGCAAGCCTCAAAGGTGAGTCCTACACTAATCATTCGATTTGCTGATATCAGCCAGGAATTTCCAATAAGACAGGAAGGTGGTTTTTTTTATAAAATCTTTCACATTTAACCCTTTATAGGGCTTCTACACCCACAATAAATTTGCTAGTATTAGGTAAAAAGCACATTTCTCTGTTGAGACAGGAAGGGATGCTGCCCCTACATACTTTATAAACTCTTAAATAGAGCAAACATGGGGTGGCTGGCAGCAATGTAATGTGAACACTGCCCCTTCTTTGAAGACAAGTGTTTATAGATGGTCCCTGGAGGCATTTTCATGCACTCACCAGAACCACAACGAGCTGTAGTTGTTCTGGAGACTAAAATGTCCCTTTAGGAACTTGGAAGTCATGGTACACACAACTTACGTTTAAAGTAAAGTGCCAAAATGTAATCAATGTATTATGCTAGCAAACAAATGTATAAAAGAAAAAGCTCAGGCACTTTCTGTGAGAATTTTAAGCAGCTTTAATGGACACTGCAATGTTTCGACCTGTGCCCAGGTCTTTAATCAAGCTTGAAACATTGCAGTGTCCATTAAAGCTGCTTAAACTTATCACAGTGAGTGCCTGATTTTTTTTCCCTTTTATTCAAGTTTTATGGGGTATGCTGACCCACACTCAGTCAGCACCCTGCAAATTTTTTTTTATTATTGAGTGCAACCCTCTTTACTTTTAGCAGCAAATGTATAGACCTAAAGATCTTTGAAAATACCCCAACTCAGTCAGTTTTCAGCATAGAGGTCTACAGAAGGCTGTCTTGAGCTTGCTTGGGGAATATAGGAACGGATTGACTTGGTTACCATTTTCTGGCCTAAATGGTCAGACATTGCAGTACACATTTAGAGTGCATAGGGAGGATAGTCCTACTTTAAAATGTGACCCAAAGCAGGTACAATTACTTTACAGGTCTGGGAGATTGCAGTGCTTTAAAAGTGGAGTAATCAATAAATCGCTTCTAAAGCAATATATCATTCAGTCTATCTTTAATTGAACTAGTCATGAAAGTGTCATGCAAATAAAATTTGGTGGTTAGTTTATAGAGTGATCAATGAATTGAAGTGCTTTCCAAACTACAAAGTGGCTGTGGCACCTGCCTCACCCCAAACAAACCTTATAAAATACTCACATTGACTTTAATGTCATTGAAATTCCAGCCCATCACAAATTGTCTTTACTTTGTCATAGTGTTACTTTGCTTGACAAAATGGCAAAGTCCAGCTTTGTCAAGACTATTGCCGTCACTAGTGGCACCTAAAGCAAAAAAGTCTATGAAGGATTCCCCATAGACCTCAGTGATGTACTCACATGCTCAAGAATACAGTGTGGATGGCAGCTGAAGAGGATCGGCCAGACGAGCATGGCAGTGCCCACAAGGAAGAGGTTCAGGCAACTATAGCTCACCCTCAGGCAAACAGCCAGCAGTGATACCACTGGGGTTTATCAAATTATGCAGAGACCCTAGACTGCTACTGAGCCACTTTAACTGAAATACTACAAAACTTGTGTTTGTTTTAAGATAGATAAAAACACAAACACCCCAAAAAACAAACTTTCCTTTAATTCAGCAGACGAGGTCCTCTCTTTGTATCCATCTGAAGTAGGTTATAAAAAATAAATACAAACAGTTTTCAATATATCTATACATTTCCACTCAGATGGCATAGGCAGGCTGGTAAACCTCAAGCTTCTGCGGGTTTACCAATACCATGTACCATTAACTGATGCCTGGAACGGCTTGATAGAATGTTGAAAATAATGAGATTTTAGTTTAAGGAGTTTGTCACATTGGATTCATACTGTAAATTGATATAAGGTCAGTAAGATCTTCTGGACACTTCTAGAAATAGCACTCTATCAATAGGGTATATTTTAAATAAAATCAAAACTGGTGCCATCTAAAGTAGTATCTCATAAGAAAATTAGGATCTTGTCACAGATTAGTTTATTTTTTTTTTATATATAGATATAAACTTGTGGTTGACCATTTCATTTATATTTTATGAACAGCTGGATACCTGATGTGTAATTAGAGAAGGTGTTTTACAATAAATGGTATTTGTGAAGGACTACTTTGGGGTTTACCATTCAAGTAGACTAAACCTTGAGTTCTCAATTTATACACTGAAAATAAAAGAAACCATACATGCTGCTAAAAAGAAAACTACATATTTGTTGAGACTAAGTATATGAAAATAAAAATAGTCATAAAAATTAAAGTCAAGAGCTTCCATCCATTCAGTGATATTTGGGGGCAATTAGAAGAATGAGGTGGTATCATGTATAGAAAGGCTTAAACAATCAATTCTCCATTCATTCTAGCAGTTTGTATTGGGCATGGCCAGTTCTATGTAAATCTGTCTGATACTCCCATTGACTGACTGTTGGACCATATTAAACCCTTGTGGTATTGAAATTCAAAAAAAAAAAAATACAGAAGTAATGTTTATTTTGTGTCTCTCCCCCTCCACCCCAGACTACACATTAATTCATCAAAAGGGCACACAAATATATAAAGAACGTTTAAACCTCTGAAGTCTTAAGGAGAAATAATTCTAGTGGCTTTCAAAACTAAAAAGTAGAATTTATATAATATTATAGAACATACATTGCCATTGGGGAACATTTAAGCACTTCTGAAAATTCTGAATATGTATACACCGTCAAATTTAAAACATATATACACACACTTAATGATGTATTTAAAACAACGATATTGCTATGGTCACTGCATTAAGATACATGAGAGATTTGAGAGATATCCCCAGCAGAAACTTGCAACTGTCAAATCACAACATCCTCTAGTCTAGAATAAGTTTGGTTAAGCATTTAACATTGAAGGTTACCTCATTCTGCTCTCTTTAGAATTTCTGCAATACGGTCAACAAGCCTCTAGATCAGGGGTCCTCAAACTCCAGCCCCCCAGATGTTGCTGAACTACAACTCCCATGATTCTTTTAATTACATAGCTAGCCAGAGAATCACGGGAGTTGAAGTTCAGCAACATCTGGGCAGCTGGAGTTTGAGGATCCCTGCTCTAGATTGATCATGGACAGTCTATCTACAGCATTTTAAAAAGATTACACTTACCAAACCCATCAAGTTAGTGCACAGTGCTTACCAAGCCATATATGCTTGACTTTTTAGCCAGCTTTTGAAATATTCCAGAAATCAAGTTAATATAAAGTCAAGTTTAATGCACATTCATCAATTAAAATGAGCAGTTTCAGATCAACTGGTGGGATCAATCTTATGGACATGACATACATGTTATAAAACACTTGCAAAGGCTGAAGATTCCTATGAGGTACAATGCATTAAAAAGAAAAAAAATGGAATGTTTTAATAATTAAAAAAAGTGTACATAGACTTAACGCCCCAATGATTTGTTAGCAATACAGCACTTCCTTTTATGTGTTGCATATAAAAACTTGTGATTAAGGTAGCACAAGTGTAGACAGTTGATACATTTTACATTTACTTCGGCCACCACTTTAAAAGCCTAGAAAGTTAAAACCTGGCAAGTGAATGCCAAAATGAGCACTTGTGGGAAAAAACAAAAAAGTATACTTATAAACCAGCAGTTTCTTTAACCAGTCACATGGTATTTTCAAGATTTAACCAACTTAAAAAAAATATTTCCCTTAGCATGTTATCAGGTTGTGTAGATATATATATTTATAAATATATCTATAAAAAAAAAAAAAAAAAAATCTTCATTTTTATTACATTTGTACAAAATGTCTTTAGCCTATTAATTAACCATTTTGATTTTGAGCGAAGACTGGTGCATCCCAAAGCATGTTTAAGCAGCACAATAATGGTCAAACCACATGCTTAAACCAGATTAAATATGTGAAGAAAAGAACTAAAGTATAAGGGAAGAGGGGAAAAGTTTTTGGAATTATGAAATATAGCCCAGTGTTCAATAAAATGTGCAATTTAAAGTTTGCCAACTTGAAAAATATATACAAATTATACTTGTTGGCATTTTACCTATTAAAAATAATGATCACACATTAGTTTCACGGTCTTAAATCTAACAAAACAAAAAAAAAAAATATAACAAAAAAGTCTTCCAATCAATGTGCAAATTGCATTTGTGATGTTGCTTTCAGCTCTTTATATATAGATAATGACTGGATTAAAACTGGAAGCATTTGGCTACAAGTTACTGCATGCTTATTGCTGGATATGAAATAGGCCAAGGCTTCAGCCTATCGTGCAAGTATTTTAATTAAATTTGCACACATTTCAAAAAACTCAATTGTATGGCTTCCTGGCCTTGGGATCACTTCAGCATTTGTGGAGTCAACCGAGGAGGTCAAGGACGATGGGACTGAACCATCTGAGGACTTTCCTTGGCCTTCAGCTTCAGTATCATTCTTCTGCAACGGCCGTGAATTGTTGCCAATGGAACCAGATCTAGGTGTGGCACTTTCAGATTTTGGTTCGGTAACCTCATCTGTGGAGCAAAAAATATTTACAGTTTTACAAAACCAAAAAGTAGCACGAGGGTTATTTAAAAAAAAAAAAAAAAAAAAAGTAACTGGTTAACCCCTTAACGCCGTTGCGGCGGCATAGAACGCCGTAACTGCTTTCTGCCCCAGGGGATCGCAGCTACTTACCTCCGCTGCGATCCTCTTCTGGAGGGCTGCCTGACCGCCCAGACAGCCCTCCTCTGGCGATTGAGGCCCCCTATAGCTGGCTATGGATCTGCCAGCAGGGGGGCTGTCTGAAATATCAGACAGTCCCCCTGCTGGTGGAAACTGTAAAAAAATAAAATTAGACCGTTTAAAAAAAAAAAATAATAAAAAAAAATTTATATATATATATATATATATATATATATATATATATATATATATATATATATATATATATATATATATATATATATATATATATATATATATATATATATATATATATATAATTAATAAATATATATCTATCTACATCTCTCTCGTCATACGTTGTGTATTTTAATATAAGTATATATTAGTATTAAAATACTTAGAATGACATTATATATAATATGTATATATTAGATATATACACATATATTATATATACATATTACATTAATAAAATTTTGAAACAATTTTATTAAAATTATATATTCATATGTAATTTCATTCTATTTTATTAATATATATGTAACAAAATACACTTAGAATGAATATATATATATATACACACACACACATATATATATATATATACACACATACACACAGATAAATACATATAATTACATAAAAGATTAGTATACACGTAGAATTTAAATAACTATAAATGCATATATATTAAAATTCTACGTGTATATTTAAGTAATCTTTTAACATAATTATGTGATTTGATTAATTAAAATTTGATTGACATGCCTGACACAGGGAGAAAGTGCAGAGAATTTAATTCGCAAGCACTATATTTGACCCTGTAATTCTCCAAGACCCCAAAAAACCTGTACATAGGGGGTACTTTTTTACTCGGGAGACTTCGCTGAACTCAAATATTAGTGTTTCACACTGGTAAATTGTATTACGATGATATTTTAAGTAAAAGTGAAGTTTTTTGCATTTTTTTTAAAAACAAACGGCATTTTTATGGACTATATTATTGTTGTAATACGTTTTACTGTTTTAACCCCTCCAGACCGGAGGGCGTACTATTACGCACTATATTAGGCGGCTCTAAAAGCCGCTGGGCGTAATAGTACGCCCTCCAGTTTTTGCCTACTTACCCGGTCGCCGGCGATCCCACGACGGCAATCGCGGCTGGGGGGGGGGGACGACTCCGAGGCGGATCCTGCCTCCTCAGCCGTATGTAAATACGTTAAAAATAAAATTAAAAAATATATAGATGTGTGTTATTTCGTTCTAACTATATTGTGATAATATATATCAAAATACATGTAGAACGAAATATTCTCTCACACACACACACTAATTCTACATATATTTAATATTTTTACATAATTAGGTATCTTAATTACAATTAGCGGGACCTGCCTGACAACCCATGCCAAAAGTAAAGAGAATTTAATTTGCTAGCACTATATTTAACCCTATAACTTTCCAAGACACTATAAAACCTGTACATGGGGGGTACTGTTCTACTCAGGAGACTTTGCTGAACACAAATATTAGTGTTTCAAAACAGTAAAATGTATTACAACGATGATATCGCCAGTAAAAGTGATGTTTTTTGCATTTTTCATGCACAAACAGCACTTACACGGACGATATTACTGCTATACTGTTTTGAAGTATACTATACACTATTTTCACACCCCTTCTGATGTTTTAACTTTCCTCTCTTTCGTCCAATCAAGTGGGTCTCAGAAGCATTTGACTGGACTGTACTCTGAGCAGGGGAGGTATATTAATATATAAAATCAATTCATAATGTATGGAGGCAGGGAAAGCACACCCAATGGAGGGGCAAGATGTCTAGGCTTCAGCTTGCTGGAGCACTAATTGCAAAGGTAGAAGCAGATAACACTAGCAGAAACAGACAAACATGCTTTATGAGTGGTCATGAAGGAAGGAAGCTAAGTGCAGCATTTCTTCTTGCTTAAGGAGTCATGGAGACTACAGACAAAGTGTTACTCCAGTCTCCAATTGCTGTGGGAATATTTAAATGCACATTTGTCGCTTCTTTGACTGCCTGATGAAGCTCCAACACTGTCAGCGAGCAGTGAAACCATTTGCCAGTCTCTCAAGTACTTAGACTGGAAGGAGAGAGGGAAATTAAATGGTAATGATGGAATTGAGTGGCATTGCCTCTTACAAATGCAAACATGATTACAGAGAGAGATGAAATGTCAGATAAGAGAAAGCTGGAGAGACTTTCACAAACAATTTTATTACTGCAAAGCTCTGAAATCCTCCTAACTGCACATTGCAAATTTTAGTTCTGCTGTACAATGCTCCTTCCATTTGTATGTTCATGTGAAATGTGGCCTTTGTAGCAGAGCTTCACAACCCTGCTCTATTCACTCTACAACATTATTTATTTGAGATTGAAAATGTGCAGTGTCTAACAGTTGTGGTTGGAGATATCAGTGGCCACAAAACTAGTGCAACTTATTCATTTCAATAACAGGTTTTCTTTAACCACCAATTTGCTGACCATAGTTACACTTAAATCTCCTCTCCAAATGTCAGATCATGGCAACTGCCTGCCTACTTTTTCACCTTTTGAAAGTCCCATGCTTCCCTAAAACCAAATGCTCTTAAAATGTTACTGGACACACACCCCATCAAGAATGTAACATGGCCACAACCTCCGCTCTTTCAAGACCTACAGTTTTCCCACCTTTCACGCTTCAACAATGTAACCTACAAGCGCTTCATATTTCTAACACCTTTAGAATCCTTCAACAAGAAAACAGGTTTACCAACAAATACCCAAAGTCCAATAATATAGCCAAAACACCTATTATAGTCCGCCAAGTGTAACCATAAATGTGCCATGCATCTCACAACTCACATGGCCTTTTTGGAGACAGGGCTCTCAAAATGTACTTTCAGTTTGCATTTGTTAAATTAGGATTTATTCATCCCTTCCAGTCGTACTGGATCTATCGGGATAGTCCCAAATTCAGGCTCCTGTTGGGATATCAGAACAAACCTAGGACAGCGCCTACTTCTGGAGATACAGCATGAGCCCATCATTGGACACTCCCAGTGTGTGAAGTGCACTCAAACCCTCTGAGCATTTACGAAGGAATTTAAAAAAAATAATAAAAAATAATTTTTTTTTAAAATAACGTTTTAGTCCCCCCTCCCTGCTTCTTACCTGGCCAGGGAGGGGGGATATGACATTCCCTGGTGGTCCGGTGGAATGGACTCTGCAGAGGGGGCCTAGCACACTCCTACTTACCTTGCCAGCAGCTCCCCTGTCTAATTCTCGCGGCCTGTGTGCTGCGTGGATCGTTGCCATGGTAACTGTGGCAACACTGACGGCTGCAGAACTCATGAGATTTACACAGGGGAGCTGAAGGGAAGGTAAGTAAGCGCTTGCTGGGCCCCCCAGGACCCTGATGGCATCCCCAGTCTGCATTATCGGCCGATACAGATAATCTGTTGATCCCTAGCATTTAGAGCCTTGAGTGGGGCTGGTTAAAGCAACGAATAGAGAGTCTAGCATGTATTCATGCCAGGCTAACAATCTTTCAGACATGTCCACCCCATATTCCAGGTGCGCCTACCTAAAATACAATCACCAATATGCTGTCACAGCCTCTCCCAAACTTCTCTACCTACAGCGGTGCGGATTTCAAATCAGAAAGGTTGCTTGTCATATATCCAGAGACTGAACATATGTTTTCAGAAAAAAATAAAATTAGTATTTTGTTGATTAAATATAAAATAAAAAGAAAAGATTGATTTAAAAAAAGCGCCGCTCTAAAAAAAACATTTTGTGCCACTTTTAACATCTGAAAATTAAATGTAATTAAAAATTAACATACCATCAATGCTGCGAAAATCTAGGAGATACGTTCTGCTGTCCACCTGATACAGCTGGAGGCTCATCTTCGCATAAACGCTAGTGATTGGATTCTGTCTTCTGACTCTCAGGTAATAAGGATTGACAATCTTTAGAAAGATTAAAGTGAAAAAATAAAAATACTAATGTCATATTAATGCAAACAGATAATCAAGACACACTGGCAAAAAGGTTCTCATGTTTATTATATACATAGCCTTTTTGAAATCAAGCATGAGACTTAAATTTGTCTCTTCAATTTTCTTTATTTTTTAAAATCAAAATCTGATTTCCATGTGGCTCACTTTGTAAGGTTCTTAATGTGTAAATATAGAGGTGGTAAAACCTTTTCAGCTTCTATAGGTACCACTTAATGGCTGCAATATAATAATTCTAACTGCTTTCACTAATGGGGACAGTCTAAGAACCAAGATGACCATCTTAATGAAGTAATTTGTGTGTATAGATGCTGCTCCTGAAGCCTTGCCAATATCGATGCCTTTTCTGAGAAATAGCACGTTTAAATTAGTAATTAGTAGGCATAGAAACTAGGTAGACAGCCAATAGCGGCTTTAGACTGAATCTTATTCATGCCGGAGGTCCTCAAAAGTACGTAGACAATGGAGTCTTGAACATTGTGTGTGTCCAATGCTTTCTCTAGAATCAGTATTAAAGGGAAACTATAGTGCCCCCTATGTCACTTAGAGACCAGTGCCTATGTCCCTTGGTGCTCGCTCGGTCTAGCTGCCAGGGGAGACCCAATGCGCATGTAGGGCAGTGGACCTATTTGCAGGAGTACTTCCCACAAAGGAATGCATTATGTAATGCTTTCCTATTGGGTTTCAGGTGACGCCAGATGTCCTCATGCATAGCGTCAGAAGTCCAGCGTCAGTTAGGTAACCAAAAGTTACATAAGCCCGGAATTCTCTCTAGTGGCTGTCTGGTACACAGACACTAAAAAGGTGGAGTTAGAGAGACACTATAGTCACCAGTACAAATTACAGCTTATTGTATTTGTTCGGGTGAGTATAATCATTCCCTTCAGGCCTTTTGAGGTAAACACTGTTTAATCCAGAGAAAATGCAGTGTTTACAATACAGCCTATGGATAACTGCACTTGCCGCTCCTCAGATGGCTACTATAGGTGCATCCCAGGGTAGTGCTGCACAATGTGCAGCACTGCCAGTGTCTCCATCCTCTGCATGCAAACACTAAACTTTCCTCAGAGATGCATTGATTTCCTATAGTGTCTCTTTAAATGTTTCTCCAAGAGAAATATTTGGATTAATATTGGTCTGCTGCTGCTCATGAATACTTCTTAATCAATTTCATGATGCAAGGAGTCCACTGGTACTGTGGCTCCATTTTGTGTTAAATAATTTTAGATAACTAAATAAATGTCCCTGGTGACCCATAGTCCAGACCCTTGGGGAAATGGGTGAGGCAGAGCTTACACATTTCCTTCTAGCAGTACCAAGTCATAATCGCACGAGGCCTGTGATATGCAGAAAGTGTGACACTCCCAGCTAAATCACAACTGCCAAATACTGCTCAGGCTATTGCTTTCTCATTAGCTCAAGCAGAATATGGCGGACACACTAATACTGACCGGGGCGGGCACACACTTTCACATTTTGTTTTCATTTTTATCCACCCAGCCTCCCTACCTTTTGGGAGTGCTGAGTGGACGTTCCCTGGGGTCTAGTGGGGCTGCTCTACCTTTGTTTGAGAGGGAGTAGTAATCTACCATGCAGCTTCTCTCTGCTCCCTGTGATGCCGGGGCCGGAAGGACGTCATATTCCGGCTCCCGGCATCATTAAAGAGCGCAAGGGAGCAGAGAGGAGCCGCTGGAAGATCACTGCTCCCTTGCACGCTGCCCCAGCCGACTGCCTCGATTCTCCACTGAGCCGGCCATGTGAGCGCTGTAGCCGGCCGCCTCCATGAAGCTCAGGGCTGCCTCTATGAACGCTCACTTAGCCGGCCGCCTATATGCTCCCGCGGGCGGACGGCCTGCTCCATTGTTTGCCCAGCCAGGCGTTTTAGATAAAAAGTTAAGTCCCAGGTCGCCATGGCGACTAAAAATTTTGCCAGGGCGCCTGGGATTTGTTGTCGAGCCCTGCACTAAACAAGCACTCTTAAAGAGACAGACATTCTGATGGTGATAAAATGATATCTTTGCAAAGAGTTTCAACTTAGCGCACCCACCCCCCACGCCCCCACAGTTTTACGGTTTGGTTATTGGTTATATTCTGGTTACCTTCCATTCATAGCCAAGTTGTTTCATTGCTCGGCAGACCTCAGCCATGATATCATTGGGTCGACTCTGACTTCTAATGCCAAGATGCCACTTCGCTCTTCTTACACCAACCTGGTGTTTGGACTTTTGTGGGTTCAACTCATCAAGAGTGTGCCTCTGTCGGGGAGACTCCGCTACTACAAAGGGTACTCTCTCCGGATGAGGACGGGATGCACTGGGTTCTTCCATATAAGAATCTGGAGGGCTTGTAGCCAAGTAGAAATCTTTGGCCTCATTCATTATTCTACGGTTATCTATAATCAGATGGTAGGCAACAGCTAATGGATCCTGGTGGTTACGGCTGTACAAGCAGCTCAGAACCTCTTCCTCTGTACATTCACATTTTTCACAAACTTCTTTTAAGGCTTCATCATCAATCATGTTTGTACTGTAAGATGGGTCTTCAGGAAATAGATATTTTGGGAGGTCTAGTTTAAACCAATCATGTTCTCTAGTAGGGGGGAGAAAAAATAAAATATGACTCAATTACAATGTGCAACGTATTTAGTACTTGCTTGACATTGACCACATAGTAAAGCTTAACAGACGCTGCCTCGTACTAGGGATCGACTGATTTTTTTTTTTAGAGCAGATACCGATAATCTGAACGGCCGGTATTCTGTAAATTTACAATTTTGAAAAAAAAAAACTGTTTCTAGGTAAATGCACAAAATATACATGCCACATGTAGTGGATGCAGTGTTTAGACAGGGGAGCTGCGCGTGTATACAATATAATATAAATATATATATATATAAAAAAATTATAATATATATATACATATACACACACACACATATATATACACGCGTGCACATAGTGAGCGCAGGGCACGCATGTAGTGTGTGTATATAGTGAATGCAGAGAGTGTGTGTGTGTGTGTGTGTGTGTGTGTGTGTGTGTGTGTGTGTGTGTGTGTGTGTGTGTGTGTGTGTGTGTGTGTGTGTATTTAATTTGTGTAAAATGGGCGGGGAGGCATTATTTTAATGTTTTTTTTTCTTTAGTCCACCCTCCCTGCTTGTTACCTGGCCAGGGAGGGGGCTTTGACATTCCCTGGTGGTCCAGTGGCATGTACTGAGCAGTAGGGGGGCCGGCAGCAAGCTGTTAATTGCCCCCCAGCAGCTCCATTCATCTCTGTGTAAACCTCGCGGTCTTCATGCCGCACGGAGCGTTGCCATGGTAACTCGCGAGATTTGACATGGGAGCTTAAGGGAGCTGCTGGGGGGTAAGTAACAGCTTGCTGCGGGCCCGCCAGGCTTGTAATGGGCTCGGCGGTCCTGGTGTGTATTATCAGCAATATCGGTATATTTATTGGCAGATACCGATATTGCCAAAAAATACAGAATATTGGTAAAACCGATAATCGGTTGATCCCTACCTTGTACACCAACAAATAGAATAGTGGGACAAACATTGAGCATTACAGGCAAACAATTTCTTTATATGAAGATGAAGTTCACAGCAAATGCGTGGAATAAAGGTACACTCTAGATTCCTGAAGATTTTCCCCATGTACGCAAAAAGTGAAAACTTCAATAGAAATTAGCACGTTTATAAATTAACCTTATTACATGGTAAATCAGACATAGGCCCTGTTATCCTCTGGTTGCTTAGTTCAATGGAGCTAAACTCAAGAGGAAGCAACTGCCTAGAGCACCTGCCTTGCAAAAACTTATTGATATAATTAAATCTTTTAATTTGTGGTCTGTCTACTAAACAATTTGTGTTTAAATTTGTCAGTGTAGTGTCCCTTCATCATTCATGGTAAGCCCTCTTATTGACAACAATCAGTAACAAGGTCACCATAATAACCCTGTGGAAGATTGGGGCATATCCCTCATTACAATAATAAATACTTTTTTTATTTTTATTTTTTTAAACATGAGATGCCTGGGGAGTAGGGCATATAAATGCCCAGCAGGGGGTATGGGGCATTGCATAAACAGTACAATACAGTAATTATATTTAATAGATCCCCCATGCTTGGCCAGTCCTAGCCTGCTGGTGACTATAGTCTTTCATTTTAAAGCAGTAAGCATTGTGGCATTATGGATACAGATGATCCTCACTTTCCGTTCTTACAAGTCGGTCACAAAACAAAAATCGGTCCGTAAACAAGGATGTGCTAGAGATCATGTGTATGTTCGGGGGGAAATCTCTGAACATAGACCAGCTCACACGAGCAGGGAATCCCTTGAATCCCCACGCTTGACCGCTGGTCATGAGCCCAAACCATCATTATGCAAGTAAGTCGCAATGTGAGTACTACCTGTACTTGACAGATCACTTTTTTTTTACAGTAACGTAAAAGAATTGTAGTGGTAGAATGGCACGTGACTGCAAAATTCACTAGAATGATTATTCACATCGCTTTTGGGTTGCTTTTACTTTAACAAAAAAAATAAAAAATAAAAATGATACTTTACCGGATATCTTTGATCGTAGCTCTTTTCATTGGATCGACCAGTAGCATGTGTTTTAAAAGGCCAATTACTGAAGGATTCAGGTACTGAGGAGTATAGAAGATGCCATCACAGATCTTCTTAAATAGAGTTGGCACATGGTCATCATCGAATGGAAGAGTCCCACAGAGCAACGCATAGAGAATTACACCACTGCTCCATATATCAACTTCTGGTCCAGCATAAAGTCTAGTACATAACATTTAAGGGTGAGAAAAGGGATAAATTTGCATACATTTTATCTTATCTAGTACCAAAACAAACCTTTATGAATGTGACCATTAAACCTCAAGGCTACAGTAGGAAAAGATCAGATAAAATACAAAATAGTGTGTGCTTTTATTTTGCAGCACTCTAAAACAAAAAAAAAACAAAAATTGGTGTTAACCTTTAAAGCGGCACTGTCATGCCGAATCCCGTTTTTTTTTTTAACCCCCCTCCACTACATCCAATTGACCCACTAGTCACCCCCAAATACCCTTAAGCCCCCCCACATTACCTATTTTTTAATCCTTATTTTCTGCCCCGATCTTGATTCAGGGCGCCGCCATCTTTGTGTGGGTAGATGAAGTCCCTGTGGGACACGTCATCAGCCCACACTAGACAGACTGAGGTTCCCGCACATGCCCAGTGAAACACCTAGACATGCGAACAGGAATTTCATCTATTCATTCAGACAGACGAATGAATGAATAGAAGTATCAGCCGAACAAACTAACACTATGTATCAGTGTTAGTTTGTTCGTTCAGTTTATTACAAGGAGGGAGCTACCGGCGTGCAGCTCCCTCCTTGTAATATGTAACGATAGAAGCGGCAGGGAGCAGTGCTCCCCACCACTTCATAAGCCCCCCCCCAGGTCCCCCCCTCACTCTATGGCGGTCAATATGACCCCCATAATAGCACAAGGGAGATTAAAATCTCCCAAATGCCCCTACTAGCTATACCGCAAGTAGGGGCATGTCTACTAAACAGTGAGCAGCCTGTGACAGATTACAATAAGGGGGGTGGGGGCCCTAAATAAAGATATGGGGTGGGGAAAATAACTTCTGTCCCCCCCCCGGCCCCCACCCCTGTGCGGTGGGTGGGGGCCCTAATAAAACAATAAGGGGGGGACACCTACTGTCCTCCCCCCGGTGGATGGGGGCCCTAAATAAAGATATGGGGGGGAACTTCTGTCCCCCCTGGCCCCCACCCCTGCGCGGTGGGTGGGGGCCCTAAATGAAACACCCCCAATCAAGGTGACTAGGGGTCCCAAACTCCTAGTCACCCCCCTCCAAAAAAAACAGTAGGACAGTAGGTCTCCCCCCCTTATTATTAGGGCCCCCACCCACCGCGTAGGGGTGGGGGAACAGTAGGTCCTCCCCCCCTTATTGTTTTATTAGGGCCCCCACCCACCGCTCAGGGGTGGGGGCCGGGGTGGGGGGGACGACAGTAGGTCCCCCCCATATCTTTATTTAGGGCCCCCACGGGCATGGGGTTTATTAGTTTTTTTTTTGTTTTGTTTTTTTACAGTGAGCAGCTATAAGCTGCTCACTGCTTACTACACATGCCCCTACTCACGGTATAGCGAGAAGATAGGAAGAAAAGAATAACAGATCCCGAGAGAGGGGGGAGAAGAAGAGATTGAGGAAAGGTAAGTTCGGCATGACAGTGCCGCTTTAATTCTTCCACGCATTCTATTTAGTGACAATCAATATCTGTAAAATATTTTTTTTATAAAATCATTTTTAAAAGGTTAGCCGAAGTTGGAGGCACCCAGCGTTTGCAAGGTCTATGCTCAAACAAGAATGCACTTCACACAATAATGCATTTATAAAATACAACATCACATACAAGATTTTTTTTATACTATAGTACTACTTGTAATGAACCGTAAATTTAAGGCAACATTCTTCTGCTGTGTGTGTGTGTTTAAAAAAGGAATTATGCAAGTTTGCATGTATTCAAGTTTTACACTCACCTTCCTGAAATTACTTCTGGTGCTGCATAATTGGGCGATCCACAACTGGTCCTCAAAAATTCTCCATCAGCCATCATATTTGAAAGCCCTAAGAGCGGAAAATAAAGAGATTATGGAAAAGCTCAATTCAAACAAATTATTTTATTCTGTGAATTAAACATGAATGTGTATTGCTCTCAGGCGATGTGCGCAAACTGTAAAGGTTTAGGAAGGTGCAAAAACGGCTGTTAATGGGAAAACAAAAAGATACAACATTTTTATATTCTTATGAACAAAATGCAAAGTGAAAGAACAGAAAAACAAAATCTAGTGTGACTACCCTTTACCCAATCCCATTATTCTGAAATATTCTCTACATACTAAGTAAAGGATCAACCTGCAGGATCAACCTGCAGGATCAACCTGCTTCTAGGTTACAGATCTCACTGAGCAGTAGTAGAATGTAAAAGCTGCCTTTTGTTTGAAAACACATTTTTGTATTTGCACTCCCTTTTGACTTTGCAAAAATGTTAATTGTAAATATTTTTTTACGCTAGTAACTTACATTTAGCAGTTACAAGGGGATGATAAGCATGTCCTTTTAACTTGAGCCAAATTCTTTACATATTCCACATAATGCACTAGCTTGGGCTCTACCAAACATTGACGGTAGATCCTATGAACTTGCAAAATTTTCATTAACCAGTACAATGTCTGCTGATACAAGTAATTTAGACAGTGCGTTGGGATGCTAGTCGTGGCAAGGTCCAGTGTGCACAAACTGTTACTTCTACAAAGTTTTCAGCCACTATTTGGAAGAACCCCTGTTAAAATTGGGGGGGCCTACTAGGCGTCCAAATTTGATTGGTTGTTCCTTTTGAAACGTGTCAAACGGGAAGACCGGTTAACAACAAGCAGTTAATAACCATATGAGTGCAATACAACATACTAGTACTATTTGGTGTTTTGTGCCACTATCCTCTCACGCTATCCTTTTACCTCCCATATGAACATGTTTAGAAGGAATGAGTTCAAACTGTTTTAGAGCATATGAGAAAAGAACAGTTACATACCAAAAGGTACCTAAACCATAGTCTTATAATCCTTATCTGTATTAAGAACATTTAAAGAGCTACTAATGAATTATAGGGAGTAATACAGTTTGTAGGACAATATTGCTCCAAGCAACTATAATTGTTTTATGAAGGATGGATTGCGTCAAAACGGATAAGTGTTCACCTATACCAGTACAAACGTTCTTTTACAGTAAGCTGCAATCATAAATTAGGATGGATATTTTTTAAGCAAAGCAGCATATACAGGGCAGAAAGCTTAAAGGGTCATTCCAGGCACCAAAACCACTTCGGCTAATTGAAGTGGTCTGGGTGCTGTGACCCTTTTGCACTTAGTGCTGCAATGTTTGCATTGCAGCACTAAGTCTGCCTTCTGTGGCTGTCTAACCGTTGGTCGGTTATACGACGCTGGACATCCTCACGGACCTCCAGCGTCAGATTTTCCCCATAGGAAACCATTGAATAATGCTTTCCTATGGGGAGCCTAACCCAGCGCCGAGAGACATCTGTGCTGGATTCAGGTAAATAGCTGAAGGTGTTTAAACACGCGACATGGGGGGCACTTCAAGATTCTCTAGTGCCAGGAAAACTGTTTGAGACAGAGACACAACCCAAGCAGTTCTATGTTAACCTGTACATTAACAGGACCGTGCAAAATAGAAACTAATTCTGTAACCATGAATGACAGATTTCACCTACATTAGAGGATTTCTTTACAGCAAGTAAGTTAAAGGAGCACTATAGTGCGAGGAAAACAAACTTGTTTTCCTGGTACAATAGGGCCATTAGGTCCCCCCCATCCTCAGGGCACCCCCCCTCCCGCTGGGCTGATGACCTTGCCTACCCATGCAGACGTCAGCTCCGAATGCACATGCACAGCATTCAAACAGACCATAGGAAAGCATTACTCAATGCTTTCCTATGGACATACAACTTTTCACAGTGAGAATCGCCTCTAGTGGCTGTCAGTGGGATGGCCACTAGAGGCTGGATTAACCCACAATGAAACAGCAATTTCTCTGAAACTGAGGTTTTCAGCTGCAGGGTTAAAACTATAGGGACCTGGCACCCAGACCACTTCATTGAGCTGAAGTGGTCTGGGTGCCTATAGTGGTCCTTTAACCCCTTAAGGACACATGACGTGTGACATGTCATGATTCCCTTTTATTCCAGAAGTTTGGTCCTTAAGGGGTTAAAGATTCAAAAATATCTGCTTAGGGTTGTTTGTCCAGATTATGCAGAGATTTTGAAAACCCTAAAAATAAAAACACAAAACAAAACACACACGTTTTCCTGGCACTATAGTGCCCTGAGGGTGCCCCCACCCTCAGGGTCCCCCTCCCGCCGGGCTGGATGGAGAGGAAGGGGTTAGACTTAACTCTTTCTCCAGCGCTGGGCGGAGAGCTCTCCTCCTCCCATCCGGCTGAATGCGCATGCTGCGCGCACAGCCAGCCAGTCCATAGGAAAGCATTCACAATGCTTTCCTATGGATGCTGGCATCTTCTCACTGTGATTTTCACAGTGAGAAGCACGCAAGCGCCTCTAGCGGCTGTCAGTGAGACAGCCACTAGAGGCTGGATTAACCCCAATATAAACATAGCAGTTTCTCTGAAACTGCTATGTTTATAGAAAAAAAAAAAAAAAAGGTTAACCCTAGCTGGACCAGGCACCCAGACCACTTCATTATGCTGAAGTGGTATGGGGGCCTATAGTGGTCCTTTAAGGCATGCTATGTTGCCCTGATGTCAAAACATCTTTTGTAGGACAGCATAGCACACCATAACAGCACCAAACTTGCCTTTTTGTCTTCCTTCACTGAAGTCATTCCACTCAGCAAAAAAGGAGATATGTCAGAGCGACAGTAGTGGCCTGGATGCAGGTTGTCTCGCCATTTGTTGTCTGACTGCATGCTGGCATCAGACGCCAATTTTGCACAGAATTGATATAAGCCTGCCCAGAACTGTTACATAGTCACACCTCTGGCAAGAGGAGGGTTAATCTCTGTATATGGAATGTTTCATATCAAGACACTACGCACAGACTGCAGACTCCATGACCATTTCAAATCAGTGAAGTGGTCACAGTGATGGAGTAACTTTAAGATGCTATGCCACATTACATTATAATAATGTAACGTTGCATTCCTAGAATTTCAGAAGTGTATTCCTCCCACCGTGTCTCCAAGCATTGCAGCACAACTCACCAAAATCAGCAATCTTTGCATTCATGTGTGCATCAAGAAGCACGTTTTCAGGTTTCAGGTCTCTGTGCACTACCATGTGTCTATGGCAATAGTCGACACCAGAGAGAATTTGTTGAAACAAACGCCGTGATTCTTTCTCATCCAGCTGAAGAAAAATTCCCACATTAATGACCTCAAAATACCAGACGGACAATTTGTCATCAGATCTAGATAATTCTAGAAACTATTTTGATGCTGCCATTTACTATAGGCACCAAAACAGCTTTAACTTAACGCAGTGGCATGATCTACACATTTAAAGCTAAATATATATTCCTGTAATGTATAATTGCCACACAATTATTAATATATAGTGCTGTACAATAGGTCAACAAGACAATTCTAACCAAAAATAAATAAAATATATATATATATTTTTATGACATACAGGAGTGGCAAGTGAAGATTGTCCTGCCCAAATGAGATTAGCCATCTATATTGGAGATTTTTAATCAGTTGTTTGAGTAACCATATTTGTTAATGCAGGCTGTGTGGCTAAGGTTGCATTAACAGAAGCAAAAGTGATCCAACTCCTAAATGGCAGAGAATTGAGCAGTGAGACTGCAGTGGCATGATCTATACCAAGGGTGCCCATAATGATTTGCTGTGCCTTTAGAATCATGGTAGTTTTAAAACATCTGGTGATCTACCTGTTGGGCACCCCTGATCTATATACTAAAACTGCTTTTTAAGCTAAAGTGGTTTTGATGCATAAAATATCCATTTAAAATAAGCTGCTCATGAAAGGAAATGGGAGTGTGCATTGGTC
>OW240916.1:265411321-265519929 GCA_933207985.1 Pelobates cultripes | reverse complement strand
CAGCAAAATACTTTAAAAGGCAGATTGACAAGCCTTAATGAAACAACTGTACATAGTTCACCTTGAGCCAGTTCTCCTAGAGGCCATAATGAATTTAAATATTGTGTCAATAGTTGTAAGGAGTATCTCCACTCTTGCAACATTACAGGTTTGGTTAGTAGAAGTAATTTGTAATACAGTACGAGGTGTAAACTAACCTCTCTATGAACTGTATATGTACTAGTGAGATGGACAGACCAGCAAACCTCTGCAAGAGTCAGCTGCAACAAGTTAACCATTTACAGAAGCCAATACTGTAGTCATTCTGCCATATCAATTGAAAAAACAAAAAAAAAAACCCACACATTTCGATATTTCTAGAGTCAAGACTGTAGTCACCAGAAAAACTACGGCTTAATGTAGTTTTGGTGAGTATAATTATATGCAGGCATTTTCATGCAAATACTGCCTTTTCAGAGAAAAATCAGTGCTTACATTGCCCCCAGGTACTCCTACAAGTGGCCACTCCTTAGATGGCCACTGGAGTTGCTTACTGGCTCAGTGCCGCCTAGTTGGCAGCACTGCCGCTCAGCGTCTCCACGCTGTGCATGGTGACGCTGAATTTTCCTCAGATGTATTGATTCAATTAATCTCTAGGAGGGGGTGCTGATTGGCCAAAACTGCATTTGGCCCTGCAATTCTGATGTCACAAAGGGGACGGTGTCGACACCCGCGCTGCGCTGGAAAGAAGGGGAGTTAATTTTTTTTATTTAATTTTTTTAAGGCGGCTATGGAGGGGGGCACCTAAATGGTGGTTTGAGCACTATAGGGACAGGAATACATTTTTTTCTGCAGCTTTGTGTATGTCTAGAAGTGTGGGTGGCTTCCCAGGGGCACAGGCTGGCCAAGGCCAGGAGCTGTGATAGCTGCTGTGGGCTGCTCAACTTGAATCCAATAAGTGCTGGGAGGAAGTGACAAGAGATCACTTTCTCCAAGTGCTGTAATGTGTAAATTGAGGATTGTCCCTAAGCACATGGAATCATCGCTCTGTTTGCACAACTAAATGAAGTCCAACAAACTCCTGAGAGAGTTTTATTGCACATGCACATTAGGACCTCAATGCTTTCCTATGGGACAGCTGACAATCTCAGCCAAAGTGGTATTCCTGACCATAGTGTTCCTTTAATATCGTGTATACATATTGGATATTAAAATATGTATAGACGCACATAAACAAGAAGGGGGATATGGTGGTAGAATGAACGCATGGCAAAAGTGCCAAAACATGCCTTGATCAAAAAAAAAAAAAATTTAAAAAAAAGAAAATTAAAAAACACACCTTGGTTCTTAACGGGTTAAGGCATACAAAGACCAGATGGAAATGACAGTCAGATGAGGATTTACTAAGAGCCTAGCTCATTCAATGAAAGAACGCAAAATCCTATAATTGTCTGGTTTAAGTTGGTCCTCTTAAGCACAGATGGAAGGCATGATAACTACTTTATAGAAAGGATAATGTACAGGAATTAAATCCACTGGAACTTTATGCAGGTAAATTAAAGGACCACTCTAGGCACCCAGACCACTTCAGCTTAATGAAGTGGTCTGGGTGCCAGGTCCTTCTAGGGTTAACCCATTTTTTCATAATTATAGCAGTTTCAGAGAAACTGCTATAATTATGAATGGGTTAAGCCTTCCCCCTAATCCTCTAGTGGCTGTCTCATTGACAGCCACTAGAGGCGCTTGCGTGCTTCTCACTGTGAAAATCAGTGAGAGCACGCCAGCGTCCATAGGAAAGCATTGTAAATGCTTTCCTATGAGACCGGCTGAATGCGCGCGCAGCTCTTGCCGCGCGTGCGCATTCAGCCGGCGGGGCGTAACGGAGGCGGAGAGGAGGAGGAGAGCTCTCCGCCCAGCGCTGGAAAAGGTAAGTTTAAACCCCTTTCCCCTTTCCAGAGCCGGGCGGGAGGGGGTCCCTGAGGGTGGGGGCACCCTCAGGGCACTATAGTGCCAGGAAAACGAGTATGTTTTCCTGGCACTATAGTGGTCCTTTAAGCAAATTACCACATCACGTGAAGACAAAAAACACACACTGCTCCACAAATATAAACCCTGCATAAGCAGGAAGTGTATAAAATTATAACGCATAATCAAAGCTGAGGCCTCCATCTCACCAAGCGCCATACACTCATGATGCCGCTTCTGGGGCAGGGTTGCAACAGTGAAACGTGATGACGCATTTCGACGATACATCAGCTTCCTCAGATCACAGAATAAAGTGTCCCACCCACATGAGCGCTGCTAACTAAATCAATGCCTAGTCAAATGCCTATTCACTCAGACAAATAGATTTTTTGAAAAAAACAAAACAAAAAAAAAACACACACACAAAGTAAACAGTAAACAGAAAACAGCATACTTTCCATTGAATTTATCCACCCACAGTAGTTCTATCAAGAAATTCAGAAACTTTCAGCCTTATGCTCACTGGAATTTATTTGATTCAACAAAAAAAGAAAAACAAACACACCACATGAAGCCAATGAATCCGAGGACTCCTCTTTAGCACAATGTGTGTTGTCTCCTCAAGCTCAATGTGTCTTAAAGCGGCATGGTCATGGCCGAACCCAGTTTTTTGCTTTGTTGTTTTTTTTTTTACCCCCATCCCGACTCCACTACTAATTGACTTAAGCTTTATGGGTAAATATCTGCTTGGGGGAAAAGAAGGGAAACCAACTATTGGTTGGGATATGTTATAAACCACCTAATGTTAATATTGACGAGGAACAACAGCTGTTTGAGCAAATTGAGAAAGCTGCAAATCTGGGTAACACTTTAATTATTGGAGATTTTAATTACCCGGATATAAATTGGGACAGAGGGACTAGTGCCTCAGCAAAGGGAATTAGGTTTTTAAACTTGTTAAATGACACCTTCATGTCACAACTTGTACAAGCACCAACTAGAATGGATGCTTGTCTGGACCTGGTTTTAACAAACAACGTTGATCTTTTGACCAACATTCAAGTAGGTGAGCACTTGGGAAATAGTGATCACAATATAGTGTCCTTTGAAATAAACTCAAAAAAACAAAAGCACATGGGGAATACTAAAACATATAATTTTAAAAAGGCTAATTTCAATAAGTTAAGGGAAGCTTTACAATATATTGACTGGCATAAACTCTTTAGTGAAAAGAACACTGAGGATAAATGGATCATCTTCCAACAAATATTACAAAGGTACATTTCTCAGTATGTACCGTTGGGAAATAAATATAAAAGAAACAAATTAAAACCAATGTGGCTTAGTAGAGAAGTAAAACAAGAGATTACAACTAAGAGAAGGGCATTTAAAGCATTTAAATCGGACAAATCAGATGCATCTTATAAAAGATATAAGGATGCAAATAATGCGTGCAAAAAGGCAATTAGACTTGCTAAACTTCAAAATGAAATAATGATAGCTGAAGAGAGCAAAACCAACCCCAAAGCATTTTTTAAGTACATAAATTCTAAAAAAAACAAAAATGAAAGTGTAGGTACACTAAAAACTGAAACGGGGGTGTTAGTTAATGAAGACCAGGAAAAGGCAGGAATTTTAAATAACTATTTCTCCTCCGTATATATTAAGGAAGAACCCATGGCAATAGATGTGCAAATGATTGCTACTAAAAACTTGCAGAATAATTGTAATTGGTTAACTCAAGACAAGGTGCTGCAGCAACTAAAGAAAGTTAATATAAACAAAGCTCCAAGGCCTGACGGTATCCATCCACGTGTACTTAAGGAACTAAGTGTAGAAATAAGTGAACCTCTGTTTTTAATCTTTCAAGATTCTTTTCTTTCAGGAAGTGTTCCGGAGGATTGGAGGAAGGCAGATGTGGTTCCTATATTCAAAAAGGGTTCAAAATCCTTGCCTGGAAATTATAGACCTGTGAGCTTAACTTCTGTGGCTGGTAAAATATTTGAAAGGTTATTAAGGGATAATATTCAAGAATTCCTTGAGAAGAACATGGTTATCAGCATGGTTTTATGAAGCACAGGTCATGTCAAACTAACTTGATTGCGTTCTACGAAGAAGTAAGAAGTATAGATCATGCTTGTTCTTGGGTAGAACATTGGCTTAAAAACAGAGTACAAAGAGTTGTCATTAATGGTAAATTTTCAAGCTGGACAGAGGTGGCAAGTGGTGTCCCTCAGGGGTCTGTTCTGGGACCCCTTCTATTTAACATGTTTATAAATGATCTTGAAGACCGCATTGAAAGTCATGTTTCAGTGTTTGCAGATGACACCAAACTTTGTAAAACAATAAAATGTGAGCAAGATATTACTTTGCTGCAGAGGGATTTAGATAGACTGGGGGACTGGGCACTCAAATGGCAGATGAAATTTAATGTTGAAAAATGCAAAGTTATGCACTTCGGCGTAAAGAATACACAAGCAACGTATACCCTTAATGGAAGCGAATTAGGGATAACAACACATGAAAAGGACTTGGGAATTGTTATAGACAACAAACTATGCAACAATGTGCAATGTCAATCAGCAGTGGCCAAGGCCAGTAAGGTATTGTCATGCATGAAAAAGGGCATTCATTCTCGGGACAAGAATATCATTTTGCCTCTTTATAAATCACTGGTAAGACCCCATATTGAATATGCTGTGCAATTTTGGGCACCTGTTCTAAAGAAGGATATTATGGCACTAGAAAAAGTGCAGAGGCGGGCTACAAAATTAATAAAAGGAATGGAACATATCGGCTATGAAGAAAGGTTAACAAATTTAAACCTATTTAGTTTAGAAAAACGTCACCTGAGAGGGGATATGATAACATTATACAAATATATTGTGGCCAATACAAACCATTGTGTGGAAATCTATTCACAAACCGGACTTTACATAGGACACGAGGCCATGAGTTTAGACTGGAAGAAAGAAGATTTCGTTTTTTTTTACTGTAAGAACAATCAGGATGTGGAATTCTCTGCCTGAGGAAGTGGTTTTATCAGAGTCCATACAGATGTTCAAACGGCTACTAGATGCATACTTGCAAGAACAGAATATTCAAGGATATAATCTTTCAATGTAGGGTAATAACTGCTTGATCCAAGGATAAATCTGACTGCCATTCTGGGGTCAAGAAGGAATTTTTTTCCTAGTTTGTTGCAAAATTGTGCTTCAAACTGGGTTTTTTTGCCTTCTTTTGGATCAACAGCAAAAAACAAATGTGAGGTAGGCTGAACTTGATGGACGCAAGTCTCTTTTCAGCTATGTAACTTTGACCCCCTAGTCGCCCCCAAATGCCACTAAGTCCCCCATATTACCTCGTTTTTCCATCTTTATTTTGTGCCCGAACCTATGTCCTGGGCCACGCCATTTTTGTGTGGTTAGATGGAGGCCCTGTGGAACAAGTTTTCTGCCCACACTAGATAGCGCATTAAACTCCGATCTGATTTGGGTCATGGCTGCATCTTGCAGCCAATTTAGGTCTTTCAGCCTTTTGGTGGATAGCTCCCTGATCCTGTGGGAATTAGGGAGTTATCTACTAAGTGGCTGCAGGATGCAGCCATGGCACAAATAAGATTGAAGTTTCATTAATTCTAATGGAATTCCGATACGAACAAAGTCCCGAATTGCCGGCGTTCTGTCTCAGTGACAGGACGTTAGGGAAAAGTGAAAGGAAGCATTGCGGGAACAGGGAGGAAAGCCAAGAATTGTGGGAAAATGTATCTGACCACCAGAAATGAAGCACACTTTGCTCCTCCGCTGGTCAGGCGTATGAAACCTCCATAAGACAAATAGTCCCTACTTTGTCTTATGTTTTCAAGAAAACTAGAGCAGACAGGAAGAAATGAAGAACAGATCCTGACAGAGGCAGAGAAGAGGAATCGATTAAAGAAAGGAGAGTATGGCATGACAGTGCCGTTTTAATTTCCCTCTGCCTCTTCAAGTCAAAGCATTGCCTTGATTTCTGTTGTCAGAGCCAAGGAGAGATTTTAAGTTTGCAAGCAGTTTACAGTCTCCATCCAAAAGTAGGAATTGGTAACTGGCACCTGTCGTACCACAAAAAAAAAACATGTAGGCAGGTCGGTTGAGAAAACTACAGTCTCATTGTTCATCTCTACAAGACTGCGTGGTACTCAGAAACTAGCATCACTGCTGCATATGCTCCAAAAAGCTGAAGAAAGTAAGACTCTCCTCCGCTTCATTGCACACAGAGCAGGAAAGATCCCTTCAGGAGGCCTTTGCAAAATGTGCAAAGATTGCAAAAGGAGAAAGAACCACTTTAGATCATGTGACAACATACAAATTACCCTTTTTAGTATAAAGTCATTTTTGGTGTTGAAAATTTTCAAACAGGAACGTCAATGTAGTCAAAGGATATAAGAGAAAAGCAGAGATTACGGTGTCTAAGGGACAATCCCAGAGATGACAAAACTTCTAGTCAGCAAAACATCTTTAGCTTAGTGAAGTTATAGTGTATAGCTCATGCCCTTGCAGTCTCACTGCTCAATTGTCTGCCATTTAGGAAGTTAAATCACTTTATTCAGCCCTAGGTACACCTCCCTGCATGTGACTTATACAGCATTCCTAAACACTTCCTGTAGAGAGTCATCTAGTGTTTACACTTTCTTTATTGCAAATTCTGCTTAATTTAAAATATATAATCTCATGCTCTTTTAATAGCTTGCTAGAGTCTGCAAAAACCTAATGGATGAGATTAAAAGTTCAATTTACAGAGCACAAGATAAAAACTTTTAAAGTAAGTCAACATCTGATTGAAAATAAAACGCGTTTTGTTTTTATGCAGGCTATGTCGGTCAGCCAGAAGAGGTGTGGCTAGGGCTGCATTAACTCCTAAATGGCAGCAAATTGAGCAGTGAGACTGCAGAGGCATGATATATCCACTAAAACTGCTTCATTAAAGGAACACTATAAGGTCAGGAACACAAACATGTATTCGTGACCCTATAGTGTTAAAACCACCATCTAGCCCCCCTGGGCCCCTTATGCCTCTATAAAACCAAAAATCGAACTGTATTCAAGCCTGAAGCTGTAGCTCTGCATGCTGTCTGCCTCAGAAAAACAAGCTGTCTGCTGACATCAGAAGTGGTGGCCTGATCCAATCAAAATGCTTCTCCATAGGATTGGCCGAGACTGACAAGGAGGCAGATCAGGGGCAAAGCCAGCACAAAACACAGACCTGGCCAATCAGAATCTCCTCATAGAGATGAATTGAATCAATTATTCTGAGGAGAGTTTAGTGTCTGCATGAAGAGGGAGGAGACAATGTTTGGATACATTTTAGGCAGCCATGACCCAGGAAGATCTCTAACAACCATCTGAGGAGTGACCAGTGAAGTTATCACTGGGCTGTAATGTAAACACTGCATTTTCTCTGAAAAAAAAAGACAGTGTTTACAACAAACAGCCTGAAGGTAATGATTCTACTCACCAGAACAAATTCAATAAGCTGTAGTAGTTCTGGTGACTATTGTCCCTTTAACAGGTGGTGCTTCCCCAGTCAACTTTTAGCAATTCCCACAAGCATGCAAGAGAAGATGAAGAGAAAAAAATATATAAATAGTGGAGCGTGTAAGAAAGATCTCAACTCCATCAATAAACAACTATAAAAATGTTTCTAACAATTAAACAGATGAGAGGACCCAGTCCAGTTTTTTTTTTTACACCTGCATATTTACACACACACAGTTACTAGAATTAGGCTGTGAATGCCTCAAATTTGATGACATCACATTGGTTTCTTAAGTTTGCAATGAAGCAAATGGTGCAATTTCCTGCATTAAACATGAAAACCATACGAGTATAAGAATAGCAGTAATGCCTTTCCAGCAGGAAAGTGTGTAATCAAAACAACTAAACATGAAAGCATAAAATAGCAAAACAAAGATTTCTTTAGGTTTTTTTGTTTTTGTTTTTTAGAAAGCTCTTGTCTCTGACCTGAAAGAACCTTTTTAACTCAACTCAATAGTAACTTCAGCACTATAGACCTGGAACAGAGAATATCCCCTGGGGACCAAAAACTTTGCTCTGTTCCCTTTCTTTGTGGTGTGGCACAGAATTAACTTACACTAGTATTTAAAACATTTCCAACATACCGAAACGCTCTCTCTCCACTGGCAGAAACACACTGGGCTGCCCATTCAGACAGCAGACCAGAGCTCATAGATCAGTGTCTGCTAACCATTACCTTTACTGAGAGCATATATAGCTCCCGTCCTCACACAACACAAATAACTGGACAAGCAAAAAAAAAATGTCACTATAACCACCTGCACTACAACCTCTTGCATTATAGCCAACTCCCACTGTACTACCGTCCTCCCCCCGCACTATAATCTCCTGTACTAACCCCCCCTGCACTATAATCTCCTGTACTAACCCCCTGCACTATAATCTCCTGTAACCCCCACTACTATATAATCTCCTGTACTAACCCCCGCCTTATTATAATCTCCTGTACTAACCCCCGCACTATAATCTCTGCTACTATAATCTCCTGTACCCCCTACTATAATCTCCTGTACTAACCCCCAGCACTATAATCTCCTGTACTAACCCCCGCACTATAATCTCCTGTACTAACCCCCCTGTACTAACTATCCTGTACTAACCCCTATAATCTCCTGTACTAATATTGCACTATAATCTCCTGTACTAACCCCCCACACTATAATCTCCTGTACTAACCCCCTGCACTATAATCTCCTGTACTAACCCCCACTATAATCTCCTGTACTAACCCCCCACTATAATCTCCTGTACTAACCCCAGCACTATAATCTCCTGTACTAACCCCCGCTATAATCTCCTGTACTAACCCCCTAGCACTATAATCTCCTGTACTAACCCCCACTATAATCTCCTGTACTAACCCCATATAATCTCATAATATAACCACTATAATCTCCTGTACTAACCCCCATAATCTCCTGTACTATATAATCTCCTGTACTAACCCCCCTACTATAATCTCCTGTACTAACCCCCCATACTAATCTCTGTACTAACCCCATATAATCTCCTGTACTAACCCCCACTATAATCTCCTGTACTAACCCCCCTGCACTATAATAATCTCTGTACTAACCCCCCCCCACTATAATCTCCTGTACTAACCCCCTGTACTAACCCCCTGCACTATAATCTCCTGTACTAACCCCCCTGCACTATAATCTCCTGTACTAACCCCCCCCACTATAATCTCCTGTACTAACCCCCCCCTGCACTATAATCTCACTAGCTACTCTGTACTAACACTATAATCTCTAACTGTAATCTCCTGTACTAACCCCCCCACTATAATCTCCTATACTAACCCCCCACTATAATCTCCTGTACTAACCCCCACTATAATCTCATGTACTAACCCCCTGCACTATAATCTCCTGTACTAACCCCCCCACTATAATCTCCTGTACTAACCCCCCTGCACTATAATCCTGTACTACCCCCCCGCTATACCTCCTGTACTAACCCCCCTATAATCCTGTACTAAACCCCTGCACTATAATCTCCTGTACTAACCCCCCCGCACTATAATCTCCTGTACTAACCCCCCCGCACGGTATAAAGTCCCCCAGACACAGTCTGTCACTAGAGCAGCCCGACACACAGAGCAGCACTGTCCCTTTAATTCGGATAATTTAATAATCTCCCCGGGCACTCCTCCCTCCCTGCCCGCCCAGCGCTGCACGTACCTTTCACCTTGCCAAAAGTGCCCACTCCCAGCGTGTCCCCTAGTATGTAGTGGCCGATCTTCACCCTCCCGTCATGATGCTTCTGTTTATCGGCCGCCATCTTCCCTGCACGCTCCGAGGCTGCGCCGTACCACGCGCGCGCTCTGTAGCTCTCGCTCTCCAACCAACCCCTCGGAGCGGGCACGCGCGCGGCCATCGGGGCGGGGACCACGCAGACAAGCACGCTCGCGCTCCTTCCCTCCCTCCTCCTTAAGGTAGCCGCTGGGAGGGGGCGTGCGTGTGTACGTGCAGGCGGCGTGCGCGCGCCCGGCGAATTTTATTCGCAAATTTCGCTGATTGGGGCAATGTTAGTTGGGGGGGTGGGTGGGGGCAGGGCGATCAGGAAGGCAGTGACAGTAAGGGGTACCTGAGGGTTAATATTAGGTGGGCAAATCCAGACTAAACACTGTTAACCTCCCCTCCCCCTTAAAATGTGTCTGTGGGTGCAGGGTTTAATGTGAATTTCTGAGTATATTTTCATTATGTGGTTTTTACTGTCCTTTTGTTTTCTTGCCTGATTATATTGTTATTTGTTATTTTGGCTTGACCCCCCTGCCCCCCACTATAAATAAGAATAGGACAATCTTGGTTTACGTTAAGAACGTAAAAGGGGGAAAAAATAATATCACAAGACCCCAAAAATACCCCCTGAGTTGGGCGTGCGGTCACAGCAGGTTGTTTATAAGAATTACGCTACGGATGGAAGTCATTAAATTTGGAAATATAGTTGAAAAGAATAACGTAGTTTAGCTGAGGTCATTTTGGCGCTGTATCCAGTCACTCTCCGAGTTGCCGTGTCTTTGGGATGTATGGTATGTTCCCATGGTGTCAAGAATGTTCGATTTTTCAACCCTTAGAGCTGTCTGGTGGCTGTTGTAGATATAACTTAGTTGACGTGATCAGCTATTTATATTTTATTGCTTTTGCAAAATGGCAGCCAACCAATGCATGTCAAAGGGGAAAGCAAAGGCTAAGAGAGCCTGCGAGGATAATGCGGCAACCAGGGCTGTCCGGTTTTCTTTTGAAGAGAATAGTATACTAATCGCAAAAGTCTGTGAGTATTACGATGAAATAATTGGCATGGCAGCGCCGGAGACTCCCCAGAAGAAGAAGAATGAGTTGTGGAAAAAGATCGTGGATGCAGTTAACACAGTTGGTGGGAATAATCGTACAGAACTCGTAGTAAAAAAGAGGTATTTTGATGTGAAAAGGCAACTGAAGCGGAAATTATGCAAGGCGGCCTCTCATGTAACTGAGACCGGGGGCGAGAAGTCTGAAGATGCGGACCTAACCAGTTATGAAGAAGAACTACTGCAGGTTCTGGTACCCGGAACCGATATAGAGGCGATTGATGATACAGACAGTACAACAAGTATGTTTTAGTTGTATTGTAAAAACCAAATGCTTATAATTAGCTGTGTTTTTTTTTTTTTTTAAATGAAGACATTGCACGTTTCAGATGTATGTATATATCTTTGAGTTTTCAGTCGATCTCCTATTCAGAACTTTCATTAAAATGCTAGTAATGTCACAGTATTGTATATTCTACAGTTCAGTCTTTCTTACAAATTAAAGCGTAATTGTCTTCTTAAAATTACACGGTATGGTATTATGAAGAACTGAAAAAAAACTAGATTCTACTAGAAAATATGTACAGTAGATTGTTTATTAATATAGTTATTTTCCAGTCTTTATTTTATTACTGATTTTATTACTGATGCTAAACTAATCAAAAATGAGTGCCCTCTTTACAAATTGCATATGCAGCTACACGACCCAAAGTATTGTGTGAGCATAGACTCTGATAATGCATTTGGATTAGGTAGATGGCACGTAAGTATAGGGGAAATTCACAAAGCGCAGAATTAGTGAGAACTAAATTCAGAATCTAGTCCAAAATAACGTTGAAAATGATATGCTTTTCAATATTTGCAATTTAATTTTGAGTTCATTGCCATTTTTGTTTAAGTGATATTCTTGCAATGTATTTGCAGATGGTCTAATTTACACAATGTATAGATTACATTCATATAGCTTACAAAAAATGAAGAGAAAGAATTGGAGATTGCAATTACATCACATATGGGAATAGTGGGAATGCACCTATGGTGAAATCACCAAAATTCATTAAAACTTCACTTTTAATAAGTCATAGATAAAAAAAGTCCAACAATCAGTGAACTTGTAAATATAACACAAACTGACCACAAACAGTACTCTTGCAAAACAAAGGCAATTAGCATGGTGGTAGTATAATAGCTATATTCACCCACTAAATCAAAATATATTGGGGCTAACTCACTAATGACACACTTATACTTGTAGAGAAATATCAAGATAGTTTTGTCTGACGCATCAGATGACACTAATAAATATAAATACAAAGGGGTGATAAGTTAATCACCCGTGACACTAGCGTAAGGATATCGAGGTTACTAAGACTTCTTACCAGTCTATCTGCATAATTTGGTGTAAGTACAGAAATGTGGTAAACTATATATGTATGATTGTTGCAACATTATATATATAGTACACGCGTAGCTTGGTAGTTTACCACATTTCTGTACTTACACTAAATTATGCAGATAGACTGGTAAGAAGTCTTAGTAACCTCAATATCCTTACGCTAGTGTTAAGTATGTTAATAGTGCCATGTGTGGAAATTCATACAAGAGCTGCATAATTCAGTGGTCATTATGGCAAGTTCCAAAATTAAAGGAACACTCCAAACACCTAAAGCGCTTTAGCTTGTTGAAATATTTTAGGGTTTTTACCTTCTCTTATTTTATAAGAGGTCATGACTAGTGATGATCTCCTGAAGGCAGGGCTGAGCTGCAGTAAGAAGACAGTCTCTCCGCTAGATAAAAAGTAAATAACTTGTTTTTTTACACAAATAGGGGTGTATCCTAAATCTAAAATCATAAATAGAACCCTCTAATGTTCCAAATACATTTCTTAATGTTCCAAATGTGTGCCTAATTTGTTTGTTTTTCTCTTTTTTTCAGTTATTGCAGAAACAACAAAATCCTACAAGAAGAAAAATGAGCTAAGACAGAAGATTATGGATGCAGTTAAAGCAGTTGGAAACAATCACACAGATCGTGTGGTAAAGAAAAGGTACTTTGATGTTAAGAGGCAACTAAAAAGAAAGCTATCAAGGGCTCCTTTCCAAGCAAGAAGGATTGGAAGTAGCCACCCAAACCATGTGGATTTGGCCAACGGGGAGTTGCTTGAAACCCTAGGTCTAGAAGCAATAATGCGTGTAAAAGGAAGTGTTGATACTGACTTGCCTCTTGGTAAGTGTTTGTAATGTGATCTGTAATGTTTTATTTATTAATGTTTTACTAATATTGACCTGTAAAGCATTCCAGCAAGTGACTAAGTGCATGCAACTCTACTGAAGTTTAAAGAGGCTTTCTTAGTGAAAATATATTTTTGAAAGCAGTACAGGTGCTCCTCGTTTTGTGACCTACCTGTTTTACGACGGCTTGCACTTGCAACCAACTCTCTCGCGGGGTGGTAAGTGCGAGCCGTCGTGGGAATTAGAGGGATTCCCTGCTCTGCTGTGTTCTTCTATGTTCGGGAAATTTCCCGAGCATAGATTAGAGGGATTCCCTGCTCTTGTGCGTTTGTCTGTGTTTGGGGGAAATGTCCCTGAACACAGACATGCGCACCAGAGCAGCGAGTCCCTTAAATCTATGTTCGGGAAACTAGCTGGCTGGTTGAACTAGCCATATTTATACTCCTTTTGTAGGGTGCACTTTCCCCATTCTGAATATGCACAAAATGAGGCATGTAGGTTATTATTACAGGGACACTGTAGGCACCCAATCCACTACAGCTCATTGAAGTGGTCTGGGTGCTGTGTCCCTATTGCACTTAGTGCTGTTTACATTGTAGCTCTAAGTCTGCCCTCTGTGGCTATCTACCAGAAAGCCACTGGGGGCGCTTCCGGAATCCAAACAGACATTTGGTCCGTTATCTGACACTGGACGTCCTCACACTCTGCATAAGGACTTCCAGTGTCAGATTTTCCCCATAGGAAAGCATTGAGGGAGGGGGGACCTATTAAAGCTTTAGTACCAGGAAAACGGATTTGTTTTCCTGGCACTATAGGATCCCTTTAATGTTTCTTTTTGATATGACGCTGGCAGACAATGATCTCCTGACTGCTAATGGTTATTTAGCATATCAGAAGAATCCACTATCTAAGAGGAGATACAGGCATATGGTAGATTAGCCAGTTAGTTTACATTGAAGCTAGACTTAGAGGCTACTCATGTGTAACATTTCACACCTTGCAGGGGAGCTCTGGTTGGAATCACAGCTACAAAAGTGGAATTGATGTTGTAAACCTTCTGACATCTATCACATTCCTTTACAATTAAATAAACTCCTCTCATGCTGAAGATGACCATACCACCTCTGCCAGGTAGCTGATTCTTGTATGCTCTACACATATTACATTTAATGGCGATATTCTGTAGTGCGACAATGAATTATGCGCCCTGGTGTGACATTTCCTGCTGATACAGTAACCAGGAAATGTAGTAATTACATATTATACTTGCTTTATATTAGCTTATTACGGGTTATACCAGGAAGCACTGAATGAAGTAACACATATGTAACCCCTACAAAAAATATACATAATTTATGACTAAACCAAAGTGCTCACATTATATACGATTTTACTTTGTGAATAATGGGTCGGTGTAGACTTGTATGCATTATGTAGTGAAGGGTTAAGTAATTTCATTGTTTCTGTGATTCTCCCATTGCGTCTTATTTTTTTTATTATGTTTAATTGCATTTAGCTTCACAAGGACCTATATCCCCTGTACACCTTACTAAGGAAGAGCCTAGGACTTCAGAGTCTCCACAGTTTCAAGCTCCCGATCAATTGTCAGGTCCTGTCAGGAGCATTGGTGAGGATCCTTTTCCAGTTTTCTCTTGCACTTTTTTTTAAAGTAATCAAAATACTGTTCCAGCAATGGCCTGTGTTAACATTCTTATAATCAATCCTAAATAAAAACTTACCTTGTATGTGTTATTAAATTTTATGTTACAATCTAGCAGTGACTGCTAGCTAAATGCTTCATCCCTCATATCCTGGCATAATGCAATAGGTGTTTCAAGTTTAAAGACTACACTGAGCTTAAGAATAAACTGTTCTTCTGTGTTGTTGCATGCAGTTATGGTATAAGAGCTAGCCTTCAGACAAGTTTGTAAGTTTCCCTTAAAGGACCACTATAGTGTCACTATAGTGTCAGGAAAACAAACTCCTGCTTTCTCTGAAACTGCTATGTTTACAGCTGCAGGGTTAAAACCTGGGGGACCTGGCACCCAGACCACTTCATTGAGCTGAAGTGGTCTGGGTGACTATAGTGGCCTTTAACATAATATTACATCCCTGTTGTCTCTATGCATGTCTCAAAAATCATGAAGCTCTTATTTTCTGCCAATGAAAATAAGAGCTTCATGCTTTTATATATGTATCAATTTTTGTAGGTTCTTCTCTAATTAACATGTACGTTAATGACATTGCCCACTTATATGAGAGATCCTGTAATGAGGCACATATGAAAATAAAGGACCTGTGAGCCCGTGCACAGGTCCTACTGTACACACATACAAAAATATCCAAACTACGGCTTTGCTAATTTTGATTTTCTTTAGATTTTTAAAGGTTGTGTTTATTTAAACACTTGTTCCAAAGAGTAACCCAACATAAGGTAAATAAAGTTTGTCCTTCAAAATATACATTTTATTAATTATTTGTTTTATTAGATTCTACGAGATATGTTTTCAAATTGAGTCCATGTTCAGAAACCCATCAACTGGAAGAGGATGAGGAACCTTCTGGGTCTTTGCAAACAAGTACGTGTTTTACTTCCCTCTACTTCTCTTCTATATTATTCACTGCTGTAATCAACGATACAGCATTTACTGTGATGAAGACCAAGGAACTTTTACTTCTCTGGCAGTGACAGTCCTGTTTTAAGGGGACACTTTAGTCACCCAGGTCACTTCATCTCAATGTGCAGTGCAGTGTCCCTGTCTTTTTACGTTGTTTTACATTACATGATTAACGCCACCTCTACTGGCTGTCAGTCTGGCAGCCACTAGAGGCGCTTCTGCGACACACAGCCCCATAGAAAAGCATTGATTCAGTGCTTTCCTATGGGGAAGTTTGAATGCTCATCAAGTATTCATGTTCTGAAGCAAATACTTGTTTTCAGTACCATACCTAACAAAGGCCTTTTCAAATTATTTAATATTTTTTGGATGAACTTTTAAAATAATTTAATAATATGATTTTGTTTATGTGCTGTTTGATTTATTGAAATATGTTTTTTTATAGATTTTTTAATATTTGGATAAACTAGCTTTAAAAGCGTACCAAAAAATATTACATAATTTGAAAACCTTATCCAATCAAGGCATAAATGTTAAAGGGACACTGCAGATGCCAGAACCACTGTTAACGAATGGTAAAGCTCAATGTAGTGGTTCTGGGGTATGCAGCATGTACCTACAGGATCAGTAGTGTAAATGTTGCCTTTTCAGAGAAAAGGCAATGTTTACGCTGTTGCCTAGGTCTACCTCCAGTGGCTGTCATATGAATAGCCACTAGAGACTAGAGGTACTTCTTGTACATGGTCTTGCAATTTTTTAAGGACTTCTGTTCATTGTCTCCACACTTTGCATTGAGACACTGAACATTGCCAATGGGGATGTTGATGGGCGCAGCCCTGCGATTTGCCTTAGATGTTCACTAGGCTCTAAATGCTTTCCTTTGAAAGCACTTGATTGGCTGACATCTTTTCTCAGCCAAGAAAGTAGGACCAGCAGTGCAGATAGCTACAAGAAGAGTAAAACTTATGTTTTATCCTTTTTGGGAAGAGGGGAAACCTAAATAGGTAGCAGTACATATAGCATAAAGAATACATGTTTGTATTCCTAATGCTATAGTGTTCCTCTATTACAATATAAAGCCATGGACAATAATTTGGTAATGTAAATGTAGCCATGGTCCTTTCACCTCACCCTTACAGTCATAATATTTACTACATGTATGTATGCAGTTATATTTTACAAATTCGAAGTAGTCACGAAGTAGTCACGATTTTCTCTTATATATAAATAAAAAAAGCAAAGTGAATTTAAAAAAGTAGCAAGAATTAATAGAGGGACAAAAATTTTTTCTTTTATAAAACAAAACCTATATGGTAAAATAACCAGTTTAAATATTGACTTAATTTGCATGTTGAAAATGCCCACCTATTGCAGACTAAATTAGTTCTGCAGTCAAAACCTTTTTACGTATTCATTGCTACTTCTATGCTTTGCAAGGGAATGCACTGATTTGCTGAAATTGTTTAGCTGATTACTGATTCCTGCAGATTCCTGCAGAGTTGAGCAACATCTTTAGTTATTGCATGCAAAAATTGAACTTTGGAGATAATAATCATTATTATGTTTCTCAATGTGCATTGTTAATTATTTATCCGCACAAATCATTTCAACAACGAAAAATGGCGGGTTTGGGGTATGAGTTCAACTCTACTGTGGATTTATTCAGCTGCTTTGGAAAGATGAAAATGTGAAAATAATATACTATTATTCGATATATATATATATTTCAGCTATGCTTTCGGGTGACCAAGAAGAGATCATATCCATCATAGTGGGCTCAGAAGAAGTACCATCCACATCAGCGGGTATTTGTCCACAATCATCTGCTGTTTCTTCTTCATCATCTCCTTCCTCGGGTCATCTTGATGCCTCTGTAGCTGCCCTTGTGGATAAAACTACAGAACAACTTAATAAGATGTCAGATTTGATGTTGGCTCAAAGCCACACTTCAGCATCCCAGCATTCAGAGATCTTAGAAGTCTTACATGGTATTCGTAATGATTTAAATGAACTAAGACACCAAACTCAGATATCAAATGAAGTACAAAATCAGAAAAGACTAGATAACCGGTTATTCCGCAGTGAACTTTTGCAATTGAAAAGAGAAAAATTGGATATATTAAGAATGAAGTATGACCTTGAACCTCCAAATACATCTAGACCACTCAATGAACAACTTAAGGAAGAGACGTCAAGCAATGAAGAGGAATTTTCACCTCCTCAAATGAAAAAAATGTGTAAAGGAAAAGAAAGGTTCATTTTGTTTCTCTGAAAATCTGTTTTGCTTTTTTTGTACTATTTTTTTTTTAGTTTATTCCAAAAACCTCTGCTCAGATGTATCACCCTTCACCAATTTTACTGTTTTCTTTGTTTTAACAAAAATGTTAAAACATTTTTTGTTTTTTTGAAAAAAAAGTTTTTTTAAAAAATGTGAGTAGAGTTTTTGTTTAGTTATGTGTTTTTTTGTAGGTAAACACAATGTAACATTCAGTAATATAATTCAGATGAATTCCATTTAATTAATGTAGTATATACAGAAGAGGCTATATAAAGATTTAAGCAATACTTTGCGATGTACAGTATATATTTTTGTTTTATATGTAAATTCATAAGAATAAATAGTACAATATATAATTAAGCAATTTCAAGTAAAATCAATATTAAATATGTATATTTAAATCTCTATAACTAGTTTGCAAAAAGGTTGTATTTGCTGTTTATATTTGCATTTACAAGCAATGTAGACTTTGTACTTGATCTGATTAACAGGTTCACATTATCTTTAAACCCTTTCGTTTAATAGACAAAATGTATCGAATGTAAAACAAAAAAGGGCAAATACTTTTTTTTTTTCTTTTTCCAAACTAAACTAGGAAAAGAAGAAAAAAATTATATTAATATATCAGGGAAGGATGTGAGTTTGAAATAACCTGCTTCCAAGAGAGGAACCCCGGACGGTGTCGGCTCCACTGGATGTCTGGTGGCCGCAGGGTGCAAGGGAAGATAAATTATACTTACCAGAACCTGTCACCCGCAGCAAAGGCCATGGTCCTCCTGCCGATTCAGTTTCTGGTGATTCAACTGCCAGGAACCTATGTCAATGTTATACTCTCGTACACTGAGGTCTGTAAAGAATCCTGCGAGACCATGGGGTCCTACATAGACAAAGCCTTTTTCCCTACAGCTGTCACTAAGTATTGCTGGGGAAATGACAAAATTTGACAAAGGTAGTTCTGCCTTTTGTCATGTTTTGTTAATTGTAGGAAAAATACTGATGTGAATTAGCCCCTACATTGTCATTGTATTTTTTTACATTGTTGGAGTTTTAGTGATATTCCAACACAGTCAATGAGTATCTTATAGAGATTTTATCTTTACTTCCAAAGAGGAATCTTGGCACACAAGACGCTGTGCAAACAGTTTATAATGGAACCATGTCACAAGATTTGTGCAGTTCTCTTTTGGTTAAATTTTTTTATCTATCAGAAATACTTATTGGGAAGGGGGAGGAGGGGAAGTGCCGTTTTAACCCCTTCATGACAGATGACATGGGTTAAAATCTGTTAGAGATATAATATTTGCATTAGCAAGATTTATATGTTGTTTTAGACGAGGGGTTCTCAACCCAGTCCTCAAGGACCCCCTACCAGTCCAGGATTTAGGGATTAACTGGGTGTGTCTAAGGTGTTTAGAAAAAAAAAACACCTTAGATTCTACCGTGTGCTCCCTTACTGGCCTAATGCAGCCTTCTGTGCCAAGAAGGGTCCAGAGACACTGTAGTCTGCACCCACAGACATTCAGAGCATTGGTGCAGGTTCCTGCGGTGATATTCTGAAACCACACAATGCCAGAGTTCTGGAGTACAGCATATTTACTCTTCACCTGGCAGGTGTGCAAGCTAAAGTCCGAAACTACCACAGTTTGTCATGTTCCTCCATCCCTGGCCAAAGGTAAGAAGTGTTGAAGGGGAATAAACTGAAATAAAACAAAAAATAAGTTACATCAAAGTTAAATACAACTGCTTTCCTCTCACCACCCCACAAATACACGCACACACTGCATCCCCTACACACACATTTTTTAAACACACACTACATCCCCTATATCTATATCTTTACATGTAATCTTTCACACTTCATCCTTCAAGAGGGCATGTTAATTGAAGTGACAACAGCTTTCCCTTCCCACACCTCACTCACCAACCTTATGTCCTCTCCTGCAATTATGTCATTTAGAAAAAAACTTAGCAATCATTATAAACTCTTCTAGAAAACCCACTTTACCATTACATGAAATACATTTTTCCCTTAACTCTTGTGTCATTTTACTCCACACCCCTTATGTGAGCTTATTTGAGCAGGGTCCTAGGCACTGTTTCCGTACATCAAACTTGTCTTGATGCAGATGCTTGTTTTTTAGTCTACCTACCAACCGTACAGCCAATAAAATTTATTGGCGTTTTATAAATAATAATAAGCTGAAGTTTACCATAATTACAGTACTGGTTGTGCCATTTTATTTTTCCTTCTAAATTTCTAGTTTAAATATATATGTATGCATCTTATATTCAAAAAGTATGGTAACTTAATGCACCCTAATATACTGCTTTTTAAACCATTCCCTGTGCGTGTTGCATGTTTATAATGTCTGAACAGCAAACTTCCACTGGGGACTTGCTGCTCAGCCAGCTCATTCAGCTGTGAAGTTGTGTTGGAAAATGTTGTTCTGCATGGATAAAAGGTCCCACATCCTTCCATACAGCATTCAGTTGAGAAGCCACAAAATAGTAAAAGATGGGAGGGAGATTGATGCTGCCATAAAAATAACCAGGAATAGAAAATTACAGTAAATATGACATAAATTATCTTTATTCCTGGCTAATCGTAGCAGCATCACTCGTGTAATACCATGCATAACAACCAATCAGGAAGGGAAAAAATGACTCAATACAAACTTATGAAAGTGAGAACAAATTTTATTAAAGTGAGGATTAGAAGAAAGAACTTATTTGCCAAAGAAAGTAAAGGGAGAGGCCAGGTCCAATTTGTAATGCTTAATAAAAGTCATAGGGGAAGACCAGGTGGCTGCCTTACAAATGTCATCAGGAGGCACGTCTGCCCAAGATGTAGATAAGGACCTCGTGGAAATGAGCCTTAATTTTTTTAGGAGGAGTCAGTTGACTGAATATAAGCCTCAGAGATAACTACAGAAATCCAACTTAGAATGGCCAGACTTAACATAACTAAACAACAAGAATCAGGATCAAGAATAAATCAAGGACAGGAATACTCAGAGTCAAGACAAAGCCGCGGTCAGGATACCAGAAATCTCAAGTCAAATTGGAAGCCGAGGTCAAGAGTTCCCTTGACTCTGCTGTTCATTTTTGTGGTATTTTTGTTCCCTTTGACTTAGGCTTGTTAGACTTTTCTGTTTTTTCATTGGTTTTGAAAATATGACTGAACATGCCAAAATATGGATTTTATTGTGATAGTGAGCATATGAAGCTATTTATTATCACATAGATGTATGGCTCCTTTTTAAATTATAATAATAACAGAAATCACCCAAATGTCCCTGAATAAAAGTTTACATACGTTTAAATGTTTGGCCATGTTACAAACACGCAAGGTGACACACACAGGTTAAAATGGCAATTAAAGGTTAATTTCCCATGCCTATGGCTTTTTAAATTGCAATTAGTGTCTGTGTATAAATAGTCAATAAATGTGTTAGCTCTCACGTGGATGCACTCAGCAGGCTAGATACTGAGCCATGGGGAGCAGAAAAGAACTGTCAAAAGACTTGCTTAACAAGGTAATGGAACTTTATAAAAATGGGAAAGGATGTAAAAAGATATCCATAGCCTTGAAAAAAAAACAAGTAAGTACTGTTCAATCACTTATTAAGAAGTGGAAAATTCAGGGATCTCTTCATACCAAGCCAAGGTTAGGTAGACCAAGAAAGATTTCAACCACAACTGCCAGAAGAATTGTTCAGGATACAAAGAAAACCTCAGGAGAAATACAGGCTGCACTGGAAAAAAGACAGTGTGGTTGTTTCAAGGAGCATAATACGACCATACTTGAACAAAAATGAGCTGAATGGTCGAGTTGCCAGAAAGAAGCCTTTTACTGCTCCAATGCCACAAAAAAGCCTAGTTACAATATGCCCGACAACACCTTGACACGCTTCACAGCTTCTGGCACACTGTAATTTGGAGTGATGAGCCCAAAATAGAGCTTTATGGTCACAACTATAAGTGCTATGTTTGGAGAGGGATCAACAAGACCTTTAGTGAAAAGAATCCCATCCCCATTGTGAAGCAAGGTGGTGGCTCACTGATGTTTTGGGGGAGAGGGGTTGAGCTCTAAAGGCACAGGGAATCGTGTGAAAATTGATGGCAAGATGAATGCAGCATGTTATCAGAAAATACTGGCAGACAATTTGAATTCTTCTGCACGAAGGCTGTGCCTAGGGCTCTTGGACTCTCCAGCATGACAATGACCCTAAGCACAAGGCCAAGATTACCCTCTAGTGGTTACAGCATAAAAAGGTGAAGGCTCTGCAGTGGCCATCACAGTCTTAATGTCATTGAGCCACTCTGGGGAGATCTCAAACGTGCGGTTCATGCAAGACGATCAAAGACTTTGCGTGACCTGGAGGCATTTTGACAAGACGAATGGGCAGCAATACCACCTGCAAGAATTATGGGCCTCATAAACAACTGTTACAAAAGACTGCTCTCTGTTATTGATGGTAAATGGGGCGATACACAGTATTAAGAACTTAGGCTATGCAGACTTTTGAACAGGGGTCATATTTTTTGCTTTGTTTCCATGTTTTGTTTTATGATTGTGCCATTCTGTTATAACCTATAGTTAAATATGAATCCCATAAGAAATAAAATAATGTGTTTTGCCTGCTCAGTCATGTTTTCTTTAAAAATGGTACATATATGATCAATTCTCCAAGGGTATGCAAACTTTTGAGCACAACTGTATATACCTATTAGACTGGCCAATCTAAGCTTAGGTATTTTCTATTACTTTTAGGAGGGTTATTATTCTGTGTGTTGGGATACTTAACATGACAGGCTGCGAATGCTCTCTTGTCTGTTTTTATAAGGATCCAGGGTGATTCTGTCATGTGAACGAATTCCTTCAGGTCATTCATAATAGCTCTTAATTCTCTCAGGTTTGAATGAAGTTTTCTTTTCAAAAAAGACCATGTGTCAGGGCTCCATCTTGATCTCAGATGTGCACTGTATCCATGGAGACTGGTGTCTGTTGTAACAGTTTGCCATGGAGGTTCTAGAGGAAATTCTTGTGAGAGATTTTTCTGTCTGAGCCACCACTTCAATTGAGTTTTGATATGTAGAGGAATTTATATGTGTTGGGTCCAGTTGCTTTTCCTTTTGGATATGTCTGGAACTCCACTGAGCCCAGCGGATGAGATCTATTGTGGAGGTGACTCCTGGTCGACATTGATGACCTTTGTAGAATAGAGTGGACCTTGTTTTTTATCCTGATTATTCTTTCTGGAAATATTTGTTTTATTGTGTCTGTGGAGGCACACAGAAAGATGGTGTTGTGAGATGGTGTTTGTAGCGGAGCTCACTGTACCCTGGCTAGGTATGTCTGCCAAGGATCGCTTCCTAGCTGAAACCGGGGAAAACCTCAGTTCTTCTGCCCCAGTCGCCATTGGCTTGACTGGGGTCCTCTGGAGCCTCTCTATCCTGCAACAGGGTAGGGGACTATCTTTATTCCCTTGCAGGGACTTGACAACACACAGTCCTGGGAGCTGTAGTCCTTACAAGGACTTTCCCGCTGAATCCTCCATGAGCTGGAACAACGGTGATTAGCCCTTTCCCCTCCCAGTAACTAGATGACATATAGTTCTGAGAGTACAACTGATTTTAATTAGCCAAACTCTGCCTTTTATGCACAGGCCCCAGCATTGTATTCAAGCCCATCCAAGGAATCTCTGGACCTGGGACATAATTGAGTTAAAGACTGGTAAGCTAATTATCTCCCAGGAACAGCCCAACACAAAATATAAAAACATAAAAGTTCCCCAAAACATCATAAAAATATACAGTTACCCCACATATCATACATCCCCTGACATAAATCCTTAATCTGAGCGCCCAAGTTCTCCAAATAGCGATCAGATCAATGCAGTGTAGGAGAAACGCCACCGTGTTAAAGTTCTGACCGGCTACACACATGGTCCTATGCCCAAAATAGTTCCAGGCTGTTTGGTGCTTTTTCCAGTCAACGTATGGGAGCTCCTGCATCAGAAATATTGGGTGCTCCACCTGGCTTTCAGGTAGCGTTTAGTCCCCTTAGTCTCAGGCACCTTCCCTCCTGGCAGGTTTCAAAATAGTTTAAAACCGCGCGGTCACCTCATGCCTAAAACAGTTCTATAACATTTGCGGTTACGTACCGCTTAGGTGACCGGGACCCACAAAGTCCTCATGCCAAAATTAGTTCCATAGCGGACGCGGCTAAGTACCGTGTTAAAGTTCTGGCTAGGGTCCTATGCCCAAAATAGTTCCATGTTTGGTGCTTTTTCCAGTCAACGTATGGGAGCTCCTGCATCAGGCTCCACCTGGCTTTCAGGTAGCGTTTAGTCCCCTTAGTCTCAGGCACCTTCCCTCCTGGCATTTAGTTTAAAACCGCGCGGTCACCTCATGCCTAAAACAGTTCTATAACATTTGCGGTTACGTACCGCTTAGGTGACCGGGACCCACAAAGTCCTCATGCCAAAATTAGTTCCATAGCGGACGCGGCTAAGTACCGCTGAGGACCATTCATGTGTTCATGTAAATGGCCGGCAGGGCGATGGCATTCATTTCCATTCGAATGAAGGGAAAGTGCTCTGGTAAAGCTGTAAATGGCGGCTGGGCAGGGTAACTCCCAAACGGTGCCTCAGACCTGGACCACAGTCGGTGGACAGGAGGCCGTGGCAAACGTTTGTGGGAAGGAGCGTTTGTCACAGTATTAATGAACTCTTATCCAGATTGATGACCCAGCTATATTCTTGAAGGCATGTTCTGGCTAATTCAGTGTGGAGAATAGCTGTCTTTTGAGTAGAGGCAATACTCAGGATGTTGTCCAGATAGTGAAAGATTCTTATTCATTGCCTCAAAAAATGCTCTCCTGGTGGGTTTCATAATAGTTCAAAACCCCGGACCAAGTTGACCAGGAACTGCACGGTCACCTCATGCCTAAAACAGTTCCATAACATTTGCAGTTAAGTACCGCTTAGGTGACCGGGACCCACAAAGTCTTCATGCCAAAATTAGTTCCATAGCGGCCGCAGCTAAGTACTGCTGAGGACCATTCATGGGTTTGGTTCATGTAAACGGCGGGCATGGCGCTGGCATTTGTTTCCATTTGAATGAAGGGAAAATGCCGAACCAAGGGCACCCAGGGAAAGCTGTAAATGGCGGCTGGGCAGGGTAACTACCGAACGGTGCTTCAGACCTGGACCACAGTCGGTGGGCAGGAGGCCGTGGCAAACGTTTGTGGGAAGGAGCGTTTGTCACAGTTGTAATGAACTCTTATCCATATTGTTGACCCAGCTACATTCTATTCTTGAAGGCAGGTTTTGGCTAATTCAGTGTGGAGAATAGCTGTCTTTTGAGTAGAGGCAATACTGAGGATGTTGTCCAGTGAAAGATTCTTATTCCTTGTTGTCACAGGAAGGCAATGAGGGTTGTAAGGATTTTGGAAAATGTCCTGGGGGCAAGACTCACACCAAAAGGTAGGCCTCTGAATTGAAAATGGTTGTTTAAAATGAAGACGTGCAGGAACTTGTAGTATAGGCTGTGGATTGAGATCTGATAGAAAGCATCTTTTAGATCTATTGAAGTTAACTAGTCCCTTGGTTTCATTGAAGGTAAAATTGAAAACATGGATTCCGTTTTGAAGGAAAGAATCCTTGGCACCGTTTCCCATTTGGCATTGGTGCCAAGAAAACTATAGAATAGAGACCTCTGAAGTTTTCTGGTTGTGAAACCTTTTCTATTATGCCCTGATTGAGAAGGCTAGAGAGGCAGTTTTACATGACTATGTTTTTTTCTCCTTTTGAGATGCTTGATTGTTTGAAGATATTCTTTGTGGTGAAGGTGTCGAATTCCAATTTGTAACCTGTTTCAAGGAAGGATAGAACCCAGATGTCAGAAATAAGTGAAGGAGCCTTCCTTCTATTAGTTCTGGCTGGACCAACACAGAATTTAGATTTTTTTTGACAAGGAGCCTTCCTTTGGCAGGTTTTGAAGTAGTAGATGCAGATTGGTAGTTTCTCTGTGAGGAATTCCTAGAGAATTCCTTACCTGGATGATAGGATCTACTTTTGCAAAAGCACCTATCACAAAATCTTTTCTCTCTCAATAAAGGATTGGCGTTTCTTTTTCCCTGAGGAAGAAAGGTTTTTCTGTATTCGGCTGCTTTGTGGATAGCTTCATACAGGATTTTCCAGAAAAACAGATCACCATCAAAAGGCAGAAAGCGCAAGGAGGCTGCTTCCCATGAGTGAATACAAAGATCCTTCCTAGAGGCCACGGATAAAGTCATGCTTTTGGCAAACATCTTTGTAATATCCAAGGAAATTTCCATGCCAAAATCAATAGCTAACTTGAAACCTTTAAGACTTTCAACCAGATGTTCTCTTCTCACTCCTCTGGAAATGTCGTCTTCTAGGTTCTCTTCCCAGACTTTGAAAGCACTAATTAGGATGGTATTGGCTATTGCTGGATGAAGGGCAGAACCTAGGGATAAATATGCTTTGATTAAATTGGCGTCTAGGGAAGCCATGGAGTCAATTGGTAAAGTAGTGAGTTTTACTATTTTGATCACAATGTCATCAATTTTTGGAGCAGAGGACCAGACTTTGCAATCATTGGGAGCAAAGGGGTAAACTCTTGGTGCTTTATTCTTCAGGGTGACTTTTTTCTCCGGTCTGTTCGTTAATCAACTCTTTGATGACTGAATGGACTGAGAAGGCAAGTCGTGAAGATCTGTCTGATTCTAGGGAGTCCATTTTCTCTTCCGGAACCTTCAAGGTCTCTCTAATTAGATATTTGCTTCTATCCAGGGATTTATAATGAGGGTCACTATTTTCATCTTCAGACCTTCAACATAATATAATTCATAGTCTGATGAAGAGGAAAGGTTATCTACCTTAGGCAGTTTAGATGGGACCAGCTTTGCTGAAGTAGCTTTGAAAACTGTGATATTAATGCATCTGTTTTATTTTTCATTGTGTTTTCTGTGAGATTTCTCATGACTGTTACTTGGGCTGCAAGGAAAAGGCCATACATTAATATGATGCGGCTCATTTGGCACTCTTTTATGTCACCAATTGAAAGATTTGCGTTACCAATGCTTTTATGTTATTAGGGAAATGATGAGAGGCAGAGGGAGAATTCATTTAGAACTAAATAAAATAAGGAGATATTGAAACAGGAACGAGGAATGCAAAATAAAACTTGGCAATACGATTCAGGGAGAATAATTAGTCTGGGTAATATAGAGAAGAGTTTGGCAGCCTTTGGATAAGCATCCCAACCATTTTTTGGTCCAGGGTACCAGGAAACTGCAAGAAATCATGGCCCCTGGAAATGAGAAGCACCCCCTTTAAGGCCACAAACAGCATACGCAGTGCGTGCCAACAGACCCTGAAAATGATTGCGCCAAATTCGACTGACCGAGGGTAGAAATTCAGTCGTGATCCTCGGTGCCATGATACTGAAGAGATGAGGACACACTACAGGCATGCATAGCCCAAGTCTGATAGAAAAAGAATCAGAGATTAAAGGAGAGAGCCTGGAACAGAAGAACGGAATGGGAGGCACCTTGTAGCTTGGAGGAGAGATAAGTACAGTAATAGGTAAAAGAAGAACCTAGAATGAAAAATAGGAACAAGTGCTCAAATGTACTTACTTCTCCCAAATATGCCGCACATAGTAAGGAGGTCAGAAAGAGGAGCCAAGCCAATCCTCAGCATATATAAATATATATAAATATAGGCATAAAGGTTCAGTATTGCTATTCCTAATCTGACCCAGTTAGACATGTGTAGGTGGCCAAAAAAAAAAAATGTTATAACTTCTGTCTGTCACGACGTGCCAGCAGAGGCAGGTTTGCCGTACATGCTCACCCGGCACTGACTGTGTCCCCACAGTGAGGTGCACGTGATATGTGTATTTATATGATATTTGTAGTGCTGTGCTTGCTTTTAAGCAGGCATGATGTCATCAGCTGGGCCGAGTTTGCAGGTACATTATAAAATGGACAGTTGACAGTTATCTTTTGCACAGTTGGAGTCAGTTAATAAAAGTACTAGTTACATACAGACGTGGATACATAACATTTGGCAACAAAGATTCAACCATGAATTCACACAATAATGGCTTTATTGGGATCATTGAAATAGTTTGACCCTGAAACAGATGGGTTTAATGGGCTGAAAGATTAGAGCCGTATTTACCTGCTAATGACAGGGGAGATACTAAGTCTGTTGCTGTCTGTCTCACAACTCTTGGTGCTAGAACATATGAGATTCTGAAAGACCTGATATATCCAGGGAAACCAGTCAACAAGTCTTTGGCTGAAATTAAAAAACAAACTTTTAACACAACATTTTCAACCGAGGCCATTAGAAATTACTGAGCATTTCAAGTTTTTTCGTCAACACCAAGGGACGCATGAGACTGTATCTGTGTTTGCACTTGGCTTGAAGAAATCTAGCTCCAGTTGTTTTTGAGATTACATGAATAACAGTTTGTTATTGGTATGGGGTATCAGGGCCGCCACCAGATATTTTGGGGCCCCTAACTCAGCTCAGGGTCTGGGCCCCCTGGGGCCCACCTCCAATCCCGCCCACAGGGTCCGCCTCCAAATCCCGTCCACAGGAATACACAAACAGACACAAAAACACACACTGATACAAAAGGACACAGATACACACACACACAAAGATACATACTAACAGACACACATACTGAAACAGACATACACACATATAGGCATACGTGCTGACACACATACTGAGACATACACACATATACAGACACACAGGCATACATAGTGACAGATAGACACATACTAACATACATACAGACACACATGCAGAGGACATACACATACATACACCGACATACATACACACAGACATACATTCATTCATACTGGCATATATATATATATATATATATATATATATATATATACTTACATACAGACACTGTCATCCATACACACATACATACACAGACATACATTCATACTGGCATACACGCATATATACAGACATACATACATATATACATCCATACACACAGACATACATTCATACATGCATAGATACAGACATACATACATAATGACAGGGGTCCTCAAACATTTTAAACAAGGGGCCAGTTCACGGTCCCTCAGGCACTGTTGGGGGCCGGACAATAAACAATATTAACAAATTCCTATGCACACTGCACACACAGGCATAAGGATATAAATACACACACACATACTGACATACATAAATATATAAACAGACAGACACAGACATATACATACATATTGAAATACATACAGATACATACACACAGAAAGACATGCATACATACACACATACATACACACATACATACAGACATACAGACATTCTGACATACATACAGACAGACATACATACAGACATTCTGACATACATACAGACACACATACATACATACAGACAGAAACACATACATACAGACAGAAACACATACATACAGACAGACACACATACATACATACATTCTGACATACATACATACAGACATTCTGACATACATACAGACATACTGACATACAGACACACATACATACCTACAGACATAGACACATACTAACATACACAAATACAGCTAATTTAATTTTTCTTACTTTTTTTTTTGCAGGTGGAAGGCTGTGGCTCATGGGAGTCGGCGTGGCTCCCGGAGCCTGGCTTTCTTCCCTCCCGCGCGGAGGGGAGGGAGCTGGGAGGAAGTGACGGCCACTTCCTTGCAGCAGTACTTTGCGGCTGAGATTTTTTTTTAAAGGGGCCCGGTCGCGCTATTGCACGGCTGCAGCGCTGACTGAGCCCCTGAAGATATAGGGCCCATCGGGCATATTGTGCATGTGTTTGGAGCCTGCTTGTGGGATTGCGTGTGTGTAGAGTGTGGTGTGGTATTGTGTAAATAGGTTGATTTCATTTGTGTTTGTGGTGTAATATGTGTGGCTATCGGATGTAGCGAGTGTGTGCTTACGGGCTGTAGTGTGTGTGTGTGTGTGTGTGTAGGTGACGTAGTGTGTGTAGGGGTTGTAGAGGGTGTGTGTGTTTGCTTACAAGGAATGTAGTGTGTGCAAAGGGGATCCAGAGTTTGTATGTCAGGATTGTAGTGTGTGTAGGTGGTGCAGTGTGTGTAGGGGATCTAGCGTGTATAGGAGAGTGTGTGTGTAGAGGATTAAGAGTGTATATAGGGTAAGGGATCTAGCGGGTATCTGGACCGTAATGTGTGTAGTGGTGCAGTGTGAGGGGTGCTGTAGTATATATATATATATATATATGTATATATATATTTGGACATATTGTATGTGTGAGGGGCGCAGTGTGTTGGGTGTGCTGTGTTTATGTGTGAAGGGTTCAGTGTGTATGTAAGAGGGGTGCTGTGTGTGTATAAGAGGAGTGCAGTGTGTTGAGGGTGTTCTTATCTGCCGTCACATTCTATGTTTCTAATATTCTTTGTATGTCAGGATTGTAGTGTGTGTAGGTGGTGCAGTGTGTGTAGGGGATCTAGCGTGTATAGGAGAGTGTGTGTGTAGAGGATTAAGAGTGTATATAGGGTAAGGGATCTAGCGGGTATCTGGACCGTAATGTGTGTAGTGGTGCAGTGTGAGGGGTGCTGTAGTATATATATATATATATATATATATATATATGTATATATATATTTGGACATATTGTATGTGTGAGGGGCGCAGTGTGTTGGGTGTGCTGTGTTTATGTGTGAAGGGTTCAGTGTGTATGTAAGAGGGGTGCTGTGTGTGTATAAGAGGAGTGCAGTGTGTTGAGGGTGTTCTTATCTGCCGTCACATTCTATGTTTCTAATATTCTTTGTCTGTTAACTCACTGAGGGTTATTTTATATAATACATATATATATATATATATATGTGTGTGTGTGTGAATGTGTGCTGTATATGTGTGAATGTGTGCTGTGTGTGTCTGAGCGTGCCGTCTGTGTCTGAGGGCGCCGTCTGAGCGTACCGTCTGTGTCTGAGCGTGCTGTCTGTTTCTGAGGGAGCTGTTAGTGTGAGTATTTTTATCTAAATTTATTAATAAAAAAAAAAAAAAGTTTCTGCTATGGAGGGGGGAGCCGTGCTGCCATGGAGAAGGGAGCTGTGCTGCCATCCCTGGTGGTCTCAGTGGTGAGAGTGAACTCTAGCCTGCAAGGCTAGAGTTCACTCTCGCGAGATCTGAGCGTTCCCATGTTAACCGCAGCAACGCTCCGACCTCGCTAGAGCTCCACCAGATCCTCTCCCTTCCCATTTATCTCCCCAGTGGCCCACGAAAGCACACAGCAGTGCCGGCGCTTGGATCTCCCCTGCCGGCCTCGGTCCATGCCTATCGCGGCCCACCGGGCATTTGCGGGTATGCCTGATGGCCAGTCCAGGCCTGGGGTCCGGTGACCAGAGAGTGGTACAGGCAAAAGTAAGTTCTACTTATAGGACTGTAAGCCTTAAGATCTATAGAGGATCCTGCAAGACTGCAGGATCCTTTATAGATTGATATAGAAATTTATTATGGATAAAATCATCCAAGAGATAACCAGAGGCTCCTAATTAGATGTTCGAGCGCACGGGAGAACCGATAATAAAACCACAGACTCACTTGGTTGTAGCTTGAATATCATCTCAGCTTTAATTGGAAGAGCATTGCATATTTATTATAGCATTAGTCTACTGCGCATGTGTACATGAAAACAGGCAACAATTACTTACTTGAGAAAGTGTTATCTAAGCTTTGCTATAATACCAAGGTTAAAACAAAAGTAACATTTCATGGTTTCATAGAAAGGAATGTACTGCAAAGACTGCTGATGGAAGCAGGAGTGAAGAAATTAACTTTTAACCCTTTCAAACGTTAAAGGACTTAAGTAAGGCAAAGGTTTTAACCCTTTATTTACCTTTTTCTATGACAATTCCCCTCTTCTGGCGCCACAGGTGAGAGTTCTAGGCATGGAATATCCAGGTATACTAGTTATACCTATGGGACTTTAATTAGATCTTCACCTCGGTTCCCTTGCCATCTTACACCAAAGGAGCCATCAAAGAAGACTTGTCCAGATATCTGTGGGTTACAGGATAATGTGTTATTAAATCCGCGTCTCATTTTGCAATACATCCATAGGTTAAAACAGGTAAGAAGAAAGAAAAGACATATCACAACAATTAGTGGGTGCAGTGCTATGTTTAAGACTCCTTTAGTGGAGGAAGACCACCCAGTAAAAATATCATATCAGTGATGTCCTGTATCTGCCACTATCTTGTTACCCATGCTGTGTAGTTTATTATAAACTTTTTTTGTCTTACCATAAACTTGCCTTTGTACTTGTGCTGCAGTATGTTTGTGTTTATCTTACCAATATAGAAATTAATGTGTAATTAATTGCCACGGTTATCAATATATGTCTTTGATACCTGCGTGAAAGAGATCATCCAACTGAGAGCCAAACAGCCTACGTTGTTTGAATAGCATGTCACATTAGGAGTGTTTGGAAGCCGAGTCTGCTAACCAGCCTCTCTGCCAGACAGCCCTTCTTGCCAATGTAGAATATCCCATATATTTGGCCAAAGGTTTGAAGGTTTTTGAAGTGGAATCTGCCAGGAAATCAGATGCCATTTCGATATTTTGAAGAATCTTGACAGGATCTTATTTATATTTACACGGATATACCTTTTCCAGAGAATCAAACCAAGAAAGTTGTTCCTAAGTTCAACAGAAGATCTTGTAATTAGGGTTTTACTATGTGCTGCATTATAAAGGTTTTCCTCAATGTAGTTTCTGCTTTTTTTGTCCATGGCATCTTGCAACCCACTTGATTCTCCAGTAGGTGCAATGGGAACATCAACCTTTAGGAGCTCTTTTTTTACGGTTTTCTTCTTTAATAGAAAATATGGTTATTAAGTGTTTGGTAATAAATGCCTTCTTGGATGGAAATCTTCATTCTCTAAACATGAGATCTTTAAGCTTAGGGTGAAACAAAAAAGTATTTCATCTCTGTGTTTGCTTAGATCTGCATTATCTCCCATAGACAGAAACGTCTTTAATAAGTTTATGTAAGTATACATCGAGAAAGGCAATATCCTTATCAGATGAAGCATGTGGAAGACTCGGAACTGGGGTCTGAAAATTCTTCCTGCTTACGCTTTTTAATTTTCTCTGGGGGTCTTACATCCCAGAAGACTAGGTTGCTTGAATAACTGCTTCTCTAATATCACAGGTGGTTTGTTGGAGACTGACTGTATTGGAACCAAGTCAGGAAAGAGGAGACTTCTGCGGCCTCTATACAACAGAGATTAAAATGTTTTATAACCTGGTATTTATATCTGGTATGGGTTGATTGTAGCATGCACAGACAAGATGTTTGGACTTGGAAAAACATTACCCTTTCTCCACAGGCTTCTCTGGCTTTGAGGATTAGGACAAATGAGGGGGGGTGGGGGGGAATAGTCTAACTTTGTTAGGCTTCTGGGTGTGCTAAGTGCATGGTGAGAGCACACAAATTTGCTCTGTAGCACGCCGTAAATGCCAGGTAGAATACATCACAGCGTTCACACACTCCACAGACTGGGCAGAAGTAGGCCCATATGCTGAGCTGCTCTCAGGGACAAGTGGAGCCTTCCCCAACTACAGCCACCTCGCCTGTAAAGCCAAAGAAAAAAAACAAACAAACCTCACTCACAATGCCAAAGGAAGGCAGACAACGGGGACATTCCTGTGTTTTGGGGCTTTTATAGTATTGAAGGAGGATACAGAGGGGCTTAACCGTCTTAAAATTGTTGTTGTTGGTTTTTTTTTTAATACAGTTCTGCCTGCCTTTTCTGCTGCAAGAAATGGTGACATCCCTATTGTACCTGGAGGTAATACAAATTCTGTAAATTAACTGTTTCCTCTCCTCTAGCCTTAAATTTGAAATCCTCTTAGAATTCACTTTGTATTTTCTCTTTAGTAAATAACAGTGATAGAAAAACCATTAAGGAGGAGGTATGGATTTTGTGTGGTGGCTTCAAAACAAGAAGATAAATAGTGAGCTGTGTTTTGAAGTTTCAGTTACTTTGTAAGTTATGTCCTACTGGTGTCACATAAAGTATGGCTAGGTGGAATGGTTTTGATCTGTTTTTTTGCTCATACACAAGCTCAAAATGTACATACATCATGTGTCAGCAATTGCTTCTGTGTGTAATGTGTAAGCAATTACACTTGAGAAATAAAAAGGGACAGGGAGATTGTATACATGTAATATATAATAATGTAAGAACTTCAACTCAGCCTGCACCAAAGCCAAACTAATGTACTTCTTTGGATGTCCTTAATAAATGCGTGATTCCTGTAGTTAAAGTACAAATTAATGTGTGTAATTTAGGGAGCACATACCACTAATTTTACCTAACCATGAAAGGAACTTTTCTTCCCCATAAATGCATCTGATATTTCCATACAGGACTTAATTCAGGAAAGCTAACAGAAGCTTCAATGTAGGAGCTTCTAATTATGCCTATGGTAGCAGAGGCAGGAAGCATCACCCAGGTTGGAAGTAAAATAGAGAAAATGTATAACAAACTTACCGTAATTTTCTTTTCCTGGCTATTTCTCATGGCAGCATCACTTATGGGTAGCTCCTCCCTTTGCAGTCACAGGACAGGAATTAATTAGATTAGACTGATGGGTATAAAGAGTCCCTCCTCCCCTTACACCTCAGTCCAATTATAAAGCTGAAAAATAAAAGAATATGCGGGAACCCTGATGCTGCCATGAGAAATAGCGAGGAAAAGAAAATTACGGTAAGTTTGTTATAAATTCTCTCTATTCCTGGCTAATCATGGCAGCATCACTTATGGGTAATACCCAAGCTCACAAAATTATAGGGTGGGAATAATAAACCGAGAAAAGACATTGAACAGACTCTTATGCTGCAAAGAAATTTAATCTAAATGGGATAAAGAAACCGTAGACATGACACTCTTCCCAAAGGAGGTGGACATCCAGTTTGTAGTGTTTCAAGAATGTCATAGGGGAAGACCAAGTGGGTGCCCTGCAAATATCATCGTATGGAACCTCTGCCCAATTAGCCCATGAAGTCGACAATGCTCTAATAGAATGAGTTCTTATCTGCATTGGAGGGGATCGACCTTTAGAGATATATGCTCTCCTGATTACCAGTGAAATTCAACGTTTTAATGTAGAGAAAGAAGCCGCCTCACCTCTCCTGACAGTAAAACGTAGAGTTGGTCAGTTTTTCGGTATGACTCAGACCACTTAAGGTACATAGACAGGCAGTTCATGACATCCAAACATTGCCATCTAACCTCCTCTGGCGAAGAAGGATTGGGGTAGAACGATGGAAGGACCACTTCTTGAGAGAGATGAAACTGAGAGATTACCTTAAGAAGAAACTCAGATTTCGGTTTCAGACACCCTATCCTGATAGAATTGTAGACAAGAAGATAAGGTAGAAAATGCTTTAATCTCCGAAATTCTTCTTGTAGAAGTAATTGCCACCGAAAACAAAGTTTTATACGTAAGGAGGGTTGCATCCAAACTCTCCAGAGGAACAGATCCTCAGTTGGGTAATTGAGCACCAGAGGAAGGTCCCAAGGAGGGGTAGTAGATCTGGAAGGAGGTCTCAACCTGAAAGCTGCCTTGAAGAACCTGGAGATCAAAGGATCCGAAGTCCATGAGATGTTGCACAAAGCTGAACGCGCCGAAGAGTGCTGAGGCTAAGGCCCTTATCCAGACCCTCTTGCAGGAACTCCAAGATTTCAGTATTGTGAGAATGCAGGAAATCAACATTTTTGGCCGAAGCCCAATCCCGGAACACATCCCAGATCCTATGGTAGCATGAGAAAGTAGAAGCTTTTCTCGATTGCAAAAGGGTATTGACCACTGCTTCTGAGAGACCTAGTAGTTGAAGTCTTTCTTTTTCAAGACCCATACCCCCAATTTGAGGCGTTCCGGATGAGGATGGAATATTGGGCCCTGCGTTAGCAGATCCTCCATAACAGGAAGAGGCCAAGGCTGTTCTTGGCTCATCATAGACAATAGGGGGAACCACGGCCTCCGAGGCCAAATCGGAATTATGGCAATAACCTTCTTTCCTTCCGACCAAACCTTCTGCAGGAACCTGGGTATCATGGGTAAGGGAGGGAACGCATACCCCAGATCGAATGACCAAGGAAGAGAGAGAGCATCCTGGCCCATTGCCTGACGGTCCGGGTGGAGGGAGAAGCAATTCTCCACCTGATGATTCTGGGAGGACGCCATCAGGTCGATGTGGGGCATGCCCCACCGATGGGAAATCCATGCAAAGACTGCCGGGTGAAGTTTCCATTCTCCTTCTGCTGAGGAAGTCTGCAGTCACGTTCTCCAAACCTGGAAGATAGATCGCCTTCAGACCTTGGAGATTGGTCATGGAGATTGTCATCAAGGGAGCTAGTTCCTTCAAGAGCAATCTGCTTCTTGTGCCACCTTGGTTGTTCACATATGAAGCAACCGCTCGGTTATCTGTTTTGATCAGTACCCAAGAATTTAAGATCCTTGGTAAGAACACCAAGATGGCCTTGGAAACAGCTCTCAGTTCTCTTAGATTTGAGTGTAGCTGACTCTTCTCGGGTCCACTTCCTTTGAGTCCATGTGGAATTGAAGTGGGCACCCCATCCAAAAGAAATGGTATCTGTTGTAATAACCGTCCAAGGAGGTTCCTCCAATGGGAATTCTTCTTGTTCTTCCACCAGTTAAACACTTTCCTCACGGCAGGGGTAGAGAGATCCTTTGCTCCCAATCTGTTCCCACTCTGTCTAACTGGAGAAGGAAGCAATTCTGGATCGGACAAAAGTTCCACTGGGCCCATTTTACCAACCCTATAGTTGATGTCAAAGAACCCAGGAGACTCATGACTTCTCTTGCAGAGGCAGTCTCAAGCCCTTGTAGCTTCCCTACTTTGTCTCTGATTTGTGTGACCCTTTCCGGAGACAGGAACACATGGGCAGATACAGTGTTTATCACTGCTCCGAGGAATACGATCGTCTGAGAAGGAATCAGGGAGCTTTTTTCCATGTTCAGAAGCCAACCGTGGTCTTGAAGAATGTTCATTGCCACCAACGTGTGATGAGCTACTATCCTTTGAGATGGACCTATGATAAGGATGTCGTCCAAGTAATGGAAGATCTCGATACCTTGCTGCCTTATGAAGGCTATCAAAGTAACAAGAACTTTCGAGAACGTTCTTGGCGCCAAGCTGAGGCCAGACGGTCCCCGGAACTGCAAGTGCCTTCCTAGCGCCCAGAACCCGAGAAACTGCATATGATCTTGGTTTATAGGGATTTGTTAGTAGGCGTCCCTCAAGTCTATGGAGGTCATCAAGTCTCCTATTTTGACGCTCTTCAAGATGGTCTGTAAAAATTCCATTTTGAATGTTCTTACATCGAGCATGGAGTTCACACCCTTCAAGTTCAAGATGAGACACCATTTTCCCTGGGGTTTTGGGGCCAAGAACACTGTGTAGTAAACCCCCAGGAACCTTTCCTGTCTTGGAACTTCTTCCACCACTTTCTGTTCCAGGACAAGAAATTTAAAGAATAAGTAAAACACAAGTCCCTTCATAGATGACTTCCTCAGAAAAAAAAGAGCAGCAAACTGACCAGCAAATGCCCAACAAAGAACACAATCAGAAAACAAGGAATCCTACCTGGTAAAGACCAAACCACTCCAGGCAGCCTAGCACAGAAGCAGAATCTGAGCACACAGGAACAACTTCTCTCAACAGGTGACTCAGCGAGCAAGCAGAGAACCAAGATCCCCAAGTTTAAATAGCGCCAGGAAAACCTGCTGCTCAGCGCATGCGCAGACCGCCGGAACGCACGGGGCCGAAAAAGACCACTTCCGGTTTTGCCGGCCTGGCTGCGACGTCACTTCCGCCTGCTGGAACGCACACTGCCTTCCAGCCACGCTGGCCTCACCAGGAACCTGCAGACAACCACAGAGGGCACCCCTGCCGCAGCAGAGAGGGACTCCACCCCAGGAAAGATCACTTAGAACACAAGTAAGTTAACAGGATCCCCCACAGGAGGACCCCCATAGTATGGATCCCAAACACTGCCACCAACACTAGGGGAAGGAATTATTAAACCCCAGTTGCTAGGGGCAAGACAAACAAGGGGAATTTTTATGGAAGACAACCCCATATTCTCAGATTACCTGTAGCCGTGTCTCCCTCAGAACTGCAATTCCCATGCAGCAGTTCAGTACTTACACTGAACCTGACCCAGTTAAGTCCTGCTCATGCAGGCTGTTTACTGGGTCCTTCAAATAGAGAGGCTGAACTTCATTTGGAACGAACCCACGACAAAAGCAGGAAGGTGGCAATAAAATAAAATGTAAAAAGTCCTGTAGAACTTGCCAAGGACAGGAAAAAAAGACTGAGGTGTAAGGGGAGGAGGGACTCTTTATACCCAGTCTAATTAATTCCTGACCTCTGACTGCTAAGGGAGGAGCTACCCATAAGTGATGCTGCCATGATTAGCCAGGAAATGTTTTTACAAAAGGGGGAATGACAGCACTCCTGGCACCATTAACCACTTAAGTGCAGTGTAATGGTGTTTTAATCGTAACAGTAAGTTATACAATCACCTACCAGTGTTACTCCACTTATCAGTTACCTTTAACAAGTAAAGCCCCCAAATTGTGAAAATGTTGGTGCTATGTAATTGCAAGTGTTCATAGAAAAACATAGCTCTTCTTAATTTTCAGGTGGACGTTTGGAGAGTCTAAGTTTATTTGAGTATGGCTGTCCACCTCATGTCATTTAACTTCACATTATATATACATATTCTAAAAGTTTGAGAGCAGTTATGTTGGTACTCCACAAAACCAAAGCGCAAGGAGTAATTCAGATTTGCACAACCTTGAAAATATACTATATTGGTAAGAAACAAACATACTGTAGCTCAAATAATTTTTCAAAAGTGGTTATGACACATTGCAAGATAACCACAAAGCAAGCTTTAAAGTGGCTGGGGGAATTCACACTTGACAGCAGTAGCTCCACCAGTGTCAAGCGGAGGAAAAAGTATAATCTCGATTGGTGAAATTCCAACAGAATCAATATGAATATTCTATGCAGATGAAATAATCTTTATTAACCTCTTAAGGACAGAGTCAATTGTACACGTTCTGATGTAAACAAAACCTGGAATTTGCGCTGTATGTTTGTTCAACTATAATTTACATCATTCATATTAAGTGCACCCACACTTCTTATATATCATTTTGCTCAGGAGAAAACAGGTTATTTTAAATCAAATATTTAGATTAGAAACTATTTAATATGAATTTTTTTGTAAAGAACTTGAGAAATTAAGACATTTTAATTTTCAAGTTCTGCATGATATTTTAACTGAATGTCTTAGTTTTTGCTGCAATAAAATGCACATATTTGTAATCAGCAAGGTCTTACAAGAACAGTAAATCTCATGTACAGGTTTTATGGGGTATTGGAAAGTTACAGGGTCAAATAAAAGGCTTTTCCCTTTATTTCTACACATTGAAATTTGTCAGATTGGTTTGCTGTGCCTATGCTGCCTTTGAGACCGTACGGCAGCCCAGAAATTAGAATTACCCCCATCATGGCATATAATTCATAAAATTAGACAATCCAGAGTATTTAGAATGGGGTAAGTTTTGTAGTAGCCACTTGGACACAAACCCTGGCAAGTTAGCTGCCATATTCGTGTTTTTTTTGCATTTTTCACACAAAAACTGCTTTTACTGACATGTTTTAGTGCTCTAAAACACTCATTTGTGTGCAACAAAATTTTACGAGTACAACAGTACTCCATATGTACAGATTTTATGGGGTTTTGGAAAGTTACAGGGTTAAATACAGGGCTTGTAAATTTAATTTGCTGGATTTTTGCCTGGGTTACCAGGCAGCTCCCTTTAATAATAAAATTACTTCTGTAAAAAAAAATAAAAAAATTCTAAGTGTACACTGAGAGATTATATATACATATATCAAGATACTATATATGTATCTTGATATATACATTTAATAAATTATATATTTTATATTACACAATTATTAAGTCATCTGATTAATATATTATACATATATAATTTGACTCCAAGTGTATTTCGGTATTTATATAGATGAATACCAAAATAGACATACATACACACATATACACACACACACACACAAAAATATATACACACATTATATTTGTGTTATACATGTATAATATGCTAATCAGATGAATTTATTATATTTTTTTAATGTGCGATTTTCACATTTTGATTTTCTGGCATTAATGGGACTGCAAGAACGTTCAGGCAGTCCCAGACTACTTTGCGGTCATATGTTTGCAACGTCTGTTGCGATCACATGGCCCTGGAGGGCTGAAATGGAAGCCTGGAACTACCTGTCACCTGAGGCACCAGGAAAGCGCACGATCGTTAGGCTCACTAAATGCACAACGGCATAATACACCCTAATGGCATTAAGGGGTTAAATACAAAATTTTCAGGGGGTGCTGCTTTAATGGACAGTTACTATATGAGTACTATTTTGGATCACACCGCTGACCATGTTGATAAACAGAGTAAGTTTTAATTCAGAAGTAAAAAGTAAAGAAAAAACATACAAAGAGAAAAATATCTTTTTGATTACTTTATTTTATTTGAACAAATATCTGATCTTAAGAGGAGCTGGAGGCTGCAACTGCAGCTCTTTTGGGTTTCGGTGTTGTTCCTTCACGGAATCCATTTCTGTGTGTGGAAAAAACAAAAAAAGAAAGAATTAATATTTTATAAACTGTGGAAAAGAATATATAAAATCTGCATCCAAACAGTAAGTTTAGCTTATCTCAGTTAGAAAAACGAAATCATTAGTTGTCATATGTTCAGACATTTATTTATAGAACATCATAGATAAGCTTCAGAATCCTAACAGTTAACGACACCTCATGAGTTAAAAGGCCAGGTTACCAAAGGTTCATTTATACCATAGATTGTGTTAAAGGACCACTATAGTGCCTGGAAAACACACTTGTTTTCCTGGCACTATAGTGCCCTGAGGGTGCCCGCACCCTCAGGGCTGGATGGAGAGGAAGGTGTTAAACTTACCTCTTTCTCCAGCGCCGGGCGGGGAGCTCTCCTCCCTCTTCTTCCGGCACCGGCTGAATGCGCGACAAGAGCTGCGCGCGCATTCAGCCAGTCCATAGGAAAGCATTATCAATGCTTTCCTATGGACGCTGGCGTCTTCTCACTGTAAAAATCACAGTGAGAAGCGCCTCTAACGGCTGTCAATGAGACAGCCACTAGAGGCTGGATTAACCCTAATATAAACATAGCAGTTTCTCTGAAACTCTTAAAATAGTCTCAACAAGAACACCGCATTGAAAGATTTTAACTTCAGTATATCAGCTAAAAAAAAAAAACACCTCTATTGGCTGTCAGTGTAACAGCCACTAGACACATAACCCTATAATTTAAACATTACTGTTCCTGCATAACTGCAATGCTTTCAGTTGCAGCATTAAACCAACAGGGACGTGGCACCCACACCACTTCGAGCTATAGAGTCCCCTTAAAAGAAAGCTACACCTACCCCCAATTGTAAAGACTGTAAATTAATTCCACTCAGACACTGGCAGAATCGATATAGATATCAACTTCTAGCTGAAGTTTCTACTTCTGCTTTTTATATCTATCAAGGGCAGAGACACAGGATCCAGGCATGTATCAATACATTCTATCAAATTAATGAAATAGCATTTATTGAGAAAATCGAGTTAGGCAATACGCCAACATGAATGGAATCTGTATGCAGGCTCCATTCATTTAGCAACATAACTTTTGCTCAATAATTTGAATTATGAAATTCATAAATATCTATATGCCTCCAACAGATTTTTTATTTATTTATTTTTTTAAGTAAAATGCTTTTGGAGAAACACTTATCAAGCACCTTTTCACAGCAAAATAAGATAAGCATACAAAGCTCAGAAAAAAAGACCCAAACAGAGTCTGCAAATCTACGCACACAATTAATATCTTTTATTTAAGCCGTTCTCGAAACTAGCTGTTCACAAAGCATCGATTTTAGATGTGAAACACGTCCAGTGTCCTTCTAGGTTTTATATGTAGTCCCCTTCAAATGTGTGTTTCTTAGAAAAAAAAAAATCTTTGAAATATACAGTTGGGATTTCACTAAAACTCCAGCTCAGTAAAGATTTACTAAAGCAAGTAGGGACTACTTTGGCTTAGTATTTTTCATATGACTTACAAAAAGAACCCTTGTACTGCACAACAAAGTCAACACCTGGGTTTTAATGCAAAGGCCCCACACAGTGAAAGAGCCTTTTTAAATTTAGTCTAACAACCAGTTTATATCAAATCCACACTATGAGCGACCAGGGTAAGTTGTCAAACCATATCAAAACAGTTTGGCAAATTACGATGGAATAGCACCAGTAAGCCGTCCTTAAGGTGCTTGGAGATTTCCTTTCAAATGAATAATCGTAATTGGAAGAAAAAAAAAAAAAAATCATACAGATGTGTTAAAGGAAATCTGTGAGCACAACATGTCAGGAGAAGATATGGGAGGAAGTCAGCAGCATTTGTCAGATCCCAGGTAGTCACACTGTTCAAAAATGGTTTGACTCACCAGAATGATGGGACTGCTAGGGCATTCCTGGCATCATAAACACTTTGCTAAACTGTAGCGTTTATGGTGCTTGGTTTGTTTCTTTCAGATTAAATCATTTTTTTTTGCAGATGATCCATTTAAAAGATTCAAACGAATAAATCAGAAGTGGTGATCTCAGCCGTTTCATTTCTGCATTTGTAACAGACAGCATGTTTGACCAAGAACCAGGGGGCAGTGCCTGCAGCGTTATGGCACCATAACCACTACACTGTAGTGTTTATGGATCCTAGAGTGTGCCTCTTAAAAGCAAACATGCCAAATTCCATGCGTATCATTTGTCCCCAGTTTGGAAACCCTCATAATGCTTCCAGGCTAGCTTACCTGAACCTCCTGTACACAACCTTCAGATGTCTCATACGGCCAGTACCAGTGGTGTTGCGTCTCTTGGCTTTGGCGCTCCAGTTATCTAAATTTGGAGATTTAAGTCAAACACAATTAGCATTAATTACAAATCATACCATACAGTGGATAGCATGTATACTTCACAGATATTTTAAGGTGGTCCTGTCAATGCTCAGTTTCATAAGTCACTGAAATTCCAGTACAGTCAAACGATATACACAAAGTAAGAGCCCCAAATTGGTCATGCAGAACACTGTTGGAATAGTGATTAACTTTGTCTTTACCATCATCCTTTAAGATGCGGAGAGTGGAATACAACACACATTTCACAGACCCTCATTTAAAATTTGCACACAGGAGTGCAAACACAAAGCTACTCCAGGAACACAAGTAGGATGGTAAACCGAGGACAGAACTACTGGCAAACACCATCTCCCCCAGGCTTTGCCATTCAGCATATATAAGTGACAGGTTCACACTAAACATTTTAGGAGTGGTTTGCCATGGTTGCTTTTACTAAGCTCTCTTTTGAAACTTATTAATTTATGACTGACCTGACAGTGATGGTATTTTTAGAATAGAAATATAAGTACAAGTTCACTAAACATTCACTAAATACAAGTTCACTAAACATTCATTAAATCCATAGTTTTAAAGTACGTGATTTAGACACTCACACTTTCTCTTGCGCTTTGCTGGGTATCCACACTTGCCACAAGTTGATTTTTGCAGATGATATGCCTTAGATCCACAGCGACGACACAGAGTGTGTGTCTTGTTCCGGCGCTTTCCGAATGACGATGTTCCCTTCGTCTACAAAAGAAATATATGGTCAGGAAAATCAAGACAAAAACCAAACAAAAAAACACACCATCCAAGTATGGTGCATTCATCTCAGTACAAAAATGTGAATCATAAAAATTTCATATGTTCAGACATTTATTTTGAGCATCACTGATAAATGCATATTTGGCGAAGGAACAGTAAAATACAAAAATATTCGTTTTTTTATTCACGGTTAGCCCTCACGAATTTATAAATCAAAACTACTTGGGTTATACAAAGCAAGTATCTTTAAAATAGACAATATGCCACTGAACAAATTTGTACAAACACAACAGAAAGAAAAGTATGTGTAATTACACTAGGCAGCCTGGTAGCTTATAAATAATTTGGATCCAGAGTACATAGTGTTCGTTTCCATAAAGAAGCCGCCATAGTCCTGCTCCAGCATTCACTATGGGTCAGGCCGGTACAGGAACTCAGCAATATTTCGCGATCACTGAGCTGAATCTCCAAACCATATTGTATCACCGATACACAGACGGGCCTGCCCAACCAGGTGCTGGTGTTTCTGGGTTGAAGTTTGATGATATAAAGGCGGATGGCAATGGATTGAAAAAACGCAGAACGCCATGAAACTCACCATCTTCCCCAGCGGCCGATACGATAGAGACCGGAACTAAGCGAATAGTTCAGCTATATCGTGAACAAGTACTTCCGGGTGAGCGTCACTGGGAGGGCAGAGGTATAGCGTACGTGTACTGGCGTCTGCGCCATCTTTGAACAGGGCAAATGCCCAAATAAGGAAGTTACTGATACAGGCATCGAAATCCCTATTGGCTCTCGGTTAATGCAAGGAATTTAGTTTATTAAACATTAGAGCTGGGTCTAAATTATTCAAAATAGCCTGACAGATAATAAAGCTTGGAGTGAGCAGGAAATGTTTCTTTTCTCTATTTCCCTGAAGGGGAGCTGTTTATCCTGCTCCTTCTACACATATATGTCTGATGTTATATCTTTAGAAAAGCATTAAAGTTCCATTCTAAACACCATAACCACCACAACCCAATGTAGTGGTAGCCTGTGCCAGGAGTCCTTTGGCACCAGCCCATAATAAATTAATTAAACCAAACACTTTGGTATTTCAATTCTTCATGTTTGAAATGAAACAATTATCTTTTAAAAAAGTTTTTTTTTTTGTTATTTATCAGAATGTGACAAAAAATATATCATAAGCAATACTTACGATTTCAGCAGCATTCCAAAAATATCCTTTTATGGTGTGAATTAGAACTTGCACAAAATGTGCCATCTACATACAGACAGTATTTTAAATTGTAAAATAAAAAAAGACACCACTCCTGTCGAGTAAAAAAACACACACGATCCATACATCAATATGTTCAGGCTTTGGATTCGATTATGGAAAATAATTGATACTTTTACCTTACAACTTGTTACCTGGCAGGTACAACAGGTGACATTAGCATCTCAAGAAGCAGAACTAAAAAAAGAGGCTATATAACAATACAGGTTGGACAGTTTGTATAGATCGATGTACGTACCTGACTGTGTTTATTGACATTTGTGACAACCTGTGTAAGTGCCTGCAGATGCACGTACGTGACCAAGTGTCTGTGTGAAGATGAATAAGTATATTCATGGACAGTAGCGGCTCTAGACTTTCTGAGGCCTTAGGTGAAACTCAAACATGAGGCCCCAACTAAGACCCAAAGTGAAAAAAAAAAACCCACAGGGTTTGCATTGTGTGTGCATAAGGAGCTGTAATTATATTTCAGAGTGGGTTTGCAGTGCTGAATACAGAGAGCTAGTCTCTGTATTCATTGTTCAGAGGCTTGCACTATCGTGGCTCCATGTCCTACTGCATTGTGAGCTGACTATAGTAATGGCATAATTTGCAAACTAAATTAATTTGCAACACACATTTAATTAGCAATTAAGCTAATTGCTTATACATGATTGTGGGGTATGATTACATAGCCTTGCAGTCGTGTATGCGTATGTGCCAGTGTGAAGGAGTTATTGGAATCAAGAACTAAACTTTTGGTTGAGCAAAAAAGCTTTAAAAAAATAATTTACCATATAATAAAATTGTAGATAAGAAAACAGTGTCGTAAACATTTTCCCCACATATTCTATAATACTTTCACATATACACTATCCTATATAATATATATTTGTTGCCCCATGCATTGTTTATGTATGTATATTATATATATGTTGCCACTTTACCTTTGCATTGCCCATACCACCTCACGTTACAGCCATGCACACTCTGATACATGCACATGCATACACACACAAACACACTGATGCACAGAGAAACACACATTGGCAAATCCAAACATACTGTCACAATGTTTATCTGGCTGTGTGTATTTTTGAGGGGGCGTGTGGTTACCCTGCACCAGGCCCTGATGGTCCATTTCCACGCTGAGACTCCCATCATCATCAGGCACTCAGGGGTCCCGGTCTCCGGGCTGCCACCCGTGACAATTAGCCCACACACGGTCTTTTATGCACAGCCCCATAGTATGGTGTCTCTACAGCAGGTTTACAGTTTTTTTTTCCCAAGAGTCTCTGGGTCTGAGAGATAATTGCGCTGGGAAACATGGTAACTCAATTATCTCTCAGTTACAGGGACTAACATAAAATATCATAAAACACTGGAAAAACATAAAAACATTACAGGAACCCCACAATTCTTATATCCCCAAATAGCCTGTGTCTGAGTGCCCAACATATCTGAAAAGCGCTCAGATGAAACGAGATCGCTATTCAGGAGGAGTTTTGACCAGCCACGAGGTAATGCCCCAAAAGAGTTCTAGGGAATCCAGGGCAGTGGCCGGTCTTCGTTCGGGAGTTCCTGACGAATGCTCCCCCTGGCTCTTAGGTAGTGAATGCTCCCACCTGTCGGTAGGTCCTATCTCCCGAACGTGGTTCTTGCCGTATAGCAGAGAATAGACAGAGTCAAGAACGAGGCGAGGTCAAGGGAACAAAGAGACTGCGAGAACAAAAACTAGCCAAGGTCTGGTACACAGTAGTCAGTAAGCCGGCAAACAAGACAAAACAGGGATAGAGAGATAAACGGAGTCAGATACAAAGCCAAGGTCAAGCACGAAAATCACAACTGAACACAACAAGCGCTAAAGGGAACTGAAACAGAAACCACGATAGGGCAGGGAATTAAGGGAGAGGTACGTATAAATACCCTAACCTTTACTTTGATTGGCCCCTGTCATATCCACGCCCCCAAAATGTGAGTGTATGGGGAATGCGGGATGACAGGGGCCAATGGGAGACTGTATTTTTTGGCTCCCACTGCCCCTTTAAGAGCATGCCCGAGACGCGCGGCACGCTCTTAGAGCTAGGCGGGACATGTGAAATCATCTCGCGGTCCGTGCCCTCCTTCATCCGAGAGCCACGCGCGGTGGGAAGAGAGGACCTCGGCCGGCCTCCGGGTAAGGTAAGTACCGCTACAGTACCCCCCCTGATGACACGCCCACCGGGCGGGGAGGACCAGGTCTGGCAGGAAAACGAGAATGGAAGGAATGCACAAGGCGAGGAGCATGAACAGCATCAGCGGAAAGCCAACTGCGTTCCTCAGGCCCATAACCCTTCCAATGCACCAGGTACTGGAGGTGACCCCTGAGAAAACGAGAGTCAAGCACAGCAGCTACTTCGAATTCCTCATGACCCTCCACAGAAACAGGAGGGGGAGGAGGAACATGCCGGGTATAGCAGTTACACAGGAGGGGCTTCAACAAGGAGGTGTGAAAGACGTTAGGAATACGTAGGTTCCTAGGAAGATCCAAGGCAAACGAAACAGGATTGACTCTATGCAAAACACGAAAAGGACCAATAAAACAGGGAGCCAACTTCATAGAAGGCACACGAAGGCGGATATTGCGAGAGGAAAGCCAAACCCTTTCCCCCACGACATAGGATGGAGCCGCCCTGCGATGCTTGTCAGCTTGAATCTTTTGGCAAGCAGTGGAGTCCACCAAAGAACGCTGAACCTGCTCCCAAGAAGTACGTAAACCAGCCAAATGTTCATCCAGAGCTGGCATGCCCTGTAAGGAGAATGCAGCTGGAAGAACAACAGGATGCCAGCCATAAACAACGTAGAAAGGGCTTTTACTGGAAGATTCATGAGCAGCGTTGTTACGAGCAAACTCAGCCCAAGGAAGCAGGTCAGACCAATTGTTCTGATGGTGGGATACGAAACAATGAAGATACTGCTCTAGGGACTGGTTGGCACGTTCAGCAGCCCCATTAGACTGGGGGTGGTAAGCGGAGGAAAACGAGAGAGAAATACCCATCTCAGAACAAAAATCTCTACAGAATCTGAAAATAAATTGGCTACCCCTATCTGATACAATAGATACAGGAATACCATGCAACCGAAACACCTCCCTGGCGAAGATATAAGCAAGTTCCTTGGATGAAGGCAATTTAACAAGAGACACAAAATGAGCGATTTTAGAAAATCGATCCACTATGATCAGGATGACTGTTTTGCCATTCGAAGGAGGCAATTCAACAATCAAATCCATGGATAGGTTGGACCAAGGCCTCTCGGGTATGGGAAACGGGTGCAACAACCCACAAGGAACTCTATGAGAAGACTTCATACTGGCACAAGTAGTACATGTCTGAACGTAATCGGTGACATCCTTGCGTAAGGAAGCCCACCAAAAATATCTAGAAACTGCTGTTAAGGTTTTAGAAATACCAGGATGTCCAGCAGTTTTGGCGTCATGATAGAACGACATAATGTCTCGTCTTTCGGGAACATCAACAAACAATTTATCAGCAGGTTTCTCACTGGGTGCCATGTTTTGTTTAGCCTGTATAACTTGTAAGAGTGAAGAAGAAATCTATAGAACCGTAGTAGCTATTATTCTGTCTGGGGGAATGACAGGGGTATCGTCCAACTCTTGTTTGTCGGTAGTTTCAAATTGTCTGGACAGAGTGTCGGCTTTAGTGTTACGTTCACCTGGTCTGTAGGTGATGATATAATTGAAATGAGATAAAAACAGTGACCACCTGGCCTGCCTAGAAGACATTCTTTTGGCTTCACTAAGGTAGGAAAGGTTTTTGTGATCAGTAAAAATGAGGATGGGGTCCTTAGTACCCTCTAAAAGATGTCTCCACTCCTTAAGTGCTAAAACAATAGCAAGGAGTTCTCGATTGCCTATGTCATAATTCTTTTTGGCTTTGGACATCTGCTTGGAAAAGAAACCACAAGGATGTAATGGCTTATCAGGTGATTCTCTTTGAGATAAGACAACACCCACCCCAATATCAGAAGCATCAACTTCAAGAATATACGGTAAAGAAGAGACAGAATGCTGTAAAATAGGAGCAGAGGCAAAAGCAGTCTTAAGAAATTCAAAAGCCTCAAGCGCCTCTGGGGACCAGACACGAGTATTACCATCCTTTTTAGTCATACGGGTTATAGGTGCTACAATAGAAGAAAAACCTTTAATAAAGCGTCTATAATAGTTGGAAAAACCAAGAAAACGCTGAATGGCTTTCAGGCCCTGAGGTAGAGGCCATTCCATGACAGCAGAAAGCTTCTGGGGATCCATACGAAAACCCTTAGCAGAAATTAACCCAAAAACTGGACTTCGGATTGATCAAATAAACATTTTTCTAGTTTACAATAAAGACCATTAACAAGAAGGGTTTTCAAAACTGTTTTAACATGCATGTGATAAGTATGTAAATCTGTTGAATATATTAATATATTGTCCAAGTACACTATCACAAATGAGTGAATGAACTCTCGTAAGAAGTCATTAATAAATTCTTGAAACACTGCTGGAGCATTACAAAGACCAAATGGCATCACAGTATACTCGTAATGACCACTCCTAGTATTGAATGCAGTTTTCCATTCATGGCCCTTTTTTACACGTATGAGATTGTACACACCTCTAAGGTCCAGTTTAGTAAACACAGTAGCTTGTTTAAGCCTGTCGAATAATTCTGTGATTAGTGGTATAGGGTAAGCATTTTTTATGGTGATTTTATTTAGACCCCTATAATCAATACAAGGTCTTAAATCGCCCTCTTTCTTCGACACAAAGAAGAACCCTGCCCCTGCCGGAGAAGAGGATCTCCTTATAAATCCCTTTTGTAGAGATTCTTTAATATATTCCTCCATGACACGGTTTTCTTGGGGAGACAAAGGATACACCCTGCCTTTGGGAGGTATAGACAATATATCAATAGCACAATCGTAGGGTCTATGAGGCGGCAGGGCCGTCTTTAATTTAGATTGGACCCTGGGCAAGCATTTACTTGGGCCCCCTGACTACGTCTAGATACACACAAATACACTACCTGACACACATGCAGATACACACTGACCACATATAGATACACTGACACACACATAGACACACACACAGATACAAACACTGACATACATGCAGATACAAAGGTACACACACTGACTACTTATAGATACACCGACACACACACTGACACACAGACAGACACACAGATACACAACCTGACACACATGCAGATATACAGATACAAACACTGACACATACAGATACACACACAAATACAAATGGACAACATACAGATACAGAGACACATTCTGACAGACGTACTGACACAGACTCACACACAGACAACCATACTGAAACACACATACACAAAGACATACTGAACCACACAGACACTGATGGACTCTCACACACACAGACATACAGATACACTGACAGACATACTGGCACATATACACACAGACAGACGGACATACTGAAACACACATACACACAGACATTGACAGACATATTGACAAACACAGACATACAGAACCACACTGACAAACTCACACATAGACATACTGACACACTGACAGACATACACACATTCTGGCACACACACACAGACAGACTGAAACACACATAGACACAAACACTGACAGATACACACATACAGACATTTTGAAACTCACAGACAGCCATACTGAAACACACATACATACTGAACCACACAGACACTGATAGACTCACAGACACAGACATACTGACACACTGACAGACATACTGGCACACAGACAGACATTCTGGCACACAGACAGAAAGACAGACATGCTGAAACACACATACACACATACAGACAGACAGACATACACACTGCAACACTGACAGACATACACACACTGAACCACACAGACTCTCACACACACAGACATACAGATACACTGACAGACTTGCACTCATACAAAATCTGATAACCACCCTCCAGTTTCTTACCTTTTTCTGGACGGTGGAGTCCCTGGGGTCCAGTGGGCTGGCTGGGGTGACTGGGAGTTAAGCTCTCCCGGCCTGGCCCCCTCCGGAACAGCTCCTTCCTCCCGCGCGGCTCTTGTTTCTGTGGGAGGAAGTGACGCGCGGCTGTCACTTCCTCCCAGTGCTGCCGAAAAGCAAGGGCCCGGTCGCGCTGTTAAAGCGCCAGAGCGCCCGACCGGGCCCCTGCTGACACAGGCCCACTGGGTGGCCCTAAGTGCATGGGCCACCCAATGGGCCCCCATAGTTTGCGGGCAGAGGGGAAATGGGGCAGCTGTCTTGGGCCCCCCAGCAGGGACAGGGCCCGGGGCAGCTGCCCCGTTTGCCCCGCGTTAAAGACAGCCCTGTGAGGCGGTAATTTTTCAGCCTCCCTTTTATCGAAGACAGACTTAAGACACATGTACTGAGGAGGTATAACAGTAGACAAAGGAGGAGTAGTAGGAACATTAATAGAATTTAAAGGGGGGATTTTAACGATACAAGACTCTTGGCAGGTTTCACTCCAAGATACTATTTGTCCTGACTCCCAGTCAAAAATGGGATTGTGAGAACGTAACCATGGGTACCCTAACACAATGTGAGAGGAAGGGGAGGTGATGACCTGAAACCGAATGGTTTCTGAGTGTAACATCCCTGTATACATATGCAACGGTTCAGTTTCATGTGTGAAAACTGGGGAGCATAATGGTCTACCATCTATGGCCTCAATGGCCAAGGGTGTCTTCTTCTCTCTAATGGGTATGTTATGTTTCCTAACAAATCTAGAATCTATGAAATTCTCAGCTTCCCCGGAATCAACCAGGGCTAGTATGTTTCTTGCTATGCAATTATTCTCCAGATGCAGAGAAACAGGGAGAAGTAGTTGATTAAGAGGCAATTTTGGGGACTTAGATATCACACCCAAGGCCAGTCCCCTATATGGTCTTAGGTGCGATAGTTTTCCGGAAGCATGGGACATTCTTTTAGCATATGGCCTTTCCTACCACAGTACAGGCAAAGTCCCTCCTTTCTCCTATACAATTTTTCAGCATCAGAGAGTTTGGCAACCCCTAATTGCATGGGTTCCTCCTCTGATACCTTGGAACACTCAGGATTAGCAACTCTAGGAGTATTTAATGTAGCAAAACGTCTATTCCTATTCTTAGTATATAGTCTGTCACGAATCCTATTGTCTATATCAATGAAATAGTCAATAAGGTCCTCTAATGGGATAGGAAGATCCCTAGCTGCTACCTCATCCAATATAGTATCAGATAGACCTTCCATAAATGCTGTAGTTAGCCCATTGTTGGTCCAATCTACCTGTGAAGCAAGGGTACGAAACTGAATAGCATAATCAGCAACAGACCTAGAACCCTGTTTAATTCTCATTAATGCCCTGGCGGCATTCTTTGACCTTTTAGTTGTGTCAAAGGTTCTATGAAAAGCCATAAAGAAGCTATCGAAATCATGCACCATAGGTCCATTAGCCTCCCAAATAGGATTTGCCCATTCAAGTGCTTTATCAGTAAGTTGATGCATAAGGAATCCAACTTTAGATCTATCAGTGGGAAAGGAACGTGGATACATCTCAAAGTGGAATGCCACTTGATTAATAAATCCCCTGCATGTCTTAGCATCCCCTCCATACCTAGGTGGAGGGGTTAAATGTGCAGAACACGTCTGTTCGGCAGAACTAAATATAGGTTCGGGCAACCCCAGGGAATGATCCACCACAATTAGTTTTCCATATGGAGATTTAGGCAGCAGCGAGGCCTCAGTCAGCACGAGGCCTTAGGTTGCCACTTAAATCAACTAATTAGAGAGCTGCCTCTGTTCATTTTAAAAATATGTATTAACTTTTTTTGAGACTATAAATCTCAATCTGGCTGAGCAGACATGTTGGGTCCGACTCTAATGTTATCTGAGAAAGTGTCATTTAACCTAAATGAGGGTGCAAATGGAGTAAGTGGTCTTACTAATAACAATTTACATATAAATGTAAATTAGGATATAAGCAATGTATCTTATTTATACAAACTTAGTTCTGAAAGCCTGTATCGTAAGTAAAAGACACATTGCTGTGAGTATTATTGACATGGAGCTCTGTTATACATTCAGACACACCAACAATAAGCAGCTTCTAGAAAAGAGGAACATTTGGATACGAAAGAGGGACAGAGGGAATTGGTCTCATAATAGGAAGTGTCTCACCTAAATGTGGGCATTTTGGAGGTATGTCCCTGCTGCAGCTCTGCTCCACACATTTATAATGTATTTGGGAGACACTTTGTTAAAACCTAAAGCATTTCAGCTAGTTGATGTGTTCTTTGGGTTTGGAACATTCCTTTCAAAAACATAACTGTCCCTACTGAGAAATTAGCACAATGCAATAACTAATTAAAAGTTAGCTGTGGTGGATATTGTGCTTTTTACTTTACCAAAAATCTCTGAGTTTTTATATTTACTTATATTTATTGAGTTTACATGGAATGCTGGGCATAGTAAATGAAGTAAATGAGCCATCACCGTTCTTTATGAACAAATAAAGCACTATTGAGGGAATACCCATTGAACATTCATGCTTTATGTACTTCTGCAGCACTATTCACTCCCAACACTTTAAAACTATATCCAGAAGGTATTATTGACCTAAAATATACCCAATAGGAGTGAGTATGTCCCTCGATGTGGGCTCACCTTGTCCAAAACCTGTACTGTGTGCTAATGCTTTCTCATTAACCCAAACAGCACAGAGAGGAAGAGCTGCTGATGACTCTCATTTAGCATTAAAACATTGAAAACGGTTTCATGCTGATTGGAAAGAGGGTGCCAGGGGATCCCAGCCCTTTTACCACTTCAATGAGGTGAAGCAGTTACAGTGCTACAGTGTCCCTTTAACATTCTAACCTCTGAGATATTTTCATCTATGTGTCTTTAAGTGCCGCACTCCTCCAGAAATGTTAAATACAGGGGTCGCCAGTAAAGAAAAGATCTATTTATTCATATATAAAAAAGAAAATAGCTAATAACAATAAAATATAAAAAGAAAAAAAGGTTAGAAAGATATGCCTTTGCTATCCCTCTGGTATAGAACACTGACCGTAATACATCGGATTTTCCCGGCAGTGCCACCAACGTGTTGGAGATGCCAGGAGGACAGAGGCACACTACTACATATATGGTGGGAATGTCGCGACATACTCCCATACCGGGACGTGGTAAAAACTGAGGTGACTCGGGTGCTGGGGGATGATATAAAAAATCAATACTTCGACACTTCTTGAATACGGCTAAAGCGTCAATACCAGCCTACTGGAAAACAACCAACATCCCAACGAAAAAGGAATGGATCCGGCGAGTTGAAGACATACAGAGCGCGGAGGCACTTCATGCCTCCCTAACAGGCAGAGAAACTAAACACGTGGAAATGTGGCAACTGTGGTTTGTATATATCGCCCGACACTCACAGGACGGGGACACTCACGGAACCAGGGTGGATGTGTGGATGGGCCCGGGTCCCCCGTGACATGGAACTCTCACTAACAACCCCCCCACCTATCCTTTCCTTCCCCCTCCCTCCCCTCCCCCCTCCAACACAACCATTAATCAGGAGCAGCGAGAGAACACCACCATGGAAAATAGACGACACTTTATCAACACTCAACCACCACAACGCTTACAAGAGAAAAAGGAGACACAACCAAGGACACCTGTCCACTCAACAAGCTCATTGGCACCCCACAAGACACACAATACACATGGCTGTACTCTATAACACATGGAACATGGAAGTGGCAATGATCATAAACACATCAACAACACTACTGATCATACACAACACCACTCACACACCACCACACCTCACCTTACCTAAAATGAAGACGACAATCATACCCCAACCAGAGCCAACGGTCGGACACAACCGACAAGACAGAATAGGATCACACCCTAACGGGGTTGACGCAGCTCCAAATGTATATGGGAGGGGCTTTAGGCCCAAAACATAGGCAAATACATAAAATCAGTCCAGTGAAAAGGTGACAAACTGCATAACACCTACGGGAGTGGAAAGAGGTCACGTGGGAATCTACATGCAGAGACCTCAGGCTAAAACATTCAGAGAGATACACAAGCTACCCATGAGAACCTCACGAGAACACATCACACAAACGTAATGCTCATGATCTTGCTATGATGGTGACCTGCGTGTCCCACCTGATATACCCTACTGTTATATGTTTCTATTGTCAAAATCTTCAATAAAAACAGATTTACAAAAAAAGAAAGATATGCCTTTGTCTACATCAGGTAGTTGACCTCTAACCTATTGTTTATGCATATTGAGCCCAATATCAACGCTGAAATTAAACATACTTGCCTATTATGACTCTCACTATTTTTTCGAATGGGGATTCTGGATTCAACACGTTGTTATTGTCCTGTATTTGCTGTGAACAACGGTAAACTCTGTTTGAAAATTTGACCTTTGAAAAATTCAATAAAGACATAATCAGGCCCGGACCAGTGGGCCGCGGTGGCCATGAGCCGAGGCCGGCAGGGAGATCACAGGATCTCCCCTGCTGGTCTATGCAGGGCCGGCACTATCCGAGCGCCGGCCCTGCTGTAGTCCACGGCGGGCCGGTGGGGAGATCAAAGATCTCCCTCACCGGCCCACATAGAGTATATTCCGGCAGCCGGCAGGGACAGAGGGAGGGAGACAGCTTGGAGAGGAACCCGGCGGAGCTCTATCTCACAGCTCCGCCGGGTTCCTCTCGCGAGATTCGGAGTGTTGCCATGGCAACGCTCCGGGTCTCGCGAGCGTGAACTCTAGCCTCACAGGCTAGAGTTCACCCCTGGGATCCCCTCACAGGCTAGAGTTCACTCACCACTAGGACCACCAGGGATGGATGGCGGCAGCATCAGCAGGACCCCCCTCCCAGGCATAAGGTAAGCAGGGAGGGGGGAAATAATCACTCAGGTCACAGCAGCCTCACTTACTCACAGACACCCTGCACGCCTAACACTCACAGCACACTCACTCACACACACACACACACACTGCACCCCTGACACTCACAACACCCTCACTCACACACTCACACACAATGCACCCCTGTCACTCACAGCACCCTCACTCACACACACTGCACCCCTGTCACTCACAGCGCCCTCACTCGCACACACACACACACTGCACCCCTAACACTCACAGCACACACACACACTGCACCCATAACACTCACAGCACACACACACACACACTGAACCCCTGACACTCACAGCACACACACACTCACACACACTGCACCCCTAACACTCACAGACACACACACACACGCGCTGCACCCCTAACACTCACAGCACTCTCACCCACACACTCACACACACTGCACCCCTAACACTCATAGCACACATACACACACACACTGCAGTAGCATTTTTGTCTCCTAGTATCCCAACTATGGAGACACCAGAGACAAATTTCAAGCAAACACAGTGCAAGCATGTTATTGAATTTGCTTGCGCTATGCAGAACAAATACAGGGTCTTTTTCTCATGCCAGAGCTCTTCAGCAGAGCTCTGCGCATGGTCTACCCTGGAAGAGCATTGAACCAACATGCTCACTTTGTGATGGGGCGTGCTTGTCATTGGTGATGACAAAACACACCCTATCTGGCCCCGCCTCATTTTTAGTGGGCCGCTGTAATTAAAAAATGCCCAGGCCGAATTTTCTTCCCAGTCCGGCCATGGACATAATAAATAAAAAAGAAAACAAGAAAATGTCATGATCAAGAAATGCCACTAGTGGTCGCCAATGTACATCTTAAATAAGCATCCCATTAAATCTCTCGACATCTGTAAAGTAATGCTATTACTTATCAGCAGGGGACATGGCATAATGCTAACAGTATACTTGATTTACTCATGGTACCATGGAGTGCCATGGGATGTTTTTTCAAGATGGGTTGGTTGTTGTTTTGTATTAAAAGAAATAATTGTTATTTTTATATATTCTTGTTACGTACAAATTTGATACGTAATCTTTATTTCCAGCTATAGCTTTCAATACCACATGTATAAGACAGGAGAAATAAAAATGAAGATACAAGTATATAAACTAGAGTGACGCATTGCAGAGGCAGAATAGGCAAGTTTATCAACATCTGCAGTTGTGGACTAACTTTCACTTGAAAAGCTTCCGTGTAAAAATGATTAATCCTTGGTATATACATTATTTTTAATTACATAGGATTGTTGAATGAGTAACTGATGTTACTGAAAGCACCAGAAATTTGTCTCTACTTTTAATATTGCAAGACTAGATAGTGAGCTTGTTGGAGAAGGGCCTTCTTTACTTCTTGTGTCTGTCAACATTATTTAAAGCTTTACTGTTACAGCCACAGTTCATGTTTTTGTATCACAGTAATACCAGGATAGAGAGAGAATCCATTGTCGGGTAACATATCTTGATTAGGTTATTAAAGGAAATGTATGGTACATTTATTTTTCTGTTTTTGTACTTCCTTGATGTTGTTTTTTCTGTTTGTTTTTCCCCCCCAGAAACTTGATGGGAATAGCAAGAGATTTGACAATTTAACACTGTCAAGATGTCAAGGAAATATTCCAGGCCAATTCCAGTAAAGGATAAAGAAGGGCATAGGTCAAGGAACAGATATAAGCAAACACTGAAGAGAAATAGATATGAACCAGTCCAGTCCATTACATGGAATTCAGCTAATTAGAAGTAAATAATGATGTTTCTGCTCCTCACCAGGACAATTCTGCTTTGCACACATGCTGTTCTGTACACAATCTACTTACTGTAAAATGTTGCTGTGTGGGCATGCACAAATTGTAAAATTTCTTATATAATATACTGTACCTTCCAAAGATTAATACATAAAAATAATATTAGAATAGCAAAAGGGGAGAAGTAGAGTAAGTAAAAGATGTGTGCATTATATCAGATAAACGTAGAAGAAGAAAAGGAACAGTTATATAATAATGGAGAAATATAAAACAAATTGTAAAGGGGAAATAGAACAGTTATATTGATTTCTAGAATAATGATATAGCCCTCGATTTATAGAACTTTTCAAATGATTCAATACTGTTAGCAAAAACTTCCACATGACGTATCTACAAAAAATGCAATAGACATTAATGGTGACTTCTGTAGATGTTTTATAAACTAAGACCATCATTTGTAATTGATATATCATTTGCAAAATAACACTTTACAAAGTTTAGCAGTTATCCATTGTGCAAAGGTTACAGAATGTATACTTGATACATACGGCACATAAGCAATAACTAGATAGACTATATACTATAACGCATATATAGAATTGTAGATTATGCTAACGTAGTGTGCCTATAATCGTAATTTGCATAATGACAAGAGGCAAATACAACTACAGATTCCACAAAAGACCCTGCCAGTCTAAGCTCCTCCTCTTTCTTTATAGCGACAGTAATAAAAATATAGTCAGAAATAGTAAAACAAGTCATAAGGAACCATGAAAAAGAAAAGTAGCAATCCATAAACTGGATGAGGAGTCATCCAGAAAAACTGCAGAGGCGGGTCATGCCATGGAAGTAACTGATCACACTGAAAGGAAACAAAAATAAGTGAAAGGCATCTGAAATCGTACGCTGTCCATCTTACAATAACCATGTAATAAACTTAAATTAAATCAGGCTAAATAGTTCTAACAATTGAACACAATAAAATTAATGGATATAATAACAGTAGATGTGCTATCGCCATGAAACATTCCAAACCTAAATCCTAGAAACATAGAATGTGACGGCAGATAAGAACCATTCGGCTCATCTAGTCTGCCCAATTTCCTAAATACTTTCATTAGTCTCTGGCCTTATCTTAAGTCTAGGATGGCCTTATGCCTATCCCACGCATGCTTAAACTCCTTTACTGTGTTAACCTCTACCACTTCAGCTGGAAGGCTATTCCATGCATCCTCTCTGCAGTGATGCCCTAACAGTGAAAATTGCAAATCAAGGAACAGAAAGCCAAGGATGGGAGGAAAAGAAGGGTGGGAAAATATTCGCCTCCTGTCAATACCAAAATTACGATTATAGGTACACTAAGTTTGCATAATCTACAATTTTACCACGTGACAGGAGGCTTCATACTTTGCATTTTTAACGCTGAGGATTTAGAAAAGTGAAAGAAGCATGAGAAGAATGTCTATTGTAAAACACATGAAAGATTACTCCCACGTCCAAATCACACATTGCTTAATGTCGGTAAACAACGACACTGTCACCCTAGAACAGTGATCCCGGCCATAGACAATAGCCAGCAAATCCATATATCCAAAGTCGTAGTAGAGGCCAAATTGTGGGGCTTGACGTAAAAAATAGAAGCTGGTCCTTGGGCGATGTCTGTAACGGCGCGGTAATTGTAAGAATGTATTAAGGACGTACAACTGAGGGACTGCCTAAAAGAATGGATAAAAAACTGTCTTAGAGTCTGATGTATCATGGCGTGAGATAGAAAAGGGTACGCCGCCAGGAGAGAAGGAAAAAAACGTCCACGTTGAACACCTAAAATGCGATAGAAGTGAATAAGACATAACAATTGCGCACAAAACAGAAAAAAGGGTGCGCCTCAGAACAAATGGTAGAAATAATAGTAATAGTCCAAATGACTTATCATAAATCCAGAATGATGCAATCCACATTTATAGGGAGGACTCTTGAAATACAGTAGGATAGAAAAGGTCTTCACAGGTATGTACTTGAAATTCGGTGGAGCATATGAGGAGAGAGAACACAAAAAACAGGACTCCAATGGTACAGTATGTAGGCAGAATAGAATAATACAATAGTGGTAATCAGCACTACTCACAATCTAAAGAGCTAATATCCAGCTCTGGTTTTGGGTGTGTGGAGTGGAATGATCCCCACTCAAGGATATGTGAAGTGGTGCTGGTTAACAGGTGTATAGGATGAGAAAAAAAAGAGAAAAAATGAACTGGAAGACCACCAAAATCAAAGCTAGAGGTGGAAAACCTATTCATTCATAGATCTATACCTCCCAAGAAGTAAGTGTACTATATGTAACGGGTTCCAAGACCTTTAATGAAAAATGACATATATATTAAAATTATACATAACTGGCTAAAAAGTTGGCCAGAAAGAGTTCCCCTAGGGGATATTGGTGAGTGAAATAAATATTCACAAATACTAACTAGAGTATAACCCTAATGTAAGTTGTATAAATTACCTGGTATAAGGAACGCTGTTATAAAGGAAAGAACAGAAAGAAAGTAATATCTGTACAAAGTGAACCTTATCCAGGATTTAGTATCAAAGTAGAGAAGAAAAAAGGAGGGGGATAAAGTTTAAATAAAGGTATAACCTGGTAGTGATAGTATCCCTACTCGAAATGGGACAGCTGCAACAACGTGCAAAAAATGTATTATTGACAACAAAAGATGGGTGATATAGGTGTTAGGCTCATAACCAAAAGCTGTTTGTTGCCAGGAACAGAAAAATGCCCCACTTATATGTCCTCACTTGCCCTAAGCTGCTAGCTGTCTCCCAAAATACAGGGAAAAATAGATTAACTACCTGCTGCTTCGAGGCAGCCTAAAGATTGTCCCTATAGTCCCCACTCCTATATGTCTAATAAGACTCTACACCATCATAAAGAAAAATCAAACAAAAGGGATGTCTAGTTAGAAAAAAAGAAAATCATAAAAAAGCACACAAAACAAAAACTCAAAATAAATGCATCGGCATTCTAAAATTGCTCGACGCGCGTTTCGGCGTATCTAACCGCCTTTGTCAAGAGCTGAAAAGTGTCTGTGTAGATGTCCGTGTTAAAAAGGTAAGTAGGTCCCGCCCCTCAAGGCAAACTGCCAATTGCCATCCCGGACGTCACCATTACCGGGTTTGTAACATTGGTTACTCCCAGTAATTCCCATTAACCAATAGGAGGCCCGGAGGAAGGGGGCGTGGTCACGGTCCGACCCACGTGGGATACATAGTAAGTACCGTAGGTCTGTAAGTTTGAAGCCGCCCCTACAAAATATGCCACAAATTGGTCTCTCACTTGTCAAGTGAGAGGCATAGGAGGCGTATTTAAGTTCTATTTACATTTACATAGTAATCCGGTCGGTACGGGCAGGGGGCGTGGTCAAGCTCCGACCCACCTGAGATACATAGTGAGTGTCGTAGGTCTGTGGGCTTGAGACCGCCCCTTCAATATATGCCGCGTATTGGTCTCTCACTTATCAAGTGGGAGGCACGGGGGGCGTGTTCAGATACTGTTTACATAGTGATCCGGTCAAGTGATCATTGTGAAAAATAAGATTATATTGTAATAGATAGATAAACATAACCAATCAACAGTATTATTACTAAACAAAGCTTTATTCTAAATATAAAGAGGAGACAGGGAAATTTTTCTGTTCCTGGCAACAAACAGCTTTTGGTTATGAGCCTAACACCTATATCACCCATTTTTTGTTGTCAATAATACATTTTTTGCACGTTGTTGCAGCTGTCCCATTTCGAGTAGGGATACTATCACTACCAGGTTATACCTTTATTTAAACTTTATCCCCCTCCTTTTTTCTTCTCTACTTTGATACTAAATCCTGGATAAGGTTCACTTTGTACAGATATTACTTTCTTTCTGTTCTTTCCTTTATAACAGCGTTCCTTATACCAGGTAATTTATACAACTTACATTAGGGTTATACTCTAGTTAGTATTTGTGAATATTTATTTCACTCACCAATATCCCCTAGGGGAACTCTTTCTGGCCAACTTTTTAGCCAGTTATGTATAATTTTAATATATATGTCATTTTTCATTAAAGGTCTTGGAACCCGTTACATATAGTACACTTACTTCTTGGGAGGTATAGATCTATGAATGAATAGGTTTTCCACCTCTATCTTTGATTTTGGTGGTCTTCCAGTTCATTTTTTCTCTTTTTTTTCTCATAATTTGCAGGGGTTAAGCCCCCTATACCTCCTGTAACCTTTACAGAGATTAGGGATTTGAATTATTTCAATACCCTATATACTCTGTCCTTTTTCTAGGTGTATAGGATGGTTCAGTAGTCCAATATTGGTGCGATCCAACCAAAAAATAAAAAGAGTAAAATATAGTGCTCACTGTATCTTTTAGGTAAAAGAATATAAAATATATGAAATGTACTCACAATATGTAGAGCAGGCTATACTGCTCGATGTAAGCGTATAGGTGGTATAATCCCCACCCACGGTTTCTTTGTACTTCTTTAATAAGCGGTGAATGTCAATGTAGCCAGGTAAAGACATATAAAATAAAATAAAAATAATAAAAAAGGAATATGGCAATCAAAGAAATTTGTGCCAAAATAATTCCTTTATTTGAATATAGAAAAAAACAGTATCTAGATGCGTTTCGCCTAAAAAGGCTTCTTCAAGTAGATAATAATAAAAAGAACCTGACATACATGAGTTTATATAGGGTGCATTAGTACTGTTGAAATTTGAATTTTCCCACCATAATGACGTAATCAAAATCTCATTAACATAATACATATATAAAATAGACCTTGCAATATTGCAATATATAGAGACATATAATAGTAAGTAGTTATAGCCGCTTTGACTAAAAAAACAAAGCTTAGAACATATAATATAAAAGAATAAAAACGAATCACGTGACGCGCGGCTCAAATACTTCCGTGTCACATAATGTCGGGTGGAACGCATACAAGAGAGACAGCCAAAATATTAAGAATAAAGTGCAAAACATATCAATAAATTATACATATATAGTGATATAATATATAATGAAGTTTACATTAAAACAACAAATTGTTTATTGAATATATGCCCATACACAATAATATGTGTATTTAAAAAGTGCACACACCCAAACAATATGAGAGACACCATACAACATACTTATAAAACATATGTATAAGAATAATAAAAATAAATATAAAGAACCCACGTGTATATTGGGCTAAAACACTAATTTGATTATATAAAATATAAAAGAATTATATTAAAAGGATATAGATTAAAATATTTGTAAAAAGAAAAAAAGGGCATAGAGAATATAGATATATATAGAAAGAATATTTTTTATAAAAAGTTAAAAAGATCAAAGTCTATGTTAAGACCTCTTGGGGCAAGGGTTTTCAAATTGTAAGCCCATTCAATACAATTCTTGGAAACATAATGCAGTTCAACAAATACAATCCATGCCCATTCCTTAAAAACCATTGGCACCTGCCGTCTACTGAGGGTTTTTATATTTTTATAAGGACAGGCATTTAGGCGATATGAAGAACATATGTATTTTTAAATAGGGGCTCACTCCAGGTGGTGTGGCTTGTGCAACAGAGGACACCCACTATGGTAACAGTAACATTTGGCACAATATGTCAAATTTAATCCTTCTTATTGGTGAGAGCACATCATCTGGTAACTGGGAGCTCACCCCAGGTGGTGTGCCTTGTGTAACAGAGGACATCCACTATGGTAACAGTAACATTTGGCACAATATGTCTGAATTCAATCGTCTTCAGTGCTGAGAGCACATCATCTTGTATCTGGATGCTCACCCCAGGTGGTGTGCCTTGTGTAACAGAGGACATCCACTATGGTAAAAGTAACATTTGGCACAATATGTCTGAATTCAATGGTCTTCAGTGCTGAGAGGCTAGAGCACATCATCTTGTATCTGGATGCTCACCCCAGGTGGTGTGTCTTGTGTAACAGAGGACACTAACTATGGTACCAGTATAATTTGGCACAAAATGTCTGAATTCAATGGTCTTCAGTGAAATATTATATATATTAGATAGTTAAGGTACCATGACAAAAAGAGGGGGTCATCCCTACAAGGACTGCTTAAGCAGAGCACATCATATAGTATCTGGGCGCTCAACCCGGGTGGTATGTCTTGTCGTGTATAATAAAGGATACAATGAGCACTGTCTTCTCCAGGCATAATTCAGACATGTATTATAATTATATAGGCAACTTATCCATTGCTGTAATATTCCTTTTTGTGGCATAAAATACCAAGTGAAATACTGAGCCTGAGGTACGTGTACAAATGTAGAAGCTGGAATGAGCAAAAAAACCAGCAATCCAGTAGTTAAACAAGATAAACCTAGAGAAGATTAAAACCCCAGACCCTGATAAAATGAGGATAGTGCCGTACTGCTTGTTTTAGCCTTAGCAATACTGTAGCTTCACCTGTGGCCAGATTGCTTGAATACTGATCTGAAAAGAAAACCACCCACAGATCCCCTCAGAAATCCCTAAAAGAGATACAGAAATGGGCAGAAAGGAGATGGAGAGGGGAGAGAGAGCCAGGACAGTCCTAGGCTCCAGCCTGAGAAGGGGAAAGTACTAGGCTACAGTGGTTAGAGCAAATATAAAGTATGAAAAGCGATATATAGGGAAGGCAGACAGTAGTGGGGTTTAAATAAACAGAAATATAAAGCAGATAAGGTAATTAAATTGTGACAATGCTATATAAAAATAAGATAAATACAGAAAGAAGTCACAAGGACAAAATACTCTGACCTGTGCAAGCAGGAGCAGCAAAGAAAGAGGAGGAGCTTAGACTGGCAGGGCCTTTTGTGGAATGTGTAGTTGTTTTTTGATTGGTTGTTCTGTTTATGATATGTGCTGCTGGAGTGTACAGTAAAGAGAGTTATGCAAAATATGAAGCCTCTTGTCATGGGGTAAAATTAGTAATACACACACAGAGATATCCACACACACACATATATTTATAAAACGGGCTACAGTACAATGTATGATTAGACATACAAGATTTCACACCCACAAGATTTCACACCCACATTTAACTGTATAGGAACAGTATGATATAAACTGGGGCTTTTCCTGGTTTCCAGAGACCACCTCCCCATGTTAATGCAAATTTATACTTTTTATTAGTAATGTCATTTTGTCCAATTTGGACTGCAATAATGGGTTTGGGTTGAGAACATAGACATAATACTCTCATGTTGTGTTAAAGCTCTTTGTGTCATCCAGGCTTGACAATACTGACACTGATAATGTATTCGTATTATATGTGCAATCTGTGTAGCTGAGATGATGGTGGTCCCCGGGAAATGGAAAAAGCCCCAGTTTAAACAAAACCATTAAATCAGGGGACAGAGGCAGGTCACACTAGACATACAAGCTGTAGTGGTTATATTGTGTAGGGTATCCCTTAAAACAGACTTATTATTATTTATAAAGCACCAACAAATTTAGCAGTGATGTACAATAGGTGTGGTAATAATAAAGAAATCATGAAGGACATAGACGAAGAGAACGTGCTGAGAACCCATTTAAGACAAGCTCACATTCTAAGGGGAGTGGGGTAAAATGGAAAAGTAGGTTGCTAAAATAGTTTACAATGAAGGCTTAGTTTTTAGAGAAGGTGGGTTAGTGAGGTGGGAGGAAGAAAACTATTAGCAGTTTAATTGATATGCCTTCTTGAAGAAATTAGTTTTCAATGATTTGTTTTGAAGGAATAGAGACTGGGTGAGATTCCAAATGGAACGGGGAAGGGAGTTGCACAGGAACAGTGCTGCCCAAGAGAAGACTTGCAGGTGGGCGTCAGAGTCAGCGGCGTACATACCGCGGTCGCAGCTGCGACCGGGCCCTGCCACATTTTGCGGCCCCGGCCCGCGCGGCAATCTGCCGGGGCCGCATATGGAGGTGGCCCATGCTGTCAGGGTCACCCAATGGATATGGATTGTGTGGGGGCCTGGTCTGCGCTGGGCGCTTTAAGAGCGCGACTGGGTCCCCTGTGATTACATCAGAGCTGGGAGGAAGTGATTCCCCGGTCACTCCTCCCAGCATACTGAGAGCACGCGCAGGAGGAAGGAGTAGGAGGAGGGTGTCAGAGTGGGAACTCTGACTCCCATCAGGCTGAGCCACCACTGGACCCGAGGGAAAGTAACAAGGTAGGAAACATTTTGTGTATGTGTGTGTGTTTCTCTGTATGTGTGTGTGTGTGTGTGTATGTGTATGTTTCTGTGTCTCTGTATGTGTATGTGTGTGTCTCTGTATGTGTGTCTGTGTATGTGTATGTGTGTCTGTGTCTCTGTGTGTGTGTGTGTCTCTGTATGTGTGTGTGTCTCTGTGTGTGTGTGTCTGTGTGTCTGTGTCTTTCTATGTGTTTTTATCTGTCTGTATGTGTGTCTGTGTCTCTGTATGTGTATGTGTGTGTGTGTCTCTGTATGTATGTGTGTGTGTCTCTGTATGTGTGTGTTTGTGTCTGTGTCTATGTATGTATGTGTGTGTCTCTGTGTGTGTGTGTGTCTGTCTGTCTCTGTATGTGTGTGTGTGTGTGTCTGTGTCTCTGTATGTGTGTGTGTGTCTCTGTATGTTTGTGTTTGTGTGTCTGTGTCTCTGTATGTGTGTCTGTCTGTATGTGTGTCTGTGTCTCTCTGTATGTGTGTCTGTGTCTCTCTGTATGTGTGTGTGTCTCTGTATGTATGTGTGTGTCTCTGTATGTGTGTGTGTCTGTGTATGCAGTGGCGTACACACAATGCATGGGGCTCCGTATGTATGTGTCTGTGTCTATGTATGTGTGTGTGTCTCTGTGTGTGTCTGTGTCTCTGTATGTGTCTGTGTCTATGTGTGTGTGTGTGCCTGTGTCTCTGTATGTATGTGTCTGTGTGTATATATGTGTGTGTGTCTGTATGTATGTGTCAATCGAGGGATGTATGTGTGTGTGTCTGTCTGTGTGTATGTTTGTGTGTGTGTCTGTATGTATGTATGTGTCAGGGGGATGGGGGGGCACGGATTGGGGGGAGAGAGGGGAGCACGGATCGGGGGAGAGAGGGGAGGGGGGGGCCCACGGATCAGTTTCACTCCGGGGCCCCATGGATTGTGTGTACGCCACTGGTCAGAGTTACAAGTATGAACAGAGGATAAACACAGGTCTTTGGCAGAGGATAGGGGCCTGGATGGGACATACCAGTGTATTAGTGAAGATAGGTAGATAGGAGCAGTGTAGTGTCATGGAGAGATTAGTAAGAGAGGAGCAGAATTTTGAAACAAGACCCACATTTTATAGGAAGCCAGTGTAAGTATTGACAGAGGGGGAAAGCATGGGAGGTGCAGGAGGACAGGTAGATGAGCCTTGCGGCTGCATATTTTATAGACTGTAGCGGGTGAACTGGATCGAGTAAGACAAGTGAGAAGCAGATTAAAGTAGTCAAGGCAGGGGATGAGGAGATGAGGAGATGATAGCGGCATGGACGAGCACCTTAGCAGCATCTGGTATTAGGCAGATGTGAGCTATGTTTTTCAGATGGAAGCAACAGGATTTGGCATACAGAGTGGGATTAGAGCTCGAGGGACATAGCAGAAAGGCTGTGGTGCCGGAGGTGCTGTCAATTTTAAAAGGTAATGCTGCTGCTGAAGATGGTGTCTCGCCTCAAGTTACGCTCTGCAATAAAGACATGTTGAAACCAGCTCACCGTGTTACATGCATTTAATGATACAGAGAATCATATTCTGTAAATTAAATTGAAAGAATGGTAGATTAGTGCTCCTGAGGACATAGGTCATTCACGGGAGAGAGATGGGGTTCAGGGAGCATAGATGGAGAAAATGTACCTAGAGGACGGTGTGAAAATAAAGGAAATGGTTTGATATTGCCATCTCCTGTCCTATTGTGTTTTATACCCCACCTCCTCTAGACGGTAAGCTTGTTTTATTTATGTTTTAGAATACGAATAAAGATTTCAGATGGTGAGGGATCAGTGAAAAGAAAGATTCAGAGAGTCGATGTGATAGCGATACATTTTTTTAAGTTGAGCAGTGGTTTCATGTGGTCAGGAACTTGCCGATAATTGACAGTATTCAGAGAACAGGTTTGATGAAGAAGCTCCAGTTATCTATTATTTGGCAATGGCAAAGCCACTGTGTTACAGAATTTACAAAGCAGATGTTATGGAGATGCACCTTTTAAAATTTGATCATGATGACTGCAGTAGGGATGACATTGGGAAAACAGATGCGACACAGATGAAATTAGCGTGATATTAGCACAATGATTGGGAATGAAATATACTATCCATGGCACAGATTCTAAAACTGTCATTGTATATCAGTTGACGAAAAGCAGACCTTAGACTGCTTTTTGGCTACATGTCTGGCTGCTGTCGGGGTGCACCTTTCGGAGTTCTCAGACTGTGGACAGATGCTGCTGTTCTCTCCTAGTCCTCAATGTCATCAATAGTGTACAGAACTTATTGTTAGAAGGATGGTTAAATATTAGTCTGTATCATGGAGAGATCCTGAAAGCTAACGTTAAATCTGACTGTGTGCTAAGAATAGGTGATCTAGAAATACACAGATTCAGATAATTTTTAAATAGTTAGAAGAGGATACTGTGCACCTGAAAAAATATCAAATCACACCCATAACTGTAAAAATAAGCATACTTACCTTCATACCTGTAAATTTGCATCCACTAACCCACACCTGAAGTAATGCACCTATCATCTTCATGCACTGAGGCATGTAACCTCTCATCTCTACATACTTTATCCTACCTGCCTACTGTTCGAGTTGTGGTTTCATCAAGACCATAGCCTGAGAGTTGGTTCAGTAGAGTTCAACAGAATTAAGTAAGGTATGCTCACATCCCTGGCATTTAAAGTAAAAATAAATAATCAAACTTAGACTATTGTCTGCAACTCTAGATTAGTACTTTGCTGTGTTAACATGTTTGCATTTAGCACAGGGGGACTGTTGCCATTTTTGTTTATCTCAAGTAGAATTACTTGAGATAAATGATGGGCCAATGTCATAATAGCAAGAATATACTGTATGCCTATTGTTACATTTTAGGAGTAAGAATAAAACTTGGCCTTCTCCCTCACATATAGCTCTAACCCCAAATAACAGATAGTAATATCTTCTCTGTCCCACGTATTAACATGTGTACAAACCAGCCAGAATGCCCGAGGCACTAAACACTCTTGTAGTCTGTCTCAGTGATAGTCCAATTACATTTTTTATTTATGTAGTCACCTCTTGTTTTTCTAATGTGGGTTTTCTTTAGGCATTTGATCTTCCTTCTCTGCTGGCAATTTTTTTTGCAGATGTGTCTGGGCAATCCCCTTGTCTGCATACAAATGAATGATATCATTAGTGAGCATGTATACATGTATGATATCACAAACACATGATGATTAATTGCTCAAAAATATGGCTTATGGATGTCATCACATTCCACAACCCAATCTCCAGTTTTGCCGTCTTATTATCGACCCATCACCCACTGCTCGCAACTTTGATGTCATCTTTGACTCCTCATTATTCTTTGAAAAGCACACAGCCACTGTCACTGCTGTCTGTCATTCTTACCTATTTAAAGTTCAGAAAATCTGCCTGCTACTGACTCCCTTCTGTAGCACTCCTTATCTCTTCACTCCTCTTCACCAGGCTTGTTTACTGTAGCTCCCTTCTTCTTGTCTTCCCACAACACTCCATTACTCTCCTCCCACAAATATGAAATGCTGCTGCCAACATACATCTTAACTTGCCTGACACCTTCAAAAGCTCATCTTCCGATGTGCCAGCAGTCTCTCTTTAAATGTCTTCCCATTGTGTTTGATTCTCTCCATAGCCTTGCTCCTTCTGAATTGTTACATCTCCACACTTATCTCCCACTACACTCCTACACTCCAGACCATCCTCTCTGCTCTGACAACTTCACGGATCTTAACCCACGTCCATGCACTCCAACACAATTACATTTGTTTTCCCTTTAGCCCCCAACCATTGGAACAAGCTCCCTTTCTACATCCAATCTACCACCTCTCTATCATCTTCCCCCAAATTTCTAAAGGTATACCACTACAATGAAGCATTCCCTGTCACTTCCTAACTCTACCACTTACTACCACTACTACTTGGTTATATCACTCTCCCATTCCCTGAACCCCAGGAATGTAGCCACCGCCTATGCTTCTTCCTGTCCCCAGAAAAAGCTGTTCCATAAAAATCTCAATTGATTCTGGCCATATGACCAAACTAGTTCAATTCTCTTCTACAATAAACACTCCTCTTCAACACCACTTTCCCTTCTCTGCAGGGTCACGTGTCCAAGGGTACCCTCTGACTTCTTGCTTCTTATCAAACTCTTGGACTCTATTGTATACTTTACTATTTGAAGCCCTGTTCTTTTGTTTTCTTCAGATTCAATGCATTGTGATTGTAAAACATTGCTTCTAAATTTATTATACTCACTGTGTATGGTATACTGATTGATAATCAGTACTCCTTATAGCAGTACAATCATGGATATATTTCCATTAGACAGGGGCATTCATTTTCGGATAAATGCAAATTTGTTTAAAATTTCATGCATTTGGTTGATTTGTACGACACAGACTCCCTCCTTGTGATTAGATACAATGGGTTATGTCAATTCTGCACACTTAAGCATGTGATAAAACCATATGGAGTTGGTCAATATGCCTCCCATATAAGTATAAGTGAGGTTTACGACCATCCACTGGCCCCTACTCGTCCCTGGTTATGGGGTTCTGGCAATTCTTTTTTTAGTTGTGATGGGACCTTTTTGGTGTTGGAAAAAAAAGAAGCTTTAAGAAGGAAGAAGACATCTGATGATAGATATATTTTTTTTCCTAATAGGAACTTTGTTTATTGCCCCCCTCACTATTATTGAGTGAGAGAGTAGACAGATATATTTTTTTGGAGTGGGGTGGCTAGAGACTTGGGGTCCACTCAGTTATTATAATTAGAGCCCCCATCTGCCGCCTATGGATGGAGGTTGAGGGGGAACATTAGATCCCACCCCATTATTATAATTGAACACCCCACCCACCACTTATAGTTGGGAACTGAGGGGGGATACTACGTCCACTCATTCTTTTTATTTAATAGGCTCCACCCGCTGAGCCCCCTGTGGCGAGCCGCCTGGCACCCCGACTGGGTACCTCCACCAATCACGCTTCCTAGTGCTCACCAAGTACCATAAGCACCGCACCGGACACCATAACCACTGTAGCCCCCTTAGCCGCTGCAGCTTGCCTGAGATCTCGCGTCCATTCCCACCCTGGACAAATGCCTGGATCCAGCTTCCAGTGGGAAGACCTCTCCTCCAAGAGAGTATCGCTGTATAGCCAGTTAAACAGCAAGTGATATAGCAGTATAGCTGTTCCCCCTACACATGAGCCAAGGCTTAATGCTGGGAGTTATTTGGTTTATTGGAGGCCACACACGGCCTTTTATGGAAAAGCACCTGCAAGGAGTTTCCAATACAAGAATACAGGGAAATCCCTCCCATGATCCTTTGTGCCTGAGAGATAATTATCTGAGAAGCAAACATATAATTAAATTATCTCTCAAGTACAAAAACATACAATTTATAAACATCCCAAAAGTACCCCCAAAATCCATAGAAACCACACAAAGTTACATTCTTGGATAGCCCCGATCTGGGTGACCAACAAATCCAAAAATCACCCAGATCGGTTCAGTTTCTCCATGGAAGTCAATTGTGACTGACTGCACACATGGCCCTATGCCCAAAACAGTTCCATGACATCAGTGCTTACGGTAGGTCTCTTTCGGGAGTATAAAAGTGCATAAAACACAGAATGGAATCCATAGTTAACATGTGTAGCTTGTTCACCTTGTTCTTGGGAACGATTTCAGTGAACAGTGCCCTTCTAAGTTGTATAGAACCGAACGCAGGCGATTATGGGAGTCCAGCGGTGTTCGGGAGTTTCAGTGTCCGATTTCAGTTCCATGAACTCGACGACCAAACACTGCTGCCTGCGTTCATGCGAACAAGATGGCCGCCACCTCGTGGTCGTTCATAGGAATTGCGGCCACCCAGATGAACAAATAGAACGCTGCAGTGGAACTCGTTACAAGGTGTCAATTAGGCTTAACAAGCACACGGGTGGTCAGAGCCTTTTAAAGTGTATTTTGCAGGGCCCATAGTCCTGAGGCAGGAGGCTGGCAAGCAGGCTCCTCCAGGAGCCAGTGGCGAGGTTACTTCCGCCATACCCCCACTTTATTATTTATTTGTAGCCCCACTGTGGGGGCTGAGGACCTGTGTCAGGTGCCTCTTTATTTTATTAGCAAGAGGGCAACAATAGCTGCCCAGTTGCTAGTCTTTTATATCAGGGAGAAGCTACTGGCTGCTTGTTGTTTAGTATACATGCCCCTGCCACAGCATATAGTTATAGTTATATGGGAGTCATATTGACCCCTGTAAGGTTTTATTTGTTAATTTAACTCATAGGAGACTGGAGGAAGGAAGTGGTGGGGAGAGAGGTAAAAAATGAAATTGATTTGCCTGAATTTTGTTTACAATGAAAATGTTTGAAGTTCTGACAAACAGAAACAAAACATAGGCGAAGTTTGGTTTGGATGAATAGTTTTTATTTTCTAAAGAAACTTTAAATACAAACTACATTTTCCATCCGTGCATAAATCTAATTTCTGATACTTCACATTGTTCTCTCCACAACCATTTGTTTCGTTGTACGATTCCTCTCCATACTGTAAGGTCATGGGCTGAGTTCTCTTCTCCTTTTGTTTGAGTGCGTTTAATTACTTATCTTCTGTTTGTATAATTACCAATGTTATTTTTGCAGAAAATGTATAGCACTCTATATATGATTGCTATGTATGAATGGTTAAATAAATAAATGAACCAATAAATAGATAAATAAAATTGACTAACTACTTGCACACGTACAGTAAAGCCTAGAGTTGGAGGTTGTTCAATTCATATCACCATGTTCTCCCTCCTAAAACCTTCACAAATTATCATATATATTGCCTCTGAAAATTTGTGCTCCATTATATGGGTAATTTTAGCAAAAGGTAATGGTAATTGGTATTCTGCATTTTTTCAAGCACATTTCATTGTTGATTTATATTCCCACATTTGGTGTAGCTGTATCTCCTAAATATAGCTAATACCCCATGTATAAGATTGCCATTTCCCCCCCTGCGCTTCCCCCTCCCCCCGCCTGGGGGATCTATGGATGCTCCACATGCTAACCCCAACCAGAGACCCCTAACCCTCTTCTTCTCTACATTCTCTTCTTTCCTTTCTTTTCCTCTCCCTGTCTCCTCGACTCTTTCTTATAACCCATCTTTTGGGATTCTTTATTTTGGACAGATTTTTATTTCTGTTTTATCCAGACATGACTACATACCTGGTGAAGACAATATCTTATACTTCGAGTTATCAGTCTGCATTAACATCACTTGCGACATAGAGTTTACGCTGCTACCTTATCCAGAGCAATCTTAATGCTGTCTCACTACTGTAACGCTTGTATCATAAGTGATCGATGTACAACCCCGTCTGATGCCTATTGTCGTATACCTTGTTCTATCATAATGCGATAGTTTATTTTGTACATGCTGAGATGTATGCCCTCTGTAATGTCTCCCGTGTTTTCAGAGTAAAATAAAGAATTGAAAAAAAAAAAAAAAGATTGCCATTTTTTTTTGTTAAATGAATATTGATCCACCTCGGTGTTTGGGCAATTGAGCATTACCAGTTTATATTATCTTGATAAATGGGCATATGTTCCAAAAGTCTGTATCTATCTGGGGTTTGGTAGGTACTTACTTCAAAGCCTTTCTCACATACACACAGTTAATGGGACTCAGATCAATGCTTTGATAACAGACATTAACATTTTATTAGGGCTGCCTGTCTTTTTTGACAGTTTCTAAACATGATTTACATGGGATTTTCTTGTGTTGTGAAAAACTGAATAGGGAGGGGGAATACTAAACTAAACTGATGTACAAGGTTATTTTTATAACGTGAGTAATTTTAGTTGTCTTTAATGATTTTTCAGGTACTGATTTAATATTTGGCCTTACAAAATGTCTTGTGCATCATGTATTTTTGTTATCGGTCATTTTGACTCCAAATAAGATTTTCATGTACCAACAGCTCCAGGCAACGGTCTGGATTCTAAATATTTTAATTCTAGTGGCTGGAGACAGTGACTGCAAAGTGGTGTAAAAACGTGTAACTCTAGCTTGATCTAAGACTGTCACTTTTGTTGTTTAAAATTGAAACTGGGTACTGGAAGAATTTAACTCTTATTTTAATTGTTTTTTTTTTTTTTATATAGGAGGAGCGATACAAGCAATGATCTGACCTAGCAATGAGAGGTGACATCTACTGGTTTAGCTGAGCACGTACAAGGCAAAAATGTACTTGTTATAAGTGTAAACAATCCTTGCACATTTTTTCTTCTTATTATTATGGTATTAAATTTGACTTGATATTTGGCAGTCTATGATTATGATGTTCCTAATTGTTTTTAACTTTAATCCTGTCATTAATTAAGGGTTACTCCAACCCTTTTCTCTGAATTCTCTGTAATGTACTCTCTTGAGCACTATTAATTTGACCCAACCTTTATTTGCCTGCAAATAAAGAAGTTTTACTTACCTGGAATCCATAGCTGGGCAAAACTCCCAGCATCCCAAAACTAATTAAAAACATCAACAACAATGCTAGAAAAAAAGGCTTCCATTTTGTGTCTAACGTTACTCATTTCTTTGGAACCCTGGTTATCTTGTGCCAACTTTCATTCCTCCTTCTTTAGACAATTTATCATGACAGCCCTTTGGATGTTATTCATTGTATACAACTCAATTATTATTATTATTATTATTTTATTATTTATATAGCGCCAACAAATTCCATAGCGCTGTACAATAAATGACTCTTCATTTTAAAATGCACAATTTGGTGTCAGTATCTGCATGCCACTTTCTATACATGAATTGAAAATTAGCAAGGCCCGGAGATTACTCAAACGGTTATAAATCCTTAGGATAAATCCTTAGGCTTCTGGACATCCATCTATTTTCCTTATCTTTCTGAATGCTTTACAGTAACTTGCTCTCTGTCAACAAAACAGCTGGGGGGTCAAAAGCCAAATGGCACATGATAGAAAGTAGGGGAACTGTAACAAACAGGATGCTGGAATGGAAAATGACTCCCCTGTCTCTGAAAATGACCACCCACCCCTCTAATAAAATACTACAAATGGTACATATACGCCAGTGCAACTTCTAGACAAAGAACAGCACTCAAGCTTTTACTGAAACAATTCTGTGAAACATGAGGGTAAGAGTGGCATATTCTTTTACAACTCGCTGCCTAGATAAAAAACTATATGTATTAAGTTATTTTGTACATTAATGCAGTTTGTGGAATTAGGTAGATAGTCTTTTCCAGAAATATTGTGTAGTTTAAATATTACCAATGCTTTCTTATCTTTATAGTATATAGTCTATTTAATAATCGCTTTTCTGGCAGTTTGTTACTTTCTAATTCTATATATTCTATATAGCATATATTCTTTTTAGTTATTGCGTTTGTGTCTGTATGTTACTTTCTATACTTTCTGTGACCTTTTAACTATGAATAACTGCCCAACTTTGTAAAGTACTTTATAAGAAATGATAAATCAGTTACTACTTGTATCATTGTTCCAAAATTCTATTTACTCCTTACAATGTTGTTTTATATTTCTCTATTAGTACATAACTGTTCCACTACTTTTATTTTTATCAAATATAACATACCCCTCTACTGCAATGATAATAATATATAATTGTCTCCCTTTTTGCAATTATATATTATTTATTCCTTAAATATTTTACCTGGAAGAATACATTGAGATTTCTTTCATTTTCAAGTATGTCCTGGGATAACATATTTTTATCACTATTATGTAATTTTTATATAGTGCCAACGTACTCTGCAGCCCTTTACAATGTTACAATTTTATCATGGAGATAGAAAATATGATATAAATGACAAACAAATTAATGGGAACAGAAAAATAGTGGTGAAGATGTATCATAGTTCTTTATTATTATATATCGGTATATTTTACTAATTATTACATTTCTCAGCTGTATCTTTTACTTCAATACAACTCTATAACTGGGCCGTTTCTCCTCTCAATTGTTTATTACATTTATTTGTTAGTACTAAAAAATCTATCCATTAGACCAACACCAAGGACGTCATTGTGGGGAAATAATTATACCATGCTTATTGTCTGAAGTACTACCTTCCCTGAACTTAGTCTGATGTATAATAACATGGTATCCTAGAACATTTATTGCCATTTCATACATTAAAAAAAAAAAAAAATGTTTGCTAGAGAGTATTGTATGCATTTTGCTTTATGTAGATAAAGAGATCTGCTTGCACAGTTACTGATCTGTAAAAGGGGAACTTATTAAGATATAATAATAATAATAATATTCATGGCTTGCAGTTTTCAATAATTGGCTAATTTTGAATTGTGTGGGATGCAGTTAAAATCTCACACTCCAATCACACTACAAGCATAGTGTATGTAGATTAAGGAAATACAGAGGATAGCATATCAAATAGATACCATGTCCACAAGGTACACATGTTTGATCTTAACATGTACAGCTTGGAGGAAAGACGAGACAGTGAGGATATAATAGAAAACTTTAAATATATAAAGGGAATCAATGCCGTAAAGGAGGAGAATATATACAAAAGAAGGAAGATTACCACAACAAGAGGACATTAGAGGGACGAAGGTTTAAAAATAATATCAGGAAGTATTACTTTACTGAGAGGGTAGTGGATGCATGGAATAGCCTTCCATCTGAAGTGGTAGAGGTTAACACAGTAAAGGAGTTTAAGCATGTGTAGTATAGGTGTAAGACTATACAAGATATAAGAGATTGACTAATGAAAGTATTAAGAAAATTGGGAAAACGAGATGTGCCGAATAGCTCTTTTTTGCCGTCACATTCTATATTTCTATGTATGCTTTTATGAGTGTGCTTTTACTATTTTCATATAAGTAAGCTATCTACATAGGTAAAGATTGCATTTATGCCACTAGGAAACAAAAGCATGAAGGAAGAATTAGTGGCATACAAATATAAATGTGGGTGCTAGATTACATATTTACTAGGTTTATCGGGCAAAATACTCTAAGGTGTGGTGTGGTTGTTGGGGTGGTTTTGGGGCGGAAGGGGGGGATGGAGTGCTTGAGAGTTTCTCTGGAGCCAAATAGATTAACCATATATGTAAAGCAAGCACATATGTTAGTGTCTGGCTCTGTGTATTTGTGATTGTGTGTAAATGCGTGTCTGTTTGTCCATGTGTGCAAGTGTATGAGTGTATGCCAGGGGTCCCCACAAAATGGTTCTGTATGGGATAACGTGATATATGGTGGCAGCCTTGGTCAGTAAAAAAAAAAGAGGAAAAATGAAACAATGAGGAATTTTCTATCAAGGTGTTCTTAAAAGAGCTTTTGTCTTAGTAAATTCTGCCAGTATCCATTTCAGAAGGCTGCCAGTTATAGAGTGGTGGAAAAAAGAGTAGCCAAAGAGAACACTTTTTTTGTCAGGAAGAGAATCGGAAAGATTGATAAAGAATGATAAATGGGTAAATGGCAAGCATTCAAAAATAATGGTTAAAGTGATTCTTTAGTGCTAGGATTACAAAGTTGTATTCCTAACACTATAGTGCCCTATGCCCCAAGCCCTTCCTTGCAGCCCCTCCCTCTGGATCCTAAAGGGTAGAAAACCTTTAATCACTTTAATCACTTACCTGATTCCAATGCCAATGTTACTCGGTGCTGGGTCCACACTCCACCTCCTCCAACGTCACCTGATGGGGGCACCTAATGTACATACTCGGTGAGTGCTGTGAGCGCCCTCCCCATAGGAAAACATTGACTCAATACTTTACTGTGGGGTTTTCACTAACGCTGAAAGTCCTCGTCCAGATTGTGAGGATGTCCTGTGTCATTTAAGGTGCCAAGAGTCAGGTACACTCCCAGAAGTGCCTCTAGTGCCTTTATTTATTTATTTTTTATATATATAATTTTATCTTTATTAAGATTTTACAGAATTTTGTTTTAGAAAATATGAAATCTGTTCATCAAGACCTAATAGACTGATGGAACATTGCTTCTATAACACGCTAAAATGACGCTCGAGCATGACCATACAGAACTATAGAATCATTACGAAAGACACAATAAACCTTTTATGCATGTAAATCTTAGATATCTATCCTCTTAACTCTTAACTTGTAGGAATTATTCATATAGAGAAAAGCATAAAAAGGAAAAGAAACAGAAAACAGAAAAACAATAAATTATAATAATAATAAATAAATAAAACTAAACTTTTCCCATGGTTAATAATCTTAAAATATTTATTTACTTCTATACTTAACAAAAATATGTCGCTCTTGGTGAGAGACAGCTACATCCTACGTTGGGAACAAATCCGACACCAATTCCCCCACATTGCAGTTTGTCAATAACGGCAATGATTTACATTGTAGGACTAAGAGGACAGGGACAGTGCATGAAGACCACCTTAATGATCTGAAGTGGTCTGGGTGCCTTTAGTGTCCCTTTAAGGTGAATAAGAAGCATTAGATGAAAATAAAAACAACAGATGTAATACATTGTGTCAAATATTAAGGTCTAAAATGACACATAAAAGTATTGGCAACAATTCAAGAGAAGTGCTAATTAAGGATGATCATAGATTAAATGACAATCTACATTGGGTTTTTTCACAAAATACACATTGTGCATTATTTAACATAGACCAGATTACATACAGTGTTGATTAATTGCTAAAATTTATTATACTTCAGCCATGATCACTCTTTTATAATAACAATATACAGAAAGGGTCTGTACATCACCAGTAGACAGAAAGATATTAAATGTATCAATAAGTGGAACACAACTTGTAATAGCAAAAAAATATATGTGAATACAGATCAGCTTTGTAAGGAGCCTATATTAGAATCTGCTTAGAATCAGCTGGGAAAAACCAAAAGCCTATTCTTGCTTAAGTATCATCCGGTATTCCACATAATGTTCTATAGTATACATTTTTCTGTACTCGTGATGTTCACACCTTTATCTTTTTTTGTGTTATGTTATATGTTATGCATTTTAAGAAAACTCAACTGTGTATGCTATTTTGTTTGAGCATGAAACTTTAAAAATAATAAATTAAAATAATATCTCAGAATGTATGCTTGCAGACAAGGCAATACCTACTGCATATTACTCCTGTTAACAATGATTGGTTAAATAAATCTGTTAATGGTTTTGCTAGTACACCACTAATCTCTTTTAATAGCTTTGAGTGTATTCCATCAGGTCCCATTGATTTATTTGTCTTTACTTTTGACAGAGGTTCTATTTCAACTGTCAAAAGTAAAGACAAATAAGTCAATGGGACCTGATGGAATACACCCAAAGCTATTAAAAGAGCTTAGTGGTGTACTAGCAAAACCATTAACAGATTTATTTAACCAATCATTGTTAACAGGAGTAGTCCCAGAAGATTGAAAGTTAGCGAATGTTGTGCCGATTTACAAGAAAGGTAATAGGGAGGAGTCTGGCAACTATAGGCCAGTAAGCCTTACTTCAGTAGTGGGGAAAGTGATGGAAACCATGTTAACCCCTTAAGGACACAGCTTCAGAAGCTTGTCTTACGCTTAATGACACAAGCAATTTTTGCATTTTCTTGCTGTATGCGTTCAACTGCAATTTGCATCTCTCTCGTTTATTGCACCGACACATATTATATACTGTTTTTTAAAGGACATAAAGGGCTTTAATTTGATGTAACATATATATATATAAATGCTTATTTATTATTTAAAAAATACAGAAAAATGCAAAAAAAAGAAAAATTTTGTGTTTTTTGTACAGTTTTTGCAATAATAATGTGTGCCTAATTAGTGCAGGTTAAAGAAAGTAATTAAAAATAAATTTATTTAGTTGTTCTGATTTACAAAATATATAATGTGTCTGGGATTTAAAGTTTTTTTTGGTAGTTACAGGTCATAAAGCACAAGGAGTAAAATAAACTTTTAATGTAGAGCGATTTTAGAATTTTGTATGTTTGTCTTGTAAGCTTAATAGCCATAAAAGAAAACAAAATTGCCACACAAAAGTATATATTTATATAAAGTAGACATCACAGGCTATTGTCCTAAGGTTTTTTTGACACTTTCTAAGTAGCCATTTCACCGCCAATCTCTGCTAAATATTGGAGTAAAATTTAGTTTTTTGGAGTTTTGGCACACAAACTTATAACAAAGAACTTCCCATGTATATTTTGTAAAGTTGGTGTGTGCTATTCCTGTACAAAGTTTTATTTTGTGTTCAGTTACTTCTGCTGAGTACAACGATACCCCCATTGTATGTCTTTGGCACTATTTCGTGAAGCTACAGTGCCATATAGGAGACCTGTCCGTTTCAACATTTACAGTAGAATTTTGAGAGGCGGATTTAATGGGCCTATGCTTCAATTTGGGGTATTATAGCAGTTTGACTGTTCAAAAAAAACCCACAAAGGCCTACCATTTATAAAAGTAGACACTCCAGGGTATCTCATATGGTGCATATTGTGCCTTAACATGCCCCCATTTTTTCACCAATATATGCCAAAGTATGTGGTAAAAAATAATTTTGGGCATTTTTTACATACGGATTACATTTTTGCTGGGCATTTTGTACATTTCATATGTGCCACTAAGTTCAAACCCCCAAATTATGCTCAGCTAAGTCTTCTGAGTAAAACAATATGCCCAATGTATGACCTAGACACTATTTTGTGAAGTTACACTGCTATAAAAGAGACGTAACAAGTTAAGGTTTTTAAGTGTGAATTTTCATGGAGGGTTTTGATGCGTCCGTGCCCACTTTGGAGCACTTGAGCAGGCTACATATTACAACTACACCATAAAGGCATACCATTTCTTAAAGAACACATCCCAGGGTATTTCAAAAGGCATATTTTGAACCTTAGCGTGGGATAATTTTTCCGCTAGCTTGTACCAAGTGTAATGGTAATAAGCGTTTTTTTGCCTTTTTGACACACAAAGTAAATTTGCGCAGTACATTTTGCAAATCTTATGTGTGCTACGACTGTATAATACTTCATATGTTGCTCAGCTATGTCAGCTGAGTACATCAATACCCCCGTATGTACCTTTGCCAGGTATATGTGGACATCGGAGGGGCACATTTGGGACACAGCCATTCCAGTTCATTTCAAACTTTAAATTTTTACACTGTTCCCATGTCCCATTTTAGAGTATTTTACCAGGCTATATAATCCAAATACCCCATAAAGCCATACCATTTCTTAAAGAAGACATCCCGGGGTAATTCAAAAGGCATATTTTGAACCTTAGCGTGGGATAATTTTTCCGCTAGCTTGTACCAAGTGTAGTGGTAATAAGCATTTTTTCTGCCTTTTTGACACACAAAGTGAGTTTGCGCAGTATATTTTGCAAACCTTATGTGTACTACGACTGTATACTACTTCATATGTTGCTCAGCTATGTCGGCTGAGTACATCAATACCCCCGTATGTACCTTTGCCAGGTTTATGTGGACATTGAAGGGGCACATTTGAGACACAGCCATTCCATTTTTTTCAAACTTTGAATTTTTACGCTGTGTCCATGTCCCATTTTAGAGTATTTTAAAAGGCTATATAATCCAATTACACCATAAAGGCATACCATTTCTTAAAGAAGACATCCCGGGGTAATTCAAAAGGCATATTTTGAACCTTAGCGTGGGATAATTTTTCCGCTAGCTTGTACCAAGTGTAGTGGTAATAAGCATTTTTTCTGCCTTTTTGACACACAAAGTGAGTTTGCGCAGTATATTTTGCAAACCTTATGTGTACTACGACTGTATACTACTTCATATGTTGTTCAGCTATGTCGCTGAGTACAGCAATACCCCCGTATGTACCTTTGCCAGGTATATGTGGACATTGAAGGGGCACATTTGAGACACAGCCATTCCAGTTTTTTCCAAACTTTGAATTTTTACGCTGTGTCCATGTCCCATTTTAGAGTATTTTACAAGGCTATATCATCCAATTACACCATAAAGGCATATCATTTCTTAAAGAAGACATCCCAGGGTAATTCAAAAGGCATATTTTGAACCTTAGCGTGGGATAATATTTCCGCTAGCTTGTACCAAGTGTAGTGGTAATGAGCATTTTTAAATGTATTTTTTTACTTTGTAAAACTTTTTTTACTTTGTAAAACCCATTTTTAAACTTTTTTTTTACTTATTAAATGTTTTACACTATCTTAACTTTTTTTACACTTTTAATTTTTTTTCTAAACTTTTCTTTTACCGTTAACCCCTAACTAGCAGTAAGCAGCACTAACCGTAAATTCCCCATTTTCCCATAACTCCCACCCACCCCAGCTAGCAAAATATTTAATTATAAAATATTTAAATTAATTAATGAAATAAATGGAACCCCTGAGGGTTAAAAAAAATAAATAAAAATTAATCCTCAGGGGTTAAAAAAATTAGATCACAGTATAATACTGTGATCTGTATTTTGATCACTGTAGGCAGTGATCAGCTGGCAGGGAAGGGGTTAATTTTTATTTAGACTGGGTAAAGGGGGTGGTATTTTTTTTTTTTTTACTTAAACGTTACTAAAACATTTAAAAAAAAATTTTTTTTACCTTTTTAAAGCTTATTTTAAAACTTTTTTTAACGTTAACCCCTAGTTAGCCTAACACCAAATTCCCCAATTCCCCACTAACTTCCACCCATCCCAGCTAGCTAAATATATAATTTTTTAATATTTAAATTAATTAATAAAATAAATTTAACCCCTGAGGGTTAAAAAAAAAATAATTAACCCTCAGGGGTTAAAAAAAAAAATCAGATGACATTAAAATGTATACCCTGCCAATTGATCACTGTAGTCAGTGATCAATTGGCAGGGAAGGGGTTAATTTTATTAAAACAGGGGCAGGGGGGGTGGGATTTAACTTTAATTTTTTTTTTTTTTACACAGGGAAGCAGATCAGCACTGATCCGTCTCCCTGCACTTCACACAGAACCCGGAAGTGCAGGGAGGCGGAAGGTGAGTATGTGGAGCACATGTGCTCGCTCTGACATGCTGTCACATGCTGTCAGAGCGAGCACCGGTGCTGGGGCAGCCCGATCGGGTGCTCCCGGTCTGCCTCTAATGCAGAGGCAGACCGGAGCACCGTTAACCCCGCGATTGCCGCGATTGCGGCGATCTGGGGTTAACTTAAGAAAATGACGGAAATTTTCCGTCAACGGTCCTTAACTGAAGGACAAGGTTGACGGAAAATTTCCGTCCACGGTCGGGAAGGGGTTAAAGGATAGGATTGATGAACATCTAAAAACACATGGATTTCAAGATCAGAGACAACATGGGTTTACTTCAGGGAGATCATGCCAAACTAATCTTATTGATTTTTTTGATTGGGTAACTAAAATTATAGATCAGGGTGGTGCAGTAGACATTGCTTACCTAGATTTCAGTAAGGCTTTTGACACTGTTGCACATAGAAGGCTTATCAATAAACTGCAATCTTTAAGTTTGGATTCAAATATTGTTGAATGGGTAAGGCAGTGGCTGAGTGACAGGCAACAGAGGGTTGTAGTTAATGGAATATATTCGAAGCTTGGACTTGTCACCAGTGGGGTACCTCAGGGATCTGTACTTGGACCCATTCTCTTTAATATTTTTATTAGTGATATTGCAGAAGGTCTTGATGGTAAGGTATGTCTTTTTGCTGATGATACTAAGATATGTAACAGGGTTGATGTTCCAGGAGGGATAAGCCAAATGACAAATGATTTAGGTAAACTAGAAAAATGGTCAGAATTGTGGCAACTGACATTTAATGTGGATAAGTGCAAGATAATGCATCTTGGACGTAAAAACCCAAGGCAGAGTACAGAATATTTGATAGAGTCCTAACCTCAACATATGAGGAAAGGGATTTAGGGGTGATTATTTCTGATGACTTAAAGGTAGGCAGACAATTTAATAGAGCAGCAGGAAATGCTAGCAGAATGCTTGGTTGTATAGGGAGAGGTATTAGCAGTAGAAAGAGGGAAGTGCTCATGCCATTGTACAGAACACTGGTGAGACCTCACTTGGAGTATTGTACACAGTACTGGAGACCATATCTTCAGAAGGATATTGATACCTTAGAGAGGGTTCAGAGAAGGGCTACTAAACTGGTTCATGGATTGCGGGATAAAACAGATTTAGTTTTCCTACTTACACATTTGTTTCAATGTACTAAAGGGGGAACAGTTACTATCTTAGAACTGTGAAACCCAGCTTTGAATCCCATTAGAAGTAAGTGTCCATGGGCAATACACCTACTAATAGGTATATTATATATATGTGTATGTGCCAGTTTGTGTATCTGTGTGTCAAGGTGTGTGTATATGTGTCAGTGTGTGTGTCTGTGTTAGTGTGTATATGACTGTGTATGTGTCGGTGTGTTTATGTTTGTTAATATGTATGGAATGTGTAAGTATGTATGTGGCAGTACATGTACAGACATCCCAGCAATCAAACACCAACACAACACACACTCCTGCAAACACAAGCATGACATACAAAGACACCACTGAACACCCCTGAAATTATATTCTACACACAAATGTACATCTGCATTTAAAAATCCAACAATGCATCCAAACACACCTCTGCACGCAAATGCAAACATTACGTACACATCCCTGTATTAAAATGCTAAAATTATGTACAAGCACCAACTGTACACACAGAAGCACACCTGCTCCTGAGTACTACAATCTGTTTGCTATCTGTAGAAAGTAATATATATATAGCAAAAAAACTAAATTTGCCAAAAAAAGAAAACATTATGCTCTGCTAATTGAAAGGTTTATGCTACAATGCAATTTTTTTGGGGGGTGGGGGGAACGGGTAGGGGTGTTCCACGATGTTGACACAATATGTCAAAGGGTTCCACAGGAAAAAATAATTGGAACCCCTGCATTAGGGTATTCCTTTAATTTTATTGATAAAGTATTATAAATTTGTCCAGCAGGGGGCAGCACATTCACTATTCTAAGGAATATACACTTTATTCCACAATTTCAAGCTACGCACAGTAAAAGAATAGCAGAATAAGCATAGTGAAACACTGCATTCCATGTTCTTAAATCAAATGCATTGCCGAGACGTATCCTCAATATGGAAAATAAAAATTTTTTATGTGCAATTTGGCTTTTAGGTTGCTACAATTCAGAGTTTCGTGAATAAATTTTGTTAAGCGATTTGGAGTCTACCCAGAGTGCATTCTAGTACATTTAAATGTGTTTGCTTTTTTAAAAAAAAAATTTTTTTATTATTCATTTTTTTTATTTCAGGTGCTGTTTCTATTCACACTGCCTGTATTAGGAATTGTTCTATTTGCTCCAACATTTTCAAGGTCAGTTCAATTTGTGTAAAGATTCAATGCTGTATTTTACAGGAGAGGAGTTTAAAGTATCGTTATAAACTAGAAAACAGATTATCATTTTGTATTGAGTCCTGCTGAACAATAGAAAAATTTATAATTTCTACTATTATTAACATTTATATAGCACCAACATATACCACAGCGGTTTAGAATTATAGAGGGGATGTTTGAAGGTGAAGAGAGCCCTGCTCAAACAAGCTTAAAATCTGTAGAATTGAGGTAGGCAGATACTGTGTCTGAGGTTACTACTGCTCTAACTAGCTGATATATTTATTATTGATAAATACATGTATTATTCAAAATGAACTATGCCTATGCAGGATTGCACACAACCCTCTGGCACTCGTACTGGTTGTGCAGTGCACAGGGACACAAAGGGACACTATGGACACCCAGAAGTGTCTGGGTGCAATGTCCCTGTCTCCTTAAACATGCAATGTTAATTATTGTAGTTTCTGATAAACTGCAATAATTACATTGCAGGGTTAAGGCCGCCTCTAGTGGCTGTCAATCAGACAGCCACTAGAGGCATTTTCTGGTGGTTAGGCGACTTTTGATCGCCTGACGCTGGACATCCTCACGCTCTGCATGAGAAAATCCAGCATTAGTCAAATCCCTATTGGAAAGCATTGTAGCAATGCTTTCCTATGGTTAGGGCCTAATGCGTTCGCTTCACTCGCCATGCATTCGCACACCATCCTCTGTCGGCTAATGTCAGAGGGGGCAGAGCGCCGACCCAGCGCTAAGGGAGATCAGCGCTGGAATTTGGATAGTACAGTAAGGGTATTTTATCCCTTACACTCCCAAAGGGGAGAGGTTGTGAGGGGGGTGGGGAGAGGGAAGTATAGTACTAGGAATACAAATCTGTATTTCTAGCACTATAGTATCTTTTTAAGACAAGGATAACCTCAGCCTTTTGATTTAGAACCCCCATAACTCTCAGGCATATTATAAGTGACCAAACGCACTGGCTAAGGTTCATAATGATTGTAATTCAGCAATTTTTAAAGTGCTGGCTGTTGGCTAAAACTAACGATCAGCTGCTTTTTATGAAGTAATACATAAAAAGTAGCTGATCGCTAGTACAGTGAACAAGGCTCCAGGCACGTTGACACCTAGGAAACAGTTAGCAAGCAGACACATGGAGATATGATACAACGTACATAGATATAGAGGATGGAGAGGAACTGAATGCATTGCTCTACCTAGCTTGCGGCTTAACAACATGTCACCTTGTCAGTTTAATCCCCTCTTTGTAAACTATATTTCCAAGGACTCACTTAATCTGAAATATATGCATGGTCAGCATTATTCTGACATAAAAGAGGACATTTCAATTATACGTGAATGAAAACAGAGAATTAATGCATATGCCTTTCAGCAATTTTCACTTGGATTTTCCGTGTGGCAATAATGGCAGTTTTTGACGCGGCAGACAGTATATGGATATATTGTTACTAAGTGATATTTTCTTCTGCAGTCAATCAACCCCAGTGAATTGTAAATGGCAAGATTTTGGTCCATGGTCTGAATGTGACGGCTGCTCAAAAACGCAGGTTTGTTAATCTTAATGGGTTCTCCACCCAGCTATTGCTGACATGCATTGCTATGAAGTAATTGGAAATGTAATAAAACAGTTTTATTGTCGACACCTTTTTTATTGCAACAATTTACCAAGTACATTGAGCTCCATCTATTACACAGAATATGTTTTTCACAGAGCAAAAACGGCAAGCTACACAACTCAAAAAGTTCCAACGACTGTAACTCTGATTATATTTATCTGAGATATGCTTATGTACTTTAGAAAACATTTGCTTCTAAGCCCTGACAAATGCTAGGTTCCTTCAGCAAATGGGAAGACTAAGGACAGCTAAGTGATCTGGTACATGGTAGGGAGCCATCCTCTCCTCTTGGTCTTTTGTCATTTACTGACGAGGTAACTCAAGGAAGGACAGGCTTTTGGTAAGGTTAGTGTAGTAAGTTTGAAGAATTGTGAATCAATGGTGTGCTTTACAAACTGATAATGGTAGAAAGTAGGTCCAGGCACTCAAAGTTTCATTAAGTTTTCAATGAATCTGCCCCTTTTTAAAGAAAACTTGGGTGTCTGAACCTACTTTTTACCATTATCTTCTAAATTGGGTTTTGCCAACCCTGTCCTTGATGCTCCTGGATTTTACTGTGGCAGTGCAGTATTCTTCATTTTCACAAACTGAAACAGAAGATAAGGAGAAACTTGCAAGGAAGCCAAGAGCCTGCCATTAGTAATTCTTATTCATATGTGTGGATACAATCAAGAAGGAAAACACAAATGTAAACCTAAATATGGTTTAAAAAATTATTTTAAAATATAATAGGGATTACTTGCCTATTCTTATTTGTCCTAATCTAAAAAAAAAGTGGTCAGTTTTTTTTCAATACTATATGTATATTAATACACTTCTTATTGTGTAACACATACAACTATGCCGACCCATTAAACTTAATTCATTAATTCTTGATTTCGGTGACAGCAGCTGTCTTATTAAATGTTCTTAATTATATATCATTGTTTAAAACTTCAATAATATCATGTACCACCATGTGGTTAGAAATTTTACTGCTCTCAATAAAATATTGCCTGTCTGAAGGCAATGATTAATTAGGAATTTATCTTCCAAGTAGATTTAAATACGAAGATAATATAAAAGATGTTGTTGGTATGCTGACAGCAGCATCGCTATATAAATTGAGTAGTCTTTTAGCTATAGTTTTATTACAAAATCAGAGTGCATTGCATGGTGTAACATTTGAAATGTCAGTGAAGATCTTTTCTTCGACTTTAAATATAGAATGATTTTTAGCTGCTTATCTGGACTTAACTAACTATTAGTAGATTAGCATTGAACATTTATGTCTTGAAATATAATGAACATTTTTATGCTTTTTTTTTTACTTGTATACATTTTTAGACTCGCAGACGGGCTGTAGCTGTGTATGCTCAATTTGGCGGTCAGGAATGTGTTGGAAGTGCGTCTGACACCAGGGCATGTGTTCCGACAAGAGGATGCCCTATAGAAGATGGATGCGGCAATCGATTTAGGTGTTTTTCAGGTACTATGGAAACACATTAATGATTGGATGTATATTCAAATGAAATTTTATGGAAAATTGTAAAACATATGATTGATTTTGAAATTTCCCAAATAATCACCTCTTTTAATGTATGTTTGTGTTACTTCTCATTGTACAGTTAGCAAAATAAATAGTTTGATTGGTAAAAGAAGATATATGTTTATCAATAACTTTTCTATACATCATGAATATACATTTTAATTTATGCCAGCTTTATAACTCAAAGTCTATACGACACAATGAATTTTATTCACAAGCTTGACACTAGTGAAGAACTGACGGGAGAAGATTGTAAATTGTTTAAAAGGACACTATAAGCATCCAGACCAATTCATCTCAATGAAGTGGTCTCGGTGCAGTTCCCCTGCCATTTTGGTCCAGCAATATAAAACATTGCCAATTTGGAGATACAGCAATGTTTACATTGCAGGACTAAACATAGCTACAGTGGCAAGTCAAAGCCAGTTCACTAATGACAGAAACCAAACATTATTGTGTAGCAGCAGCAAACTCTTCAGTCTTCCTGCACTGACTAACATAGAACGCCAACTTCAGAGCCCGCACAGCAAGAAGCACACTGACCAGACTTTCATCTCCCCTTGTCCGTATGTTGCAAGGGGAATAAATCTTCCCAGGCATGCCCAGTGCACTGTTTCAGCATTCCTAGGGATATGACACTTATTGGTTAGATCAGTGTCTCCCCTGGTGTGGGTGTGGAAAGCATACAAAAGAAGAAGAAGTTAAACATGAAAAACAAAAATCATATTTTCCTTCTTTTTTCAGCTTGCAGAGGGAGGCGACTGTCTCATTCAAACCTAAAACTTTTGAATGAGACGGTTGTTCCAAAGTGATGCATATTTCTTTAAATTGTGTTCTGCCAGCATTTTCTGCAATTGGAGCTTGAAACATGTGAATAAACGTATCACAGTATAGCCACAATCTTATTAGTTTTTATAAATGTAAGTAATTTTCAATGAATATTGTACACTGCTCTTTCCTCTTTTATTGTCTAATTTGTGGTAGAGTTACAGTGCACTGGCCGTAGAATGCTTGTCGATTGGAGATGACGGTAATATCAATAAGGGACTTTGGGGAGCCTTTTATTGTAAAACCTTTTCCTTCATGAATACTGCAGGAAGTGGAATGTGAGTTCATGCTTTCTGATATTAAAGAGGTGCACACAAAGAAATTGTGGGGGTAGAGGACTAGAACAAAAACTTGTGGAGAAAAAAAGAAAAAAAGACGCAAAGGAGATTGTTGAAAAAGTAAAGAAACTTACAATAACTGCGTAAGAAAAAGAAAAGAAAAACATAAGAAGTGGGGTCCTTTAACAGGTTTATGGGTTCTAAAGCTGCCTAGAAAAATTACAAAGACTACTAGAATAAATGGAGTTTACTGTAGATTATGAAAGAGAGGAGATTTTCATTGTGATTGGCCTGTGATTTGAAGGTTTTAGACTCCCAGTTGCAGCTGCCAGTGCAGCAATTATTTTCTGAACTTTCAGTGCAGCTCCTTTTATTGCATGAAAATTTGTGCTGGAGAGGACTTCACAAAGCTGTATGTATTGAGCCAAAGTGTGTTTAAATAATCAGTAAACTCCCCATGTGTTGTGTACCATCATATTTTATCTACTCTCCTAGATCGAGCTCTTGATCTTAAAGAAGCCAAACTGATGCTTTCTCATGGTGCCACAAATCATTATCTCCTCCTCTGTTTAGTATCAGTCTATCTGTGGACTTATTAAGGGTGCACTGAAATAGTTGTGGTGCTAGAATACGGTCTTAACAAACACACGCTTTAGTTCCCCAACAGGATTATTCACTAAAGTGAGAATTATCTGGATTTCAAGATGAATTCCAAATTTCAAGAATACATAACTGAACTGGAAATAAATCCTCAATTCAGCTCAGTTTCTAACTTCTGCTACCTTGGCCTTAAATGTGAAATTGACTTTTAATTCCTGATAATTCTCATTTAATGAATTACCAAGTTGTTCACTACTGGAATCTAAAGATGAGTTTGTAGCTTCACCTAGAAGCCCTGTCAATCAAAGACTAACAACTTATACTTCTTGGCTCTCAACATGCATTATGTGAAAGTCCAAAGACAATTCCTGTCTCTATGAATGGAACCATCATTGGACTTGCAAGTGTTCAGTCAACGTTAGCAGTTGCATATCAACACATTTGTATGAGTTGGTAAGAAAGATAAAAAGTTTAACTCCATTGAACAAAAACTTCACTGTTTGTCAACTTATCCATAAAAAACAATTATACTGTGTAATAGACCATGTAATAAAGCTTGATTGTTGTCAATATTGTTTTAGAGCAACTGAAAAGATAATTTATTAAATTACACTTTTTAATTAAGTTCGTAACGTCTTTTATTCTCTCATTATATGGCACGTAAGGCGTCCTCTTCATCTCAAGTTCTCTTTGTATGATATTTTTTTGGGGGGAATTCTTTATTTTCAAAGACAGAACGAAGAAACAGGCATATGAGCAGTACATTGGCTTGCGCAGAAGCCAGGATCCTTATTTTTCAGTGGTTTCACATTAATACAGAAAATGTGTTATTAGGTGTTAATACCATTGTGCAGATTTTAAGTTTACTGTTTTCTCTTTCTGTCACGTTTTTCGTTCATTTACATATAGAGTGACAGCATAAACTTTGCATGGTTAGATTCTACCTTAAGATCTTTGGCTGTTGCCATTTCTTGGGTTTATTATTTTTCACCTTCGATTCCAATAAAAGGTCTACCCACGTGCCTTGCTACTGTTCTCTTCAATCTAGATTTGTCCTGGTTCCCCTTACGAATTCTACTGTTGTATCCCTCCTAGAGGGTCATTTTTGGACCCGTCTTCCCTATCTAACAGCTGTGCAATATCTCCCAGGTACGCTTTCTCATCTGTGTCTCCCTCGTGATCCCTTGCAGGTTGGGGGTGCCCTTCTGTTATATTGGGGTTGCTCTAGTTAATGATGGCTACTTCAAAAGGCAACTACTCCATGCTAATTATTTTAGATATTGGTGTTTTATGCTCGGATTCTCAAAACACTGTGTGGACCGGGGCCAGAGCGTGAGAAGGGGGTAGGGGGAGGGTGTAGTAAGTTGGACTTGTGTCCAGCTAGTGTGGTTGGGCGAGTAATGTGGTAGGCACTATCGAACAAAAATTATATTATTAACTCATTTAGGACCAAAGACGTTTCATGATTATCATCATATTAACAAGAGATTTGCCAACCCTTGCCCCCAAAAGGTTAAATGGCATGCTAATATGCAGTTAGAATATTAAAGAAGTTGTCAGCTCTAATTTTGCCTCCATGTTGCGCCCAATGACTGGTTGGTAAGCTATGCAAGTTTACCCGTGAGTGTGCATCAACCTAATTCCTTCACAAAATCTTTGAAAACACACATCTTCAGGAGTGCATATCCTTTAAACTGTTAGCAGGTTTTCATTCTCTCCCCTCTCCCAATGACTCCTTTCCTGCAACAGTCAAAAATAACCTACTAAAATTTCAGTGAATACTTTTCTAGGAACCTATTTCATTACCTCTACTTATACCCTTTGTGTCGCTATACCCCACTCCTTCTAGCATGTAAGCTCATCAAGCAGGGCCCTCAACCCCTCGTTCCTGTGCGTCTATTTGTCTGGTTACACTTACGTGTCTGTTAGTCCACCCATTATACAGCGGAATTTGCTGGCGCTATATAAGTAATAAAATAATAATAATAAAGATATAAGAACAATTAGAAATTTGGAATAAAATCATATAGATTACCAAGAAGAATTTAGATGATGTTTAATTACCAATTAAAGGAAATGCATACAATTAAACTGATGCCCAAACTTAGTAGCAAATTTCAGAAAACGTATCTTTTGTTGAAGTTGATGTTATTACCACTGGGAGGCACTGTTCTACTAAAGTAAAAGTCTATTGTCCTATTTTTCTTATTTAACATTGCCGAGATGACAGCAACAGCTGCTATTAAACTTCAGTTTAATTTTTCTGCACTTCGCACTTCAATGTCACTCAGACTGGTTTGGTTTTATTATTTTATTACAATTTATCAGCAATAGACACTATATTCATTTCATCCTTATTTTTTGGTGGAAGTAATTTAAATTTAGCACTCTAAATAAGATCCATCTAGAAATTATTTAATATATATTATTTGAGAATGATTATAGACAGATTAAGCTGAAAAGGCGGAAAAAGCCAATAAGTCTTGTCATTCTTACTGGGAGTGGTGTTTAAATGGATTGTGCAAGATATATCTTAGGGTTAGATAACCACATCTCTGATAACAGAATATTAATTTTATCATACATATCAGTTGGAGAACTGATAATCAGTTAAAGAAACACTACAGGGTTAAGAACACAAATATGTATTCTTGACCCTATAGTGTTAAAACCACCATCTAGCCCCCCTCACACCCCCTTGTCTCCCTAAATATAGTAAAAACTTACTTGTATTCAAATCTGCAGCTGCTGCCCCTGACCTGCCTGCTGTCTACTGACATCATCAGATGTGGTGGTCTGAGTCAATCATAATGCTTCCCCCTAGGATTGGCTGAAACTATCAAGGAGGCAGATCAGGGGCAGGGCAAGCACAAGTCAGCATCTCCACATAGAGATGCATTGAATCTGTATGAGGAAAGTTCAGTGTCTGCATGCAGAGGGTAGAGACAGTGAATGACAGTACTGCACAGTGTGCAGCACTTCCTCAGAAAGCACCTCTAGTAGCTATCTGAGGAGTGACCAGTGAAGGGAACCATTTTCTCTGAAAAGACAGTGTTTACTGCAAAAAGCGTGAAGGGAAAAATTCTACTCACCAGAACAAATATAATAAGCTGTATTTGTTCTGGTGACTATAGTATTCCTTTAATTGAATTTTGTTTCACAAACATTGTTATATATCTTTTCAACTATATTTCTATCCTTAAAAACAACATTGTGTCCCTCACTTCAGGTCAATGTATCAGCCAATCACTCGTATGTAATGGAGATCACGACTGTGAAGAGGACAGTTCCGATGAGGCAAATTGTGATGTTAGACACAAAGTCTGTGATACTGATAAGTACCCTCCTAATACAGAACTCACTGGATTAGGGTAAGAAAAAAAGAGTTGAAAAGTAAACTAATAATAACAATTATATATACATATATTAATATTATTATTATGTTTATTAATGTTAATTTTGCTTTTTTGTGTCATTGAAAGAAATGTGTAAAATTATGTTAAACTCACTAATTTTATAGATTTTTATTTCAGGACAAATAATTAAAATGGGCAAGCATATAGTTTTTACTATAGGTTTGGAACAGTATGTGTGTCTTATATGTATTCATCAGCCATAATGTCCCTTTCCAACTTTTGACACTCTGAGCACCAGAAACACTAAATCTTAATGTAGTGGTTTTGGTACATAGACCATTTTCTTCTGACAAATGTAAAATACTGCTGTTCCTGAGTAATTCAATGTTTAGACTTTTCCTAAATCATGTCTCTAGTCTAGCGACAGTCAGACAGAAACTCAGTAGAGGCACTTCCTGCTTAAAAACTTTGATTTTCTAAGGTCTTGACATCAGGGCCTCAATTTAATATTGTTGGATAAGCTTTCCAAATGACTTAATATTTTGGGTAAACTTTTTAAAAAATGTAATGTGTTTCATAGTTAGATTCTTTTAAATTTAGAATTTTGTAATATCTTGATAAATTAATAGATTATGTTTCTGTAGGATATATTTTTTTATATTTTAATATTTTGAACAAATAATTTAAAACGTTTTTCCAAAAATATTAAATAATTTGGTAAGCTTATTCAACAATATTAAATCGAGGTTTGTCATTATGCACAGCATGATGACATCAAACGCAACTAAAGCTTTTCATAGAGAGGCAAGGGATTCTGTGTATTTAGATAATAGCATTAGATTGGACAAAAGACAATTAGAACTAATTACTTAGTCGGAAGAGGAGCAGATGCAGAAGGAAGTCTTAACTAGTGCTGGATTACAGGTAAGTTTTATAGTTTTAATTAACTTTTTATGACAAAGAGGGACTCCATTGTTTGGCCCTAAATAAGAAACCCTTTAATGTTAAAAAAATAAATGTAAAGATGTCTTGCATCCTGCATACTTCAAGTGCTTTGCGGCGAAATGGGCTGTATTCTTTCTGATTGTACTGATTAAAATTTCCTTTTCGTGATTATGATGTCGATAGAAACATAGAAACATAGAATGTGACGGCAGATAAGAACCATTCGGCCCATCTAGTCTGCCCAATTTTCTAAATACTTTCATTAGTCCCTAGCCTTATCTTATAGTTAGGATAGACTTATGCCTATTCCACGCGTGCTTAAACTCCTTTACTGTGTTAACCTCTACCACTTCAGCTGGAAGGCTAGTCCATGCATCCACTACCCTCTCAGCAAAGTAATACTTCCTGATATTATTTTTAAACCTTTGTCCCTCTAATTTAAGACTATGTCCTCTTGTTGTGGTAGGTTTTCTTCTTTTAAATATAGTCTCCTCCTTTACTGTGTTGATTCCCTTTATATATTTAAATGTTTCTATCATATCCCCCCTGTCTCATCTTTTATCCAAGCTATACATGTTAAGTTCCTTTAACGTTTCCTGGTAAGTTTTATCCCGCAATCTATGAACCAGTTAAGTAGCCCTTCTCTGAACCCTCTCTAAGGTATCAATATCCTTCTGAAGATACAGTACGGTGTACAATACTCCAAGTGAGGTCTCACCAGTGTTCTGTACAATGGCATGAGCACTTCCCTCGTTCTACTGCTAATACCTCTCCCTATACAACCAAGCATTCTGCTAGCATTTCCTGCTGCTCTATTACATTGTCTGCCTACCTTTACCTTATGGCTTGTTTGCAATACTGTACTCTCCTGCACCCTTTCTTCTGCTCTTCTTTTTGTTATATAGAATAATTTTCATCTAAAGCAATGTGATCATTTGCTGTGAATAACACAGCAGTGCATAATATCAAGTAGTGCCAAGCATGAATTATGAAAAAAAAAAGCTAAGGGTTATTAATCTCTCTCAATTTTCCTTGACATCGCTGGTGCCTGTGATACTGTTGACCACTCCCTTCTTCAAGCCCTCCACAATATTGGACTCCTTGACACTGTACTTTCCTGGTTTTTATTCTATCTTTCTAAATGCTCATGTAGTTTCTCTTTCTTGGGTGCCACCCTCTCCCCACTAGCTGTCTCGGTTGGTGTTCCCCAAGGACCTTCTTGGTCCTCTTTTATTTTCCATATATACTGCCTCTCTCGTTAACATTATTAACTTCTTTGGATTTAATTACTATCTATATGCTGATGATACTCAGTTTCACCTCTCCAACCCCCAGACCTCTCTCCTGCTGTCCTGGAACGTGTCTCAAACTGCCTCTCTTCCATCTCTAACTGGATGTCTTCCTGTCTTTCTATGACTGAACTCCTCATCTTTCCTCCTTCAAAAGGTCCTCCATCAATCTCCTTGCAAGTCAATGGGACACCTATTGCCCCAAGCCATCAAGCTTGCTGCCTTGGTGTTACTTTTGACCCAGGTTGTACCTTTTCTCCTTACATCCAGTCTGTCTCTAACTCCTGTAACTTCCACCTTAAAAAATATTGCCCACATTTGCCATTGTCTAACTCAAGATACAACTAAGGCACTTGTTCATGCACTCCTCATTTCCTGACTTGAGTACTGCAACTCACTGCTCATTGGGCTTCCACATACCCACATTGCCCCTTTCAGTCTGTGATGAATGCTGCAACCTGTCTCATCTTTCTGACTGATTTCTATTCCTACACCTCCCCCCTTTGCCAATCATCACATTGGCTTCCTGTACCCTTCAGGATCCAAACCTACAAAGCCCTCACTAACTCCACTCTGCACCACATTTCCGCTTTACTTCAACAAATATACCCCTTTTCATTCCCTTAGCTCTGCAAATGACCTTCTTCTGACATCTGCTCATTCTCACACTGCCAACTCTTATCTGTAGGATTTTTCAATTGCTGCTCAGTTTCTATGGAATTTGTTACCCCATGCCATCAGTCTCTCCCTTAGCCTTCAGTTCTTTAAGAAGTCATCGAAAACACACCTCTGTAGGAAAGCTTAACATCTTCCTGATTGAAGACACTCTCATTTCACAGCCTTCACCAGTTCCCTCGCCTCCATAGTCCAACTCACTTTGTCTCCTGCAACTGTTTGGTTCTTTCACACTCCACTTCCTCATAGATTGTAAGCTTGTTTGAGGGCCTTCTTCACCTTTTGTCTCTGTCATATTTCATATGTTAATTACTTGTTGCTAAATATCCCAATTTTATAATTATAAAATGCTGTGGAGTATGGTGATAATAATATTAATAATAATCATAATGTGCCTGAACAATATCCAATCCATTTAGCGTGTCTTGATTTCGACCATACATAGAAAGACTGGGCTACATGTGACAATAGATCCATAATTTATACCTACATTTTCATTACTTTATATTAAATTTGTTTCGGCCAAACCACTTCATCTGAAAATAAAAAGGTTTTTGGGACGGTGGAATTTTGTCCTTATGGCTATTCGACTCATCTGAATTTCATTCACGAAAAAAAGACTTGGGAAAATGAATCATACGAACCAATAAGGTTTAGAAATGGGCGAATCAGTGTACCACAAAATATGCACAGTACACTGATGGTCGCGTTTTACTGTCATTTTGTTTACAGATCAAGTGAGAAAAAGTGACTAATAGAGGAAAAATAAGGAAGAGCAGTAAAAAAAAAATATATATTGACATATAATATATAATAAATAAATATATTATATAGTAATATGATTTTTTTTTTTACCGTTTATCATTTTATCCTCTTATTGCACAATTCTTATTTGATCTGTGAATAAAATCACCATTTAGTGTCTGCCTCCCTAGCCATCATTTTTGTTGTGGTTTTTTTTGTCCTTGAATGTTTTACAGCTGAAATATCTCATAAAGGCTTCCCCAAGGTGTCCACGGGATGTATCAGTGGTAGCTGGTGATTGTTGGGTTCTTCCCAATTAACCCCATGATATGCCATCCCCTGTCCAAAACCAGCAGCATCTACAGTCATTAATAAAGAGGAGAATGGATTGTGCAGATATAATCCTGACAGATACCTGTTTTTCCTAACACACACATTAATAGTCCTTACAATGCCAGTAAATGTGATATATTTTTTTGCACAAAAACTGCGGGGGAGAGGCGGCAGCAGCCGTCTAACCGCCCCCTTAGTACTGACCTCCACTGGAAAGTACATAGCAGATAATATACAAAGAAAAACAAATAACCTTCTGCTTCTTGTTGATAAATAGCACAAACAGCAATATCGTTTGAAATCTATGACCTTGCATTGAAATGGCATATTACTGGATTCTTAACATTGCAATGCCAACCTCCAATGATGTATTCAGTTTAGATTAATCCAATTGGATGCTTTTATTGGAGAAGAATGTGAGCCATCCCTGACTACCTTTTTAAACCGTGGATAATAGGGAATTCAGTAACTTAGCTTTTGTGGTTTAGCTATATAATAATTTAGTTAGGGCTGACAAAATCAAATAAATAACTTGACAAAATGTAAAAATCTGAATATGCCCTTTTGCAACAATAATTACATATTTTTTTATTATCAAATGAAAGCAAAAAGCTTGATAAAATAATATAATCATTTGTAAACTGAAATAAAGTATATTTGCATATCACAGTGTAAAATGTTATCAGTCTGGCAGCCGAACAAGGAATTATGACCAAAACAAGTTTGTATTTCTACTAAAGCCTTGCTTATCGTTATCATTTTGGACTAATTTGATGCAGGCATTGAGCACTGCAATATTTTATTATTCACTTTGGCTTTCCGTGTCACACTCTCTATGAATAATGAATAAAAACTGCAAGTGGAAAATGATAATTATATTCGGGGATCATGAATATTTTTGGGCTGGTTGTATTTTCTTTTTAAAGTTTTTTATTGTACTAGTATCCAGCAAATTTAGTTAAATAGAAATGAAACCCAGCGTTTCCAAATTCGAAAGCACCGTGGAACATAGATTGGAAAACAGATTTCCTTCAAATTAAAATGTATAAGGATTTCTATAGCAGGAAAATAAATTATGTTGGGATTTTTGTTTTGTGTGCTGTAGTAGGTCATTGCTGTGCACGATCAAACATACACAAAAGGGAGAAGAAGGAGGGAGAACATTTTTAATAATACAATTATTTTATATTCCTCATATTTCAATTTCCAATATAAAAAGCTTTAAAATGTATGAATCTGTATGTTGAATCTGTTGAATCTGTATGTCTGTCTGTCTCTGTCTTGTAGTGCATGATCAGAGTATGTATGTGAGTGTAGTAGTAGTAGTGGCGATACCTGTAACTGAAGGTTAGTACCAATTTCCACAATTTATCAAGGTGGGGCAAGGTGGTCTGCCCCAGGTGTCAGGTGTCACAGAGAACCCCCTCCTATCAGAGCAGGCACCTGCCTACAGGCATGTTTATTGCATGGGTTCCTTTCTACCGTAACGGCTGTGGTCTTGTGCTGAGGGAACTTCGGAGATCAGTATCTACACCGATTAACCAGCTCCCTTGTATGCTCTGTACTGATACTGCACCTGGGATATGATGTTACCCAGTCCCGGCATCAGTACAGAGGAGCTGGGCAATCAGTGCAAAAAATTATCCCATTAGCTCAATAATGGACATGAGATTCCCTTAAAAATTAATCAAGGGAAGACTGGATGGATGTTTTTTTAATGAAAAAAATAAATAAAATAAAAAACATGTGTGTGTATGTATATAAGTATGTGTGTGTATGAGTCACTGTGTGTGTATGAGTGTGTATATATAAATGTGTGTGTACTAATCTATATACAGAGCCTGATTACTTATAAGGAGACCACCTAGGGCTCAGGCTCAGACTCAGCCAATACACACACAAAACACTCACAGAAACAGAGCCCAGGGCTTTAGGAGGGGTGCCCAATCTGGCTCCCTGCTTAGGGCTCTGGGCAATCTTAATCTGGCACTGACTGTGGGTGTTTGTATGAGTCTGTCTTTGTACATGAATGTATGTGTATGTGAAAGTGTGGGTCTGAGTCTCTGTGTGTGCATATGAATGTGAGTAGGTATGAGTCTATGTGTATCAATGTGTGTGTATGTGTATGTGTATATGTATCCATGTGTGTTTATGTGAATGTATGTGTGTACATAAATGTAAGTACATCATATATGAATGTGTACATGAATAATAATGTCAGTATGTGCATGTAATTTCCCTAACAAAAGAGTTTTTAAAAAGTTTTTTGTAAAAATACATTTCCTCCTCGGCTGTCATTTAATCTAGATACCCGTCTGACCAGGTAGAAAATATTTCATCAATATCCCACCAAGGAATAGTTAAACCATATGGAAACAAAGTCCTTGTTTCATCATTAAAGAAATACTATAGCGTTAGAAATACAAAACTATATGAACACAATAGTGTTCATCTGCCTCTGCAGCCCCCTCAGTTTCCCCACCGAGCCATGAAAGGGTTAAAAAACCCTTTAAAGAGTTACCTGAGTCCAGTGCCAAGGTCCCTCGGTGTTGATTAGGTAACCTCCCATGTCAGTAAGATCCAGGAAACTGATGCACATGTGAAGCGAGTGCCATGCGCTTTCCTATGGGGTTTTGCAAGATACTGGACATTCTCATGCAGACCATGAGGATGTGCAGCATCATTTCATGTAGTTAAACTATGTGAAAATACAGGAAGTTCCTCTAATGGTTGTTTTGGAGACAGCAACTAGAGGCAGTCTTAACCATGCAAATTAATCTCTAAAACTGAAATGTTTTCACTTGCAGGGATCGGGGATTGGGACATTGCGCCCAGACCACTTCAATGAGATAAAGTGGTCTAGGTGCCTATAGTGTCCCTTTAAAAGTTTACTCCAGGCTGAAATTGACATTATCCCCTTTTGATGAATACTATAGACTGTGCATGAAAATTTGCAATACTAGAATAACGTATTAAACAATGCCCAACTTGGTAAGGCCTATACATTTCAGGCAGTCTCCAGAATTTGTTCATAATGCCACTGACCTCTGCAACACCTGAAAAGTGTATGAAATATTTCAGCCAATGAGGGTTCAGTACAAATAAATCTGAGTTATACACATGTAAAACCATGCTAAAATATATTCTGTCTAGGAACCTTGCTGCTGCTGATTTTACTTGCCTTATTTTTTGCATTACCTGGACAGCAATGATATATAATATACAGGTAAATTATCGTACCTCAAGCCTATTTATGCTTGCAAGTTGTCCTGGTTCCTGAACTATTCTTATAGTTGCTATTATTTTTGAATATGTTCTGGATAACTTAACCTGTCTTGATATGGATGCAATTATAATGGGAAGAACTCCCGTTATATGCTATACTTTATTAACTGGTCTGCTTGGCAGGGACTGATGATATCTACTTTGTTTTCTTTTTTTTTGCATTTTCCTTTTTTTGTTCACATATTTCTTATACCATGTTTATTGCAGTTTTGATGTCCGAACTCAAGAATTAAAGAGTGGGGTTATTCATACAAAAAGTTTTGGTGGAAAGTGTCGCAAAGTTTTTAACGCTGATAACAGACATTTCTACAGGTTAAGTGAAAATGTTCTGGCTTACACATTCAAGGTATGTTGCATTTATTACAAACCAAAAAGTAAAACACCCATTAATTAAAATGTGGAAAGCACACAGTGAAGGGGTATATATATATATATATAGCATTACCCTTTCCCTCAATCAACTGTAGACAGATTAGGACTCCTCTAAGTTCTCAAAAAAATACATAAAACCAAAGTATCCACGGTAGACAAAACAAAACAAAACAAAAAAAATCACATAGGGTCGTATTTTATACCATAAATTCAATAGACAATTATTGCACTCACAAACAATATGAATGCAATTATATTGTGAGTGCAATAATTGCCTATTGAATTTATGGCATCCATACAATACTACCCTATGTGGTTTTTGTTTGTTTTTTGTTTTGTCTGTCGTAGATAGTTTGGTTTTATATGTTTCATGTATTATATATTTATTTGATTTTCTTTAAGTTTATATTTAAAATATATAGCAAATTAGCTATGCTATCATGTTTCTTTGTAACTTTATGTCTCCAAAGCATTCACATAGAGGTTAAAGCTTTCAACAAATTATCACACTATGGACTTTGTAGCTTCAAATAGAGTTTGGTAGTAAGGTAGTAGTTACTATTGTTAGTAGTATTTTCGATTACTGCATAGGCCAGGAAAAAAACCCATCAAAAGTCAGTGTTATAATGTAAGTAAGGGTTAGGAAAAAACACCATTTGTAAATAAAGTTGTTTGGTATGCAACGATTTTAAAGGTTAGAAAATAAACATTTAAATAAAGTTGTTTGATACAAAGAATATTTAAGGGTTAGAACATAAACATTTAAATAAAGTTGTTTGATACAAAGAATATTTAAGGGTTAGAACATAAACATTTAAATAAAGTTGTTTGATATGTAACACCTTTCTATTTTCCCTGTGCTACTAATCCAGGTATAGTTCTCTCCATTTGAATATTGTCCCTCATATCCCATTATCATCCCATTTAGGCTTTAATCCCCCAACTCAGATATCTGCAGTTTACAGTCCCTATATATTTTCACATTGTCCATCAATGGTAAAGGGCAAGCACTCTTGGTTTCCTATGAGGTCTTCCCACACCAGGAAGTAGTTTGGCTTATCAGAAGCCACCAATTCTACTCTATAAAATCTGAAGTATGGATATATTTAACCCAGCACTGCAAGGGATAGCATGCATATTGCACACTAGCTTTTTAACTCTATTTAAAATGTTAGAAATGTGATTGGCAATAGTCTATGAAAAAGAAATAAATTGCAACTGTGTCTTTCTCACCTATAACTCCATCAATTCCAAGCATAATGCAAAATTGGTGTTGGTGCCTTGATTGTTCCTTTAAAAATAAAAAAATTGGTTTTAATGTAAAGCGAAGATTTGCATTATGTGTGGAATATAAAATTGTCACTTTATTTGTATTTCTTTTTAAAATAATACAGAATATTGAAGGACGTAATCATTAATATACATTGTAACAGCTTGTTGACACAATGAGAAATTGTGTTTTGGAGCGAAACAGGATTTCTTACCGCTTTTTTTCACTTCAAATTTCCGTTGTTTTTTTTTGTCTTCTTTAGAATTAACAGCAGAATTATGTTTGAATAGCTGAACTTTTTTTTTGGTTTTAGCTTGAATCTGTTTTTAATCTAAAATTAAGATTAATTAAAGGAAGGTAAAATTAAAGGAATTCCTAAACAATTGTAATCCCTCACAGGTAGAAACAAAAAACGATTTTAACTACGACTTCTACAATAGCAGCTGGTCTTACGTCAAAAGTACTACAACCACTGTAAGGACTAACTACAATTATAACAGTGATGACTCCACATATACAAGCAATACAAAAGAAAAGGTAAATACAAAGGTTAATAAAATGAATTCTCAATATAAAAAAGGAGACATAATATGGAGGAGAGCATGCAGTAATTGTCCATTTTACACTCTGTAACTTAGTGATATATCTGTGCAACATGCCTTGAAGTTGATCTTTTGCATTTTAATTAAAAAATATATTTTAAATCCATAAAAATAATATCATAATGAATTACTCGCTTTTTTGATGTTATGTTTCAGTCTTTTTTTTTTTTTTTGTGTGTTAAGGTACATTTGTCATGCTGTAGCTGTATTGAAGGACGAGCTCGCAGAGCTGGATACAGAGAGCTAGTCTCTGTATTCATTGTTCAGAGGTTTGCAGTGCCACTGTGTTGTGAGCTCTCCGACTGTAATTATGGCATTATTTGCAAACTAAATTATTTGCAAAAAAACAAATTTAATTAGCAATTATGCTAATCATTTATACACGACTGGGGAGTATGACTACATACCCTTTCAGTTGTGTATACATTACTGCTGGTGTGTGTATTTCTGAGTGTGTCTGGCATTGTCTACCTGCGTATGTGCATGAAAGTGTGTGTCTGACTGAGAGTATCCTTGTGTATGAATGTCTTTTTGAGCATGTGTCTGGAACCATTTATGTGTGGGGTAGCTGCTTGTGGTGTGTGGTGTTTATGGGGCTGCCTGTGACCTTTGTGCATGTGTGTATGATGAATGTTTTCAGTTTGGGACTGTGACAAGGTGAGTAAAGGGGTAACTGTGGCAGGGTGAGTGTGACATGGTGAGGGGGGTAAATGAGACAGGGTTGGGGGGAGAGTGTGACAGAATGAGGCAGGGTGAGAATGATAGGGGGGCGATTGTGACATGGTTGAAAGAGGGAGTGTGACAGGACATGGGGAAGTAAGTGTGATAGGATCAGAGGAGGTTAATGTGACAGTCTGCGTTTGGCATTTAGGGGGTGTATCACAGTTGTGGGGTAAATGTGCCATGTTTGGAGGAGGCAGTGTAACAGAATGAGGGGAGATGGGTGTTACAAGATTAAGGGGGTTAATGTGGCAGGATTAGGTTAATGTGACAAGGTGTGTGTGCGTGGGGATGATAGGTTGTGGGTGACAGAGTGTGAGTGTGAGGGGAGTGACAGGGTGGGGAGCTGTCATGCCACGGCCAGTAAGGCTGTAACAGGGTGGGAGAGCTGTAACAGGGGAGGGGGGACTGTGACAGGTTGGTGGGGCTGTGACAGGGTGGGGGGGCTGTGAGAGGGTAGAGGGATTGTGACAGGGTAGCGGGGACTGTAACAGGGTAGAAGGGCTGTGAGAGGGGATGGAGGGGCAGTGACAAGATGTGTGGGTGGCTGTGACAGGGTGGGTGTGGGGGCTGTGACATGGCAGGGGGGGCTGTAACAGGGTAGAAGGGCTGTGAGAGGGGGTGGAGGGGCAGTGACAGGAGGTAGAGGGGCAGTGACAGGGGGTAGGGAGGTGGAGTGGCAGTGACAGGTGTTGGGGTGGATGGGTGGTGACAGGGGATGGGGGAGTGGAGGGGCAGTGACAGGGGGTAGAGGAGCAGTGACAGGGGGTAGAGGGGCAGTGACAGGGGCAGAGTGGGTGGAAGAGCAGTGAAAAGGGGCAGAGGGTGGATGAGCAGTGACAGGGGGTAGAGGCGGTTCATAAATACCTTTTTTTAAAATGTTATTATTAAAATGATTCCCTGGTGGTCCGGTGGATTCTCCTGGTGGTCCTGTGGATTCCTGTGGCGCCCTCTCTCTCTCCGGTCTGCAGCTCCACCGGGAGTGAGATGCAGACAATGTGGTAAGTCTCGCAATCTCCAGTCTGACAGGCTGGAGATCGCAAGACACCTCAGTCTGCAGCTTACTCCCAGTGGAGCTGCAGATTGGAGGCTGGCTCTCCGTCAGGGCAGATTGACTGGAGGGGCCTCGCACCCAGCAGCATTATGGGCAAGCAGCAGTGCCCCCTCCTGTGTCGGGCCCTCGGCCATAGACCGAGGACCCGACATGTAAGTCTGCCCTATGGCGATTTTAGACAGCGCAAGGCCTTAGGCGGCCAACTAAATTGCCTAATTAGAGAGCCGCCTCTGCATATCAGTGTCTAACTGCAGCTACACTCCATATATGACTGTCTTGATAAAAATCCTGGTAAGAGCTAAATCGTTGATCTGATTGTTGCAAAGGCAAAGAAAACTGAAATATGGTAACCAAGAGGTAGAAATCCTAGAAATGTACTAGAGACCTTCCAAAAAGAGTCAATGGGAACAACAAAGAAGTGGTGCACATCATTCTGTAGTCTCAAAATGCAAATTAATTTGACCCGGGTAGAGCAGAGCAAGCCTTGGACTAAATGCAGAGGTTGATGTGTTTTGGTAGGGGAACTACGAATAATGCACAAAAGATAGTGGGATAGGGTAAAGGGCAGACTACCCGCATGGGAGAGAAAGGGAGAAGAGAAGAAAAGCAGGGGGAAAAGACAGAAAAGGCAAGTAGCTAAGAATAAGAGGGACACGAAACAGGAAGGCCGATACCCACCCCCTTTGCAACCCCAGAACCTGTACTCCTGTTCCCCAGATGTCCCCCATCCAGGAAATCCACCTGTGCGGCCCAAATGGAGAGCTAACACTCCTGTCTCTGGCATAGGAAGGCTGTCATCTCCTCCATGGTATTAATTTCCTTGACCTTAGGCACCTTTTTGGATTGTCAGAGGGTGAGTGCTCCTCCAGAGGACCAGGATCAGAGTCTTGGCAGCTGTCAGGAAATGTTTGAGCAGATATTTTTTATAGATATAAATGAGCAATTTAGTATAATGCAGTAGATATTCTGCAGGTTGAAAGAGGGAGGACTCTCCAGTAAGCGGCACAAAGTAGAGTGGATGCTCCTTCAGTCGGCACTATCTCTTAACACTCCCACCAGATATACAGCAGAGTACCCACTTCTGTCACACAGCACCAACAAGAGCTAGGCTGATTTCTGAAAATTAATTGTAAAAGCTTGGGGATCCTATACCACCACGAGAGAATCTGATGGTTTAAAATAAACAATTTTGTACACTTTTCATCACTAAAAACTTGCCTCAGCGCATCCTCCCAGTGGTACATGTACATGTGTGGCAGAAGAAGATCTTTTGTCAGTAGCAATGTGTACAGCTCAGAAATATCTCGATGAAGGCGCTCCTCTAGGGGGCACCATTGCTCAAACGATGTTGGGGACTGCAAAGGTGTTCTTAACTGGGAAAAGCGCAAATTAAATATTGTAAGTGCAAGTAATGGAACTGGGACATAGCTGTGGGTTGGTTAGTGTGGGCACATAAGCTCTTTAACTTGTCCCCGGAGAGGAGCTTTGAGATGGGTAGGGAATGGGGCATCTTCCTAAAGGGAATAGGGAATGAAGAAAGCCCTCCTTGAAAGGCCAGGTTGTGCATGAAATTGGGCAGTGTGAAAAGAGCAAACCTCCTTGCCAACCACAAGGAAAAGAGCAAGGTTGGTCCCACAAATTAATCTTCTAAGAAAGGCCAACGTCTTCACCAGGCTGAAAGCCTTTATATTTAGATTGGTTTGAATAGTAATAAGAATGGGCTCTGGAGATACCGCAAATAAAATGGGGGACAATGGGCAACCCTCAGGGATGCACTTGATAATGTGCACCGTGCCAGACAAGGCCCTGTTGACTCACACTCTGATGGTAGACCATGTATAGAGTAACCTAATAAGTGTCCATATTTTCATTCCTGATCCCATCATATCCAGATTTATGAACATGAAGGACAAGTCCATACAATAAAGACCAAAGAAAATTTATATGTGCACTATCCTAAATCCACCAGCTAGGGCGAAAGGCGCATGTCAAGGGCTGCGTGTGTATCCTTTGATTTAAGATCTATTTCTGTTCATTACAAATCAGTGTACTGCGAGGGCACCGCTTACACCCAACCACATTTTTAACGGTGTTTGATTTTTTTCACTAGAGAAACGAGTTTGTAGCACTTTTGGGATTAGATAGTGTGGTTACTTTCTTTTTTTAAGTAGTAGTGTGCTCCGTTTTACCTCTAGATAGAGGGGTTGTTTACTGATAAGAGCCCTCGAAGGCACACGGGATTATTATATATAGCATTATATCTCAATGGGAAGCAGAAGCTTAATATTTACTCTGGAGGTGGTTAGAATCACTCCAATGGCCATTGAAGTGCAAGTTCATCTGCCACGTTAAGGCAAAACCTCTTAGGTGAGTTCTACACTAACAATTCACCTTGCTTCTTTAAGATAAAAGGCAAAATCTGTAATGAGGATTAAAAGAAAAATATACAGATTTCTCCAAACCCCTGAGACAAGAATATTTTCCTAAAACATACTTCATCATTATTATCGTTTATATGATATGATATTTTTTGGTTAGGATTTGTAGTGTAAGGTTAATGTTTAAGTTATAGTTTTATTGTAGCATAGTGGTTAATGTGTTAGTGTAATGTGTTAGAGTTAATGTTTAAGTGCTTGTGCTGTTGTAGTATAGGGGTTAATGTGTAGTACTCATATGTCACAATGCTGCCTGAGATTAGTGGGAGTGGCAGACTATGTATAAAGACATTTGTGATCTGGTTGAAAATGAAAAGAAATATAAAGTAGGAAAAGAGATTGTGGAAAGGTTTAGTAGAAGTATAAAAGAAATTGCAAGTGACAGCATTCATGTTATTCTTAATTTCAGTACTTTATAGTCTTCTTTGAATAAATGATTTCTCCTTTTTTCTCAGAGTTACCAGCTCATGATTATCAAGAATTATGTGGAAGTGGCTCAATTCATAAATAACGATGCTGAGTTTTTAGCTCTTGCTGAACCTTTCTGGATAGAACTCTTCAATCTCCCCTCAGTTTATGAATACACTGCCTATCGAAAACTCATTGAAAAATATGGAACTCACTTCCTGCAATCTGGATCCTTGGGGGGAGAGTACAACTTTCTTTTCTTTCTGGAGACAGAAAAAATAACCTCCAATGGTATTGTTTCTCTCGTATTCTATATTTAAACTGTTGACAATGTCATGAATTCCATTTTGGATACTCGTGGTGAGATATATTGTTTTACGCTCAACTAAAAGAATCATTGAAATAAAAACAAAATAGAATTAATAACACACAATCATCATTAACTATTCATATATGGAACATAATTTATTATGAATAAAATTTAAAAAAAGTGAGAAAAAAAAGATTTTATTTTAAATTTGTATTTCCGTCTGACATTTTAGCTGTGAATGTCATAATACTGTTAGGTTTTACTGCAACAAAATGCACATATTTGTAATCAGCGATGTCTCACGAGTACAACAGTACCCCCATTAACAGGTTTTATGGTGTTTTGGAAAGTTACAGGGTCCAATATAGTACGTTCCATTTTCAAATTGAAATTTGTCAGATTAGTAATGTTACCTTTGAGATGGTGTGGT
>OW240916.1:265316321-265406321 GCA_933207985.1 Pelobates cultripes | reverse complement strand
GAATGTTACAAGGAGACAAAAAAGAACAACAAAACATTGAACCAGCTTCTGTTATGTAAATATAGTTAGAAACATAGACTGTGAACGTAGATAAGAACCGTTCGGCCCATCTAGTCTGCCCAATTTTCGAAATACTTTCATTAGTCCCTAGCCTTATCTTATAGTTAGGATAGCCTTATGCCTATCCCACGCATGCTTAAACTCCTTCACTGTGTTAACCTCTACCACTTCAGCTGGAAGGCTATTCCATGCATCCACTACCCTCTCAGTAAAATAATACTTCCTGAAATTATTTGTAAACCTTTGCCCCTCTAATTTATGACTATGTGCTTGTTGGGGTAGTCCTTTCCTGTGTTGATTCCCTTTATGTATTTAAATGTTTCTATCATATCCCCCCTGTCTCACAGAATGTGACGGCAGATAAGAACCATTCGGCCCATCTAGTCTGCCCAATTTTCTAAATACTTTCATTAGTCCCTGGCCTTATTTTATGTCTAGGATAGCCTTATGCCTATCCCACACATGCTTAAACTCTTCCACTTCAGCAGGAAGGCTATTCCATGCATCCACTACCCTCTCAGTAAAATAATACTTCCTGAAATTATTTGTAAACCTTTGCCCCTCTTATTTAAGACTATGTGCTTGTTGGGGTAGTCCTTTCCTGTGTTGATTCCCTTTATGTATTTAAATGTTTCTATCATATCCCCCCTGTCTCACAGAATGTGACGGCAGATAAGAACCATTCGGCCCATCTAGCCTGCCCAATTTTCTAAATACTTTCATTAGTCCCTGGCCTTATTTTATATCTAAGATAGCCGTATGTCTATCCCACGCATGCTTAAACTCCTTCACTGTATTAACCTCTACCACTTCAGCTGGAAGGCTATTCCATGCATCCACTACCCTCTCAGTAAAGTAATACTTCCTGATATTATTTTTAAACCTTTGCCCCTCTAATTTAAGACTATGTCCTCTTGTTGTGGTAGTTTTTCTTCTTTTAAATATGGTCTCCTCCTTTACTGTGTTGATTCCCTTTATGTATTTAAATGTTTCTATCATTCCCCCTGTCTTGTCTTTCCTCCAAGCCAAACATGTTAAGGTCCTTTAACCTTGCCTGGTAAGTTTTATCCTGCACTCCATGAACCAGTTTAGTAGCACTTCTCTGAATTCTCTCTAAAGTATCAATATCCTTCTGGAGATATGGTCTCCAGTACTGCGTACAATACTCCAAGTGAGGTCTCACCAGTGTTCTGTACAATGGCATGAGCACTTCCCTCTTACTACTGCTAATACCTCTCCCTATACAACCAAGCATTCTGCTAGCATTTCCTGCGTCTCTATTACATTGTCTGCCTACTGGGTCCAAGTACAGATCCCTGAGGTACCCCACTGGTGACAACCCCCTGTTGCCTGTCACTCAGCCACTGCCTTACCCATTCAACAATATTGGAATCCAAACTTAAAGATTGCAATTTATTGATAAGCCTTCTATGTGCAACAGTGTCAAAAGCCTTACTGAAATCTAGGTAAGCAACGTCTACTGCACCACCCTGATCTATTATTTTAGTTACCCAACCAAAAAATATCAGTAAGATTAGTTAGGCATGAGCTCCCTGAAGTTAAACCCATGTTGTCTCTGATCTTGAAATCCATGTGTTTTTATATGTTCAACAATCCTATCCTTTAACATGGTTTCCATTACTTTCCCCACTACTAAAGTAAGTGTTATGCTTCACTTGGAAATAGGCAATTAGAGGAACACAACTGCAGAAGAATTTAGTCATACTGTACCTTTGAGAGAATTCGAGGAGGTCAATTTAAAGCCTTTAAATACTTTGTTTACTTCTCCAATATCTCCAATAATGAAAAAGTTAGTAGACAGTTGTGATAACGTGTAAGAACAGAATAGCTTGCAGCATGAAAGGAAAATGAAATGACTTGATTGGAGATTCTTAATAATTGTAGCTACAGAAGAAACAAAGTATTTACAGGATAATTAAATGGTTGAATTATTAGTTTGCAGCAATGTAGCAGGGTTAAGTAGCGTTAGATTAATATTTTTGGTTTTCTAAGTAACTTGTCTCCGTGGAAAAAGTTCTTGACTGGATCAGAGTAATAGGAGAGGTCCTGCTGAATTGTGCAAGAAGATCCTGCTTAGTTAAGTGAGATAGCAGTAGTCAAATTATCAGTTCGGGTCTGGGAAGGAGATGGCAGAGAGTTCATAGTCCAAGCAGAGTTTCGAGGAGAGGAGAAGGTAGCAACAACGGTTATCAGGTCCTGTTCGGTACACAAGACAAATTATAGGAGCTTAGCTTGATGTTCTCAAGGAAGAGACACAATCACTAAGCACTTTAAATTTGGCACAGCTTCCCTATAAGGCATGGAAGCCGTGCGTCATTCAAGTGGGAGGAGTTAAATGCCAAACGCGGAAGTAACCGCGAAGGACCTGAGAATGGTGAGTTCTGACAGTAAGACTTAATGGCCTAGAGTTGCCCGACTACTCCCTACTATCTTTCCTGTGAATTAGCGCAACATTTGCTAGTTTCCAATCTTCTGGGACTACTCCTGTTAACAATGATTGGTTGAATAAATCAGGTAACTGTTTTGTTAATGCATCACCTCTTCCTCTGTAAACTCACATGTAACAAATGACTCAGTCTTTTTTCCTTTATTTTCTTTTTCATGAAATCTTGTACAATCAAAAACTCTTACCTTTAGCAGTAAAAAAGAAAGATCTCGGACAGTTGAAGAATCAAATCACTCTCCAGAATATCTCCAAGTACACTTTGTAGCAGCACTTACTAGCAGCAGCCAAACTAAATTCCCTTATGACATTTTGCGAACTTTTCCTATTTGATGAACAGAGTAACAACTAGTTCTAGATACAAAAAAAAGTCTTTATTTGCTAACCTCACTTTTTTATGATTGATCAATACACTTTTTATGCTTTATCAATACAGTTATAAATAAGATAATAGTAAATACAAAATTTTTTTGTTTGTTTTTTACATTCAGGTATAACAATAAGTGATATGCAAAAATGTACTTCAACGAACGTTGGGTTTCTTTTCGTCTCGTATTCATCTACAGATTGTAAAAAACTATCGGAAACAATAAAGTCCTCATCGGGTAAGTAATATGATATTGTCTTAAAGATGCATGACATGAATTGTATCTTTGTAGGTAAACAGTCCAGCGATCCCCCTTAATAAAGAAGACACAAGCTTTTCATTGACGTCTTTCAGAGATTAGCCTCCATACTTTTAGGACATATATAGAAGGGTTGGAATAACAGCATATTGATAAGAGAGGTAAAAAGGCTGGAGGTTGAGAAAATATGGAACATGTTTAGAAGGGAGGGGTGGGTGAAGGCAGGATTGGATAGTTGATGTTGCTAAGAGAAAACTGCAAAATAAGTGAAACCTACTTTTGGTGAAGTCTATATTGAGTAAAACAAAGACACAATTATCTTTCAGTTTTCATTTACAGGGAGCTCTTTGGTGTTATAACCTAAATATATAACTAAGATAATAATTTAGAAATATTAGAATATAATATTTTCTCATTTATTTAATAATAAAGAAAATAAAGTTCTAAAGCCAGCTATCTGAGGACATTTCTTAAAATAAAAATACATTGTAGGACAATACAGGTAAAAGTTCCAAAATGTATAGTTGAACATTTTTAAATATGCTCTACTAGACAAAAACAGACTAACGATTAAGCATGGTGTGTTTCACTAGGATGCTTTTTAGGATCAATTAAGTTTGTGCACTCACTTTTTGCCAGGGTATCAAATCCTAGCAGTCTTCTTTATGGCATTTGATGACTATAAGAGAGATCGTACACTATACTTACCAGTACATGGAAAGGAAAGAGATGTGTAATCAACTAAAACCTGCATTCAGGCACATTAATTTACCTTATGTATAAAATATGTATTTTTTTTTAATATATGTAAATTACCTGTAGGAACAAGCAATAAAGAAGTTCGAGGCACTGTGAAGATCACAGGAGGAGAGGCTAAATTCGCTAGCGCTCTTAACTACATAAACATAGATAATCCAGCTGCAAATCGAGATCGTTATGCTTCTTGGGCTGGTTCTGTATCAAATCTACCCTCAGTATTAAAACAGACGGTATGTGGTCCTTACACCTTTTCTTTTGGTTTTCCTCACTGTTATTCTGAAGTAGGGATAAAAAACAGGTAGGTCTCTGGCTGCTGTTGGACAACTCTAATTATCCATTACCAGCAAATTACTAAGAGTGTTGGCAGTTTTCGTTCAAAACAGTTAAAAATAAATAAATAAATAAAAAATCATCAACTTAAATCACTAAAGCAGAATATATGGTTTATGCAGCATGCTTTAACAATTTTAACAGTATAGTGGTTTTTGAGTTTTGATGGATCATCTGGCTTGCTTTAAAGGTCATGACATGAACCAGATACTGTATGTGCTGGGAATTCAAAGCACTTGTCCGATCTTTCTTTATATATGTTGTATGACCTATAAAATATGGCTATTTAGATCAGTCATTTTACAAAATTGAAGGAAACAAGAAGTAAGTGGCCATGTACTGGTGTCTGTAACTGGGCTGTAGATGTAATTTTAAGATGTGTTTGGGGGGGTTGAAGTTAACCTCTAGAAAATATAATGTTTTGTCAGGAAGGCCATGCAGCGTCTCATTCAGTCAGTCAGATGTGTCCAGAAGATGGGCCCCTGTTACCAACTGGTACACTGTTACTAAGTAAATAAAAAATATATTAAGTACAGGAACAGTAACTGAATTTTGTATGTTGGGAATGGTAAAAAAAACAAAAAAAACAAAAAAAAAAAACACACAACGTCCGAAATTAGCAACTTTTGTCCCGATTTCCTGCTATTTTCTTGTGAGGGACATCACTCAGCCTCAGGTTACGGCCAACGTGACCCATACAGTTTAATTTCTACATGGATAGCCACTGCCATTAGCTGGACTGTAAAAAAACAAAACAAAACAAAAAAAAACGATAGTAAGGGCTGATTTCCTGGCTGTTGGTAATTTTACTGACAGACAGGTTACTTATTTCTGAAATAGCTGCTGCAGACAAAAGGGACATCTGTCAGTTTCTGTTCTACAAAATGTAATTGTAATAGTAATTAACAACTATTGAAAGTTTTAATGTTTCCCAAAGAGGAACTGCTAAGCACTATTACTACTAATACTAGTTTTCATGCTATACAGTAAAAATTATGGCCTGATGCCACCTACATAAAATGTATACCTGCCTCATCCGGGTGTAAAGATAAAAAGACAAGTTTACGACTGTAAACGTTAAATATATTTTTAGATTTAAAAAAGTACAAACAGCATTAAAACCATTGAGGTAATAATGATAAACAATATAAAGATAAAAAGTAAACATATACTATTAAATGCTAAAATAAATCTTTACAGCAAGGACTGCTTTTTATGAAATATTTGTTACATAGATTTTGAACTGCTTACATATTTAGAGTCCTTTTGAGATTTCTTACGTCTTATCCTTGACTCTTTACAAAGATTACCTGGACATTAGAACACAAGTCAAAATATTCCGAAATGTAGTACCTGAAGAACCCACGGTGTTATTTTGTGTAGTTTTAAAAAGAAAACATTTTTTGTACATTGAATGTCAATACATCGCCTTTAATGAATTGAGTAAGATGCTGTTTTATGCAAGACAGCGGGATTAAATCTATAACAATGAAAGATATATTTAAACGCTATAAAATCATGCAGGCTTTATTTCAGCAAGTTCTTTATGACAGCCCCATTTATCATGTCTTACATTGCTCGACATTTCTACACCTTTTGCATTTGGGAATATTGGACACAAAATGTAATTAGGAAACTGACAGGAATGGTGATGACCTTTCTATATGATCAATGATTTCATTTGATATATGTTTTATCAATATGGTTAGCATTCTATTCACATTCTGAGCTGGCTGCTTCCACATATCACTCATTTAGAAGAGGCATGCAATACTTTGGTATGTTACCTTTGTCGAACTCTTGGGTGTGCATAATAATGTATTTATCCCAAAGGGCACTAGGATGGTTACAGATGCAGAGGTACACTAATAATGGCATCGTATTTGAATATTGATAAACTTGGCCATCATTGCACGTGTTAAAACAAACAGCTAGTGCTTTTATGTTAACGAAGATACTCAGAAAAAAAAAAATTATATTGAGTATACACTAAAATTCTACTCACAAAAACACGAAATCTGATTAGAAAATACTTTTACAAAAAATGGCAATTTTGAAATATGCAAGATCATATACATAGACAATTCATTATAACATTTTCTCTTGTAATGTGAACGCATACAATTCTCAGTACAGTTCTATATTATTACAGAGCATGGGTTATTTCATGTATTTATGGACATATGTTTTTATTAGAGCAGTATTTGTCACTTTGCCTAACTCCCTTTTTAAAAGCAAATTAATCACACACACTGAACTTTCCTCATAGTGATGCATTGATTCAAGATCCTGATTTGCCAGGCAGTGTTTGGCCCTGCCTACGCTCCCCACCCCACCTCCTTGGAAATCTCCCTGTGGGAAAGCATTGGTTTGGTTGAGATAATCAATTTTGATGATTTTAGCCAAAGAGGCAGATTTGGGGGTCAGGGCCAGCGCCTGCAGACCAGTGGAGAGCTGGAAATAAGTTTGGTTAATAACTTTAAGTTATTGGAGTTAATGTAGAGTTGATGGGGTTATCCTCTGCACTGGATGTCCAATTCCCTGCAGCTTTGTACTGATGCCAAGGGTGGAGAAACATCACATCCTGGCTCCGGGCAATCAGTAGAGGGTGCACAAGGGAACAGTGCAGTCAGTGCAGGGATGATCTCAGCAACTCCCTCGCTGCCTGATTTGCATTTATATCAGCAAAGCAGGTACCCGATATGTGGCACTACCAGTAGACCGGTTCCTGTCTTGGTTTCTGCTCTGGACCCCTTAGCATGCCATTACTTTGATGTCGGTTCACCCTGGGATAATCCTCTTTAATTGTGCAAGATTTTCCTAAGCCAGAGCACTACAAATCTCAGAATAAACTGTTGGGCTCCACAAAGCACTTAGTGTACAATTGTCAGGGGTCTTACCTGGAGTGGGAGTCCGGCACGCAGAGTTAAAGCACCCTTTGCAATTCGACACAGGCCGAGGAGACTCAAGACAGAAATCCCCAAGGCTGTGACACAGTGCACTGGGGCTGAAATAACCAGTGCTTCCTGGAACGCAGTACAGACAAGGGATATCCAGAAGAGTAGTCAGTAACAGAATCATAAGTCAGGACAGGCTGCAATCAGGCAAAAATGGTAGACAAGCAGGGGATCAAAACCAGGAGTCAGATGAATAGCAGTGAAACCAAACAGGAAACACAATCTGACAATGAGAACCAGCCTAGCGGGGGTTTAAATAGGGAGTCTCAGCCAATCATCAGGGAACCAGGAACAGGTGTGCAGAGATTCAGACTGCATGAACCCAGGACCTACATGAAAGGAACTAGAGATGCGTGGAGTCAAGGACAAGGTGCCTGACTGGGATGCAGGAGACCCAGGTTCAGACCCAAATACCCATAACTAGCGCATAGCATGCTGGTCATCCTGACAACAGTGACATATTTTTTCTTTAACACCCAGTCAGGAAGCCCAAACTATAGATGATACATTACTAAGATATAAATAAACATCACCTTGACACTAAATGTAAAATAGTGCCAAGGTAAGCATTATGGAGAAAAGACTGTGTACTTCGATTAAAAACGTATCTGATAAAATTAGATTATATTTTAGATTAAACATGACAGACACACACACAGGCCTGTAGTAACATCTTAAGGAAATGAGCATCTTAAATGTTACAAGCGTTATAACATCACATGTCCTTTTCATGGGCTTTTTTACACTGATGATGCTAAAAGCCGCATTGTGTCTTTTCCAAACGACTTTACCCTTCCTAAATAAAGAGATAATGTCCTTGTATTTCATGGCTTTGCATCTGTTATCACATATGGTATGGATGAGTTTATCTGCATAATATAGAACTTGTCAACTTCCTTCTGGAGAGAAGAATCTTAAACAAGCAGAGATAAGCCACAAGGTGACCAAGTACTTTGTTTTGAAAGGTTTTTGTTTAGGGCAGCAATGCACTTCTTAACAACTTGCAGCCTGCACCCTGCATATCTTCTTAATTAGGTAATTAGGTGTTAATTGCTAATGTCATAACTAGATCAATATATAGGTCGTGTACAACAATATGGAAGTGTGTACAAAGGCATTAATAGCATTTGCAGGGGAATCAAAAGCAAACAAACTTTTTAAGTATAAAAACATATATTTGGATATAATGTGTAATGTTGTCGAAAAAGTTAGTTAGTCAAATAAATAGAGCACTCAGCTAGAAAAGTAGAAAGTAGAAATATGTATATTAAGGATGCTGAGTCAATGTTTTTGTCCTTAGCATAAAGTCATTTATAAGGACCTTTCATAGAAAGCATTTTCTCGAAACCAGAGTAACGTTTACTGTTATCTCTTTATCAGAAATTATCAGAAAAAGAGAAAAATAACATGTACTGAACAGTTAATAACATTACAAAAATATAAGAAGCACTCAGAACTGCTTGATATAAGAATCCCAAATTTTCTGGTGTAACTTAGAAAAAAATAGCAAATAACTGCTGGTTCAGGGTTTATCCCCTAAACTAGGTTTTTGGTGTAGACCCTTAACCCCTTAAGGACACATGACATGTGTGACATGTCATGATTCCCTTTAATTCCAGAAGTTTGGTCCTTAAGGGGTTAAATTGGTTGACTGTTCTCAAAATGAGAAATAATGATTATGGTAGGTAGCTTGATGACTGAGTGTGCAGAGAAAGTCTTTTAAACTGTGCCAGGTGGTTGCCATTAATCTGTCCATATAATGCTGATGCTTGAGAGAGATCCAAAGGGGAGTCCATTTGCCAGGTCAAGGTCTTTTCCAAAAATCCATCCATGAGTGCAGAGAGAGGAAAGGAGCAAGCAAGAATGTCTGTTACCGAAGCCGAGGACTTTGCCAGATATCCTTCTGCGATTGCAGAGAGAGGAGAGAGCAAACAAGAAAGCCGAATGTTCTGTTAATCGGAGCTGATGTCTTTGCCAGGAATTCACCCGTGAGGGCAGACAGAGACCAGTCTTTGTCCTGGCTGAGTCAAGGATCCATGTAGGCAGTCTTAGACGGCAGGAGGGAACAGGGAGTGGAGTAGAATCAGCTTGCTGGGGGAATTCTAGCCTCAGGAACAAATGGTCGTGAATGCTAGGGATGTCTTTGGGCAGGCCCAGCTACTGGAAGATAAACCAATATATTACACCAGTTTCTATAACTGAGCCCTGAGGAGTATGCACATACAGTTAAAGTAGCCTGCTCTTTAAGGAATAGCATCCAATAACTCTTATATCCCTATACCTATATTTATATAGATTTATATATATATATAGAATGGGACACTGAATAATGGAGCCTTTAACAATGACAACTAGTGACGGAGACATATATTCGTAGTGACTCACAGTATTTTTAAATTATTCTACATTTTTTTTAATTGTGTTTAGGTTACACCTTTGTATGAGCTAGTACGAGAGGTTCCATGTGCTGCTGTGAAGAGGTACTACCTGAAACGGGCAATAGAAGAGTACATGAATGAAGAAAATGCATGTAAATGCAAGCCATGTCAGAACAAAGGTGTGCCAATCGTTGTGGGAACACGTTGTGAATGCCTCTGTAAACCATACACCCATGGGTCAGCGTGTCAACATGGAGCTTTAGTACAAGATGACGCAAGTATGATCATTGTGTTTTTATTTTCATACATGTAATGTATTCTTTTTAGAGAACAGATGTGCTGAGATATGATGGAAATTAAAAACTTGTATTTACATAACTGCCAGGCCTAGTATGATTTCCAGAAAACGAAAGTGGGAATCAACAGGAGTAAAATGGAATTTGCTAATTTATCCTAAAACAGATGAATCTCGAAATTCAGATAATTTCAAGTTTCATTATTTCAGACTGAAATTTGAAATGTCCTAGTCACGTGCCGACAGTTCCTGATTTATTGACTAACCATGCAAAGTATTGAAGAACCTTCTCAGATTAGATGTTGGACTGAGTGCTATCAGGAATAGCTGACCTGCTAATCATTAGAATCTTCAGAAGGATCTACAAGAAAATGACCTGTTTACAACTTTTTAGCAGCCGGGGAGAGCGATTTTACTGGATCTGAGTGTACTGAATTGTGGTATCCAGTTGTCTTTGGCTTGTGATTTCATGTAAAATCTATAGACTGTCATAAATGAATGAAACAATTGGTCAAACTGGGCAAAGTGACTGAAAGCCCAATATTCATACCTTTTTTTATAAGTGGCTATTATGCCAAATACAAACAAAAGTCACTTATGTGAAAGTAGGTGTAACAGATCACCTGGCACCCTGGCTGGGTACCTATGTTGACGGAAGCTCCTAGCGCTTACCAACGACCATCAGCACTGCACAGAGCACTCCACTTGACACCTCCAGGCACTGGACGACACTCAGTCCTGGGAACTCTGGAACCGAATGGGGAATTAGCTCTAGTCTTTACAAGGACTTTCCCCGTTGAATCTCCGGTAAGCTAGAACAGCAGACACAGGAGCAAGCTTTCTTCCTGCAAGCTGGAACAGCAGACACAGGAGCAGATATTCTTTCCCTCCAATAACTGGGAATGAGTATTGAGTATGCTGTGCAATTTTGGGAACCTGTTCTAAAGAAGGATATTATGGCACTAGAAAAAATGCAGAGGCGGGCTACAAAATTAAAAAAAGGAATGGAACATGCCAGCTATGAAGAAAGGCTAACAAATTTAAACCTATTTAGTTTAGAAAAACGTCACCTGAGAGGGGATATGATAACATTATACAAATATATTCAGGGCCAATACATACCATTGTGTGGAAATCTATTCACAAACTGGACTTTACATAGGACACTAGGTCATGCGTTTAGACTGGAAGAAAGAAGATTTCATCTAAGGCAAAGGAAAGGTTTTTTTACTGTAAGAACAATAAGGATGTGGAATTCTCTGCCTGAAGAAGTGGTTTGATCAGAGTCCATACAGATGTTCAAACAGCTACTAGATGCATACTTGCAATAACAGAATATTCAAGGATATAATCTTTCAATGTAGGGTAATAACAGCTTGATCCAAGGATAAATCTGACTGCCATTCTGGGGTAAAGAAGGATTTTTTTTCCTAGCTTGTTGCAAACTTGTGCTTCAAACTGGGTTTTTTGCCTTCTTTTGGATCAACATCAAAAAACAAATGTGAGGAAGGCTGAACTTGATGGACGCAAGTCTCTTTTCAGCCATGTAACTATGTAACAGGACGACACACAGTTTTGGAGTGTAAGCAGGAACAGAATGCACTGAGGCTTTATTGCTTCTTTTACACACCTTTCCCCACAAGGTTACCACCCACGTGGACCTTGTGGTAGACAGGACACCAAGTTACAACAGCCAATCAATACAGTACAGTACGATCAGACACTCCTAGCCAAGGCACACAATCCCTCCCCTCTGCCTGTGATATAATTACTAAACACAATGGGCCAACTTAATTATCACAGGCAGAAAATATACAGTTTTTACACAATTTCCAGAACTCCAAAATTATACATCACATTCGCATAAAATTTACATATTCTGAAACAGCATAATTAGAGAACCAACATACTCAAACATCATGCGAATCCGTTCAGTCGTTCGGGAGTTAGCTGGAAGTCACATTTGACCGACCGCACGCACATTTCATGCCCAAAACAGTTCCAGAGAATTGGGCTGAACGGCCGGTCTATTTCCTATATCAAGTAGTTCAAAGAAACGAACGGCAACCGTTCATGCAAATGTCAATGTGGCGTTCGTATAGGCGAACGCCTTTTGACTACTGTCGAAGCGTCAGTCATATAGAAGGTAAAGTTCAGCAGTGTTCGTGCCGTCGAGTGTCCGATTTTAGTTCCATGAACTCAACGATCAAACACTGCAGAACTGTGTTTGACTAAACAAAATGGCCGCCGCCACATGTTCGAATGGTGGCCACTTCGGCACTTCAGCTGCATCCGAAGTGCCATTACATATGTACAAATCCTTTCTCATAGTAGTTAAAGGGGCAGAAGCAGTGTAACAAAATCCAATGTGCCCAAATAACGCTTTTAAAGGGCAATACATCCAGGGGCCATAGTCACAGGGCAGGAGGCGGGCAAGCAGGCCCCTCCAAAAACTCATGGCAAACTCCCTTAAAAAGTAGAGTTTGTCACAGTAGGTATTGAGTAAGTAATGGTGTAATGCAGCCTGTACATAAGCTCTGTGTGACAGGCAATGGCACTCAAAATACAAAAGGAAAAGGACACTCTGTGTTGCTTATGATTCTCCAATAAACTTGCAATTGCCAGATGTTTCTCGTACATGGTTTGTCACCATAATACGTTTTGGGGGATAATATCAGGAGCAGCATAGGAATGATACATAATTTATTAAAGGAACACTATAGGGTCAGGAACACAAACATGTAACACCCTATAGTGTTAAAACCATCATCTAGCTTACCTGGATCCTCCTCATTGCCCACATCCATGTAGTAAAATCTTACTTTTATTCAAGTCTGCTGCTGCTGGCTCTTCCCCCGATCTGCCTGCTTGGCTGAGATCATCAGCTGTAGATACTTCTACTTGGCTATTACCATTTGTTAACAATTCTTATAATTCCCATAACAGGTTATCTTCTTTAAACCTGTAACAACACGTCAATTGAGTGTGTAAATTGCTTTGCAGATAAGCTTAAACATTTAAACAATGTAAATTTACATCGTTTTTATCTTTCACTTAGGCATTCATCCTTTATAAAAATATGTGGGAAATGTAAAGCTTTAGAAAATGAAAAGCTCATCTTCCAACATTTCACACAAGGTCTAAAATATCCCTAGTATAATGGCAAAATGCTATTTTTCTTACACAGTGACAAAAATAGATAAATAAAAATGGTAAAATACCTTACTTATCAAAATATTTTGAAGGACCCTGAAGGCCAGGGATGGACTGACAGTGGCCTGGCCCCCGAGGCAAAATTAGGACCTGGGCCCCCTGCAGATCGATACATATGCTGGTGTAGATGTACCATGTATTTGATTGTATGTGTAGGTAAAATGAATGTATGTTTATGTGTATATCTTCACTGTGAGCCCTGGTGTAAGTGTTTGGTGTAAATATGTCTGTGTGTAGTGGATTCAGAATATATTTAAATACATGTTGTTGTTGTTTTTTTAAATAGGGGAGTATTTATATGTGTGTTTGTGTAGCATGGCAGTATGTATAAGGGTGTGTGTGTGTGAATCATGGCAATGTGTTTGTATGAAGTATGCAGGCCTCCAAATTTTGCATCTAGAATTACAAACCAGGTGTTAAAAACTACAAGCCACCTTAAAGGAAAACTATAGTGTCAGGAATACATATGTGTATCCCTGACACTATAGGGTTAAAATAGCAGCTTAGGTCCCCGGCCCCTCTTACTTGCCCTGTTAAAAAGGTGATTTACTTACCTTTTTTCCAGCACCGCCTGGGTCTCCATAAAATTTGATGATCTCAGCCAATCCAATGCTTTTCTATAGAAAAACACTAGAAGGCAATTGCACAATGCGTGGCAAAACACCATCCTGCACCAATCAGCATCTCCCCATAGAGATGCATTGAATCAATGCTTCTCTACGAGGAGCGTTCACAATGTGCAGCACTGACCCAGGAAGCACCGCTAGTGGCCGTCTGAGTGACGGCCACTAGATATGTTTCTGTGCAGTGTTCACATTAAAAAGCCTGCAGGGACAGGCAGTAGACACCAGCACAACTACATTAAGCTGTAGTTGTTCTGGTGACTATAGTGTCCCTTTAACTGCTTATGTTTTTATTTTATGTTTTAATTCAAGTAGTGGGTGTAGGGGGGTAGGGGTGTAGTGGTTGCAGGGCGTAGGGGCTGTAATGGGTGCAGGGGCTGTAGCAGGTTCAAGGATTATAGGGGCTCTAGAGGGTGCCTGTGGGGGATATAGGGGCTGTACAGGGTGCCTGAGGGGTAGGGGCTCTAGTGGGTGCAGGAGGGGTAGGGGCTGTAGTGTGTGCAGGAGGTAGAGGCTGTAGTGGGTGCAGGGGGGTAGAGGATGTTGTGGGTTCAGGGGGGGTAGGGGCAGTAGTAGGTGCAGGGGGGTAAGGGCTGTAGTGGGTGCAGCCCTTACCCCCCTAAAGCCACTTTACTGAGTGCAGGGGCTCTAATGGGTGCAGGGGAAAAGGGCTTGAGTGGGTGCTAAGTGGTAGGTGATTTAGTGGATGCAAGGGGTGGGGATTGTAGTGGATGCAGGGGAGTAGGTGATGTTGTGGGTGCAGGGGATAGGGGCTGTAATGGGTGCAGGGGGTAGGAGCTGTAGTGGGTGCAGGTGGGGTAGGGGCTGTAGTGGGTGCATGGGCTTTAGTGGGTTCAGGGGCTAGAGACTTTAGTGGGTGCTAATGGGTAGGGGCTTTAGTGGGTGCAAGGGGGTAGGGGCTGTAGTGGGTGCAGGGGGGGTAGGGACTGTAGTGGGTTCAGTCGGTATAGGGACTCTAGAGGATGCCTGGGTATGGGTTATAATGGGTGCCTGGGGGTAATAGGAGTTGTATTAAGAGCAGGGGTATAGGGAGTGTAGATGGTTATAGGAGCTTTGGTTGCTAAGCGGATTGGAGAGATAGGAGCTGTGAAGGGGCAGTAGTGGGGGAGATTAGACACTAAATAGTTTTAATTGAAAAAAACATTAAAAAGTCTTACCTTTGGCCAGGGAGGGGGGAATTCTTATCCTTGGGGTGGATGCTTAACATGCTGCCTGTAACACAGATCAGGGCAGCTCCACAGGAATGACATTACTTCCTGCAGAACCAGCCACACAAAGCTGTCCTCATCAGTGTTATAGGCAGTATGCTCAGTGTGGCTGTGCTGATCTGCTGGCAGAGGCTCTGCTCCTGGAATCTCTGACGATTTCTCCCTAGTGAGGTCTTTAGAAAGGCCCCTTAGCTGTCCCTCAGAATGCCCTGCAAAGGGAGGAGGGAGATTTATAGCAGCAGGGGCCCACACAGTGTTACTGAGTGCAGGCTGGCTGGGGAGCTTGTTTAGCTCTCCAGCTCAGCCATTACTGCACTGCAGCAGGGGTGCCCCCCAGCAGTCCAGCTTACTTAAAATGGCAATAGAATGTTAAAAATGTCTGCATTTCAGCATAATGCCCATATACAGTAAATACAGTTTAATTAAATATTTGCTAAATAAAGATATTAAAAATTATTATATCAATCTTTATTAATCTCTGGACTGTTAATGTAATTTTGACTGTGAAATGGATTGTTCACTCCTCAACCATCCCTGACTGTAGGAATGATATCACCTGTTGAAACTTCCTGTACTGTTTTGAAAGCAGGGGAAGCTTACATTTTCAGCAACATTACAGGTTTTATTTTAGTGACTAGTGACTTCTGACAGAGAAATTTGTTCCTCTACAGGCTGGTACATGCAAATAAATACATCTATACTCTTTTATAATATTGAAAGGGTTAAAACATGTTTAGATTGCAACCCCGTACATTAATGTAGATTTATATACCAAATATTTTTATTAGTTTATCATGACATAGTGATGCTTAATCATCCATAGATAAATTGTGGAACTGCACTCAAACCCTTCACGTAAGGAATCCTTGGGTGCTAGCCGGATCAGTCCCTGTACCAGAGGACCAAAAGTATAAGTAGAAATGTAAAAAGTAATCCAGGCACTCCAAAGTATCCCCAAAAAGGCAACTTTTATTGGACCCATGAACCAAAAAACAACGTTTCGTCACTAAGGTCTTTGTCAAGCTACTAAACACATACACAGCAAGCAATATATAGGTGTACAGATAATTAACAAGTGACAAAACATGTGATAAAACAGGATTAATTAACCGCACAATCTATCAATAATCATTAGCCATGATATCTTATCCAATTATTATCCAACACATCGGGGGGGTTAACCCTCATAGGGCAATTTAACCAATTAATAATTCAACAATTTAGTTATACAACATCTTAGTTGTCAGGGATATTATTTAATTAAGCAAATTTTTGTAAATTCTAAGGATTCCAGAACAAATCCAGTTACTTACATTTCCGGATCGGTCACATGATCGTAAGCATGTGATTACGCCTAAAAGGTAGGAACATATTTCTAGGTTAATCATATGATCAGACCCGTTCGGATCGTAACTGGAGAACATGCGCAACAAGGCGCATGCGCAATCATGTTAATTTCCATCCGGCCAATCAGCATCAAGCACTAATCCATTAGTTATGTTGCCGGGTATCTCTTAAACAAGTACGAGATACTTTTAGCAACAATATCATTTGAGTTTCTATTATCAATAGTATCAAATGCACAAATAAAAAAATTTAAGAAATAGATACAGAGGTTTAGATGTAACGAGCCCTATATGAAAAAGACAGTCCAGATGGTGGATCATAACTAAAAGGTGAGTCTAAACAATACTATTACCAATATTTTCAACATATTTTTCTTTTTTCTTTTTCTTTTAATATATACCTTTCCCCAATCACAGACCATAAAAGTTTCATCATCACATTATCTTCCTTAATTTTTTTCTTCAAAGTACTTCATCACATAATAGAGATTAATGGTAAAAAACATAAAAATAATTTTTACAAAAATTGATAAAAGTGAAAAAAATAGAAAACTACATAGCAGAAAAAATAAAAAATGTGTATCAATTTTTAATGTTACACAATAGTGAAAACATACAAATATTTTCATAATAATTTTGATAACCTAAATCATTATAAAAGTAATAACGTTTTTTTGGGATACTTTGGAGTACCTGGATTACTTTCTACATTTCTATTTATAGTGATGCTTAATGTGATAGTTTGTTAAAGTTCTTCAATAATGTCTTTGCCTTTCTAGGAGTCGTTGATGGAAGCTGGAGTTGCTGGTCCTCATGGAGTTCCTGTGTAAGTGCATCGGGAAGAAGAGTAAGAAATCGAGTATGTAATAATCCATCTCCTACTGGTGGTGGAAAGAAATGCATTGGCGATTCCATAGAGTCCGAGAAGTGTGAAGATGATGACCTCTTACATTATCGGTAAAATTCTTTGCGATATACTATATATATATTTGTGGGGTGGCTGGAAATTAGTGTATCTGATAACATAAAACTGGGTTTGTTTGGAATAAATAAAAACCTAAATCCATATATCTGAAGCTCATTGTTCACAAACCTCTTAAAAACTACCCATGATTCTAGTGTTAATCAGCAACTATTTACCCAGTGCTTTGGGAGAGCAAGCAAGCAGAATATTTTGATGTTAAAATAAGCCTGAAGCAAGTATTATTAAAACTTTTGGTGGGGTTTATATTCATAACTTTGCTAATTTAAATACAAATAGAATATATTAAATGTTTACTGATGTCTTAACTCCTTACAATTCAATGATGGTAAATTCCATTGTACTAATTTGGATCATATTCTAAAATGGAATAACCCACTCATTTAAAGGAACACTATAGTGTTAGGAATATAAAAATGGATTCCTAACACTAAAGTGCTGGAGTGGCTGTTTAGGTGACAACCCCCTTCAGATTGCAGTGAAAAGGTAGTTAACATCTCTCCATCGCCTTGGCGGTCTCGCAGCAGCTAGGCCACGGCTCCATGGCTGAGATAATCAATCATGATGATCTTAGCCAATCTATATTTCCCATAAGAAAGCTTTTGGAGGCTACTGATATTGTCCAAAGGTGCCACTGGTTCTTGATAGATTAAGCAAAGCCAAGATGCTCTCCTATGCATAAAACCAAAATATATTGAACATAAAAGCAAAGCTGACAGTTTGGTCCATGCAACCTACAGTATTTCATAATCAAGCAGAGAATGAAAATAATTTCTCATTCATTCATTCATTCAAAATCATTGAAATCTGAATGCCTTTTATTCGGACAGCTGAGACTTTGTACTGTTAGAGGAATGAGATGATCTAAGGGAGAGTTCGACATCATCAGGGTAAAGCTCGGAAGAAAAGATAATCCATTGGAAAAACCAATGTATTACTATGTTCCCATAAACAGAACAATAAGTGTTCCTTTTAACAGAAACATGTTGTATCTGATAATAAAACGTAAATACACAGCCTACATCTGCTAATATTTATCCTTCCTAAATGCCATGCATTCTAAGTATTGCTCACCTGTTTGGTGACTGTAATTGTCACAGAGGCACAATCTGGACTTTGACTTTGGAAATCAGTCAGTGCACAATGAATGTGGGAGTTTATTACATTTGCATATCAGGAAAAATAATTCAAAGGTTACTTGTTTTATCCCAAAGACCTTTGGCAGCTGTGCTGAACCATTCATTTTCAGAGCTGCCACATTCATGCATTATTCCTCATTAACGCGGCTACATTTCCCTAGTGCTAATTCTGTAATTTATCAAAACTGCTTCATGTCTACGGGGGGAAAAAAAAATGGAAGGAGAATTAATTTTTTTTAAAGCAGTCCTAAAAAAAACAAAAAACAAAACCTTGTAAATAATAATAATTATGCATTTGAATTTTCTAACATTCTTTGAATGGGCTTATGCAATTCGTAAAGAAAATAATCACAGTTTTTTTTTTATTGTGATATGTGTATATATATATATATATAGATGAATTAATATACAATCATACATACATATAGAAAAGGTGGAGCTTCTAAATAATTCCACAGATATTCTGCAAAACAAAATTGTTCAGAAAATAGTGCAATACAGTAATTAAAAACTTTAAATGATAAAATAGGAGAGTAGCATCACTCACAAGCCTAGAGTCATTAATATATATTTCTCCCTTGTACTATTTAAACTATGTTAATATGGATTCTGTCAAATCCATCAAGTAAAATCAATATACCAGATCTCTAAAATGTCAGCTAACATCGGATTAAGACAAATCTTCATCTTTTTTTATGATAAGATAATTTTCAGTCATAGGAGAAATTCATTTCCAGAGATGACAAGTTTACTGTTTATGGGATTAGGAACGCTGGAATGGCAATCGATGATAAATTGATAACAGTTATGCAGATATTTATTTTTGGATTGTATGAATTAACTCTATCAATGGACTCCTATAATAAAGAGAGAAATGTTTGGATATTTTATAGAAGCAAATCAGAGGGAAATTATCACAATATAGATTTCGATATAATTACACTATGTTTTGGTGTCAAATAAACAGTAATGTTTTTCAAAGTGTGTTATTTACCAAACAATGAAATGTTCAAAACATAGACCAAAAATACCAATATATTAAATACAAATACAATACAAATATAGTTGAACAGGAAAAATAAATGTAGTGATTTGGGAAAATTTTTAGTATTCAGTTTGTTTATGTTCACTGGGCTTCACTGTTTAATACATTTTTTTCAAACTTCTTATTTAATTCCCCTATATCCTCAGAAGGGATCATGCAAGGCATTAAACATGCTCAAGTATGTGACTGGTTTATTGCAATAATTCTAACGTTAAAAGCATTCACGGATATAGAAAGAGGCATAATGTAAAAACATGCATTTTTCCCTATTAACTTTTTTTCATGTTTTATTTTTTGTAGAACGGTAGAACCACACTGTTTTGAAGTGTCTCTAGAACATACAGAATTTTGCCAACCTCCTCCTCCTCTTGAAAATGGACATTTTCAGGTATTGTAAAATTCTAATAATTAATCAGTTTCTATTTCTTTCATCTTCTCTCACATTCTCATCTACCTTTCCTGGCTAATCATGGCAGCATCACTTATGGGTAGCTCCGCCCTAATCAGGAACAGGACAGGATAAAATCAATTAATATGGACCAGACTGGGTATAAAAGGTCCCTCCTCCTTCTATCCCACAGTCTTTTTTCCTGTCCTTTCAGGACACACAGGATAATTTATTTTGGGCCACCTTCCCATGTGTACCATGGGCCTCCAGATGAAGTTCAGCCTCTCTTCATCTGAAGAACTCAGTAAACAGCCTGCACGGGCAGGACTAACTGAGTTTAGTACAGATTAGCATCTGTACTATTATGGGAGAAAAAAGTTTCAATTTGGATGTGGGGTCGGCTGTTACCTTAAAAACCCCCCTTATAGCATCTAACCCCCCTGATCTGAGGTCAGTTATTGGGAGAGCCTAGGGTAAGTGCTTATTTCTGATAAATTTTCTTTGGGTGGAATTTACCTATGGTACTAGAGGTGTTGTCTGAAAACCCCTTTGCTCCATTAGATGAGCTGGGTATTGTCTTATTAACATATAAGACCTTGTTTCTGGTGGCTGTTACTACTGCAAAGCGTATGTCAGAAATTCATGCTCTTTCCTGCGATGAAAATCACTTTCAAGTATTCCACGACAGGGTGATCTTGAGACCCAGACAAGAGTTTCTGCCGAAAGTTGTCTCAAATTTCCACATCTTACAAGAGATTGTTATTCCTTCCTTTTATCCATCTCCTTCTACTCCAGAAGAAGTGAAACTTCATCAATTGGATGTCAGGCAGTGCCTACTCAAGTATTTAGAGGTTTCTACTCAATTTCGGAAGTCTCAACAGCTGTTTGTTCTGCCGATTGGTCCCAGAAGAGGGGAGGCAGCATCTACTTCCACCTTGAGACGTTGGATCTCCAATACTATAATCAAGGCTTATCAGTTGAAAGACCTTGTTCCTCCTAGTAGGATCAAGTCACACTCTACAAGGGCTTTAGCAACTTCATGGGCTAATTGGGCAGAAGTTCCATCTGACGACATCTGTAAGGCAGCTACATGGTCTTCTCCTCTCACTTTCATCAAACATTACAAGATGGATTTGGCATCTTCCTCTACGGCTTTTGGTAGAGGTGTTCTGTCCTCTGTGGAATCTATCTAAATTAAACCTTTTTTCAGCATTATATGGTTTGGAGTTTTTGTTTTGTTTTTGAATTTCCCACCCTATGGTGAAGCTTGGGTATTACCCATAAGTGATGCTGCCATGATTAGCCAGGAATACAGAAAATTTTATCATACTTACCGTAATTTTCTTTTCCAGGCTATTATTCATGGCAGCATCAGCAACCCCCCCTGGTTATCAGATTAGCTTTGGAACTAGACTGTGGGATAGAAGGAGGAGGGACCTTTTATACCCAGTCTGGTCCATATTAATTGATTTTATCCTGTCCTGTTCCTGATTAGGGCGGAGCTACCCATAAGTGATGCTGCCATGAATAATAGCCAGGAAAAGAAAATTACGGTAAGTATGATAAAATTTTCTGTATTATTTCACTCACAGGGTTATTCACTAAAGAGAGAATTGTCGAAATTCAAAATGAATTTCAAATTTAATGTCAAAGTAGCTGAACTGAGAGCATAGTTGATTTAGATTTGAGCTATTTTGGCCTTAAATTTGAAATTCACTTGGAATTCACTTTGAGTCCCTAACATTTTGTCTCATTTTAGTAAATAACCCTCTCAGTCTCTTTTCGATTAGAGATTACCGAGACTTCTAGTTTCCTCTGTATCCTCTTATCCTTTCTCTCTCTCTCTCTGACTAGAGAGTACATACCCTGGAGAACTATTTAGATAATGTCCCCCCCCTTTCTTCCTAGTCTGTATTTTTGTTTACTCTACCCCTTAGAAGGCCTCCTTCCCTATGAGTGTTTTGTTCGTCCTCCTGTCTAGGACCCATAACCTTTTGAGGGTCCTTCCTCTGTTATTTGTTGCTAGTTTGACGGTTACCCCTCGGTTTAGGAGGCAGGCATCACTTTGAGACAAGTCACCTGTCCTTGATTCTTGCTTCGACATCTGAATTGCGCTCCTGTTGAGTGACTTCTTCTCTCTTTCCACATAGTGACTTCTTCTCTCTTTCCACATATATAACTAATACACTGGCACAGGAATACACAGCATGTTAAGTCACTGTTGAGAAACCAGTTTCACAAATAGAAAAGTTGAAAGATTACAACTTGTGTTTTGTTTTTTGTTTTTTTTATCTTTGCATCCTATGAGTTTAATGACCAAAGAAAGTAGGCACATTGAGAAGCTATTTTAGTAACTCTATACAACACTTGTGGGGTTATCCATTATATTTGGACCAGCTGGTAAAACAATTGAGTTTTGCAGAATGTTTTCACTTTGTCTGTTTTGGTTTAAAATTAGCATTGTCTTTGATAATTCTCTGCTATTTCTGGTTTAGCAAATAAATATTTCACCAGGGGTTTTACCTTCCCAGTAACATCTCTGGTTTGTGATCTCTTTACAGGACACTGGATCCTCATTTCATGTTGGGAAACGCATTACTTACACATGCAATGAAGGGTATTCCCTGGTTGGTGATTCTATTGCAGAATGCAAAAAAGACCTTACGTGGCACATTGAACCCATACATTGCAAACGTGAGTGTAACTTGCCTTTTTGTAAATTGTCAGGTTTTGTAAATTGTCAGGTTTCCTTTAATAATAAATCTATCACCTCGAGTTCAATGTATAGCTCTTTACCTTGTCCTGGTCCAAGGACACTGTGTGTTTTAAAGATTTTATTTTCCAGTGTTTGCGAGGTGGTAGATTCATGAGTGGGCCAGGATTTTCAGCAACATTTATTCCAACTGTAGGATATGTAATTAGGCAGCAGGAACTCTGGTGAACCTGAAGAACAGTTTAATCACAAATTTGTGCTAAGAGGCAAATTGGGTTTGAACATCTCATGGCCACAGAAATACAAAGTGACACCTTGTGTATAGAGGATAATTTTCACTGCCCCTAAATACCAAAGCATATAACGTCACTCTTATTGTCTTCAAAGTGCGCTGAAGCCCTGCATAACCCACAAGTTCTTGAAAGACTAGTTGACTGGACTAGTTAATTATAACCCATTGAAAACCCAACAACAGCTTCCAGCTAGTTGGACAACCAATTTGTGGCTGCAGCAATTGTAGCACAAAACCTGAAAATAAAAGTCATAGAATTTGTATATATTTTTTCTAGGCTAGGGAATGACACATAACTCGGTCAGTGAGAACATATAAAACATTTATGGGAACTAAGACATAGGAAACCATTAATCACACATATTGTGGGTGTTAAATGCATATAATTTAAAAAAAATATGTATTTGCTTTATAATATTTTTATTTCTTATAGGAATTATGTGCCCTTATCCACTTTTTCCATATAATATTATAAGTGATTCAAAGAAGTCAGCTTACCAGGTTGGAGATAAAATAGGGATCTCGTGTCCATCAGGATTTGAATTAGATGGTCCTAATAGCTTTTTGTGCCGATCCAGTCTCAGCTGGTATCCTGATACCCAAGGTGTTCAGTGTAAAAGAAAAGGCAAGTAATTCAAACTCTGATTAAGATTCATCATTCCGTTATTTGTTGTGTAATTCATATTAACTCATAACCTTCTACTAGTGAAGCTTGTAGAGTACTAATCGATGTCCACCTCTGAATATAAGGAGAGTTATTTATCAAAGTGTTCTGAAAAGTGGTGGTTACATTCTGTCATGATGTTGATCATATTTATTAAAGTGACCTAAAAAATGACCTAAAATTTCAGCTTTCACAGACATTTATGATGCAGAAGTCCCTCAAATTTATAGTGGTGCAATAATTACACCACTTTTCTGTTGGAAAACGTGATGGAAATATTCATTAATTTATTGCGTTGGTGAAAAGAGGTACATATGCAAAACTAACTGCTATGACACAAAATTTAATAAATTGTGCCCATAAAATTCACTGAAATATTGATTAGATGGAAAAGTGTTGGTGACACTTTGATAAATCTCCAATATTGTGTTCTTTCACAGCTAGACTTAGTATAAGCATTAATCACTAAGTCAACTAACTTGTTTTGGAGCTACCACAAACACTTTAGTCTAACTACCCTAAGGATTATCACAAATGATGCAATTAAATTTCAGACATTTTCATAATACATGCATATTTTTTTGTCTGGAAATTAGATTAAATTAAACATCCAACTGATATAGCCAACATAAAATATAAAAATGGACCATTATGTTACCATATACATTGGTCAGCCACAACATTAAAACCACCTGTCTAATAACATGTAGGTTCCCCTCGAGCTGTCAAAACAGCTCTGGTGCATTGAGGACTAGTCGCCACAAGACCTCTGAATGAGTCCTGTGGTATCTGGTATCAGATCCTTTAAGTCCTACAAGTTGCAAGGTGAGCCTCCATGGACTGAATTTGTTGTTAAGCAAATCGCACAGATGCTCAATCAGATTGTAATCTGTGGAATTTAAAGGCCAAGGTAACACCTTGAACTCTTTGTCATGTTCCTCAAACTATTCCTGAACAATTTTCCATTGTGGCAGAGCGCATTATTCTGCTGAAAAAGATCACTGCTATCAGAGAACACTTTTGCCTTGAAAGAACATTGTCCAGAGAAAACACTGCCTCCGTCGGCCTTCTTACTTCCCATAGTACTTTCTTCTGCCATCTCTTTCCCAGATAAACGATGCACATGCACCCGGTCATCCACTAGGCCCAAAATAAAACATGAACCATCAGACCATGCAACCTTCTTCCATTGCTCCATGTCCAGTTCTGATGCTAACATCCTCATTGAAGGTGCTTTCATAAGTTGAAAGGTGATCATAGGCACTCTGGCCAGTCTGCGGCTACACAAATCATACACAATTGCTAAATTTTTGTTGTAATATTCCATGTGTCTTTCTTATGTTATTTAACCTGCCTGTTTGCATCTGCAGTCGTTACCAACCCTATTTAAATGATGCACAATACCTTTTACTAAGCCTCTTCTGTATATTTAATAACAGTATATTGTATTTTATTACAGTTAGTGGAGTGACACCCAAAACACCTGGACCTAAATGCCAGCCATGGGAAAAAATCCAAGATTCAAAATGCACTTGTAAAATGCCATATGAATGCGGGTAATGTAATGATTAATTTGCTATTTTCTGTTGTTTACAGCAACGAGAGACAGATATGATTTAAATGTGTTTTTTCTTAGCAGAGTGAATTTGTATCTCTAACGAGATCTAAACCCAAGCAATTTATAAGGAAAACAACATTCAATAAGTTGATCTAAAAACAATTTACAACTGTGCTTAAAGTTAAATTGGATAATATTTTCATAAACTTTTCAATCATATACCGTTATTGGAAAAAATCAACATGTATAATATGTATATACATAGTATATAGGTGTGCTGTTAAAATGTCACAATTAAAATTAAAGGACCACTCTAGGCACCCAGACCACTTCAGCTTAATGAAGTGGTCTGGGTGCCAGGTCCAGCTAGAGTTAACCCATTTTTTTATAAACATAGTTTCAGAGAAACTGCTATGTTTATTAATGGGTTAAGCCTTCCCCCAAAGCCTCTAGCGGCTGTCTCATTGACAGCCGCTAGAGGTGCTTGCGTGATTCTCACTGTGAAAATCACAGTGAGAGCACGCAAGCGTCCATAGGAAAGCATTGATAATGCTTTCCTATGCGACCGGCTGAATGTGCGCGCAGCTCTTCCCGCACGTGTGCATTCAGCCGACGGGGAGGAACGGAGGAGGATCGGAGGCAGAGAGCTCCCCGCCCAGTGCTGGAAAAAGGTAAGTTTTACCCCCTTTCCCCTTTCCAGAGCCGGGCGGGAGGGGGACCCTGAGGGTGGGGGCAACCTAAGGGCACTATAGTCCCAGGAAAACGAGTATGTATTCCTGGCACTGTAGTGGTCCTTTAAGCTCTTTAAACTACAATATATTTGTGCTTAGAGCTGATTAAAAATGCCTCCAGGGTAAAGTTAAAAAAAATCTATAGTGCCAGGAAAGCAAAGAATTGGAAAACTGATGGAATCAAACAATGAGATTTATCAAGGCAAAACAGGTGCTGTTCTGGGTCAAAACTGCTAAGACATTTAATGACATTCTATTGGTTTCCATGGTGATTGCTCATTATTTAGCAATTTTCACAAGAATAGCATCTGTTTTTGACTTGATAAATCTCCTCTAAAAATAGGGGCAAAGCACCTCAATATAAAGGAGGTGACGCAATTCTAATAACTGTAAAATTTATACCCAAATTCCTTCCATATATTTACAACATATCCCTATGAATGTAAAAGAATTGTTATTGTGTATTATATATAATCTCTTAATATCCCTTAAAAGAACACTATAGCGTAAGGAATACAAATGGTTAATTAACCATTTATTTGCTTATCTTAATCCAGCGCCGGGCTCCCTCGGCGCTGGTGACCTCTCCTCCTCAATCGACATCAGCTCCCGAGTGGTGCCGAATGCGCAAGAGCGGCCAGCGCAATCAAACCCACCCATAGGAAAGCATTACTCAATGCTTTCTTATGGGGATATTTTTTGACGCTGGAGGTCTGTGAGGACAAATTAGTGCGATTTACTGTAAATCAGGGAGACAGCAACTAGCGGCTGGATTAACCCTGCAGTGTAAACATAGCAGTTTCTCTGAAACTGCTATGTTTTCAGCAGCAGGGTTAAAACTAGGGGGACCTGGCACCCAGACCACTTCTTTGGGCTGAAGTGGTCTGGGTGCCTATAGTGGTCCTTTAATATTTTGTGCATAATTAGCAATGCTTTTTACCATGTTGAATCAAAATCAGTATATTTGCTTTTGAGGCAAAACCTGCAGCCAATAGAGTTTTTCATGAGATATGGACATTAAAATGATTTATCTTTTAGACCTTCACTTGATGTGTGTGCCATTGATGGAAGAAACAAGAAAAATGTTCCACTTACAGTTTGTAAAATGAATGCTCTGACATGTCTGGGAAGGACGTATACTCTGACTGAAGCTGCAAACTGTAAATTCCAAGAGGCATCTGAAACACCATGTTACTCATGTAATCCTGAGGACGTTTGTTCAGGTATAAGGGTTTCCTTAAGTACAATGGGTATGCCACCATAGATGTCAGTACTGCATATGTACACAGAAACACACTCACACAGAAACACTGAAAGAGATACATGTATAATGGCGCACACACACATGCGCACAGTGACACCAACATACACAGATGCATACACACAGTTACACATAGTGACACATTGACATATCCAGAGGTACACAAAGTTACACACACACACACGCACGCGCGCACACACACACGTAGGAAAAGAACACATATATTTCTAGTGACCTTATTGTGCCCCGTGAGGCAGCTACACTGGCTACACTACTGGTAGTTTCATTTTTGCTTGGACAGGAGCCAAAAGCAAAGGAAAGTCCTGGCAAATTTGTGACAGTTAGCAACCTATGTGCAGACATCAGTATCGTCAACTGAGCTGACTATTCATTTCAAGTATTTATTTCAGACATATAGTGCTTGTAATATACCATTATGAATGACGCTATAGACATGAAAGTGAAAATAACATCTATGCTGATGATCTAATACATTTATATACATTTGCATCTGTTGTGGAGTAGAGATATTCCAGCTGTACAATTTAGCCAAAAGGAGAACCAGTCAATATAGGAATGTCTTACTAGTGACATGACTTCCTGGTCTACAAAGGACTGTCCCCCCTCTCCCTGGATTTCATTGAAATAAAAACAAAACAAAACAACAACTAAAAAAAGCAGGTTAATGCTGCGTATGTTGTGTCTGTCATTAGTTTCACAGTTCCCTACATTTGACTCATTGATGGTTGGAGTAGTTGCTAAGTGGCTGAGCAACTGATCATGTCGTCCTGTTACCCCATTACAGACCCCAGTGACATGCTTAGTCTGCTCTTCGATTTCTGATGTCACTCATTGGCTTTGTATTGGCAATCAGATCCTAGACAGTCCTTCATATTGTCATGTCTTCCCAGGCTTTATATTGGTAACAGCATCAAGGGGTGGAGTTGGACCACGTGTTTGTTAATTCCTGTATACATTGGTTTATGGTGATGAACAGGTGAACATATGTGCTTTTAAAATTTTTAGAGACAACTAAAAAAGAAGTTGTATGTGTTTTACGTTGGTGAGCTAAGGCTTGGCTAGGGAGCAGTGACTATATATTATTTATTTATTTATATTTATTTATAACGTGTTTTACCAGAAAGGATACATTGAGATTTCTCTCGTTTTCAAGTATGTCCTGGGTCCACAAAACATTGCATTGATACAATAGGGTACAATAAAATACAAAAACAATATTAATACATAATATATACAAATATATTTAACATATATATATTTAATATATTTAACATAGAACAGGTAGGAAATATGTAATCAACCATGACACGGGAATTCTGTTTTGAGGTATGTAGAGAGGGATCTCTTAAAGGATTTTAGGCTTGGGAAAGAATTAAACGTGTGCGAGAGTTTGTTCCATAAGTGCGATGCTCTGTAGGAAAAGAAGGATCAAGACGCTTTCTTTTTGTATTGCGGAAGACTAAATAAAGTGCTGGTACTGGATCGGATACTATAGGATGTGGGAACAGCCGGGAGAGTTTCCCAGAAAAGCTCTTAAACACAAGGCTGGAAAGATGAAGGGTGCGTCTGGATTCCAGCAACAGCCAGTTTAGTTCTTTTAGCATGTCACATTGGTGGGTTCTGTAATTACATTGTAGCACAAATTGGCAGAACAAGTTCTACAATGTATTGAGTTTATTAATGTGAGATTGCTGTGCAGATGCATATACTACAACTTGTTTTTTTGTGATCCACTTTTCTACCTCTGTGAACTGGTCTTGCAGCACAGCCTCAAGTTGCGGTAGATTGGATTTGCATGCATAGATTACTGTGTCGTCTGCGTACATGTGTACATTTGAGGATTTGCATACATTAGGCAGATCATTTACAAATAATGGGAATAGTAGGGGGCAGAAAATGGAACCTTGGGGAACACCGCAAGTGACTGGGAGAGGGAGGGAGTGGGTGTCAGAAATGGACACATATTGTGATCGATCCGATACATATGATCAAAACCAGGTTAGCAGACAATCACCAATACCTGAGTTTTTTAGTTTGTGCAGCAGAATGTCTTGGTCTACTGTGTCAAAGGCCTTTGCAAAATCAAGGAAAATAGTTCCAGTTAGGTCTTCTTGTTCCATGCCAGTTTGGATGTCATTGCAAATTTTTAAGAGGGCAGTTGTAGTTGAGTGATTCGGGCGAAAGCTCGATTGATCAGGGGTCAGGGAGTTTGATTGTTTTTTAATGTTCACATAGTTGCGCAGGGACGCATTTTTCCAAGATTTTTGACAATACTGGAAGCAATCATATTGTATAGTTAGAAATAAAAGAAGTGCCACCACCTCTATGGATAGGCACTACTCTCTCAGTCTTCCAGAGTTTGGGGATGTATCCAGACACCAAGGATTCGTTAATTACGGTTGTGACAGGTTTAGCAATTGCCAGCGCACTCAGCTTCAACAGCATTGCTGGGATTTGACTAGGTCCAGACTGACTTTTCATTTTTAGATTATTAAGGCATTTCTTAATGACACTAATAGGTACAGGTCTAAAATTGAACTTTTCTATATTGTGTCTTTGCAAACTTAGTTGGGGCTTGATCCATATTTGTAGCTTCAGGATGTGTGTCATTTATTAGCGTGGCAATCAGGGTGGTGGAGAATCTGGCAAAATAATTGTTAAAGGTATTTGCTACCTTTAAGGGAAGTTGCAGGGTTTGGTTATCCACTTTGACAGTGGAGGGTTGGGAGTGGATTGGGGGAGTTTGTAAGTTATTTATGATCTTCCAAAAGTTTCAAGGGTTTGAAATGTTATTGTTCAGATTTTCACAGAAATATTTGGCCTTGGCCAATTTTGATTGTTTTGTGCCATTTTCTATATGCACAGTGATCGTTCATAGATCCAGTACGCTGATCTTTGACCACAATGAATCCCGAAACTGGTACATTTGAATGAGGTCAGCTGTGATCCAGTTCATATGTGCCCCTTTTACTCTCACCTTAACCAGCGGGACATGCAAATTCCAAACTTATAGGAGTTCGTACTGAAAGAATACAACTGCACAGTCTAAATCTGGGATTAGGTTTAATTTGTGCCATGGGAGTTTTTTGATGTCATTTAGAACGTATTCAAGATTAAATATTTTGAAGGACCTGGTGATTTTAACCTTTGGAGAGGATTTAGTAGCCTTTATTTTGCGCACGCAGTACACTAAGCAGTGGTCACTTAAACTGTTAGGGAGAACACCTGCTTCCTGGATTCTATCAGGAGAAGTAGAGAGAATCTAATCCAGTAGGGTATGGTTATGGCTTTTAATGTTTATGCCAGTTGGAGAGGAGATTAATTGTGTTAGCTGCAAAGTCTTAAACAGCGAGCAAGAACTATTATTTATTATTTTAGGATTTAGCCAATCAATATTAAAATCTACAAAAACCAAAAATTCACTTTTTGGGTTTTGAGCTATGGTTTCACTAAGGAGATAGGCTATGTCAGAAAGGGAATGCACTGGGGAGCTAGGTGGGTGGTAGATTCCTGCAACATTGATTGATTTACTGTAGAGGATCTCTATTTTGCCAGAAAGGAAATCAAAGGTGGTAGGAGACCTAAAGTTTTGTAAGGGGGTAAACTTTATGGAATTGTCAACATACATTACATTGCCTCCTCATCGTCTTGCTCTGTCATTTCTATGGCATGAATACCCATGTATTGCAATGGCAGAGTCAGGTATTTTTGTGGTTAGCCACGATTCAGAGAGTACAATGCTTTTGTAACACCAAGCTTGCAGTGCATCAATTTTTGGTAGTAAGCTGCGGATGTTACAGTGTACAAAGGAGAGGCCTTTTAGACTCTACATCATTTGCAAGGGCAAGTACCATGAGTAATAGGAATTTGGACATTATCTTAGTGTGGTAGTATTGCTATTGTAAGGTTTTATACTTTTGTGGGGTGGTGAGTTGGAGGGCTTGATTTCAACACTCTCCACCAGCACTCACCAGTGGGGATTAAAAGGGTAGTGATAGGAACATGACAGGAATGTGAAGAGGGATACAAGGAATATCAACACGGTCAAATTTGGAGCCATGTACAGGAGGGGAGGAGATGAAAACAAAAATTAAATAAGTTACAAGTAGTGCATATATGGTGAAAAAGTAGTACTTACACTACACATATGGCTAGGTAAAGAACACAAACATAAATGCAGCATGCACAACAGGGTGTGGATGATAATGAAGATGTTGATTGAAGCACTGACTGCTGTTTTCCTCCTTGTGTCCTCCTTGATGAACTCCCTTGGTAAACTCTTATGATTTAGGGCACTTATTGGAAGTTGCTATTTGATGGATAGTGGCACACAGATGGAATGTGGCCTGTGCTCCCTTTGGTCGTGTCCTTCACAGTGACTTAACTAAATAGGGATCCCACTCTGCCTTGAGATAGTCAATTGGCTTGATTTCTCCCAATAAAGTTTGACACATGAGATGGGTGGGATTGGACGAAACTGGACCCCAATTCCCCATCCAACTACCGCCCTATATCGCTACTGCAGTTTGCCTCCAAGATCCTTGAGAGCAGTGGCTATATAGTCCCTCTGCATATGTCTTTTTAGGTATGTAGGCTAGTGTCTTCCCTAATTCATATCTGCCCCTAGTTTTTTTTTCACAAAGTCTCCCCTTACTAGTCTTCCCTGACCCCCAAGAAGTCTTTTTTACATTTTTTGATTCTATATCACCACTTTATCAATCTTTGTATATGAAAGATTATCTGCCACCTCTTCTAGGGTTTATCACTGTCTCTCTCCAGTGCCTTTTCTTTTCAGGTTACGTGGGTATCAGACAAATTTATGAAACAACTGCCATTCCTGGTCAGATAATATGGATAATTGATATGCCTTTCTAAAGCAGTGGGGTTTTAAGGCTTTCTTAAATGATTGAAGAGTCAGGGAAAGTCTAATAGATTAGGAATTGGGAATTTCATAAAACGGAGCAGCTTCTAAAAACAAAAGTTAGCAGTGAGTGTGGGAATCGAGGCAGAAGTCAGTTTTTAGGGTGAAGTGTCAGGATGGAACATATTTACTAGGAAAGATATGCGGGTTGGGACACTGTTGGCAAGTGCTTTATAGCTAAGGACTAGGATTTTGAAATTACCTACCTCAGTGTCTCCTTTCTTTTATTTCTCTCCTTGTATTTCCCCTTTCTTTTTAGCGTTCATTTTAAAGGATTTTATGTTCCAATCGAGGGTCAAGTACAGGCGACCCAGTACTATCTTGAGTTTCAACAGGCATATGAGGGAACACTAAGAGTAATCTATCCAAGTATCTCACTCCATTTTGGCTTTCAATGATAGGCTGTTAAGGAAAGATCATTTGATGCCCTTATGTAGCACACAGTCTCTTTATTACACAGACACTCTAAACACAAAACAACTAGCTAAATGAAGCAGTTTTTGTATACAGATAATGCCCCTGTAGTCTCACTGCTCAGTATTCTGCCATTTAGGAGTCAAATCACTTGTTTTTATTCATGCAGTCCTAGTCACACTTCCGCTGGCCGTGACTGACATGCATGAAAAAAGAGTGTTTTTTCTGCTCTCTGTAACCTCCTCCTTTGGCCTCACACAGGGCCGGTGCAAGGATTTTTGCCACCCTAGGCAAAACATTTTTTGCCTCCCCCCCCATATGTCCTGCCCACCATGTGACATCACAATACCCCGCCCATATGCTCTGCCATATGGGCCAACGCCAGTCTTCACAAAGTGTCTTTTATCTGAAAAGACAGTGTGTTTACATTAAAGAGCCTACAGGCACAGGCTATAGACACCAGAACCACTACATTATGCTGTAGTGCTTCTGGTGACTATAGTATCCATTTAATGTGAGGTAAATTAGAGATTAGTGCCACTAATAATATATTGGATTGCCTACTTACCACCAGATGAGGATTTGTAACAGTGCTCAAAACAATTAACGAACAGGAAGCAGCTCCATTTTTTAGGGCCCCTTACACAGCTCAAGGTCTGGGCCCCCAGGGCTTGACCGTGAGTATTCCTACAATGCCCACCCATAAATCCACCTACATGGACCACCCGTGAGTTCTCTCACAGGAAGTGGAGTGTATGTGTGTAGGGGATGTTTTATGTGTTATTGTAGAGACTGCAACGTGTGTGTTCTTATAGAATGTAGTGTATAGGGATACCAATTTCTGTAAGGGATGTAGTGTGTTTATAGGGGATGCAGTGTGTGTTTGCGTGTAAGGAATGCATTGTATGTTTCTGGGTGTGTGTGTGTGTAAGGGGTGCAAGGTGTGTTTCTGTGTATTTGATTGAATGCAGTGTGTGTCTGAGATGCATTGATTGTGTAAGAGATGCATTTTGTTTCTGTGTGTAAGAGAATGAGTTTGTGTGAACGTAAGGGATGCATTGTGTGTTTCGGGTGTGTCTGTGTGTGAGTAGGAATGCATTGTATGTTTCTGTGTGTGTGTTTGTGGGGGGGGGGTGCATTGTGTATGTGTGTATGTGTGTAGTGTAAAAGAGAGGGTTTGTGGGGTAGGATAGGGACTGAGAGGGGAGCAGCTCTTTATTTTTTAAATTTTTTGCATAGTGCTCACCCTCCTGTCAATTATTGATTTCCCCTTCCCTCCTGTCCCTTAGTGCTCTCCCTTGGCCCCCTGTAGTCCCCCCTTGGTGGTCTTCTCACTCCCCCTTAGTGGTCCTCCATCCCTCCCCTTAGTGGACCTCCCTCTCCCAAACCCCTTAGTAGACATTCCCCTCCTCCCCCCACCCCCTTAGTGGTCCTTACCCTCCTCCCCTCTCCTTAGTGGTCCTCCCTACTTACCCCCCTTTGGTGGTCCTTTCCCCCCTTAGTGGTCCTCCTTCTCCCAAACCCCTTAGTGGACCTCCCCTCCCTCAGTGGTCCTTACTCCCCACCACCCCTCCCCCAGTGGTCCTTACTTTCCCCCTCCTCCCTCAGTGGTTCTTACTCCCCCCTTCCTCCCCCAGTGGTTCTTGCTTTTCCCCCCCCTCCCTGGTGGTCATACCTCCCCGTGGTCCTTGCCTCCTGGTGGTCACCCACCACCCCTCCCTGGTGGTCCCTTGCCTCTCTCCTCCCCTCCCCTGGTCTTTACAGCTTCCCCTCCCCTCCCTCTGTGGTCCTTGCCTCCCCCCCTCCCCTGTGGTCCTTACCTCCCCCCCCTCTCCTGTAGTACTTACCTCCCCCCCCTCCCCCTGTAGTCCTTTTTTTCCGGTCCGCCTGCACCTCCCATGTCTCCCCGCTCTGTCAGTCCCTACATTGGTTTCCAGTTAGATATAGGGCTCAATTTAAGATTCTGGTGCTTGCTTACAAGTCCCTACAAATGCTGCTCCAACCTACCTATCCTCCCTAATACAAAAGTATGTCCCGTGGACAGGGACGGCCTTAGGGGTGTGTGAGCTGTGCGGCCGCACAGGGCGCCGTGGAGCAGGGGGTGCCCTACAGCCGACACAGCTCACACATGGCCGGCTACCCGGGTGGAGTATTTCATTATTCTCCACCCGGGATTAAAAAAAACCTCCCAGCATTGCGGCGGGGGCGGGGCTTACCTTGCGGCAGGGGCAGAGCTAATTGACGGTGGGGGCAGAGCTCAAATGACGGCAGGGCAGAGCTAAAATGATGGCTGCATGGGAAGCAGGAAGGAGTCCCTGCTTCACCAACAACCAGACCCCAGGAGCTGCCTGCACTGCCTTCCCTCCCAGACCATAAAGGACAGAGGTAACCATAAAGGACAGAGGTAACTGCCTGTTTGTGAGTGTGTGTGAGTATGTGCAACTGTCTGCCTCTGTGTGTGTGAGAACCTGTGTGTGTGGCTGTCTGCCTATGTGTGTGTGTGTGTGAGTGACTGTCTGCCTGTGTGTGTGTTTGTTTAACTGTCCCCCTGTGTGTGTGTGTGTGTGTGTGTGTGTGTGTGGCTTCTGCCTCTGTGTGTGTGAGTACCTGTGTGTGTGTGTGTGTGTGAGATCTGCCTGTGTGTGTGTGTGGCTGTCTGCCTGTGTGTGTGTGTGTGTGTGACTGTCTGCCGGTGTGACTGTCTGCCTGTGTGTGGGCTATATGTGTGTGTGTGTGACTGTCTGCCTGTGTGTGTGGATGTCTCTTTGTGTGTGTGGCTGTCTGCCTCTGTGTGTGTGTGTGTGTGTGTGTGTGACTGTCTGTCTGCCTGTGTGTGACTGCCTGCCTGTGTGTGTGTGACTGCCTGCCTGTGTGTGTGTGTGACTACCTGCCTGTGTGTGTGGATGTCTGTGTGTGTGGCTGTCTGCCTCTGTGTGTGTGAGTACATGTGTGTGTGTGTGTGTGTGACTGTCTGCCTGTGTATGTCACTGTGTGTGTGGCTGTCTGCCCCTGTGTGTGTGTGTGTGGCTGTCTGCTGCTGTGTGTGTGTGTGTGTGACTGTCTGCCCTGTCTGCCTGTGTGTGTGACTGTCTGCCTGTGTGTGTGGCCTGTGTGTGTGTGTGGGCTGTCTGCCTGTGTGTGTGTGTGTGTGCTGTCTGCCTGTGTGTGACTGCCTGCCTGTGTGTGACTGTCTGCCTGTGTGTGTGGATGTCTGTGTGTGTGTGGTCGTTGTGTGTGTGTGACTGTCTGCCTGTGTGTGTCACTGTGTGTGTGTGTGGTGTCTGCCTCCGTGTGTGGCTGTCTGCCCTGTGTGTGTGTGTGGCTGTCTGCCTGTGTGACTGTCTGCCTCTGTGTGTGTGGACTATCTGCGTGTAACTGTGTGTGTGTGTGTGTGTGTGGGGAGACTGTATGTGTGGCTGACTGACCGGTCTGTCTGTACCCATGTGTGTGGGGGGGTTCTCAGGAGGATTTTTTACAGGGGTATAAAGGGGCCAAGACCAGCCCTGCCCGTGGAGCTACTGTACACTCTGCGAGACCTCACGTCCTGTCCTCATGCATCTGAGTGCTCACCTCCAAGACTTCTCCAGGGCTGCACTCCCTTCCCTTCTCCGTTAGACTTTCACCCTGGCCCCACTCCTTCAAAAAATCTTTGAAAACACACTTCTTCAGGAAAGCATATAATTTAACTTGTTAACAGGTTTTCATTCAACCCTTCCTCCCCCTTCCCCATGACTTCTCTCCTGCAACTGTCAAAAATAACAGTTGTTAGTGAATACTCGTTTAGTGAATACTCTTTTAGCAACCTATTTCATTAACCCTACTTATACCCTTGTGTCACTATACCCACTCCCTCTAGCATGTAAGCTCATTGAGCAGGGCCCTCAACCCCTCTGTCCCTGTGCGTCCATTTGTCTGGTTACGTCCACCCATTGTACAGCGCTACGGAATTTGCTAGCGGTATATAAATAATAAAATAATAATAATAATAATTTTAATTCAGATCTTGCAGCAAAGTGTGTTTACGTTGGAGGCTTTTATGTCCTGCTCTGTTAATTGAACTTTAATCACACACAGGAAGCTACTGTTTGCTATTAACAATGTGGGGGTCAGAAATTCTAAATAAAACATGCTGTGTAATGAAGTTGAAAAATATTGATATTGTCTAATCATTTGCTGTTTCACTATGCCTTCAATATGACTTTCCCATTAATATATTGTATTCCTTCACTGTCTAGATGAACGACGAACATGCATCAGCATTTGTGTTGAAGTAGATGGCACAACGCAAACCCTGACTGAATGCGAGGCAGGAGTCCTTAAGTGCCAAGGGGTGAATGTCGCAATTGTCAGCATAAGTCCTTGTGATACATAGAAAAATCACAGTGCTGCATGCTTCATTTATCCAAACTGCTACAAAGCATGTCAAATCAACTCAGCATTTCAACAGTTCAAGGATTCTTTCATCCTTAAAAACATTACAGTTTGTAAGAGCTCACTAATTCAGTGTGTCAAGCCATGTGATTCTCATCTTAAACTAAATTGTAATTTTTTTTCTTTTTGCCAACCAATAAAATGTTTTTGTCTTTTCATATTTTTAATGCATCTTTATTGATAAAACACAGTATTCATGATACAAGGTAAACTAATTAAAGGGACACTCCAAACACCATAACCACTACAAATATAAATAATCAAACAGTTTTTACCTGTGGTACGTAATGTAGCCCCATGTAGCCAAAGCGCAGCTAAGCGAAAAAAGGCCTTGACAGGGGTTAGGAGGCGGGCATAGGAGGAAGCAAGGAAGGAATGGAGTTCCACTAACAGACGCACACAAACTAACACACTCAGTAACACACTCACTGACACACACAAACACAAAAACTAACACTAACACACACTCTAACATTAACACACACACACACTCTAACACATACACACACTAACACACACATACACTCTAACACTAACACACTCAAACACTAACACACACACACGTTTTTAAAAAAAATGTAATCCCCCAGCCTCCTTACCTGTGGGAGAGCTGAGGGGATTCCCTGGGGTCCAGTGGTGTCACCCAGCGGGCAGGCTGGCGCGCACGTGAGGGAGCACTCTCCCCTGAATGCTTCCTGTTCAGCTCCCTCGCGTGCTGCGTACTGATGCCGGAGCTGGAAGCTGACGTCATCTTCCAGTTCGGGTATCAGTGTGGTGCGCGAGGGAGGTGAAGAGGAAGCACTCAGGGGAGAGTGCTCCTTCGCGCGCGCGCCTGCCCGCCAGGTAACAGCAGGGCCAGCCTCGGGGGGCCCTAAGGTGGCCAGCTCCTGGGCCACCCAGGAGCTGAGGCTGGCCACTCTGGGTACATACCCTGGTGGGCCGGGCCCGGTCGCAGCCGCGACCCCTGCGACCCCCGTATGTATGCCACTGCATAGAGCACTTTAAAATATTGCCTTCAACAATGTTAACTCTGCTGTACAAAACTATACTATTATATTTCTGGATTTCCTTTGGGCATTGAGAATATTCTGCAGTACGAGGCGTTCCATGCATTTTACTCTCCTCTGCACAGTGTAAGTTGGGAGACAATCAGTTCAATTGAAAAAATAACAGGTTCTGATTGGCTTTCAGTAGCAGTAAGTCTTTGAGGGTTACAAACTAAGCGGTATTGTTGCACATCATAACAGTATTAATCTGTGTTTAATGATTTACAGTGAATAATTTTAAAAATTAAGATGTAAGAACAATTTTAATATGTACGGAGCCATGATATGTATATTACACAGAGAAATACAATCTGGAACTAGTTACTATAAAAATGTTTATTGCTTGAAGTATATAGCAAAATTGTAGAATATTGTTGACATATCAGAAAGATGATTTAATACAGGATGTTATCCTCACATAACTCTTTAGACTATGAATACAATTAATGACCACAAAAAGCTAGTGTAAATATAAAACGTTAGCATTTTTCATCAGACAGGATTACATGACTTTTTCTGTGGATGTGTGTATGAATAAGTATTAATTCACTGTGACCTTTTTACGAAGTACATTCTCCATTATAAAGAATTTCCATTTTCATATTTCTACATTTTATGGTTGCTAATGCGCAGTGATTAACGGTTCTTTGCTTTCCAGAAGTTCCAACTGTGACGCAATATAACTGGGCATCATTCTCTGGACACTGACTCGGGTTAATACATGAACATTCAGAACCTGCAGAGTATAAAAAATATCAGTGTCATAGAATCACAGACTGATACATTAATGAAATGAATACAGACACAAATTCTATAATCATATTATATTGTGGGCACTGTACTGTATATGTTTTAACAAACAACAAAATATCTACCGAATAACTGTGCTGTTGAAGTTTTGATTAAAATAAACCGGTATTGATAGAAATCATGATCCTTAATGTCCCTAGGAAATCTGTCTCGAAAAAGCAGGAATACTGATACGGTCTACCTGGGCCTTAATTTAATATTGTTGGATACGCTTTTCAAATGATCTAACATTTCTGTATAAACTTATAAAATGATGTAATAGTTTGAAAAATATTTTAATATCATAATAAGTTGATATTTTAATATCAACATATCATATGGTATTTTTTTTTATTTTAATATTTTGAAAATTTTAATTTGAAAGGTTTATCCAAAAATATTAAATCATCTGAAAAGCTTATCTGATTTTAAACCGGGAGACAGCAGGTAAAAAAAGTAAGTAAGTGGCAGGGTGCAGCCTCTGGCTCAGAAAGGTAAATCTTCAACAGCAGTGTCTTTACCAAGATTTATAAGTTGATAAATTGCATTAACATGGAATATTCACAGCAACAACTATCAACATTTATCCATGTGGTTTGTGAACTAGATGTGAACTGTGCCAGAATGAGTCAAAGTCAACATCTTAATTCATTGTGTATTTAATTCAGAGGTTAGACTAGTTAATAGCTGACATATTAATCAAGTTAGCCCTTGATGTTACCTGCGCATCTTTCCCAGTCATAGCAGAAATCATGTCCGCAAGGTTCTTTCTTTACACTGCTCACAGACATGGTCAGTCTATCACGGACCCAGTTTAGGTTGACATTCCTGCACGGCCCATTATTCAAGAAAACAAGTTGTTTAGTTCCCAAGCACTTCTCGGCCAGGTACTGACAGAGTGACATAGTGACGCCACTATCAGCATTTTCATCATATATGCACAGATGTTCTTTGTCATACCTAATCAAATAAAAGGAGAGATCAGAGATTTAATGTTTCAGGACCATATCTCAAAACATTTTACAGCATTACTGGGTTTTTTTTCTGGACGTAAATAATCAAATTCAATCATCTAAAATATTAACAAAACTAACTGTATATATAACAGTAACAATCGGGTATTTCACTAGATATATCTAAACCAGATTTTAAAAGCTGCAGATCTCTTATCTAAAGCCTTTGCAAGCCTTCTCCTTCTTCACTAGCCCAAACTTTCTGTGACTGTCCAATCACAGACTTCCCAATGGAGCTCAATGAGAAATCTTTGCAAGACAGGTGCTCTGGACAATTGTCTTCCTCTTGAGTTTAGCTCCACTGAGGAAAAGAATCAGGAAGTAACAGGACCGGTGCTCCTACTTTCAGCCAGAGGGGTGTAACAAGGATAATTTATAAAAGTGACAATTTCTATTGAAATCTGCAATGTTTATAAAACTCAAAAAAGAAAAAAAATAGGTCTCACTCTTCACACATAAAGCACTTCAACAAGCTAAAGATGATTTGAGTGTTCCTTCAAACACCCCTAACCATAAATCTTGTACCCATTCATACAAAACGTGTCCTTTTCAATGCAATTTTTTTTTCTGCATGGGTTGAATGGCATTCCAGTCATATGATCACAATACAATATCAATATAACATCTCCCTATTTTGAGGAGACCTTTTTTAAACTCAACTTTCCAAGTTGATATTTTTAAAGTCAATCTACTGCAACTCAGTAATTTAAAGTCAGTCTTCAATTTATGGAGGTGATGACAGCGTGATCTGTACTATCAAAAACCATTAAAAGAGTGTCTGGTGGTGGGGATGAGGATATATTGTTCCCATTTTCATGGGGCTTTGTTACTATGTTACTACCTGTGATTTCCATCAGCTATACATTAACGCCTTACCGACAATCTTGCTCTGGGGACACGCAGACACATTCCGATCCCACTTGCTTTTGGCCTGGATCACAGTTTCCTTGAAATACCTTAGCTGGTTCTGGAGTAGAAAAATACACAATTTGGTAAACCATCACATCTGAACCTACATATCTACCACAGAGAAATCTCTCAAAGCAAGTCTCACAAAGTCACATTATAATTATAGTTTTGAAAGTCACTCCAGCACAGTAGCAACGCTTTTAGAGAGTGACTGTTTGCTTCTTTGTGTACCCTGTGATGTTATGTGCAACATTGCCCAAACAATATAGAAATGGACAAAACGAGGTGCATCAAGATCACAAGAGAAACATTTGGCACTGATGTAAGTACGATCTTTTAGGAACGGAAAACTACTTGGGAGACAAAAAAATACATTTCTTGACAGCTCTAGCACATTTTATTACCATTTTAATAATTAATAACCATTACAGTCCATCCAATCACAAACCACTCTAATTTCATCCAATCACAATACAGAAGGAGGAGTTTCCAATTAGTTTTACATGTGCTTATTATTTGTAAAAAATATTTTTTTAAGTTTTTACATTCTCAATTAGATATTGTATGGATAATATACTGCAAAAATCTTAATGCACATAATCAATTATTTTAAAAAATCCTTCAAAATCTAACCTTTCTCGCAAGCAAGTTCATGCAATATAGGAGGATCCCACGTGAAATCACTTCCACATCTGTAGATGTTTTGACCCGTTACAACCAAATCTTGAGGGCAGGATATCTGAATAGTTTCCCCGACTTTATATTCTTTTTTATACTGGAATATTGTGATGTCTTCGGATGCTAATGGTCTTGAGCACATCGCTCCTGAAATAGAAAAAAAGAAGACATCAACGAATCATAATTGTTTTTTAATTCCTAAATAAGAGAGCCATAAGGTAAAGTAGGTTCATTCCCTGTTCAACTGGGTCCACTTTTGGCATACTTTGCAAGTCGACATTCATGCCACATCTACTTTATAAAAATACTCTCTCCACAAATTCTTTGACCTGTAATTTATTATCATTATTTAGAGTCAGATGGCAAGACAACCCGGTTTTTTTACACAATGAAGAAATATTTCCCAGTCGCGCGACCTTGTTGCTTAAAACTCACAAACGTTAAAATCTTGCTGATAAAAACAAACTTTATTGTTCATTTGCAAATATACAACTTAAAATAGTTATATCAGTCATTTTCTTTTCTTTGCGCCTAAATAAGCATGGGATGCAAAACTACCACTACTAAAAGAGCAGTGGTAATGGTTACATCAGAAATATCTTAAAATATTCACTTCATTAAAGGGTCATTCCAAGCGTCATAACAACTACCGGCTCTAGGCACCATGACAATATCAAATCACTGAAGTGGTTATGGTTCTTGTTATAACCCTTTAAGCTTTATTAACATGAGATGGATAATTAAGACAGACTGCACAGGCTCGTGATTGAGTTCACTCAGACTCTACTTTGCTGCCAGAATTGAGCAAATTTACTGTTTATTCTATTTTACAGACTCAACTGAGCAACTTACCAAACCTATACAGTAGTTGCGTTTACGTACTAAGTTTCTACATAGTCAGTTTGTTATATGGTGTTTATATGGTGCTTATAGTCATAGCTTTCCCAGGATATTAATAACTTTGGCCACTCCTGGTGAGAATAGGGTGAACTTACTAATTGTAGAACAGTTCCAAGATTCCCCAAGTTGTCCCTAGTTGCATCTTCCTTAGTATAATATAGACTAAAAATAAAGAAGTTGCTGAAAAAAAGAGCCTTATCATATAAATGGAAGAGAGAGACTTAAAATAAACACTTACTTTTACACTCAACAGCCTCTTGCTTCCAGGTGCCATCTGGAAGACACCGTAGGAACTGGTACCCAGAAAGTTCATATCCCGCTAGACAGACTATTTCAGCCTCATCAGCTATAGAATACCAATTCTTTTCATCCTGCAAATACCAAATCCAGAATTATTTAAGTAACCCACATTGAAACCATGGAAAAAAAGTCTGTGTGATGGATCCCCTATACTCCGGCAGAGTATACCCGCTGTTAGTCTCCCAAACCCCAAGTGATGTAGTGATTATAGCTCCCAAGTCCCGGAACATCAACCTAGACTTGATGAAGGGTAAAACAAATCTGTTTAATCGAGGCTCAATGGCCTGTTTTTATACAATACGGGGACACAGCAAACACACCCATGACACTACCATGACACTCCCATAAACTCGCCTACAAAATGTCCCCAAAATGCCATGTCACCATGCCTAAGCATAAAATAACAAAATATGAAAACACACAAAAATATATATTTCCCACATAGGAACCCCCACAGTCTATACATCCCCAAGTAGCCTGGATCTTCTCCTGCACACCACCAAAATGTATGCTTTAAGCTTAGATTGTAATATATTACAAATGGATCCAGACAAGGATGCCCACTATCCCCACTGATTTTCATTTTGTGCATGGAACCCCTTGTAAGACATATTAAAGCTCAGAAAGGAATCAAAGGTTTAAATACCCCAATAGGGGATCTAAAAATCACTCTTTTTGCAGATGATGTCCTATTATTTTTATCAGACCCAGAATCATCAATACCTCAATTATTGAGCATGCTTGAAAGATATGGCCAATTGTCATATTATAAAAATAATTCAAAAAAATCACAGGCATTGGTACTAGGGCTCTCAACAGCTACTATACAACGCTTAAAATCATTATATCCATTTGACTGGCGCAAAACATCCATATCCTATTTAGGTATCAAACTTCCCATAACACAAACGTTGATAATAAAAGAAAACCATCTACCATTAATATATAAATTAGACCGCCAACTCAAAAAATGGGAAAATAAAGAAATATCCTGGTTGGGTCGTATACAAACAATAAAAATGATGATTCTGCCCCATATCCTATATCTTTTTCGGACATTGCCAATTACCATTCCAAATACCATACTTCGGAAGTTCCAGGCACTTATCAATGCGCATATCTGGAAAAGGAAACCCCCACGAATCGCACAAGACCAGCTTTGGCCTCCATTTGCTAAAGGTGGTTTAGGTGTTCCAAATGTCAAAATTTATTATAAGGCTACACTACTTGCTCAAGGTCTCCATTGTGGCTGGCACTAGAAAGTGCATGATTTTTACAAGGCTCATTATCGTTCGCACTATGGTCTGGGAATATAGTACCTAATAAGGCAACAGAGTTGTTCCCAACCACAAAAACTCTTCTCCATATATGGAGAGAGTCAATTCTCAAACTTTCAGTAGGACAAGATTTATTATTTGTTGCACCTCTGCAGACTCTGACTGTTTTTACTCCAGACCTGCAGTTGGAACCTTGGACACAGCTAGGTATATGTCATATAAGGTCATTACTTAATGGCTCAGGTGCCAAATCATTTCCCGAACTGGTTAAAGAGTACTCCCTACACCCAGAGAAATATTCACATATCTAAGGATTAGGAATATTCTATACATAAACAAAATTAAAGAGATACAGTCACTAACATCGTTTGCACTAAAATGCACGAGGAAATTACCTAACAGCAAAACATTGTCTTTTTGTTATAATACTCTGCTAACACAGGGGGAACCTAAGAAACAGAAATATGTTCTAAAATAGGAAAGTGATTTAGGGGAATCATTCCCGCTAACAACTTGGTTTCAGGCACAAAGGAAAACTAAAGAGGTTTCCTGTAGTCTTGATCACTTGGAAACTTACTGCAAAGTTATTATGCGATGGTATTGGGCTCCAGCCAAATTAGCACATATTTACTCAGGAACGAGCAACTTATGCTGGCGTTGTTTAAAACACGAGGGGTCTATACTTCATATCTTTTGGCTTTGCCCGAGCATTACTAAACTATGGGAGGATATAGAAAATTTTTTTAGGATAGCACTGAAGGTCACTGTTCCATTCAGACCATAATGTTTTTTACTCCATATATTCCCTATACAATTTAGGGAAGAAGCAATATATATGATTATTCATTGCTTAACAGCAACAAAAATTACCATTGCTCATAAACAAACACAAACACCAACAATATCAGAGGTCTTGAGCAGATTTGATTCTTTTAGCCTCTATGAAAAAATAGCAAGCCGAGTTAAGGGTAGAGAGGATCTATATAAACAAAGATGGCAACAGTGGTTGGAAATAAGAGATCAGTATATACCAATGATGAATATTGCTACATAGCCCTTAAAAAAATAAAAAATAAAAATATAAAAAGGAAAAGAGAAAGGAAAGAAAGAAATCTTTTTAATCTTCCCCCCCCCCCCCCCCACTCCTGTAGACAAGATAGTGGTTTGCAATATACGTAAGAGAGATAAATGATACTGCATGTGATGTTATTGTTTATAAATTTACATGCAATTGGCAAACATTTTATGGTCTGTTCCCCTCCCCCGCCGTTTTTCTTTTCTGTATCCTATGTATTTGATTGTTTTTTTTGGGTCATATCTTTAATGACCGATGTAATCAACATAAAAATTTAAATAAAAACAAGATAAAAAAAAAAAAAGGATTGTAATATATTAAATTTTGTAATAAATAGAATCTAAGCATTTGTAACATCTGCAAAGCTGCATCATGTCCATGGAACTGTTTCATTATTTTAGTTTAGAACAAGACACAATACAAAACAATATGAAACAACAACTTACAACGATGTATCCATGTTCTGGTGGATCTGGTTTACGGCATCCACTGTCACGATCTGGTTGTTCTTGGTCTATTTCCTTCTTTTCCTCATTTTCATTAATACACAGTGCTGCTCTGAAGAAAAAGAGGTTTATTTGCAAGACCAAAGATCAAGAAGACTATGAATTACTCCAGAACCCAGAAATGTCATTATATCCCCCTGATACAACCTTCACTGTTAATTATCTTTAATATTACACAATATTTAGCGGTTAGCATGAGAGCTAGAGTTAGATTAGAGATATTGCTAAAACAAGACTTAGGTTTAGGGCATGAATGTACCTGTCTGATATAACACTCCTGGCAGTGGCTCCCAATTGCTCCTGCCATTAATTTGGACCCTTTCTCAATAAATACATATAGTTCACTAATGTGATAGGGATTATAATAAAATGGCGGCAGAAGCAAATGATATCTATTATCTGGAAGAAATTATTATTATTTATATAGCGCCAGCATATTCTGCAGTACTTTACAATTATAGAGGGAGGTAATGAAGACCCTGCTCAAATGAATTTACAGTCTACTGGGATTTGAGATAGGTGGATATATATTGTTGGTGTCTTGCCCAAGGTCACTCATTGTTGTAGTGATCTAACTGGGATTCAACACTGAGATGTTTTGATTGCTCTGCTGATGTTAATACTGGGAGCAAAAGTCCCACTAATCTCTACTAAGGTAGAAGAGGACATGTCGTAGCTTTTCCCTTATATCAGGGTCTTCCATACTGCATGATATCCTTTAAACAGGGCTCTATGGGGACTAATGCATTGCTGAAGTCACTCTCTATGCAGTACGAGGTTAGAAAACTATAGAGTTGCATAGATTTGGTCCAGCTAATGGCTGGACAAACAAATAGATTAGTTCGGAAAAATTACGAATAAATCAATTTGGTCAGCCAGCGATTAACAAGCATATGATTCGTTCGTGGGATTTGTGCCCAAGCCTAGAAAACACAATCTGCCCTTATCATTGACGGCCATCTTTTAAAGTGCTTGATGAGACAATATATTTTATTTAAAATGAACAAAAAACAAAATCTAATTTTTTTAGCAAATAAAAAAATTACACTTATGTCCACTTTATTACGTAAATCACTTTTCTTTGATTCTTGCATCAAGCCCTGTGAGTTCTAGTTATGCCCTTCATCAAAGAATATGATATATTTGACTTACTTGTCTTCAAATAGAGAGATAAAGCAGCGTCCTTCTTGTGTTTTCTCGCCCTCGCACGCCTTACCCCCATTACGAGGAGCAGGATTATTACACTCTCTTTTTCTTGTTCTTATTATGGAAACATCACAGCTAGTCCATGGGGACCAGCAACTCCACGAACCATCAACAACAGCTTTACATGCATAAAAAAAGACAGAAATATTAGATAGCTCTATCGATCCAGAAAATACCAGCATATTTTGGTTACAGTGCACACATCAGTGGCTTCTTAAATGATATCTACCTCCACCTGAGCAAAATTTAACTCCTTTATTATTTGAGTTTATTATTATTTGAATTTGCTTAGCTTAAACTAACAGTGTTCAACAACAGCTTTTTAGCTAATTTTGGCTGCAAAGGCTTGAGTACAATTATGGGAGTGGTAGTGAAACCACAGTTTAAGATACAAGAAAATAGGGATAGACTAATCTATCCCTAAAACAAAATCTTCTATGTGGTCACAAAACTGAAGTTTATTTTAAACATTTGTCCATTTAACCATATGGTATAGTGTTGTTGATAAAATTTAACTTAGTTTTGATCGTAATCACATATATGGAATATACATTATTCATGTACCTGAACTGTAATCCGGTGCTCGCTTTTCACAGCTTTCACCGTAGGTCCCAGTTCCACAAATACAGAGGCATTCTTTGCCCGACAAAACTGCCCTGGCATTGTTGGGGCATGGCGAACATTTACATGGGTCAAACCTCCCCATATAGGTATCAAAAGCTTTCAGGAGGTTCCGTTTCTTTGTTACTGAGCATGGAAATCCACTTATTAAATCAAGAATTGGGGCCAACTTGAAGACAAAAAACACAAAACATTGACTCTTATTAAAGAGAATTGTGAGTTTGGCAGTAAAAAGTAAACAATACTATAAGTTATGTAAAATAAACTCTTGTTATACTTTTAAAGCAAGATTTAAAAAAGAAAGACATTTAAGAAATATTTTGCCATAACGAATACTTTCCAGGATTTCTTTGACAGAAATACAGGTGTGAAAGCAATTGTTTGGTAGCCTCCGTGAATCCAGTAAATTCCTTATAATGAAGGTTACAAGGAAAATTGGGCTAATGAGAAACAAATCAGGTAATAATACACTGTAATACTCAAAATACTCATTAAATTAAAGTAATACTGTGGCGGTGATGACCTTTTAAAGTATGGTATATTTCTGTAGCTTTGTAATCTTTTTACTGCACCTAATGGCAGATGTGCACATGCGTCAGAACTGTGATTGGTTTTGATGTAGCTACTTTGCATCAAAGGAATGGTATGTCACTGGTCTGTATCTTGTTTTTATCAAAAGAAAGGGCATGTTTTAACAATGATGTCAAAACAAAGACAGATGACAAATGTGTCAGAGGGGAAGGGGCAAATAAAAGCAATATTATTGTTATACATAAAAGCAATATTAATATTAATTTGATTGAGTTTTCAAAGCTGGAATAATCAGGGTGAATAACACCTTAGCATGAGGACTGTGCAAAACCCAGTACATTGAAATAAACACATGGGGACGGACACAGGGATGGAAAGCCTCTGTACTATATTGGAGCATTACCGCAGGTTACCACTACAATGATCTGATACATGTCCTGGCACCAGCAAGGGGGTGCAGACTTACTTCATCTCCCACTATACCATAGGGAAAATAATTCCACCCCTCCCTGGGAGAGGGGAAGATACTTATCACCCCACCACAGCCCCTGTTACCGCACTACAGTACATCCCACAACAGCCCCTGTTACCAAACTACAGCCCTTGTCACCCAACTACAGTCCCTTTCCCTTCACCACAGCCCCTGTCATTCAAGTATAGCCACTCCCCCTACCATAACCATTACCCCCCACCATAGCTACTATCCCCCACTTCAGCCCCTATTCCTCTGCTACAGACCTAATCCTCCCTCTACAGCCCCTTTTCCTCCACTACAACCACAAATGCAAAACAGCAAGATTCCACCCCCAGACATGCACCCCACAAACAGCTTCCCACAAACATACAACAACAAGCAGCCTCCATACACATACACACAAACATAGCCTCTCTCAGCTCTGTCCCACTTATCATCCCACCATCCACCTAGTCACATTCATCAATTAGATTAGCTAGCATTGAGGACACTAGTTTTGTGGGGAAAAGGGGAGTAGATCCATCCCTAATAGTGTGCTCCTGCAGCACTGCACATGTTTTTTTTTTTTCTGGAAAAATGCAGTCATTAAAAATGAACGTAACAAATAGTATAGCAGAATCTCTGAGAAAATAAAATGTATACTTTATTTTATAATATGCAATGAAAACCACTATGTATATTTGAAATTACTAACTTACCTCAAATTCAACTAACAGTGGATTGTCTACAACAGATGCCACCCAGTCTGCAAATATATTTTCTTCTGGATATTTCCCATTGTTTGGGAATCCAAGTTTTGCAGCATATTCAGCTCTTCCACCCTTTGTGAAAGATATAGATTTTTGCGATGACTGCAAAAATGACCCTATTTGGGTTAAAATATAAAACAGTACTTAAAATGCAATACAAAACTTTGCTTTCAGAGAGTTAAACTCTCCAAAATAATAATTATTTTGTGTGGTGAACATTTCATATCCTCTCTGCAAAGGTCGGCCGTCGGCACCTGGGGCCGGGAAGGCAGCTGGCTGACCTGCGGCCACAGAGGGAGCTCTTTTGGCGGCCGCAGGGGGAGCTGGCTGTTCTGTCTTTGCTCCCCCTCCCCAGCGTGCCGCTTAATGAGACCGGGGAACATGACGTCATATTGTGGTCCCTGTCTCATTAAGCAGCATGCTGGGACGGGGGAGCAGAGACAGAACAGCCAGCTCCCCCCATGTGGCCGCCATCAGAGCTCCCCATGCGGCCACCAGCACACAGGTAGCAATTATGTGTGTCAGTGTGAGTGTATGTGTGTGTGTCTGTGTCATTTGTGTGTGTGTCTGTCTGTGTCATGGTGTGTGTGTGTCTCTGTCTGTGTCATGGTGTGTGTGTGTCTGTCTGTGTCATAAAATGTGTGTCTGTGTCATTGTGTGTCTCTGTCTGTGTCATGGTGTGTGTGTGTGTCTGTCTGTCTGTGTCATGCAATGTGTGTCTGTGTCATTGTGTGTGTCTGTCTGTGTCATGGTGTGTGTGTGTGTCATGGTGTGTGTGTGTGTGTCTGTGTCATGCAATGTGTGTCTGTGTCATTGTGTGTGTCTGTCTGTGTCATGGTGTGTGTGTGTCTCTTCTGTCATGGTGTGTGCGTCTGTGTCATGGTGTGTGTGTGTGTGTGTCTGTCTGTGTCATGCAATGTGTGTCTGTGTCATTGTGTGTGTCTGTCTGTGTCATGGTGTGTGTGTGTGTGTGTCATGGTGTGTGTGTGTGTGTCATGGTGTGTGTGTGTGTGTCTGTATAATTAAAAATTTTACTCTGAAAGGACCAATATATATATATATATATATCATCAAGGGATGCAAGACATAGCCTTACATATTACATGCGACAATATATGGCGCAATGACTTATGGGGCTGGCATAGATTTTTTTCCAGGGCTGCTTTGGAATCCCCAGTCCGGCCCTGGTGGATACTGTCTCCTAGCATTTGCTTGTCCACTTCTCTCCTTACCTTTTTGCTAGCTGTCAGAAGCTCTGGTATGCAGTCTGGGACAAAGAAAATGTGGAAAGGGGACATGCCCCAGTGTTAAAGAGACCAAAACAGCAAGAGCTACCTTAACTAATTTCATTGTCAGCCAGTACACACAAGCTTTCTTCCCCTACACCCTCTTCCATACTTAATTTCCTCTGCACAAAGCAAGAGCAGTTTAAGAGTATTTTTTTTTTTTTATTAATGGGCCTAGCCCTATTCCATGGACATGGACACGGGCATGGAGCTCGGCCACATCAGTCCCTAAAATAATCTGGGCTTGGCAAAAGTAAAACATGGGCATTATATATGTCGATTCAGTCAGAGAATTCAACCTTGCTACTCTCTTTACTTTAACCCCTTAAGGACGGAGCCAAATGTACATGTTGTGAACGAAACAAAATGTAAACAAAACCTGGCATTTGCGCTACATGTCTGTCCAACCGTAATTCACCTCTTTCATATTAAATACACCTACCCTTATTATATATAATTTTATTCAGGGGAAACAGGGCTTTCATTTAATATCAAAGATTTAGCTATGAAACATAATTTAATATGAAAAAATGGGAGAAAATAAGATTTTATTTTATTTTTTTTAGTTCTACATGACATTTTAACGGTCAATGTCATAATACTGTTTGCTTTTACTGCAATAAAATACACATATTTGTATTCAGCAAAGTCTCACGTGTAAAACAGTACCCCCTATGTACAGGTTTTATGGAGTTTTGGGAAGTTACAGGGTCAAATATAGCACCTTACATTTGAAATTGAAATCACCAGATTGGTTACGTTGCCTTTGGGACTTTATAGTAGCCCAGGAAAGAAATTTACATCCATAATGGCATATCATTTGCAATAGTAGACAACCCAATGTATTGCAAATGGGGTATTTCCAGTCTTTTTTAGTAGCCATTTGGTCACAAACACTGGCCAAAGTTAGTGTTAGTATTTGTTTGTGTGTGAAAAATGCAATAAACTCCAATTTTGGCCAGTGTTTGTGACTAAGTGGCTTCTAAAAAGGACTGGACATACCCCGTTTGCAATACCTTGGGTTGTCTACTATTGCAAATGGTATGCCATCATAGGGGTAATTTTCATTCTTGGGCTACCATAAAACCTGTACATGAGGGGTACTGTTGTACTCGGGAGACTTCGCTGAACACAAATATTTGTGTTTCAAAACAGTAAAAATTATCGCAGCAATCATATCGTCCGTGAAAAATGCAAAAAAAGTCACTTTTACTTGCGATATCATCGTTGTAATACATTTTACTGTTTTGAAACACTAATATTTGTGTTCAGCGAAGCTTCCCGAGTAGAACAATACCCCCCATGTACAGGTTTTATGGTGTCTTGGAAAGTTATAGGGTTAAATATAGTGCTAGTAAATTAAATTCCCTTTACTTTCGGCATGGGTTGTCAGGCAGGTCCCGCTAATTGTAATTAATTAAGATACCTAATTATGTAAAAATATTATATAAATATATATGTAGAATTACTATATGTATATATATATATATGTATGTGAATATATATGTATATATATATATATATATAATTTTTTTAAATATTTTTATTTATATATAGGTATATATATAGTGATATATACGTATATATTTATGTATATAGATATATATATTATTTCGTTCTATGTGTATTTTGATATAAATATATATATTTTAATATGAAAATACAGTTAGAACGAAATAACACACATCTATATATTTTTTAATTAGTTTTTTAAATTATTTTTTAATTTTATTTTTTAACGTATTTACAGATTTAATTTTTTTATATTATATATAAATATATATATAACAATAATTATATATATATTTAATCAGTATCAGTCTACATGTAATTTGATAATAATATATATATAATTATATATATATTAATAGTAAAATACACCTAGACAGTGTATGTGTGTGTATGTATATGTGTATATATATATATATGATCTAAGTATATATATATTTTTTTACACTTATTTAACTTTTATTAATTTAATTTAATTTGATTTCCAGCCAGCAGGGGGACCGCCTGTAATTACAGGCAGCCCTCCTGCTGGCAATGCAGGAGGCAGCTATCCTCGCAAGGACCTCACTCTCACATGGCCTGGGGGGCTTCCAGGGGGTCGGACGTGCCGCGGACCGGAGTAAGTTTAGAAAGACCGGAGGGTGTACTATTACGCCCGGCGGCGTTTAGAGCCGCCTAAAATAGGGCGTAATAGTACGCCCTCCGGTCTTAAGGGGTTAAGACCACGGAAAAACAACAACTTGTCACATGATAAAAAGTCCTTTTGTAAACCAGTTACATGCCTTGTATATCTCTGCACATGAGCAGAGAATTGCAGGTGCATATCTCATCTGGTTGTATATATATTTACCATAGTTCCAGATATGTTTTGAAAGCTCCAAACACTTTAAAAAAAATAAAATTATATTAAAGTAATCAAAATGATCAGTGTTAGTTTAGATTATGGCCCATCCTTTGGGGTTAACTTCCTTTTATTAAGTGTTCTTGCATAGCAAGACCACTTATTGTTATCTCACATATATATTCTTATTTAAGTGTTCTTGCATAGCAAGACCACTTAATGTTATCTCACATATATATTATTAAGTGTTCTTGCATAGCAAGACCACTTAATGTTATCTCACATATATATTTAAGTGTTCTTGCATAGCAAGACCACTTAATGTTATCTCACATATATATTATTATTATTATTCTTATTCTTATTATAGCAAAATTTGCCACCCTAACTCCTCCCACAGTTTTTACACTACATAGACAAAAATGTACCAAAACGTGCAGATTGTTCCCGATCGGATTGCTATTACTTTGTGGAACATTTCGCCGAATGGTTCCCGGAATATCGTCGTTCTTGTGGCCAAATTTGTCCCATAGGAATGAATGGCAAAGCTAGAGTGGGAGCTGGCAAAAGCTGAAAAATCAGGACATGATTTCTAAACTGCCACCACTCCCTTATTTTCAGGCCCACCTACACAAATCTTATATCAAAACGTTCAGCTATACCTCCTGCCACTAAACATGCCAACGGCTAAGCCATAGTCCTGATAGTTTTCACAATATAATCATTTGTTTGCAACTAACGCCGTCCATTGACTTTCATTGAAACTTCACTCTGCAAAGCTCAAATTTGAAGTGCAGTTTCTAAACTGCGACTGTACCTTCATTTTTAATACTTCAGAGACATACTATGCATCAAATGTAGGTCTGGGTCTTGTGATTCTCACAATATAAAGCTCTTCTCTGTAGGAGTTATAGTTTTTAAGATACGACCGTTTGAAGATGGCAACCGCCAAAATACTCTGACCTGTGCCAGGCTGCAGCAGCAAGTGATGTCATAGACAGAGCCTTTTGAACACCTGCTAATGTTTTTATAAATGTATGGTTTAATGTAACTGTGCAACAGCGTTGCAATTAAATGTGCTATATAAATGATAACAGTTACTCCGCCCACTCCAGTTGTAGACTACAGGTGGAGGCAAAGAACACTTCACACAATTTCCCCAGAAATTGTAACTCTAGTATTATTATTAGTGTTCTTGCATTAGCAAGACCACTTAATGTTATCTCACATATATATTATTATTATTATTAAGTGTTCTTGCATAGCAAGACCACTTAATGTTATCTCACATATATATTATTATTATTATTATTATTATTATAGCAAAATTTGCCACCCTAACTCCTCCCACAGTTTTTACACTACATAGACCAAAATTTACCAAAGCGTGCAGATTGTTCGATCGGATTGCTATTACTTTGTGGAACGTTTACGCGAGAATGGTTCACGGAATATCGTCGTTCTTGTGGTACGAAATTTGTCCCATAGGAATGAATGGCAAAGCTAGAGTGGGAGCTGGCAAAAGCTGAAAAATCAGGACATGATTTCTAAACTGCCACCACTCCCTTATTTTCAGCCCACCTACACAAATCTTATATCAAAACGTTCAGCTATCCCTGCTGCCACTAAACATGTAAACGGCTAAGCCGTAGTCCTGATAGTTTTCACAATGTGACCATTTGTTTGCAACCAACGCCGTCCATTGACATTCATTGAAACTTCACTCTGCAAAGCTCAAATTTGAAGTGCAATTTCTAAACTGCGACTGTGCCTTCATTTTAATACTTCAGAGACATACTATGCATCAAAATGTAGGTCTGGGTCTTGTGATTCTCACAATATAAAGCTCTTCGCTGTAGGAGTTATAGTTTTTAAGATACGACCGTTTGAAGATGGCAACCGCCAAAATACTCTGACCTGTGTCAAGTTGCAGCAGCAAGTGATGTCATAGACAGGGCCTTTTGAACACCTGCTAATGTTTTTATAAATGTATGGTTTAATGTAACTGTGCAACAACGTTGCAATTAAATGTGCTATGTAAATGATAGTTACTCCGCCCACTCCAGTTGTAGACTACAGGTGGAGGCAAGAACACTTCACACAATTTCCCCTGAAATTTTAACTTTTCTAGTTATTATTATTCTTATTATAGCCAAATTTGCCACCCTAACTCCTCCCACAGTTTTTACACTACATAGACAAAAATTTACCAAAACGTGCAGATTGTTCCCGATCGGATTGCTATTGCTTTGTGGAACGTTTCGCCGAATGGTTCACGGAATATCGTCGTTCTTGTGACGAAATTTGTCCCATAGGAATGAATGGCAAAGCTAGAGTGGGGGCTGGCAAAAGCTGAAAAATCAGGACATGATTTCTAAACTGCCACCACTCCCTTATTTTCAGGCCCACCTACACAAATCTTATATCAAAACGTTCAGCTATCCCTGCTACCACTAAACATGTCAACGGCTAAGCCGTAGTCCTGATAGTTTTCACAATATAATCATTTGTTTGCAACCAACGGCGTCCATTGACTTTCATTTGAAACTTCACTCTGCAAAGCTCAAATTTGAAGTGCAATATCTAAGCTGTGGCTGTGCCTTCAATTTTAATACTTTCAGAGACACACTAAGCATCAAAATGTAGGTCTGGGTCTTGTGATTCTCACAATATAAAATACTTCACTGCTTAGGAGTTATAGTTTTTAAGATACGACCGTTTGAAGATGGCAACCGCCCAAATACTCTGACCTGTGTCAAGCTGCAGCAGCAAGTGATGTCATAGACAGGGCCTTTTGAACACCTGCTAATGTTTTTATAAATGTATGGTTTAATGTAACTGTGCAGCAACGTTGCAATTAAATGTGCTATGTAAATGATAACAGTTACTCCGCCCACTCCAGTTGTAGACTACTGGTGGAGGCAAGAACACTTCACACAATTTCACCAGAAATTGTAGCTCAATTATTATTCTTATTCTTATTATAGCAAATTTGCCACTAACTCCTCCCACAGTTTTTACACTACATAGACAAAATTTACCAAAGCGTGCAGATTATTTCCAGATCGGATTACTTCCATTACTTTGTGGAGCGTTTAAGAGATGGTTCAGGAATATATGCGTCGTTCTTGTAAGCGCCAATTTGTCCCCATGGAATGAATGGCAAAGCTAGAGTGGGGTGGCAAAAGCTGAGAAAAATCAGGACATGATTTCTAAACTGCCACCACTCCCTCATTTTCAGAGCCCACTACACAAAATCTTATATCAAAACGTTGGCTATCCTGCTGCCACTAAACATGTCAACTGACTACAAGCCGTAGTCACGATAGTTTCGCAATTTATAATCATTTTGTTTTGCAACTAGCGCCCGTCCATTGACTTTCATTGAAACTTCACTCTGCAAAGCTCAAATTTGAAGTGCAATTTCTAAACTGCGACTGTGCCTTCATTTTTAATACTTCAGAGACATACTATGCATCAAAATGTAGGTCTGGGCCTTGTGATTCTCACAATATAAAGCTCTTCGCTGTAGGAGTTATAATTTTTAAGATACGACCGTTTGAAGATGGCAACCGCCAAAATACTCTGACCTGTGTCAAGCTGCAGCAGCAAGTGATGTCATAGGCAGGGCCTTTTGAACACCTGCTAATGTTTTTATAAATGTATGGTTTAACCCCTTAAGGACCGAGGACGGTTCAGGACCGTCATCGGCATTTTTCCCTTGCCGACCGATGACGGTCCTGAACCGTCCTAACGGTCAGAGCTACTTACCTGATCGCCGTCGTTCCCCCGGCGGCGATCAGCGTGGCTCCGGTTGTGGGGAGACTGCCTGCAGCCCAGGCAGTCTCCCCACGGCAGATTAGGACCCCTGGGGCCATGTGATCGCTTAACACAGCGATCACATGGTCACAATAGGTGTCCATGTGTCTGCCTGCAGGGGGACTGTCTGTGCTGACAGGCAGTCTCCCTGCTAGTGTAAAATCAGTAAAAAAAATAAAGTTAGTGTTAATTAAAAAAATAAATAAATAATTATATAGGTGTATATATGATATATAGACATATATTATATCAATATAATATATGTCTATATATCATATATATATAATGTCATACTAAGTGTATTTTTATATTAATATGTACTTATATTAATATAAAAATGCACTTATAATTAAATTACACACGTATATATAATATATATAATAACTATATATATTGTATATATATATTATTATAAAATATAACTAATAAGTAATTTAAATTAAATAATTTTTTTTAAAAATAATAATAAAAAATTTAAAAAAAATTATATAACTATATGAAATTTTATTCTAACTGTATTTTAAAATTAATATATATATATTTATATCAAAATACACTTAGAATGAATTTGTATATATATCTATGTATATAAAAATAAATAAAAATAAAAAGAAATATACATATGTCCATATACAAAATTACATAAATAATTATATAAATATACCGGCGGAGCTTCAAATATATAAATATGCATATATATTTAAATTCTACGTGCGTATTTATGTAATATTTTTAAATAATTCAGTAATTTTATTGATTGCAATTTGAGGGACCTGCCTGCCAACCCAGGCCGAAATTCCAGAGAATTTAATTTGCTAGCACTGTATTTTACCCTGTAACGTTCTACGACACCCTAAAACCTGTACATGGGGGGTACTGTTTTACTCGGGAGACTTCGCTGAACACAAATATTAGTGATTCAAAACAGTAAAACATATCACAGCGATGATATTGTCAGTGAAAGTTACTTTTTTTGCATTTTTCACACACAAACAGCACTTTTACTGATGATATAATTGTTGTGATACGTTTTCCAGTTTTTAAACACTAATATTTGTGTTCAGCGATGTCTCCCGAGTAAAACAGTACCCCCCATGTACAGGTTTTATAGCATTTTTGAAAGTTACAAGGTCAAATATATGGGTCAAATATTTTACATTGAAAATGGCCAGGTTGGTTACGTTGCCTTTGAGAGCGTATGGTAGCCCAGGAATGAGAATTACCCCCATGATGGCATACCATTTGCAAAAGAAGACAACCCAAGGTATTGCAAATGGGGTATGTCCAGTCTTTTTTAGTAACCACTTGGTCACAAACACTGGCCAAAATTAGCGTTCAATTTCGTTTTTTTACTTTTTTCACACACAAACAAATATGAATGCTTACTTTGGCCAGTGTTTTCGACTAAGTGGCTACTAAAAAAGACTGGACATACCCCATATTGAATACCCTGGGTTGTCTACTTTAAAAAAAATATGTACATGTGGGGTGTTATTCAGAGATTTATGACAGATAATAGTGTTACAATGTCACTATTGATAAATTTTAAAAATGTATGTTTTGAAACCGCAATATCCTACTTGTACCTATAGCCCTATAACATGCAAAAAAAAGCAAAAAAGCACGTAAACACTAGGTATTTTTAAACTCAGGACAAAATTTGGAATCTATTTAGCAGTTTTTTTCATTCGCTTTTGTAGATGAGTAAAAGATTTTTCAAGTAAAAGTCAAAAAACATGTATTTTTTCAATTTTTCATCAGATTTTTTTATTTTTTTTAAATTAAAATACATGAGATTATATAAATAATGGTATGTAAAGAAAGCCCCTTTTGTCCTGAAAAAAACAATATATAATTTGTATGGGAACAGTAAATGAGAAAGCGGAAAATTACAGCCAAACACAAACACCACAAAAGTGTAAAAATATGCCTGGTCGCAAATGTACAACATCGCAAAAACAGTCCAGTCCTTAAGGGGTTAAATAAACCTGACTGAGTTGCGGTCTTCATCTGCTTTTGCTAAAAAGAAGTGATGCCCTACTTACATACAAAGCCATACATTCACATTGTGATTGTCAATTAAGATCAATGGTAGATAGTTATTTTAAAGTAACTTTTCATTTTAAAGTATTTTTTTTTTTTTTAAAGCCTCAAAATATATATGACAAAGTGTACTGTAAGCATTATTTAACTCATGTATATTAAGTTCCTCAGATTTGTTAGAAAAGGACCCCCTGGGAGATTTGCTTGGGCGCCATAAAACCCTTGAGCTGGCCAGATATCTATAATCAATTGAACTATTATTTGTTACAGGTACTTAGTTAAATCAAGATGGTGTAAATTCCAGATTCTGTTGATTTCAGGATTTATGCTACTGTGCTTCTTTTGAGGTATGTTAAACAGACGTGCAGTAGTTTTGAAGCAAATTGCTGACAGGCTTGTTTTTCTTGTATCATTCTTGTGACAGGGTGGTCCAATCATGTGTGTGAATTTGTACATTTATTGCTCATATACTGTAAAAATAGAGCACATCTGGGCTTTTAAAGGACCGTTTTCAAGTGTATGTACAACCATACTTCCTTTGGGTTTTTTTAAGAACAGTTCACAGAAATATAGGCTTCTTGGGTCAAACAAATCAAAAGCCTTTTGTGTTTTTTTGACCCTATGAATATTAGCACAATCCTCCCAGATAATCAACAAAATATATTTATTCAGATGACTATTTATAGGTAATCCAGATGCTTGGAACGTATTTGAAATAAATATAATATGCTGGCTATATATCAAGGCAAATGAAATAATTTTCTAGCAAAATGGCTGTTCCAAAATAGTAATTCTATGTAAATAGATCTCCTGCTAAAATCATATTGAGCAATTCTTTATATACCTTAATGGTAGTTAACACCTAAAATTGAGTAAAACGGTTTAGATTTTTCTTTATTTATCACATAGTGAATTGAAAAATGAATTGCAATATTTAAACCAAAATAGACTAAATAGAAAAAATCTTCAATTCTAATTCATCGTTTAGTGAACAAACTTGATTGTTTTTTTTGTTTTTTTTTTGTTTAGTTTTATGAAGGATTTATATGAGATGGTAAGACTGCACAAATACAAGTATGTGTGACTAAGGTGCTCTTATTTCAAAATGTATTTGCACTTTTTTACATTGGGCTGAAAAACTTCACCTTTTTGCATAAATATGTGGACATTTTTATCTGGGTAGATTAGGCAAAAGGTCATCAGGGACATCAGGGATTAAAACTGTCAACCGTAAAAATTCCTGCAAGGACCATGTGATGTTATACATTAGAGTAAATCACTACATTACATTTCTGTTCTACAACAAAAAATAAACTGAATTGGTAAATTATAGTCCAGATAAGTTTCATATATGAGAAAAGAGAAAATTCACATTTAATAAGAAAACCATTGTTGAATTGAACATAACCCAGGGTTGTTGTGGTCATCAAAAGAACCAATCCATTGCCTGTCAATCACAACTTCATATCTGGACATTCAATATATAACACAATGTTCTATGTAGTTATTCATGTAAAAACATTGCTTTATCATTGACATCATTGACACCCTACTTTGGAAACGGTGACTGTGTTCTCAAATGGAAGACAGTTAAACATGCAGGGTGGAGATAGGTACATTATATAGCTTGAAACAGGGCATAACATTTGTAGTGCTTTGCTACTAGACATCTCTTAAAGTTACTAGCAACTGCAAGCCATTCCATACCCACCAGGGGTAGATTTTTACCGTCTTCAAATACAAGCAAGTGGTACCTGTTCATGGGAAAATATAAAAGGGTCCAAAGAGATGTTGTAACGCACAAAATGTATGTTCCATACTGAAAGACGTAGTACAACTGGGGTGGGAGTGGGACATCAAGTGAAGGACGCTATTGCATTTTGTGCTTCTTGAGCTGTATAAATCACATGCACATCTTCATCAGGCTCGTTGTTGTCCTGGTAGAACCATTGTTATTATGCAGTACCATTATGCACTAATTCAAAAACAGAAAAAAAAGTTTCAGGTGGTTCTTAAGAAGGGTAGATATTTTTCCAAAATTGATGCACCTCATCATTTGATGTTCAGATGGCAAAACATGGATTAAAAAATACAAAGCTCCTTATGGAAATGTCATGCAATTTGTATTTATCTGGAACATATTAACTGCTGTTTTCATTGTATTCATTATAGATGCACATACTTTTAGTGTCATTACCCTAAATGGTTCATACTTGCTTTAATGAGTGCTTATGGAAAAATATTTTTAAAAAAAGGACAGCAGATGTGGACATAATAACTCTACCAGCAAATGTCAAATGTTAAGTAGTAGACAACCCACATGGGTTTCAATTGTGTAGTGTAAATATATTCTAAATTTACTTATTTTCCCCATATAATTGTTATGAGGTTTGTTAACTAGCAAAGGAAAAGAAAAAAAGATCAGCAATCAACGAGGAAGGTGACATATCCATGCAAAATATTTTATTAATCGAATGGAGATACAAATATAGAGATCCAAACAATGGCCTCCATTTATTATTTTTGGATAAGCTTTCCAAATAATTAAATATTGTTGGATAAACGTTTTAAATTATGTAAAATTTTGAAAAGTATTTTAACATTTTGATATTTTTTTTAAATATTAAAAAAAATTTGTTCATGATTTTTTTGGGATATTTTAATAGTTTGAAAAATCTCTTTAAAAAAATGTATCTAACAAATTGAAATAATAGTAATACATTTGAAATAATTTCAGAACCTTATCCAAAATGATTAAATCAAGGCCAATATCTGATGCATTTCGTCTTGAACATCTTTCTGGACTCAAACGTAGACACAAAATTCCAGTGAATTGAAAAAGGAATTGCACATGTTATGCTAAAATAGCCAAGATGTGACAATAGCCACATTTTCTTTTTTTACAAACTTTATTTTTGGGTATGCAATAAACTAGCAGACATATTTGACATAGACATGTCTGCGTTAACAATAATTGAAAGAAATTAGTGAGATGTGTAGAATAAATTTCAAAAGACATAGGATACTATATATTTTTATAGTAGTGGTAGGGATAGTAAGCTTAAATACACAGTCAGTGTCAGCATCAGATGTGATCTTAGCTAAGGTATGCCTAAAGTAGCAAAGGACTGTAAGATACATGATGCTGGGGTAGTTAAGTGACATGAGTCTGCTGTGTAAGTGTCAACTGTGAATAGTGGTAATTCAGCTTAAAACTAGGAGCTGGTCAAGTACATCATGGCAACAAGGTTATTATCGGTTGTCAACAGTGTAGTGGGCTTAAGTGGGGGATATGCTTTATGCAACATGTGGTACGTCAGCGTTCAAAGACAGTGTTACATAATATTTAACTAGAAGAACTAAAAGAATAAAAAATAGTATTAAATTAATATCGGTAGTCAAAGAGAATTAAACTGTATAAAGCATGCATGTAAATGTATTATGACTGTGCTTTAACCCTCTTCAGGGTGGTAAGTCCCTGGGATATGATGCTGCTACTCTGGGCACAAATCGAGTTATTCGGTCAACGGCCCATGACTGACTGGGAGCTACTGAGAATGATCCAGCCGGTAAACCCAGATCCTGAAGTAGGGAAGATGCTTCGGAGAGATACGCCAGGGAGCAGGTTCTGCCATTCTTTTCAACGATGAGCATGTCCACTTATGTGGCACGTTGTGTTCGCTTAGGTGTTGGGTAAGTTGCCAAAGGGACTGTCACCACAGGACGGTTTGACGGGACAAACAGAAGTGTACTGCCTTCAAAGCTCCCCATGACCAGCCCTCGGTCAGAGTCTAAAACAAACTTAACGAGAACCTCCCTGGAAGTCTCCTGGGGGGCCATGGTGGGTTTAGGTAAGCGGAAGCAATAGTCTACCACCACCAATTTAGCTTGTTTCGAGGGTAGCAGCGTGGTCACGATCAAACAAAGTGGTGCAATTCACTTGTTGCAATAGTCTCTGCGACGCCCCTGATTCTGAGATTCCTGGCTTTAGCTCTATCCTCCAGTGCAGCCATTCGGCGCAGCATGTCTGCATTGTCCTTTTGTAGCAAGCCAATGGCTGCCTCCATGGCTGTTTGTGCCACCTGCACGGCTCCCAGGTTTCCCTATGATGTGACAATTCTGCTGGCAAGTGCAGTTACTTCATCCTTTTGGGGCGAAGCCAGCAGCCTTCCAAGCCGAACATATCTGTTTCACTGATAACCCGGTAACCGGCCCTCTTACCTTGCTTCGCTGGACCAGACAGCAGAGCAATCATTCCCGGAGCAGATGGGGAAGAAAAATTAAAACATTTAGAGCCAAACCGACCCACGGCTCTCGCCACATCTGGACTTTCCTGCGCCAGCCTGTTAGGCCTAAGCCATCAAAAATGGTGGAGGCCTAAACCTCAGCTTCCTCGGATTAAGAGAATCTACCTGAAAAATTATCAACCTTTTCAAAGGCATCTGCAGAGATACAGAGGACACTTGCTGAGGGGGACACTGCACCTTAAACCAAAGCAGCAGCAGCAGCAAATCACTGCTTCAGGAACTCAGAACGATGTCCCAGGCTAATGTAGCAGTGATGGAGGATATAATATGCTTTTTAAGGAATAAACATCTAAGTGTTTTCATTGAGTTTGGCATGATATCAATATTATAGAAGTTTAAACTTTGAATAACAAAACTCCCCAAAACCAGAAAGAAATAAAGTGGATATGTGTATCTGAAGGAAAATTGATTTTTAAAACACCACAAAAACATAAAAGTCAAAATGTAGAAAAACATTGATGTGATACTTTTTAAGATAAGCTTGATCAGTTTCACGTGCTGAATGAATGATTTTGCTAAAATTTTTTATATCAGTCTACAAAGATGATAACCCTTTAAAGCAAATAAAAAGTTTAAGGTAAATGTCATTTGAAGTTAACTGAAATGTCAGATAAGGTCAGCTAGTATAGGAGCTGGAAGCGACCTATACTCACACTATTCACAAAGCACCAACTATGGGGCAAAACACAAAACATCAAAAACAATGGACTGACCTTTAATGCTTTTTCAGTGTTCATTAAGGGTCATCAGCCTCAGTCCATTCTAGTTGACTTGAGAAAGTAGCCTGTAAGGGACCCCTTCCCCATAATAGGTATTAGTGTGTAATAATAAACAGAGACAATATGCAAACTGTGTAGTAGTGGTTGTGGTGAAAGGAGTGTCCTGGTGCCCATGGCTGAATTTATATCAAGACCACCTGCAGGCACCCCTAACCCCTCTCTTCTGAACTAATAAAAAAGTGACCATTTTAAATATGATGAAAATGTTTGTATATATGCACACATATAGAGTGTATATGTGTGTATGTATTTGTGTGTAGTATGTGCACTCATGTGTAGCAGTGTGTGTAAATGGCTGAGTGCATGTCTATCACTCATGTGTAGCAGTGTGTGTAAATGGCTGAGTGCATGTCTATCAGTGTATGTCTAAAAATATGTGTGTTTGTGTAGAGTGTGTGCAGCAGTGTCTGTGTAACTGTGTGAGCAGTAATATGAGTAGCAGTGTGTGCATGTGCAATAGTGTGGGTAGCATTGTTATTTACAAGATGTCCATTATGTCCTCAGTCCTATCCTGGACAGTTTTCATTCAATCAAGAGATTGGTGTGTTTAGTCTAAGGGGCTAAGGCTATGCACAGATCAGGCTCCCTGACACTGAACACAGCGATCCCAGAGTCATGCAGCCTGCAAACATCGGGCAGGATGTAGAGAGTGGAATTTAAACAGGTAGAGCAGGTGCCCTCATCAGGCATGCATCTGTAGGCAGGTGCCTACTCAGTCTAATGGAACATCAGGCCACTCATTGTTTTTTAATAGTTTGTCTTGTTATCATTTGTCCACCAAGAACTGTTTCATGCCTCCTCTACTGCACAGCCAGAGCATGAAACTCTCTTCATGAGCTACGCCCAGTTGGTGCAGTGCTTAACTCATTGGCTGAAAGCTATCAGCTGACTCTCTCAGTCAACTCACTAGTCCTAACAGAACAAAATCACTAGAAAATCTGAGCAGGAGCTTCCATTTCTCTTCCTCTCACTGAGTTGTAGAGGAGGTGTGGAGCAGCACCTGGTGAGCCCCAGATAAGAAGTCTAACCATTCAAAAACAAATTGACTCCTTATAATAGTGGGATGGCACCATGGCAGTCCAGTTATCTTAACAATTGCAGCAAGCTGTAGTAGTTATGGATCTTAGAATGTTCCTTTTTGTTGGTTTTTTTGTTGCTTTTTATTTTTTTATCCATTGATATTACACTTGGCTACCCAGTCAGAACTGAGTCAAAGCTAGTTCTATTTGATTATTAATGTTTTCATCATGTTCAAGTGTTTGCAGATGACAATGAAGGAGGTAAAGAAATAACAAAACTATATTTCGGGAGTTCTGAGAAAAGCCACTGTGGTTGGATAATCGTCTTTCTTAAGCAAAAACAGAAAACCTTAGTAAACTTAACTGTACGTAACTGAATACAGACAAACAAAAACACACAGGGAAAACTAAGGAAAGGTAAGCAAAAAGTAATATAATCTATAAATTAATCAATGCCAAAATATTTACATAATCATCATTATCATCATCTAATAAGGTTTTAGGGAAACTAAGAAAATTAAGAACAGGATAATAATATCAAGGCTGGTTATAATATTGGCAGTACATAAGAATATTTAAACTCAAAATTAAGCAGGCTCCACAAAGAATTCTAAACATAACAGTCAAAAATAGCTTTCTGTGTTAGAAAGGCCTAGATTTACATACCTCCCAACTTCAGCCTCTAAGAAGTGGGACACTGATGGAAGGGGGTAAAGGGGGCAAACCAGTGATGTGACCATGTCATTTGACTCCTCCACAATGGAGGAGAACCTGTCCAAAAAGGGTGTGTGTCCATCCAAATTACTGGCAGGTCAGTCTGGCATGAACGTATGACCCTTCAGGGAGCACTATTTCAATGCACTTGGCAGAGTTCTATTGCCCTAAATAAAGTGCAGGTGCGTCTAATGATGCGCTCATGCTATGCTTGTTGGGGACAGTCCCCTGATGTGCCCAAAAGTAGGACACCAGTGAAGTCGGAACAGGACCTAAAAATCGGAACTGCCCAACAAAACTGGGAAGGCTAGGAGACTTGGATGTATGCCCTTAGTCATGAATGTATGCCCTTAGGTCTAGATTTCGGACCTTCGTCCGAGATGTATGCCATTAGTCCCAGATTTTTGCATATAGGCCTGGAGTTATGCCTTCAGGCTTAAATGCTACATGAGCCCCCAAAATGAATACATATTTTGTAAGCCAGGTCTAAGTAAATTAGTAGCCTTGGGCAGTGCAAGAGTGGGAATTGGTTACTAAAATTTAATTGTGTACATGAGCAAATCAGAAAACAACATTCTCCCTGTCACCTAACTCTTGTCTAGTACCTGCCATGTTATTAGAATAGGCACTATGGGCATGCTTCTTCAGATCTGGTACATGTTCATTGGGACTGGATTCACGTTAATTATTTTGGTCTGTTAGAACCAACACATAAACTACAATTTACAGGAGGTCATCTAATTGTGTTTGCATACAAATATATGGCTAATTATTTGAACATTTTCCTTTTAAAATTGAATAGTTGCTTGCAACACACCTTTTTGGGCTAGATGCAGATAATATCAAAGATAGAAAGTTATCGGTTGTCCATAACCCATTGCTACAATGATTTTCTCTTCATACTAATGTTGTATATAACTTATCTTCCAGAAACCTTCTATTCAGCAACTGCTTGTTCTCTGAATGCCTTATATACAATGTTAGCATAAACTGAAGCCTATTCAGGCTATTTTGTTCTATCACCAATAATTTAAAAATATAATTTGTCAATGTGGAGGCAAATAAATTCTACAGGAGCATTGGTTATGTTCACATATGGTAGATGTTGAATGTCTTTCAAGGATCCCAGGTTAACTTTTGTTATTACAAAAATGTTAAAAACATTTTGATGCAAACAATTATGCAATACATTTTTGTTCACTTGTAGGTTTAGAGAGACTGATATGTGTCTAGTTTGTTTCCAGAAATTCTGAACATTACGCATCACTGTGTCTTTGGAAAATGATACCATGAAATATTAGGAGACACACATTTTTCCATCAATGGAAAGAAAGAGAAAAGAGGAAAATAATAAGATATTTCCCGTTAAAGGATATCTGCAATATTACTCAAGGAATGTACATTTCTTCAACAGAAGCACAGTCAACTGCCTGGTAATAGCATACAGTGCTGTAGACAATTGCACTGCAAGGAACACAATGTACTTGACAATGCTTCAACACTTACATTATTTTTGCAGAAGTAAAATATAACTTTTTTCAATGCAAAAAGCAGTGAAATAAAACATCTCATACCTTAAAAACTGTGTGATTTTATGTATTTATTTTGACTATTTTGCAATTTTTTTTTTCTATAATACCGTATAATGTGATTTATAAACTTTTCAGTGATTTATAAACCAACTCCAAAACAGATTACCAAATTACAAGAATAAAATACAAACTAAATTGCATGATTTAAGCAAACAGTGTATTTCATACAGAACTTCACAAGAATGTTGGCTAATTCATTCCATTGGTGGTTAAAGAAGAACTTTTTTCAAAAGGTTCTTAAAGTTGTTTTTGAGTTTAAAAAAGTTTTTGAGATTTTTTTTAGTTTTTATGTTTTTAAACGGAAAGTTTATTTACAGCAAGATACTGTATTGTAACAGCATGCATTTGTTTTATTCATCATAGAAAAACATGTAAATAAAATGAACAAAATATAAATACAATCAGCAGAACTAGGAATAGGAAAGTGTAAGGAATGGAGCATAGTCACAGATGGGAAAGAGATTTGAATGCCTGTTTGGAGAAAGAAAGCATGAAAGTTTCTCTAAAACAGACAGATTGTGTATGCTCATGTATATAGACACTTGGCAGCCAACCTGAAGTCAGCTTGTATGCATCAGTTTGGAGTGCAAGTGAGCCGAGAGGCCACTGAGTTCACAATGGCTTGCGCATCCCTGCATAGTATACTAGTTTTAGTGAAAATGTACTACGTTACATAAATATACATTAATTATTGTATATTCGAATGGCATTTATGAAGCTGCAGTGCTTTGAATGTCGTCAAGCTCGGTACCAATACCCAGAAACAGGATGTTTGACAGTTTGGCTTAATTTTTTTTATTTTTGTTGCACCTAGTGTATGTGACAAAAAAAAAATAGTTTCTGCTCATATCCCACACTTATCAAACTGATTAAAAATGCTTGCAAGAAAACAGATACTATATAATCACTAAGAAAATGTCCACAAACTATTTCTGTAAAGGACAAACAAAAAAATGAGCAACTAAACCTGTAAAAATGCACATATTTTTAATGTTAATGTTAATGTGTCTTTGAACTAAAATCTACATATAGCTATCATATATGTATGTAATAGACCTACACTAATAATTTAGTGCTTGGTTAATTAAAACACAATTGTACATTGTATCTCACAACCATATTGTGCAGTCACAGTGACCCCTCTCATTGTTATCTACTAAACTATAAATATCTAGTGCAACCTTTTCTTCTGTGAACAATCACTGCGTTAGTCTATGCATTTTAGTATTTTCACAGAGAGTAAGAAGTAAAATCAGGCATTACCAACAAAACAATAAACAAACAAACCACACCAGTTGTTAAGCAATATGCTTCAGGATGTTGCAAAGCCTGCAAGGCTACATGGTATTGCTAAATACTGCATGTTGAAAGGTACAACTATTGTTTATCTAAACAAGTACTAAGGTAATGAGCAAGTGGGCATCACTGCTTTCAAAAAAGAAAAATTATATAAAATACATAAAATGAGAAATAAGTAGTATTACAAACGTAACAACCAAGATTTTCATAGATTTTAAAGGGACAGTATAGTCACCAGAACAACTACAGCTTAATGTAGTTGTTCTGGTGTCTATAGCCTGTCCCTGCAGGCTTTTTTCTTGTAAGCACTGCCTTTTCAGAGAAAAGGCAATGTTTACAATACTGTTTACATTACTGCCTAGTAGCACCTTCAGTGGCAGTCACTCATATACAGTGTATAGGCATTTTGGCATGGAAGGGTATTGGACCATCCTGACTGGCTGATCATCTTCTGGTAGGGGCCATGCCCAATGAAAGACTTGTAAACAATGGAAACTTACTGAAAATGCAGCAACTTCAACTGTGAATATCTTTTTTAGATTGTATTATTTGGATTGATTGTAGTTTCATACCTTTTGAAAGTATTATCTATAAAATGCTATACCCAGTCTGGACTGCCTCTTTAAACAATTAACCTCAATTTGTTTGAATAATCAGAGCCTTTATATACTTCCCATACCCAGATTTACATATCAGGTGCCTGTGGAATGCCATGGTGTCCTGCTCCCTTTCCTCCTGAAACAGAAAAAGCAATATAGTGAGTTTAATAAATGTATTAGCTGGGCATTGCAAGGATATATACTGCATCAGTATGTCAGTGTATTTGCATTTGCACATATAATATGTATGTTCATATTCTTGCCTGTAATGTATTGTGTTTGTATCTATGACTATAGTAAGTATATGCAGGTGTCTGAAGGCATGCAGGGTTAAAGACAGGGTTAGAAATGGTAAATGCAAAGTGAGTTTTTTTTTAGAGATTAGTTAATTTTAGAGTAAGATTACATAGAGTAAGCATGTCAAACTCAAAGTCTAGCACGGGCCACATACACAAGGTTTAAAGGGACACTCCAGGCACCCAGACCACTTCTGCCCATATGAGTGGTCTGTGAGCCCACTACCTTTAACCCTGCAAGTGTAATTATTGCAGTTTTTTTATAATAAGTAATAATTACCTTGAAGGGTTAACTCCACCTCTAGTGGCTGTCTACTAGACAGCCACTAGAGGGCACTTCCTGGTTTATGGCACAGGAAACCTGTGCTAGAGCGTTGCTGGACGACCTCACGCTGTGTGAGGACCTCCAACATCGCTCATTTCCCCATAGGAAAGCATTGAAATGCATTTTCAATGCTTTTCTATGGGGAGCGCTAATGTGCATGCCTGGCATTGCTGCGCATGCGCATTAGGTCTCCCCGGCCGGTGGGCGGGATCAGTCTCACCGAGGGGAAGAGGTGGGGGAGGAGGAAGCAGCGACGTGGGACATCGGCGCTGCCTCAGGTAAGTTATTAAAGGGGTTTTCACCCCTTCAGCAATCGGGGAGTGGGAGGTGGGAGGGAGAGGGAACCTGGCACTGGAGTTTCCCTTTAAGTTTATGTGGCCCGCAAAAAAACAAACCCAAACCTTACATTTTCATAGAAACGCAAGTTTATTTAGAAAAGTACAGTATATAAAAAAAACAGCATCCCTCATATACTAAATACAAGTACCCCCCTCTAGCCAACAAGCAGACTCCACTCACATTGCCACTGCCAGTATGTTTACAGACAGACAGACACACACACACACACACTCAACTGACAGACACACTCACTGACAGACACACACACAGACAGACACACACACAGACACAGACACACACACACTCACTGACAGACACACACACTCACTGACAGACACACACACACACACACACACTCACAGACAGACACAAACAGACAGACACACGCACAGACACACACACTCACTGACAGACACACAGACACTCACACACACAGACACACTCATTGACAGACACAGACACATAGACACATACTCCCTGACAGGCACACACACACACACACACACTCACTGACACACACACACACTGACAGACACACACACACACACACACACACACATTTACACATTCTTGCACACACACATCCTTTTCTTTATTGCTCCCTACCTTTTGGAGCCGATGTGGGGCCTCTCCCTGGGGTCCAGTGGGGATCTTCTGTCTGCTCCTCACTGCTCCTTCATGCGGTTTAGAGATGCCGGGTGCCGGAATATGTTATCATATTCTGGCACCCGGCTTCACTACAGACGGTACGCACGAGGGAGAGAAGCAGGAACATTGAGCTCCCTCACTGGACCTCCTCTTCGGCCGCGAAAGTTTTAGCAGAGTAGGCACCTGTAATGTGGAGAAAGCAGGTGCCTACTCTGCTATAGCACTGAGCATGCACTCGCGGCTCACCGGGCCGCAAAGATGCCCATTGTGGGTCGCATGTGGCCTGCGGGCTGTGAGTTTGACATGCTTGACATAGAGTGTTAAAAGGATTAAAGCCTAAGAGAGGTTGCAGATGTGGTATAAGGGGTGTTCAGTGCTAGAGTGGGGTTAAATGTATTATTGGGGTACAGGTGTTTTGTAGTTTTTAAGAGTTACCTTGAATTTAGGTGTAACCCTTTTTTGCCCTGTTCCTGGCAACAAGCCGTAGTTAGCAGCAGTTACACCTTCTCCTGTCGCTGACAGGGATCCTGAGCCTCCTCTATAGTTGGGAGATCGGAACATCTTGTTCTGACACAGTGGCTCCACTCAGTGCAACTTCTATTTATGTGGAACCCACTCTACTGAGTAGATGAGTACCCACCACTTAAAAGACCACTATAGTCACCCAGACCACTTCAGCTCAATGAAGTGTTCTGGGTGCCAGGTCCGCCAGGTATTAACTCTGCAGCTGTAAACATGGCAGTTTCATTGCAGGGTTAATCTAGCCTCTAGTGGCTATCCTCCTGACAGCCACTAGAGGCGTTTCTGCGATGCTCAATGCGATTTTCGCATTGAGCACGCAGAACGTCAATAGGAAAGCATTGAATGCGCGCACGGCTCTGGCTGACGTCGGAGGGGGAGGAGAGGTCACCAGCGCCGAGGGAGCCCGGCGCTGGATAAAGGTAAGTGGCTGAAGAGGGAGGGGAGCCCTGAGGGTGGGGGGGACCTAAGGACTATATAGTGCCAGGAAAACAAGTTTTGGTCCTTTAATTTACCTCAGAGGCATAAAATAAATAAAGACATGGGAATAAAGACTGTAGTGTGGTTAAAGAGATACACATGCAGTTCCTGGTTAATGCTGAGTGATGATAAAAGTGATGTAGGAATGATACAGTCACAAGAGTCTTTAGCAGCAGGAATGCAGACAACAAAATTACCTTAATAACGTCAATAACTACATCTGAACAGTTAAACTCATAGGTACCTGCAGGTAAATTATCTGCACAACGTTGGGGCCCTTAGGTGTAGGTAGCGCTACCCACATACAGTTATAAGGGAGAATCCTGAAGCAATCTCCTAACTTTGAATGACTTCTGTAACTGCAGATATCTCCAGAGAGATCCAGCAGAATGTAGGACAGCAGCAGAACAGCAATGGCAATCCTTTCTCTTCATTCTGCTAACAGGATGCAAAAGCTCATTCACACTACTGCAGAAAGTTCCACAATCTGCAGGGAGTTGAACATAAAATAAGTCTTCTAATTCTCCTAGAAGAGCAGTAGACAGTCTCCAACTTCTTGTAGTAGCAGTGCACTAGCCTTCCCCTGTTTTATGTCACTGTCCCAGCACGAATAGATAATTGAAACAGGTAGGAACATACTTTCTTTATGCAGACTCAGAGAACATGGCTTCTCCCTGTTATCTTCTTCCTGCCACACTAGCCCTTCCTCCTCACATGACAGGGGAAAGGGCAAAGTTCAAGATTTCAAAACTTAAAGCAAAACATAAAAATATAGCAGTCTGTTACATCCTCACCCATGTAGAATCCTTGACTTCTACTGGCAAGAGCAGCCCATCCGGTTTATAACCATTTTACAAGATGGTATAGTACAATCTAATGCAGGGAAGTTCTATCACTCAATATTTCAGTCAAAGTATGCAATACATTGATTAACTTAGTGCAAGTGTGTGGTTCTGAGAATAAGTGGTTCACCAATGTTGTCACAGGTCAATAATCTCAGGGCCCTCTGATTTCTTCTGCCTCTACCTAGGTTGCCCTGTGGTTGTCCACTAATTACTTAATCACAGGGTCTTTCACCCACACCATTGGTAAGGGATGCAGTAGACAGAGGTCCAGATCCTCGCATAGAGTTAGAGTCCCTAACTGGTGAATGAGGGACAAAACTGGGACTTTCAGTACTCAATCCGGAAGAGAAGGAAGAAGGAGAAGGAGCAGAGGTAGAAGGTACCAACTGTGTTTCTGGCGCTGTCCACCAGTCTCTTTCTGTGCTGGAAGCAGTAGCTTCTTCTTTATCATTAGTTGGCGATGTTCCGCTGGAACCTTCTCCAGGGTTGTCTTCTGAGTCAGTTTCTAAGAGAGGCTGTATGCTGAAATTCTTATTGGCTTCACCAGTGTTTTCCTCCAAATTAGAATTTTTACCAGAGAAGGCAATAGGTAACAGGTGATTTCTATGCCAAGCTTTGATCCTACCCTCAAGCCCTATGATCTGCTAATTTATGCTTCCCTACACCAACTGAGGAAGCCAGTCAATGGCGAAACGCGTTTTGGATTTTATGCAATATTTTTAACTGATTACTTTGATCAATTGATCATTTTATTTGGGATTTTTGTTATTTAATAAATTAATTTACTTTTACCATTGGAATCATCCTGTCCATTCCTATTTACCTAATTGGATGTGGAGGAGGCCAGAAGGAGATTAAAGAGGGCAGTGGATCTCCCTTGAAAGATCCCAAGCACTTCACACTAGAGCCAGGTGATTGTGTGGCTCTATACTTGTGAGTTGAAAATTCACACACTTTCATTTATTTCTTGTTATAAGTACCATCTGCACTATGATTGTACTGTGTATTATTTGCAGATTTTTGTAAATTATTACTGCGGATATATCCATCTGTTCAGGTATTTACAGAGCTCTACTTATATCTTTCTTTTCGTGACTGTTTCTACTTTGGCTGAATCTGTGGCAACACCATCTCCTGATACAATGTGTACAACATAGGTTACAGAAGTCTGAGCAAATTTACACTTATCAAAAGACAACTTCAGGCCTTCCCTTTGTAGACAATCTATTACCTTTAACAGACATTTATCATGCTCTTCAGGGGTTCCTCCAAATACAATTACATCATCCAGATAAACTAGACATTCCCTAGGACTTATATCTCCTAGAATCTTCTCCATTAATTGCAGGAAAGTTGCAGGAGCTCCTGTAACACCGTGAGGCATGCAAGTAAATTGGAAGAATCCTAAAGGGCAAATAAGAGCAGTTTTGTCTTGATCCTCAGCCTTCTTGGGGACTTGATAATATCCAGAGTGAAGGTCCAAGACACTGAACCACCGGCTGACATTCAAGGCAGTCAAAAGATCTTCTATTGTTGGCAAAGTATATTGATCAGGAATAATTCTCTTGTTCAGTGTGCGGTAATCAATACAAAGACGTACTGACCACCACTATGGGTGATGCATATGGGCTTCTTGATTCTTGAATAATCCCTACTTCCTCCATCTCATGAAGGATATCCCTTACATCTTGTCTCGAGGAGCTATCCTTGAAATCTCTAAATGGGGAAGAATCGTTTTGCTGAAATGCATGCTGAGCTCTCTTGGAACATCCCACATACATATCCTGTCCTGAAAAATCTTCTTCTCTAGCCTGAAGGGCTTTTTGTAATCTATATTTCCATTCTGCAGGTAGACTAGTACCTTCTAAATCAAATTTCAACTCTTGAACAGAATCTTGGCTCAATCCAACTGGCAAAGATGAAATGGGCCTTACGTCTTCCAAAATATGGTTTACTCCCAGCTTCTGGCAATTTTCTATGTGTACATCAATTGGTGATTGGTTGTGAATGGTTACTGCAAACACATCAATTTTCTCACTTAGTCAATCTTTTACCACAGGCATGATAGTTAAGCCTTTAATTGAATCCTTTTCAGGAAGAGACTCTAGGCAACACTGACACTTTCCTGATAGTATTTCTTTCCGTGAAACTAGCGTTGGCTCCCCAATAATGTTCTGGCTTTAAGGGCTGGTCTCTGACATTCTTGCCTCAGAGATGGTTCTAGTTCATTCGATTTGTTTAAGCAGGCATTGTCCATTTCTTTCAAGTAAACTCGAAACACATCTCTCACCATCTGAGTATTATTCCCCAATATGATGGCAACTCTAGGACGATTTAGATTTGGGCACACCAAAACGTCCACATTCATAGGGCATTCTTTCCCAGTGTCCATTTGAGTAATCACAATCTGTACTTTAATTACTCCCGCAACGAGGTAAGTCTGAGAACCCAACCCCCACAATTTCACATCATCTGCTGGTAACATTGGTAAATGGTTTAAATGTTCCTCATAAAAAGAATGGAAGACTATCGTTACTCGAGACCCAGTGTATAGGAGGGCTGAAGCATCGATGCCTTCAATCACAAGACATACAAAGGATTTTGGCCCTACTCTAGAATTCCCAGCCAAGTGGTCACCAGAGAACTTCTTTCTTCCTTTCCAAAACCGCCTCTTCTTCCCTGGTCTGCCACATGTAGGGCCTGGGTCAACAACTAAGCCCTCTGAAATAAGAGAATCCTTCAAGGGACATTTGCTTGAGACATGTCCTACTTGCCCACAGCTAAAATATTTCAATTCTTCTTTCTTTCCTGGCTGAGAGGAGATCTAAGAATTATTTTTAGAGCTTTGAACTATGGTCTCTTCCCTGTTTAATATGGCTGTTGGTAAGTTAGTATTAGATGCTTTCTGATTTTCATGTGATGATGATTTCTTTATTAAATCATGATGCTTTAGGATATGGTCAAATTGTTTATGTATTATTTTGGCTTCTTTCATCGTTTCAGCATAATCCAACAACCCCTTAGCACGTATAAGGTTGACCAAAGCTGTAGTCATAGGATAATTTGGTAGAGTTCCTCTCAGAACTTGCCTCCTTCTATATTCGTCAAACTTATCTGATGTGATAACATTCTTCTCAAACAACTTTCCTATCATTAATTCTAATCATATGAGATAGGAAGTGAGGGTTTCCTTCTCCTGTTGAACCGTTGCAGCATATTGTAACTGGAGCTCTTGCTCTTCACTTTCCTCACCATAAGTATGGTGTAACACCTTCAAAAGATCGTCAGCAGGAGAATTCAGGAAGCGTAGTAGGTGACACTTTATTAAGTCTAGTGCGGAAGATCTCAGGCCTTCGATGCACCTCAGTCGCTTGGACTCTTCAGTACAAGTCCACTTCTTTAGTGACTATGTTACATTACTTCTCCACAGAACAAATCCTTCATACCCGGTTGGCACCGACATAACTCCAGAGAAAGCTTTAAGTCTCTTGTAATTATGCTCATTAGATGCTTGGACCACACTTTTAGATAACTGAATTAAGACTTTGGTTAGGGAGAGGCTCTCATCTGTCTTCTGACTTGTGGGAACACACAGAACACTCAGAAACATCCTGTTTCTCTTGGGCAGTTTCAGACACTGTTGTGCGTGTTCATCACTGTCTTCTCCTTCACATATCAGTCATAATTATTCTCCTAGGATAGATACCAAATATGTGATCACTGTCTCCATCGCCGGGGTCACTTTTGTCTTCTGACTCATCTTGAGCATAAATCAAAGAACTTCCAGGGAGCTCTCTTTGGCAACTGTAAATACTTAGAACAATCTTCTTTATTTAGTGGCCTATGACTCCTCACTAGAGCAACACCAAGTCCTGCCTTCTCATCTTTCTATGTCTGTATAAGGTGAACTTTCTGTAACCCTGGGATCTGTTGAATGGTATCATCAAAACATTTCCTTTCCAGGTTGAAAGGCATGTTACACAAAGCTACAACTTGATTTGCGGGAATGAATTTCTTCCTGGCCCAGTCCCTGACTTCTTTGGAGCTGAGACATTGGATTTTTTTTTTACAATTTTGCAGTCCCGTAACATCTCAGCGGTGCCTCCATCTTTAACCTCTTCTTGCCCTGCTCCTGGCAACAAGCCGTAGTTAGCAGCAGTTATACCTTTTTCTGTCGCTGACAGGGATCCTGAGCCTCCGCTATAGTTGAGAGATCGGAACATCTTGTTTTGACGCATTGCCTCCACTCAGTGCAACAACTATTTATGGGGAACCCACCCTACTGAGTAGATGAGTACCCTCCACTTAATAATACCTCAGAAACATGAAATAAATACAGACATGGGCATACAGACTGTATTGTGGTTAGAGAGATACACATACAATAGCGGAAATAACAATGCAGTTCCTGGCTAATGCTGAGTGATGATTAAGTCCCTGATGTAGGAATGATACAGTCACAAGCCGGGCCGGCCTTAGGGGTGTGCGAGCTGTGCGGCCGCACAGGGCACCATAGACCAGGGGGCGCTCTGACAGCTGACACAGCTCGTACATGGCCGGCTGACAGGGGAGCTATAATAGGCACCTGGGTGGAGGATTAATTATTCTCCATCCGGGTTTATTAAAAAGAAATATCTCGGCAGTGGGGCCGGGGCTTAATGAATGGTGGGGGCAGGGCTTAATGAGCAGGGGGCGTATACATACCTGAAGCCCCTGGTAATACCTACCCGAAGCTGCACAGGAAGAGGGAAGCAGGAAGGTGCCCCTGCTTCCCCAACAGCCAACTGCATCCACTCCCCCTTCCAGCCATAATGGAAAGAGGTAAGTCTCTGTGTGTGTGACTGTGACTGCCTGCCTGTGTGTTACTGTTTGCCTGTTCATGTGTCTGCCTGTCTGTGTGTGTGTCTGTCTGCCTGTGTGTTACTGTTTGCCTATTCATGTGTCTGCCTGCCTGTGTGTGTGTGACTGTCTTCCAGTCTGTGTGTGTGTGTCTGTCTGCCTGCCTGTGTATGTGATTGTCTGCCTGTGTGTGTGTGACTGTCTGACTGCTTGCCTGTGTGCGTATCTGTCTGCCTCTGTGTGTGTGTGTGTGACTGTCTGTCTGTGTGTGTGACTGTCTGCCTGTGTGTGTGACTGTGTGACTACCCGCCTGTGTATGTGTGACTGTCTGCCTGTGTGTGTGACTTTCTGCCTGTGTGTGTGTGACTGTCTGCCTGTGTGTGACTCGAATTGTGTGTGTCGCTGTAGCTGTGCCGTTGTGCCTGTGCGCATGTGTGACTATCTGCCTTTAACTGAGTGTGTGTGTGCCTATCATAGTGCGTGAGTGTCTGCATGCCTGTTAAGGAGTGTGTATGACTGTCTGCTTCTAATGGAGTATGTGTGACTGCTTGTGAATTTCTGCCTGTGACTGTGTGCCTGTCTGCCTTTAACTGTGTGTTTGGCTCTGTGACTGTCTGCCTGTAACTGAGCATGTGTGACTGTCTGCCTGTAACTGTGTGTGTGTGTGTGACTGTCTGCCTGTAACTGAGCATGTCTGACTGTCTGCTTGTAACTGTTTGTGTGAATGTCTGCTTGTGTCTGTGTGTGTGATCGTATACAGGCAACTTGGTGGGGGGGATGGAGCGCCATGAAGACTTTTTGCACAGGGCGCCTAATGGCCTAAGGCCGGCCCTGGTCACAAGAGTCTTTAGCAGCAGGAATGCAGATAACAAAATTCCCTAATAATGTCAATAACTAAATCTGAACAGTTAAACTCCTAGGTATCTGCAAATCAATCATGTGCACAATGTTGGGGTCCTTAGGTGTAGGTAGCGCTACCCAGGTACAGTTATAAGGGAGAATCCTGAAGCAATCTTTGGAGACAGTACCTTTGAGTGACTTCTGTAACTGCAGATATCTCCAGAAAGATCCAGCTGAATGTAGGACAGCAGCAGAACAGTAATGGCAATCCTTTCTCTTGCTTCTGCTGACAGGATACAAGAGCTCATTCACACTCCTGCAGAAAGTTCCAGAATCTGCAGGGAGGTGAACATAAAATAACAATCTTCTAATTCTCCTCATTCACACTCCTGCAGAAAGTTCCAGAACCTGCAGGGAGGTGAACATAAAATAAGTCTTCTAATTCTCCTCATTCACACTCCTGCAGAAAGTTCCAGAGCCTGCAGGGAGTTGAACATAAAATAAGTCTTCTAATTCTCCTCATTCACACTCCTGCAGAAAGTTACAGAATCTGCAGGGAGTTGAACATAAAATCAGTCTTCTAATTATCCTAACAGAGTAGTAGACAGCCTCCAACTTCTTGTAGTTGCAGTGCACTAGCCTTCCCCTGTTTTTATTTCACTGTCCCAGCAATAATAGACCATTGAAACAGGTAGGGACACACTTTCTTTATGCAGACTCAGAGAACATGGCTTCTCCCCTGTCCTCTTCTTCCTGCCATCCTAGCCCTTCCTCCTCACATGACAGGGCAAAGGGCAAAGTTCAATATCTCAAAACTTAAAGCAAAACAGCAAAATATAGCAGTCTGTTACATAGGTAAATAATTTGTTTTCAGGTTCAGGCTTTTAGTGCTCCAGTTTGGTACTAAAGAAATAGTTTGTTTAGGTATAAAGAGGTTACATTTAGGGGTAGAGTTTTTGTTTTGTTTTGGCTCTTTTTGTTTTTGTTCTGTTCCATAAATGGATAAAATTAGAGGATTTAAAACATCAAAATATGATAAATATGATAAATACAATTAATTCATTATATGGTATTGTAAGCTCATGGAGCAGGGCCCTCCACCCCTCTGTTCCCGTACGTCCAGTTGTCTGATTACAATTACGTGCATGTTAGTCCATCCGTTGTACAGCGCGACGGAATCTGATGGCACTATATAAATAATAAAATAATAATAATAATAATTGTATTGTAATGTCTTTTTATATGTATTTTGTAAAAAAAAAAAAAACAATAACGAATGCACTTGAAAAATATTAGGTTTAGCGAAAAGGATGTGCAGTTTATTTACAAATACCAACCCTCCTATCTCTGTAATCTGACAGATATTTTACACCCTCTATAACTTTCCCTGCAGCTCTACTATCAAGCATAGGAGGCTGAGTAGACTACAGGGTTCCCCCTAGAAGACATGCAACTCTAGGCGGGTGCTTACTTTGCCTAATGGGAAATTTCCTTTCCATTCCTACCATCAGGAATGGTCATTTTTGCAATTACTTTTTAATTGTTATTATATTGCATTTAGCCGTTTTCAGGTTTTACTGCTTCTGAATATTATGCTTCCATATGCATGTAGCTCTAAACATTATCATTCCAAATATATACAGTGGGACTTCGGTTTACGAATTTAATGCATTCTCCGAGACGTTTCTTATTGCGAAACATTTGTAAACCGAAACGCAGTTTCTCATAGGAATGCATTGAAAACCAATTAATCCATTCTGGAGGTCAGAAAAAAGTCAAAATGAGCTGGCATGGAAACCAACCCTCAATGCAGAACACACAATAAAAGGCATGCAAACGACAAAGCTCAGTTCCCTACCTTTCCACAGGTTGAGAAATGCACCAAAAAGTCCCAAAACAACTGAAAACAATTTCCAGTACAGTTATTATTATTATTATACTTTATTAACTGCTAAATTATTCTGCAGTGCTGTCCATAGGTACCATTAGTATAAATAAAAAGACCGAGGTACAATACATCTAGGAGACAATACACATTTTAAGACTGACAGGGGCATTAAGGATGGACTGAAGGGGAGGGGGGGTAGGTTATTGCAGTAGTAGAAATGAGAAAATACAAGGAGAGGATGAGTTGATTATTGGTGTGAGCATTTGGAAACAGACACATTTTGGAATACACAGTGCCATCAGAATTTTTAGGGCCCCTTACACAGCTCAAGGTCTGGGCCACCAGGGGCCCGCATTCAAGCCCGCCCACGGGGCCCACCTCCAAGTCAACCGGGCCCAGCTCCAAGTCTGCCCACAAGAATGCAGTGTGTGTAGAGTGGGGAAGGTGTGTGTGTGCAGTGGATGCAGTGTGTGTGTTTGTTTAATAGATGTAGTGTGTGTATATTGTGTATTGTATATATACAATGTGGGTTTGAACGTAAGCATGTTATTGTATGGAGTTTGTATGTGAATGTTGGTGTTTAAATGCAGGAGTGCATTTGTGTGTAGTGTACACACTTCCACATACATTAATACACATACACACTCAAATACAGATACACAGACACACATTGACACACGTGTAAATACACTGACATACTGATACACACACTGAAATACCAATACACACGGACACACAGATACACAAATTGGGGGTGAAGGACAGATTGGAGTCAAGTCTAACTCAAAGGTGGCAGACTTGGGCTGATGGGGAGCTTGAGATACAATTGACAGTGATAGAAAAGTCAGAAATCAGAGAAGAACTAGAGGGTGGAATCAGAAAAAATTTAGTCTTGCACATATTGATTTTTCGGTGCCAAGAGGCCATCCAGGAAGAAATTCCAGATGGGAAGGCGCTGACATGACAAAGGACAGAGAGAGAAAGAACAGGGGTGGAGAGGTAGCGCTGAATGCCATCAGCATAAAGATATTTGAAGCCATAGCTGTTGTATACCCAGGAACTAAGTATAAATGGAGAAGAACAGAAGAACCAAGGTAGAACCATGAGGTACACCCCTGAAAGGACCAAATACACACTATCCTGAAAGGGTATATCCTAAGATTTCACCAACCTTTAAAACATGAAATAAGAAACCTTTTATTTCTGTTAGCATGTTGGGTGATGCTCTACACTTTGGCTTCTACCAATTTCTCTGGAGATACCTTCATTTTTATAATTAAACTTTGCTCTTTATCCAGGGAAACTAAATGCAAAACATGGTCATAATGCCATGGTGTTTATTCAATTCATATAACAACCAAAGATATCCTTAAACACAGTAGCTCTGAAAGGAAATTGGAAATGTGTGATATGAGTCATTATAAATTAAATGTGCAAACGACATGGAATGAATATCATTATATAAAAAAAAATCTGAATAAAACTGTTATCAATATTAACCTTTTCACTGGCAAAATATGTGCAATTTAACAAGGACTGTTAAATTAATAAAAACGATAAATGACTATAAGAACTTTCAAAGCAAAATAAGTGTGAGTTTGGAAGTTTGGAAAAGTTTGGACAACCTGAAGTCACAGCTCAAATGCTTCTACTGGGTGGAAATAAAAGATTGGGGATATATAAAGTGAGTGGTGCAATTACGGGCATAGTAGATTTATCAAAGCAAAAACAGTTGCTAGTATGCGTCAAAGTGCTAAATAAGGAGCAATCACCATGTAAACCAATAAAATGTCTCTCTGCATTTAGCTCTTTGCATTAATAAATCTCACTCACACTGTCTACTTATACTTATCTCTTGTGTGTGTGTTCTTTGTTCATGTGCATTTACACTAGATTTCAGATAGGAATGAGTTTAGAGCAAGCCATGGACTCCCAAGCACTATATTAAAATACATTTTTAGTTTCAATAGAGGTAGTCTGGGGCAAAGAATCAGCTGAAAAAATCAAAAACATTTGATTTCCATTTATGACTGATACATCTTTGAATTAAGAGGCCACTATGGACACCAAGACCACTTGATGTCAATGAAGTGGTCCTGCTGATTTGTACATTGCTGTTTCGTACAGACGTACATTTTTACATTGCTGGGTTAAACAAATCAATAGTGTCTGTCTTCCTGGCAGCCTCTAGAGGGTGCTACTGCTCCTACAACAGAGTTCAACACAGTTCTGTAATGTTCGACAGTCCCATGCAATGCATGATGTCCTCTAATGCTTTTCATAGAGAAGAACTGTATTAAATGCTTCTTTATGAGAAGCATGGGATTGGACGAGAAGATGAAGAAGAGTCAGCTTCAGAAAGACGACACAGTAGGAGCAGCAGGCAGCTGCGAGTCTTGGTATTGGAAACAATGTAAGTAAAACTTGTTTGTTTTTTTTAAAATTCATTTGGGGAGGAGGGAGGGCAGAATGCTAAATAGGTACTAAAACACCATAGCATTCTGAATAAATGTTTATAGTGTTTATTTAAGGAAATAATAATTATATCTACCTAAGATAGTTGATACTTTATGTGCCTTAATTAAATACTGAAAGTAAATTTAGTTACCTACAGAACTGCAAATGTTGTTTTCTTAGATGATGGGTAAGAACTAATATAAATAATTAAACACTATATGGTTAAATATTATGATTCAAAAGCCAGATCAAAAGTCTCCAAACTGCATAACGTACCAAATTCAAACTGTCTAAAGGAGTTGGCAACTTGGCAATTCAATTCAGCCTTGTTCAGCCTTCACCCTTTTACCTACAACACTCAGAATCATGGCAAAAGTATACCAGCAACATCTGGGAGAAGCATTTGGACATTTTGCTTAAAAGTATATTTATATCATAATTTTTAGTATATATGATAGAAATACAGTATTTAGGGCAATTTAATTTTGTTTGCACTTAATATCATGGTGCCTAATACCACCCAAAATACTTGCAGGGACTCTTGACATAAACCCCATAAGGCAAAGAAAGTATGACATTAGTGCTTACGGAATCCACTGCATTATTGGGGGTAACTTAGTTTACACATGCATCTAGTCTTGATAACCCTTATTCATGACATTTAAGAATTTGTATGCTGGGCAAGGCATCGAATTCACTTGGGAATTGGAGCTTAAACACAACAACTGGATGAAAGGTATATTTCATGTGAAGGCAAGAAAGCAAGAAACAGTCCAGATAAATAAAATGCCTTAATGTTTATGGAACCAGTCTCAAATACCTAACAAAGGAGTGTTGTTTGAATGGAAAGGCAAGTTGTTCCACAAAGTCAAAGCAAGTTAGTGAATTAACAAACAGAAACGCATAACCATTTTCTTTATGCATTTGTTTATTAAATTGTACATTTTTGTAATCCCATACCCCCTAAATGGTTTAAATGTTCTATCTGCCGCTATTTATATAGATATCTACCTATTCACTACTCACACTGTCTTTGGATATGTGTAGATCAATTAATAGATTAACATACAGACACCAAAAAACCCTATAAGCACAGGCAGAACTTTCCATGGCTATCATAACAGAGAAATAGTCACCAATTAAAAAAGCATACTGTTATTCAACAAAACATGTTTTATTCAAAACACTTGTATCCATGTTTAAAGACCAGCAAATCCTAAATTTAAGTACAGCATTCTAGAAATCCTACATTCTATTCTTATTCTATTTGTGCTACATTTAAACACGTTGATATGAAATATAATGATATAATAGGACTTCCATTACCCATTATCACAGAAGGTAAAGCAATAATAATCTTTGATTTTGCCTTAGATTGTAAATTTACCCTGTAAACACATAAAGGCAAAAGTGTATGGAAAGGGATGGGATCTGCAGAACTTTTTCCTTTTTTCACTTTGATCATTCCATCCCAAGTAAAGCAATCCCTTCATTTGATGTGTTTAATTTAATTTAACAGGGTTAGTCAATAAAGTGAGAAACCAAAGTGAATTTCAAATTCAATGTATAAATAGCCAAACTGGAACATTCCCTAAGCCAGCTATGCTGCCAATTTGGATACTTAAATTTGAAATTCACTTTGAATTCTCAGTTAGTGAATATCCCTGTAAGAGTTTCAGTCAGTTCTTCAGATATCTCTGCACCTAGTTTATTGGTACATATCATAGAAAGTTTATACTGGGTATTGTTTGCATATATCGACATGAACAAGGATGTGTAATATGTAGTATGCTGTTTATTGTTATTAAACAATAAAATAGGAAAAGTGAACAGTGAATTAAAAACAGTGATTTTTCTTTTTTTGTTAAAATCTACTGTGTTGTTAATTTACAAAGTGAACTTAAGCAAAACTAAACTATTACTATACGTGGTTAAAAGTATAGTTTTATACAAAAACACTTTACAACATTACTTTAAAGGAGCACTACTGGGTCAGGAACACAAACATGTATTCCTGACCATATAGGCTTAAAACCACCATCTAGCCACCATGCCTCCCTCAAAAAATTTAAAATCTTACTTGTATTCAAGTATGGAGCTACTAGCTCTTGCTCTATTTCTTTTATACCTGCCCACTGCCTGCTGACATCAGCAGAAGTGTTAGCCTGATCCAATCACAATGCTTCCCCATAGGATTGGCTGAGACTGACAAAAAGGCAGATCAGGGGCAGAGCCAGCATGATTCGAACACAGCCCTGGCCAATCAGCATCTCCTCATAGAGATTAATTGAATCAATGCATCTATATGAGGAAAGTTCAGTGTCTGCATGCAGAGGGAAGAGACACTAAATGTTTGGATGCATTTTAGGCAGCCATGACCCAGGAAGGATCTCTAACAGCCATCTGAGGAGTGGCCAGTGAAGTCATCACTAGGCTGTAATGTAAACACTGCATTTTCTCTGTGTTTCTAGCAAAACACCTGAAGGTAATGATTCTACTCGGCATAACAAATTCAATAAGCTGTAGTTGTTCTGGTGAGTATAGTGTCCCTTTAAGTGATGAAGGATATATAATAGACTTTTGCAATAATTTTCAGCCGATTTGAATTTTGTCCAAGTTTAGGCCAATAAGTGGGTCGTCCGAATTCTGTAACTCCAGAGAACAATATGGACAAATAACTGAACAGACTAACACAATTCAGAAGCATGTTCATTTTATATATGATTAAAAGTTCTGTCTGCGTTGCCAAAATGAGAAATGATTGATAGGAAAAAAAGATAGTCACTATTAATTATTTTTTACAAAATTTTATCTTTTAAACACTTTTTTATGGGTAGTGATTAATATTAATCCAAAACACTGTTTATACTTTTAATGGACTAACTGTATTGATAACAAAAAAGCAAGATGTTGTAAAATGCACTTCACTAAAAGTTCTGTATTCTTCCATGCAGTGCAGTTGAATGCATTAAAAACAGCCAAAAATAAAAAACAATAATGCCTTTAACTTACTAGGTAAAGATGCTTCACATGTCATGTGCCATTGATACTGGTCTATGGTGTCTGATCTTATCCAATACATCATACATTAGTTTTTTTTAGTAGATAAACAATTTTCCAGGAGCCATTTCAATCATTTGAAAAGATGTGTGTTAGTTTTGTGAATGGGGCAGCACATACTCACAGGCAAAACAAGCTAGGTTCTCTTAGAGAGGCAGGAAGGGGTGGAAGGGCCCCTTACTAATGAGAAAACAACACAATAAAAGCAAAAATAGGTTTGGTAAATAATACAGTCTAATATATTCAGAGAATGCTTTTGTGCTTTTTAGTTAACAGCTCTCCAGACTTTGGCTTGTAATCCAATATATGAAATAAAACAGAGAGTTGGCCAGTAATAGAGCAATATGTTTAGTGCTAGGTGTGGACTCACAACACAGATATGAAAACTATCACTCACATTTGATGGAGCTATAAACCAGCTCTAAGTAAAAAACCATAATGTGATTTTTCTTTTACGCTAAGGAAGTGGATTAGACAAATGGTTACGTCTTTTGTGTATCGGGGTCCGTGAAAGTGAGTGAAGCCCATGGAGAAAGCACAGCTTAGAGAATAGGGAGCAGTAGGGGATTGGTTGAGCAGTGCTTGGAGGTTGGCTGATATATATGGTCGGCCATTTTGTGATCCCTCACTCTAATTTTCTTACCTAGCAGAGTTGGTCCCTCCCTCCCTTTGTACACTTTTGTCCCTGCTTGGTCACAGCGGCAGGGTGGGGTAGGGAACATTAAGGATAATAGGCCTTAGTTAAGAGAGGAGAAAGGGGAGTTAGTTAATTGGTTAGTTGATTGGTTAAAAGGGGACACTGTTTGTACATGTTTTGGTAGGTTTCGAGTCCGTTGGTGGCTCAGAACCTCGGTGGTGTTTCGAGTCCATTGGTGGCTCAGAACCACGGTGGTGTAGGGGTATCTGGTTATACCTCTACCAGGTGAAATTGATCAATGTTGGTATGTTACATGTTATATTATATGATTGTTATATATTGGAAATGTATTATGTGGTGGGTCATTACCTCGATGTAAATATGGGAAAGATGATATGAGATTGGGGGGTGTGGCAGGTTATGACCCATATATATATATATATATATATATATATATATATATATATATATATGTAATTATTGTTATATTTAATACTATTAAAGCTGTTGAAAATTTGACCCATAACCCTGAGTGTCAGTGTTTTATTCGGTGGGTTGGGTTCAACTCATATATCTCTCCCCCTGCCCATATGGCGACTATGCACTTGTCAATGTGTTATTGTTAGTGTGTGTCTGCATGCTTGATTGTGTGTTTCTATGTCTGTTTGTGAGTGTGTGTATGTATTATTGTCAGTGTTTTTATGTATCCGTGTTATGTGTATCTGTAGATGTATGCCTCTGTGTGATTGAGTACAATGTATGTGTGAGTGTGTGCCCCTATCTGCGAATGTGTTCTGTGTGCCTGTCTCTCTCTATGTATTTGGGGCAGAATGAGTGGAAACACTTTTAAAACACATGCAAAAGGGGGTTATTTTTCTAGATTGCTCAGGAGAAAATGGATTCTAGGGTTTAAGCATTTGTTCTTTTCAGTTTTGTGAGGGAGGGGATGAATATCAGGTCAATGTTAGGATCTATATTGACCTATATTATTAATTGGCTAATGAGCAACGATCAGTTCAGCCCAGCTCTAACCAGAAGCTTCTTGCAGACAGACATATGGACCAAAATAGAACCCCAATAGAAGAAAGCCCAGACTACTTATACCTATTATAATGAGGCTCATCATGTGAGTAGCCATGCCCCAAAAATGCATGGGGCAGCAAAAAATTTACGCAAGCGTGATGACATTGATGTGCACATGTCCCGTCATAAATGGGAGTGGAGTCATGGCGCCCGCTGTCCTGACTACCGTGGAAATTGGTAGAGGCATTAGGGAGGATACAGGCTGTCTGCAGACCTCCAGGAGGGCATTCATGAAAAGTCAGTATGTAATATACCCTGACAGTTATTAAAACTTTTAGTGACAGGTAGCATACTACTCTGTGTCAGAAATGTACCTCTCCCCTTGTCACCCTTGTGTATATATATATATATATATTTGTAACTGGGGCCATTTCAGTATAGCATGAAATAGCTAGTGAGTATACTTATCACCATAATAAAAAAGTCGTTAGAGGTGTGCCAAAACCGACGTGTGTGGTAGGCCTGTAAATAAGTGGGCAAAAGGAATACCAATAGTGTAATCAAAGATGTTTATTACGAAAACACAAGACATGGAGTTAGCATATATACAATGACATATCACAAATGCATTCCTTAATTCCTGTGTCGGCTGAGGTATGCATTGTTGGTGGGGTAGTACTGAATAAGTACCTCGTGACCCCTCTGGCTGGTCTTAGTTGATGGTAAGTTAATACATAGCGATCCTGTATTTGTACAAGTTAGAATACCGTAGGCAAAGCTTGGAATCGTGTTGCCCTGTGATGGTAAATTCTCTGGTCGTGAGAAACCATAAAAGCCAAGTATATGGCGGCTTTGAGAATGGTGTTTGTAACTGAGAACATGTGGTGTTGAGTGTCCGGGAGATATAACTTAGTGTTGTGTGACATTTATTTTTAATGTAGCAAAAGTGTCAAAAGCCCCCCAACGTGTATTCTTGATCTAGTTTGTAAGGTGGTGATCTGACATGAACTTCGATATATGCAGTAAGCTCTGGCATAGCAGTGTGCATATTCTTTGAGGGCCAACTGTGTGAATTCTTGCTGTGACTTAGCAACTCTTCTATTCCGTAGGTATTCTTGGAGCTGGGGAGCAATCGTGGCTATCAGTGAGGTAGTTGCTAGGGACCTCCTGAACGCCTGAAACTGAAGATTAGATAACTGGTCAGCAGCTGTATTGTAACTGCCCGGTACTTGGTAACATACCAGATAAAAATTGGTGACAGGCTTCCCCTACGTTAGTCGTCTGATGAATTCATAATAAGGGATACAAGACCAGACTTGTTTATGACGTGGTCAATTGACAAATTGTCAGACCGCGAATCGGTCTGCTTGCCCATAAATTACCCCAAGTTGCTGTAGTGGCTACGATGGATAGGCGTGCAGTGTTCTTTAAGGAACCTTTCGATCTGCTTACTTCCCCCGGCCACCTACCCCATAGCCAACTGTGCCCTGAGATTGTAGCAAGCCCTTTGTTAGCCGCTGCATCGGGGTGACTACATATGTAGATGACCCTAGTTAAAGATATATATATATATTTATAGGGAAGAGACACCTAAGTATATTGTGCCTGGTGAGTTGCCGCTGGGCGTCCTTCCGCTAGAAGAACCTGAAAAAAGTATGAAGTATATGGGACATTTCTAGTTTACCAGCAGGAACTAATATTGGAGATCACTTCAGTGTCTGTGACTGTAGCTGTAAATGCCAAAAAAAAGGGGTCGAATAGGGAGGATTTGAGTGGTTTAACATGACCATGGTCGTATGTAATTGCCCCCTGTGGGTGAGAATTGAATCGTAGTGGATTGCTCGTAGTGGGTCGTATGTAGCATGAGAGTGATGGCCTAGTGAGGGCCACATGTAGAGGCCTGTTGAGGTAGGTTTGTGACAAAATTGCAAACTTATGTCAAAATTGTAATTCCTTTGCCGTATGTAATAGCCCAAATGAGGGGCTGCCGTTATGCTGTAGTGGATAGCCCCTTTGGTGGGTCGTATGCAACGTATAAATAGTGTGGTTGTGAATAAAAATTGGCCGGGGTATGCTAAGGTCATGGTTGCCCCTGTAAGCTGGAATTACTTACCAGCCTAGATGTTGGGTAAGGCCGTACGCAAAATACGCAGTGGTAATGTGGGAATAGTCCAGTATGGAATTGACTCTGTAAGCCCCGTGGCGGTTGGCTAGTAAGGTCGACCCCTGTGAAACTTAAATGACCCACCTGATAACTTCAGTACGTATCATAATGTATGGGCATGTTGCGCGCGTCGTAAATTAACAATATGCTAGACTGAAGTAGTACAATGAGAGGTAATGAGAACGTCTGTTATGAGAGAATTATTACATTTTGTGCGTTTGGCCGGGAGTAGGTCGTGTAGGTAGGGTCGTGAGGAGAGCTACTGTGGCCGTATGTGGACAGTGCAAGATATAGCAGAAGTACAATACTATAAGACATGTTGATTTACAGGTAGAAAGCTGTGAGATAGCTGCACTTTACGCATACATTTCTATCCAGCAGATATGTGAACTTAGTGCCCAAATGAGGGGTTGCCAATAGGACGTATTTGTCCCCTAAGGCTACCTGAATTATGTTGCCAACGGTCAAAGGCGTGCGCAGCCTGTTGCATTAGGGTGTGCACCCTAAAGCACAAATACACATGCCGCATGTATATGTACTTTTATATACACATACATATATATATATATACATACATACACACACATATATATACAAATACAAATATACATAGGTGCAGTGTGTGATTGTGAGCGGTGCAGTGTGTGTGTGATTGTGAGCGGTGCAGCGTGTAAGGGGTGCAGTGTGTGTGATTGCGAGGGGTACAGTGTGTGTAATTGTATGGGGTACAGTGTGTGTAATTGTGAAGAATGCAGTGTGTGGGGGTACAGTGTGTGTAATTGTAAGGGGTACAGTGTGTGTAATTGTGAGGGGTACAGTGTGTGTGTGATTGTGAGGGATGCAGTGTGTGTGGGGTACAGTGACAGGGGTTGGGAGGGTAGAGGGGTAGTGACAGGGGTTAGGGGGTAGAGGGGCAGT